>CM053761.1:59762581-59848001 GCA_028658305.1 Pachyuromys duprasi
TATCTGCTTCTTTTTTTTCTAGGGCTTTCAGTTGGACCATTAAGTTGCTTGTATGAGATGTTTCAAATTTCTTCTTGAAGGCACTTAGTGCTATGAACTTTCCTCTTAGCACTGCCTTCATTGTGTCCCATAAGTTTGGGTATGTTGTGCTTTAATTTTCATTGAATTCTAGGAAGTCTTTAATTTCTTTCTTAATTTCTTCCCTAACCAGGCTGTCCTTTAGTAGCACATTGTTCAGTTTCCATGTATGTGCAGGCCGTTTATTATTTCTGTTGTTGTTGAGTTCCAGCTTTAGACCATGATGGTTGGATAGGATACAAGGGATTATTTCAATCTTCCTGTGTCTGCTGAGACTTGCTTTGTGAGCAACTATATGGTCTATTTTGGAGAGGGTTCCATGAGTTGCTGAAAAGAAGGTATACTCTTTTGATCTAGGGTGAAAGGGCCTGTATACATCTATTATGTCCATTTCATTTAGGGTGTCTGTGAGTGCCCTTGTTTCTCTGTTTTTCTTCTGACCAGATGATCTGTCCCTTGGTGAGAGTGGAGTGTTGAAGTCTCCCACTATTAGTGTGTTGGGATCCATGTGTGATTTCAATTTTAATATTGTTTGATTGACATATGTAGATGGTCTTGTATTTGGGGCATAAATGTTCAGAATTGTGATGTCCTCCTGTTGGAATTTTCCTTTGATGAGAAGGAAGTGCCCCTCCTCATCTTTCTTGATTAACTTTGGTTGAAAGTCTATTTTATTGGATACTAGAATTGCTACCCCAGCTTGTTTTCTGGGTCCATTTGCTTGGAAAATGGTTTTCCATTGTTTTACTCTGAGATAGTGTTTATCTTTGTTGCATAGGTGTGTTTCTTGGATGCAACAGAATGTAGGATCCTGTTTCCGCAGCCATTCTGTTAGTCCGTGTCTTTTTATTGGAGAGTTGAGTCCTTTAATGTTGATAGATAGTAGTGACCAATGACTGTTACCTCCTTTTATTGTGGAGTTGGTGGTCTTACTGTGATCCATTGCTTTTCTGTTGTTGTTGTCATTGGGAAATTATCTGTATGCTATATTTTCTTTGGTGTAGTTGTTTCCATTGGACTGAAGTTTTCCTTCTAGTACCTTCTGTAGGGGTGGGTTGCTGTCTAGGTATTGCATGAATTTTGTTTTGTCGCGGAAAATTTTGTTTTCTCCATCTATTATGATTGAAAGCTTCGCTGGGTATAGTAGTTTTGGTTGGCATCTGTGTTCCCTTAAAGACTGCATGACTTCTGCCCAAGCCCTCTGGCTTTCATAGTTTCTGATGAGAAGTCTGGTGTGAGTCTGATCGGTCTACCTTCATATGTTACTTGACCCTTTTCCCTTGCTGCCTTTAATATTTTTTTTTTTTTGTTTTGTTTTGTAGGTTTAGTGTTTTGACTTTGATGTGACGAGAGGTATTTCTTTTCTGGTCTAGTCTATTTGGTGTTCTGTAGGCTTCTTGTATGTTGATGCAGATTTCTTTTTTTAAGTTGGGAAAATTTTCTTCTATGATTTTCTTAAAAATATTTTCCGGTCCTTGGAGCCTGGAGTCTTCTTTTTCATCTATTCCAATTATTCTTAGGTTTCTTCTTTTGATGGCATGCTTAATTTTTTGGATGTTTTGTGTTTGGGACTTTTCCGATTTTCTTTTTCCATTGAATGAGGAATCCATTTCAGCCAGTGTATCCTCAGCTCCCGAGATTCCATCTCTTGTATTCTATTGTTGATGCTTACCTTTGTGGTTCCTGATCTTTTCTCTAAGTTCTCCAGTTCCAGGTTCTTCTCCCTTTGTGTATTCTTTATTGATTCTAATTTCGTTTTCATGCTTTGTACCGTTTCCTTCAACTGATTGACTGTGTCTCCTATTTTGGTTGTTTCCTTTCTGTTTATCTTTGATTGTTTCTCTGTTTTGGCAGTTAAATTCTTCTCCATTTCTTTGAGGGCCTTGTTCATTTCCTCTTTTTGTCTCTCTTTTTGTTCCTCCAATACCTGCATAATCAAAGCCTTAAGATAATTTTCCTGTGTCTTTGTTGAATTAAAATCTCCCCTGCTTTTGGGTGTTTCTGGTGGGGACATGGTGTCCTGATTTTTGTTGGGTGAATTCTTTCGCCGATTTCTGGGCATTTGTTTATATATAATCAAGGAACTGTTTGTGCTTTAAGGTGAGTTTCAGTCTGGAACTTTCAATCTCTTGTGTCAGGAGTATTCTTCAAGAAGATCAAGGATTTCTAGTGGTTTGTTATTGTGTGTTGTTGTCACAGTTGAACTCTGTTGTGGGCTCTGTGTGCCCAGCTTCGTGCTCTGTGCTAGAAGTTGTGTGCACTGCAGGCTGATCACCCCTCTGGTCTGGAGGTTTAGCTCCTCAGTCTTTTGGGATTTCACCTGGGGGTTTTGTGTCTGCCCTGGGCTTGTTGCTAAGGGCTCTCCCTCTGGAATGGAGACTTGGCGCCCCCTTCTGGGCCAGGGCTGTGAACCAAGATCTGAGAAGGTATTTGGGGCACACACAGTGTGTCTGGTTTGGTTGCAGGTGTTGCTGAGAGGTGTGTACCTGCCTGTTTGAAGTGGTGCCCGAGGCCTTCTCTGGCCTGTGGACACATACACAGACCAAGGTGGTTGCTGGTGCCCTGAGCAGTGTGCTACTGCAGTGTGCAGTCTGGACAAAATGGTTCCCCAGTCCCTCTCAGTCAGAGGTGGTTCCAGAGGCAATTGGAGTGCACCTGCCGTACACCCACTGGTTGAAGCAGGACCTGTGTCCTTTCCAGACTGGCCTGAGGACTCACACAGGGACTGAGGTTTTTGCTGGCAGCCACGAGCAGAGTGTGCCTGTAGTGTGCAGTCTGGTCAAAATGGTCCCCTGTCCCTCTCAGTCTGAGGTGGTTCCAATGGTGATAGGAGTGTGCCTGCTGTACACCCTCTGGGTGAAGCAGATCCCCGAACCTTCCCTGACTGGCCTGTGGACTCACACACTGACTTAGGTTTTTGCTGGCTGATTTGAGCAGCATGTGCCTGCAGTGTGCAAGTCAGACAAAACGGTGCTCGGGTCGTCCTCAGTCTGCCCCAGAGACTATGTGGTCCAGTTTAGTATGGAGGCTGCTGGCGCCCTGTGCAGCTACTAGCTCCTATCAGAGCTGTGCGCCGCCGGTCACCCGGAGATTTTTCAGGGGAATAACTGGGTGTCCCTAGGGTTTTCCCACTTGATTTTCTCACCGTAGGAGTTCCGCTCACCTGGCAATCACAAATGCTGGCGTTTTAGGTCCCAGAGTTCAGTCTCCTAGTTGCTGCATTGCTTCTGCTGACCTAGTCCTCAGACACAGTGTCCTCTCATGGCAGCCATCTTGGATGGATCATTGGTTCAATTTTTCAAAAGACCTTAATTTCTAGAACATTTCCAACAACAGAAAATTCTAAATAAATTACGATGCATCTAACAGTTCAATAACGTACTGAAACAAAAATTGTAAAACCGGCATGCAATCCTAGTAATAAAAATGATTAAACATCATTATTTGTGATTGTTTTAATTTTACTTGCTTTATTGTCTGGTTATTATATTTTTTGAAAAAGAGGCTGCCCTCGAAACAGGAAAACATTTGTGTATAGATCAAAGCAGTATAAAAACGGCATTCCTAAATATCCAATGCTCTATCGAATGTCCTGGTCCAGGTATGTGTGCGAATCTCAAGATTACTCACTGATTGACAATATCCTGAGTCAATAAGCTCATCTATCTGAAGCTCTTTCCCAATAGAAGAGTGAGCTATGTGGGGCAGGGAATGTGGTTCAGTGGGAAAACTGTCTTCTTTGAAAGCATGAGGACCTGAGTTTGGATCTCTAGAATATATGTGGAAGCCAGGCATGGTGCATTCCTGGAGTCCCACAGGTGAGGAATTGGGAGAAGCAGATTCCTGGAACACATTGCCCAGCATTTCCAACAAAATAAGTGATTCTCACATCCAATGAAAGAGTCTGCATCATAAAGTAAGATGTATGTCATCAAAAGTGCTCAGTGAGTAAAGGCACATCAAACTAATACCCGAGTTCATACCTAGGATCCAAATGGTAGAAGACTCCACAACATTGTCCTCTGATCTCCACAAATATCACAAATATACCATGGAGTATCACACACATACACACAAATGAGACAAAGTGGTAAGTCAGGACAATGAACACTGACCTTTGACTTTTACCTGTGTGTGCTCAGGTGAATACACCTGTACACAAGTTCTCACACCTACACAGAATACACTCACAGAAAGAGCGGAGATGCTTACAACACTTGAAAGTGTTAATTATTTAGATTTCGAGGCATTGCTTTTCCACTTTTCCCAATTTTAACTTGCTGTTTGAAGACAACTCATGCCATTACCTCTTGAACTCAGACTTTAGTGGTAAAGTATAACAAAGGAACTCATATTAACCCACTTTCAAAGTTTCCCTTTCTCTATTCCACTAACGCACCACAGCGCCATGGATGGCGTTATAACTCACATATGAGATAATGAAAAGCCTTACTTCTGAAACTTTGTATGCTCCCTCACTTGGTACCATGCTGAGTTGACACAGAAATTGAAATTGGCATCTCACCTGTGTTTGAAACAGTCACAGATGGCTTCTAGAACAGCACTGTGTATTTCCATTTGGGGATTCCTTGTTTATATCATCTTTATGAATAATTAAAAATAAATCTGTGAGGCCAGTAATTACAATAACCCACACCTGGCTCCACAGCAAAATAAATGACTCAATTTTCCAAAATGATACAAACTTTACCATATGATAGAGGAGAGAGCTGGAAAGTGCTTATCTCCTCCCATAAACTTTGAAGAAAGAAGCATTGCATGTGGGGCAAATTAGTGAGTTATTTTGTGCAAACCATTCTATTTCAATGTTTAAATTTGTGTTCATTTCCTTGACTGATGAAATGTACATTTATAATGAAGACTGTATTGAGAAACCAGAAGCTTTCAACAGTTATGTTGAGATGTTTAAAATATAACACCAATAAGAAAAAAATTGTTCTGATTTTTCAGAAATATAGCGACAAATGTTTGTAAGAAAACCAGTCTACAGGGAAGTGTATGAATCCATAAAAAGTGCATTTCTGGGATGTAGAGGTGTCATAGCAGGTCAGGATACAAATTGTACTTGCACAGCACCCCAGTTCAATGCACAGAGTTCCTGTCTCTGTGGCTCAAAACAGCCTGTAACTACCGCCCCAGGGAAGAACAGACATTCTTCTGGTCTCTTTGGTCGCTCACCTGTATTTGGCAGTGTATATACCTACACATACACAATAATTTAAAGTAAAGATAAATTTTTTAAAGTCTGTCTATGAGTCTCTCTCTAAGCTTTGTTTCAATGTCAGAATCAACAAGGAATATTTTCTTTCAATTCACATTTACTATTAAGTGAAGAACTGGAATTCAGATTTTTTCCCATATCACATAAGCTGGCTTGACAGTGTAAATAAAATTTATAATGAACTACAAAAATCTTTAAATGATGAAATGATGATTATAATAGATATGAGAAAAAACAACAAATAAAGTCTTATTTTAGGATTTTACTTATATGAATACAAAATATTCAAATTAATACAAATTCATAAGTAATGTAATGCCAATATACACCACAACATTTAAAAAAATAATATTCTATATCTAAAAGAAATAGATTCAGTGTAGGGTGATGCTAGTTAGCACTGAAGTGTTCTATATTTTTAAATCACTGAAGTGCATATTGTAAAATTTATTATTTGAGAACTTCATCCATTTGTTTTGATAAAATATATCGCATATCCTCATCCTACAACATTTCCATTCTAACTTCATGTGCTCTTTATTAAACTCACTGAGTTCATTCAGTGTATGTGCCTAGGTGTGGGCCAAACATTAGAATGACAGATTATCTGAAGAAAACTGCCACACCCCCTTTCACTTGCTCTTCAGCTAGGGAGCAAGAGCCCAAATCCCAAACATGCTGGAGATAAATATATATATTTTACTTTGTATTTTTCTCCTCCCTTCCCAATCCCATGCTCCCTTTTCCCACCCATGTCCCTCTCCCAATCCACCGATAAAGGAGGTCCTCCTTCCCTTCCCTCTGATCCTAGTCTTTCAGGTGTCATCAGGAGTGGCTGACTTGTCTTCTGTGGCCTGTTAAGGCTGATCACACCTTAGGAGGAGGTGATCAAAGAGCAGGCCATTCAGTTTCTGTCAGAGACAGTCCCTGTCCCCATTACTATGGAGCCAACTTGGATACTGAACTGCCATGGGCTACCACTGTGCAGGGGTTCCAGGCCATCTCCATGAGTGGTCCTTGACTGGAGTATGAGTCTCAGAAATGACCCCTGTGCCCAGATTTTTTGGATCTGTTGCTCTCCTTGTGGATCTCCTGTCCTCTACCGGTCTTACTACCTCCCACTTCTTTTATAAGATTCCCTGCACTCTGCCCAAAGTTTGGCTATGAATCTCAGCATCTGCCTCAGTACCCTGCAGGGTAGAGGTAGAGCCTTTCAGAGGCCCTCTGTGGTAAGCTCCTGTCCTGTTCCCTGTTTTCTCCCTCCTCCCATGTCCCTCCTCTTTGCCTTTCTGAATGAGGATTGAGCATCTTACCCAGAGTCCTCCTTCCTGATTAGAGTCCTTAGGTATACAGATGTTAGTATGTTTATCCTATATTATATGTCTAATATCCACTTATGAGTGAATATATACCCTGTGTGTCTTTCTGCTTGTGAGATACCTCACTCAGAATGATCTTTTCCAGTCCCCACCATTTATCTGCAAATATCATGATTACCTTGGTTTGTTTATGTTTTTTTTTTTATCTCTGAGTAATATTCCATTGTGTAGCTGTACCACAATTTCTGTATCCATTCCTCAACTGACAGGCATCTGGGCTGTTTCCAGCTTCTGGCTATCACAAATAAAGCTGCAACAAACATGGTTGAGCAGATGGCCTTTTTGTATTCTTGAGCATCTTTTGAATATATGCCTAGGAGTGGTATAGCTGGATCTTGAGGAAGCACTATTCATAATTGTCTGAGAAAGCACCAGATTGATTTCTAAAGTGGTTGTATAAGTTTACAAAACTGGCCTAATCTTGTTCAGGTCTTATGCTGAGTTGATTGTTGTAACAGTCCTGTCATGTTTGAAAAACATTGCTTTCCCAGAAGTCCTCAACTACTTCTGGCATGTTTAATCAAAGAATATATTTCACTGTCCTCATTACAAAAAGATAAGAGCTGATAATGTTATGAATATGCTAATTCAATTGATTGACTGTTGCTGTAATACATGTATAGTATGGAACATAATATGAAATGTAATGCAGGTAAATGTAATTAAAATATAAAACATCTATATATTGTACATATTTCTGGATTGATTAAAAGATTAGTGTTGTTTTAAAACAGTAGTGAGAAAAATCCTACAAATAATAAACCTTTATTTAAGTCCCAACAATCTCACCCATGACTTTATAATTTTATATGCATAATTTCCCCGTTTAGATTTTATTTGTAAAAATAAAGGTATTGTAATAGATAACATAGTTTTTTTTTCTCAATCTGTTTCTGAGATTTCAGGAGTTATCCACCCAACAAGTTACTCTAGTCCTTCAAAACCAGAAAGATCTTATTTAATAACCCTTTTCCTATATACAGTCATTTGTTTATTGCTGTGGGTACATTGAAAGTTCCCTTTCAGAGTGTGAGAAAGGTAAGCTTCTGTAGTCTGGATGCATGATTCTGAAAACAGCAAATAGCCAGATGTGCTTGAAAGCAAAAATTAAATATAATAAAAACGATAGTGGCTATTCAACATATTCATGTCCTGTTTTTTAAAAAGTAAAAATATAATTTAAAAACGATAGTGGCTATTCAACATATTCATGTCCTGTTTTTTAAAAAGTAAAACTATAATTTTGGAATTTTTTCAAGAAAAATAAATGTATACCATTACAAAATGTTAGCTTTATCGCCAAGTTTAGAGCCTGTGGAGAGTTATGCTTGTAAGTGCTTCTATGAAGTTAAGGATTTTTGTTAATTTTCTCTTATTCTATAGACTATAGTGAAGATGCCCAGCCAGCTCACTCTGTGAGATTGTACAATACGCTACTAAAGGAGACTCCATAAAATAAAGATTCAGTGGTAACCTCCCTAGTCTCATCCCCTGACTCCTTAACTATGTCACACCTTTTCTAAAGTAGAAATTTAAATCGATCCCTTTATTTTAATACAGCAACATTTTCTGTGAAACATCTGACATGTTTTCATTAGGTAAAGATTTATGTACATAACAGGTTGATTAGTTTTCACAAAGTACATTGTTAACACATCCAAAATGACTACTGAGGTAAACAAAAGAAACAATAACATAGTATTATTTTTAACCTTTGCAAAATATTTTATAACTACAATACAGTAAAAATAGCCAAACTTGATAAAGAAACATCTAAGAATACTAACTTGGAAATCTTTGGGTTTGGTGTCTATTACTGCAGGAAGAAAAAACGAGAATGGTCTACAGATATTTTTAGAATTGAGTCATGAAAAAGCACATTAAAACATTAAAAGATGGACTCAAGATTCAAAGATAAAGTCATGACCCCACAGCTTACAATATTACTTTCATTGAGTGTTTCTTCTTTAAGCAAAAGAGCTATTTGAATTCTATAATGCATATTGCATAATTTATCTTGAACTTGGAAAAATATTAGCATAACTGTAGCATAAAGATAAATGTCTTCCTAGAATGGTCACATTACATAGTAATATGTAAGTTTCCTTTTTAGCCACTTGAAAAAATGTTGTCCTTGTGTACCATGAGTTGTAAAAGTAGGCAAAACTTCCTGAATACTATAATCAATACTGCTGGGTGTTTTCATTTTGACCTTGGATTCCATGCAAAAGGTGCTCATTTTGTTGTTGTGCTCAGTTGACAAGCAGATTCTAGTATTTATAGTTAATTTTGGAAAAAAAATAAAATAAGGTAGTGTTGGTAAGGAAAGGACAAAGGTTAGAAGATTTCTACAAATATAGTTTAAGATACATAGAAAACATTATGTGTTATCGAATCACAGCTGGAAAAGGTGAGCGGTAGAGGAGTAGACATATGTGTGCAAAACTAACTAGTGATATTGAAGAAATTCAAGCAGCATCCTTTTATGTAAGTAAGCAATAGCAATACTGTTTATAGAAAATAAAATTACTTAAATTCATACCTCAGGCATAGAACAAAATCAATTCAAGGTGGATTAAAGGTCAATAAGAAAATAGAGCCACATATTTTAGAGAGTATAAGAAAACATGTTGTGTAATTTGGCCAGATAAAGTCACTTATGTGTACTTTCTAAGATCAGTCAATTGAAAAGAAAATTGATGGAGAACAGTCTAAGATGGCAGAGACCAGCATGCACCTTATCTGAGGGGCACAGAATCAGAAACTCCAAAATGAGTGAGGGGGGAGGGGCAGCTGGTGCCAGAATATGGACATTGAGGCTTTCTGGGTGAGAGGGACAACCCCTGAGCAGGGACAGTTTAGATCCAGGGCACCTGTGTTTACCTATGGGGCCTGAGAGTGGTGGACATTCAATACTCTTGCACTTCCCCTTGCCCCAAGCATGAGCCTCCTCCTTAGGTGACTGAGACAGCAGAGACAGCACAGTAAGGTCCTCCCAAGTCTGTGGCTGCTGCAGGGTGAAGGCCAGCCTTAGCAGGAACTTCCATGTACTATGAATGAGAATGCAGAGGCAGCTGTCCCAAGTACAGATCTTCCTGCCTGGTGGGAGATCAGTGGATACCACTGAGCTGACATATCTCTTACCCTCTGAATTCTCCTGTAGGCCCATATCTGAGAGTAGAGAACAGGGAGGTCCCACGTGCTTTCCGATTAGGCCTGCAAACAAGTGAGTGCACCTTCACGTGAGTGCCTTCAGAAACACAGATCTAGGGTCACTCTATGCTAGCAGACAGATGCTGGATTCCTCCCACCCACACCCCCACTGTGGGCAACATAGTGATCCTTGGGACAGTGTTCTCAACATTGAAGGCTGTATTCTGTGGATCTCCCAATGGAGATCCAGGCAAACAATTCCTGGAGCCGAGACAGATCTGAATACCAGGAGGACAGTATGACAGGCCTGTAGGCCACTGGGATATTCAGGTCACCTTCACATGCAAATTGTGCCTACTAACGGTGCCAGCATCTACCCATGTGCTTAAGCTCCGCCCTTCCAGGCATCCACATGTTCTAGCACCCTGTCCTTCAAAGCACACTTCCAGGCACACTGCCGCCGTGTTTGCTCACATGCACCTGCGACCTACCTCCCTTACCTACAGCGGAAACACCAACATCTACTCTCAAAACGGGTGGGCCTCTCTTGTCTTTTGAAGGATACTCCACACCGGAGACAGATGGACCAAGTCTTATGTATGGACTCCAGGAACAAACAGCAAAAGTTACTGACAACCAGATGGATAGAGGTTTGCTTAGAAAACCTTCAACAAAAATCAGGACCTTATGTCTTCACCAGCAACCCCCAAAATTAATGTATATGCTAATTCATTGGAAAAACTGGAAAATTATCTCAAATCTATGCTTACCCAGTTATTAGAGGCATATAGAGAGGAAACAAGCAAAGCTCTCAAAGAAATACAGGTAAATATAGCCAAACAAATAGAGACAAAAGTAGAGGCATACAGGGAGGAAATGAAAAAAAAAATAGAGGCCATCATGGAAAGTCAGGAATCCACATTCAAAGAGATGAAGGGAATGGTGCAAGATATGAAAACAGAATTAGAATCAATAAAGAAAACACAAATAGTGGAAACCCTGGAATGGAGAATTTAGAGAAAAGATCCACAAAGGTAAGCACAAAGGTTAGCATCACTAACAGAATAAAAGAGATGGAAGAACGAATCTCAGGTGCTAAAGGTACAATTGCAGAAATTGATACCTCTCTCAAAGAAAAAATAAAATCAATAAAATCTGAAAAGTTCCAAACACAAACATAAAGAAATAAAGGAAAACATAAAAAGACAAAATCTCAGAATAATAGGAATAGAATATTCCAGTCTCCAGGGTCCAGAAAATATTTGCAACAAAATAACAGGAAAAAATTGTCCCAACATAAAGAAAGAGATGTCCATTAACATACAAGAGGCATACTGAGCACGAAATAGACTAGACCAGAAAAGAAACACCTCATGTCACAAAATAGTCAAAACATTAAATCTACAGAACAAAGAAAATATTAAAAGCAGCAAGGGAAAAAGGCCAAGTAACATATAAAGGTAGACCTATCAGAATCACCCCAGATTTCTCAATAGAAACTATGAAAGCCAGAAGGGCCTGGGCAGATGTCAGGCAGACTTTAAGGGACCAAAGATGCCAACCCAGACTATTATACCCAGCAAAGCTTTCAATCAACATAGATGGAGAAAACAAAATATTCTATGAAAAAACTAAACTTAAACAATTTCTACACAGCAACACAGCCCTACAGAAGATACTAGAAGGCAAACTCCAATCCAATGAAAACAACTTCATCCAAGAAAACACAGGATAGAGATAATGTCACAACAAAAAATTCTTTCAGAGGATCTCTTTGTTAGATTCCTGCCCTGTTCCCTGTCTTCTCCTGTTTCAGATGTCTATTCTGTCTGCCCTTCTGAGTGAGGATTAAGCCTCTTCCCTAGGGTACTCCTTGTTGTTTAGCTTCTCTATGACTATAGATTTCAATATATTTTTCCAATACTATATGGCCAATGGCCAATTATGGGTCCACATTTAATACTTTTAGAAAAATTCATAGTTTACATGGTCTTATTTCTGTAAATTCTGAATTGGTGGAGTAACTGATAGATGGGCGTAGTTTGCCTGTGACTGTTTCCAAAAATGTACACAATAGCCATGTGTTTGTATGTTGTTATGGATTTCCCTGAGACTTTATGGTACAGATTGAATAGATATAATAGAAACTTGACTATGTAGTAAATGTTTTTTTGTAGAAAATAGTTTTCAAGTGATCTTAACTCCAAGTATGTTTGTTCTGTTGTACTGGAAAAAGGAAAGTCCCAGTGAATTGCACACTTAATCATTTTATACAAGACTTTCTGTCTTCCTGTTGAAACTTTGCATTCCTCTGAAAGGCACCTTTCTTTCGATGTTATGATAACAACAGCCCCTGTTAGGAGAACTCTATTGTGATGTCTCAGGCTCCATTCCTGATGTCATTGTCTCCAAATTGGAACTTTGAATCTACTCTGAAACCATGAGCTGCCTATTACTGAGGAAAGCTTTGAGGCTCCTTTTTGCATTTATGTTTTAAAGTTTTCTTTTCTCACTTTTTCTTTTTTCATCCCAAGGGTGCCTCCTCCCTCCTCTTATCCCAGTCTCTCATGTGTCTCCCTTACCATCTCCCTTTCTTCACAGAAAAGGGGAATCCCTTCCTCCATATCAGTCCTTCCCAGCACATTGTTTACATCAGGACTGAGCATTTCTTCATTCCCTGAGGCCAGGCATGGCAGGCCTCCCAGGTGGGAAATGGTCCAAAAGCAGGCAATAGAAACAGGTTACCCCCACTCAGCTTCCACTTGCCAGGCTACCCACATAGGGACCAAGTCTCCCATCAGCCAGGCCACATATGTGCAGGGGCCTAGGTCCAGACCATGCATTCTCCTTAGCTGATGTCTCAGTCTCTGTAAGCCCCCATAAGCCTGAGTTAGTTGTCTCCATTTGTCTTCCTGTCCCACCCAGATCCTTCCATCTTTCTGCCAGCATTTCCACAGGACACCTGGAGGCTCACCCCATGCTTGGGTGCTAGTCCCAGAATCTTTCTGGACCCAAACTGCTGCTTACTGTAGTCTCCCAGAGGATAGTCAAGTTAGGCTCCTCTCTGTAATCATAGCAGAGCATCATTAATAGTGTCCGTGCCTGGCTCTCTACCATGGGGCTGTTCTCAGGTTGGGCCACTTACTGGCTGGGCATTCCCACAATCTCTGTTCCCTCGCTATCCCTGCACTTTTTGTAAGCAAGGGATATTTGGATGAAAAGTTTGCTTGTCCTTCCTGGCTAGGAGGTGGTCACTTCAGTCTTCATGTCATCTGCCTCCCCCCGCCCGCCCCCCACCCCTGCCCCGGCAGCCTTATTAGGAGTTTCAGCTAGAGTCACAACCATATCCACCCAGGAGTTGATACTCTTGTAAGCCTCCAGTTTGACAAAGAGATGCCCTTCTCAGTTTCCCTTCTTGTTCCCAGCCCTCACACCTCCCTCCCTCATTCTCCCCACATCTGATTCATCTGATTCCCACCATTGTTTTCCTCCCCATTCCATCTCCTGCCCAATTTCCTCTCTCTCAAAATACAAGGGCTGATGCACTGTTCAGGTCTGCTCAAAATAATTCCTCCTGCCATTTTTACTGTTCTCATTTCTATCATAAAATACCTCACAAAAGCAACTTTTGATTTATGATTGGAGGGTTCAGTACATCATGGAAGAGAAACGTTTCCTCTGGAGAATTCAATCAGAACGCAGTGAGGTATCAATGCTTGTGCCTAGCTCACTTTCTCTTTTCCCATTTTATTAGTCTAAAATATCAGGTGGAGTGATGCCACTCACAATATGTATAGGTCTTTTCCCCTCAATTAATTTTTTTGGTTGAGGGAGTATCCTTCATGATACACACAGGGTTTGCCTCTCCTAGGCAATACTTAATCCAGTCAAGTTGACAGTGAAGGGTAACCACTACACTGTAATTCTATGTAGTGACATTCTTCAAATACTGTTGTCCTAGTTGAGTATACAAATCTGATTTTCAGCCCAGACTCAGGATATTATTCTCTGATACACAGAAGTTTGTTCTTTCAAGGATTCTTTAAACTTAGCACTTAAATAAGCAATTTTACAGAGCTTATAAACATTTTAATTAGTGAGACTACTGTAAAAAAATCTCACAAATGTTGCTATAACAATAAAAACTTTAAGGCTCCCTATATTTTGGAAATAATTAACAATAATTGTTAGATAGCATGTGAAAAACAAGAAAATAAAAGATAGGAGCCTTTTCTTTAAAAAGAAAAAGCTTCAATATATCTCAAGACACAGAATTAAAAAGAAGCAAACTACTTTGCCATCAAAAGAGAAGCTAGAAAGGCTGAGAGCTAGGGCAGTGTTTAGGCACAATTGCTGTTCTCGCAAAAGACCCATTTCAAGGTCCTAATGTTGTTCCTAACAGCACAGCAGTTACAGCAGATCTGAGGCCCTCTTTTGGCCCCTCTGGAGATTTCAATGCATATATGCAGACATATAAATAAACACATAAATAGAATTTTTAATAAAATCTTAAATTAAGGAGAGATGAACATGCACTTGATTAAGGATCAAACAGAAAGATTCACATGTGGTATATTGTTACTTCTAAGTGGATATTAGCCATATAATATGGGATAAACATACTAAAATTTATAGTCCCAAAGAAGCTGAACAACTAGGAGGACCCTAGGGAAGAAGCTTAAATATCAACCAAAAGGGCAAACAGAATTGACATAGGAAGTAGGAGAAATCAAGGAACAAAAAAGGAGCCTTCTACAGCAAACCTCTGAAAGACTATGCACCAGGATATCGAAGGAAATGGTGAGACTGAAATCCAAACTTTGGGCACAGTGCAGAAAACCTTATGGAAGAAGAAGGAGACAGAAAGACCTAGAGGGGAGAGGACCTTCACAAGGAGAGCAACAGAGCCAAAAGCCCTGGGCCCAGTGTGTCCTGCAGAGATAGATACTCCAACCAAAGACCATGTGTGGAGAGGACCTCAGTCCCCTTGCTTGGAGGAAGCCTATGGGCTGCTAAGTTTCCAAGTGGGTACACTAGTAAGAGATACAAGGACTCTCTCTGAGATGAACTCAATAGCCATCTCTTTGTTTACTTCCCTGAAGGGGCGTGTGTGTGTGTGTGCAGCCTTTCCAGGCTATAGAGGAAGACAGTGTAGCCTATCTTGATGAGACCTAATAGGCTAGGGTTTCATAGAAGGGGAAGAGTGCTCCCCTATCAAGGGACTAGAGAATGGACATAGGGGGAGGAGCAAGAGGGTAGGTAGGCCTAGGAGTAGATGAGGGAGGTGGCTACAGCTAGAATATAAAGTGAATAGAATAAGCGAAAGTAAAGAATGAAAAAAAGCCAAATTCAGGTGACACCTCAAAATATGATTATGGGGAAAAAAGAAGAAAGATTAACAGTACAACACATGTATATCACAAAAAAATGAAGCTACAGGTTTTTCTCCTTAACCTCAACATTCCCGAGAATAGACAAGCCAACAAATTTCTATGTATCCAATAACCAAAACCCATACTGTATTACATTTCTGGGATTCATCTTAAGGAACTTGAACATCACAGCACTAACAGTTTTTAAGTCAGGTTGCTCAGGTCCTCTGTTTTGACCTTTCCTTGTCCCTCTGAAAAATACAAGAGAAAAACAAATTCAGAGAAGAAAGATTAGCAGAGCCTTGTGGCTATGCCTTCACTCTTAGGAGGCAGCAGTATGTGGATCTGTGTGAGTTTCTAGCCAGCCAGAAATACTAGAGATCCTGTCTCCACAGGGAGAGAGAGAGAGAGAAAGACAGAGAGACAGAGAGAGAGAGAGAGAGACAGAGACAGAGACAGAGACAGAGACAGCAGAGAAAGAGACAGACAGAGAGACAGAGAGACAGACAAACACACACACACAGAGACAGAGAGAGAGAGAGAGAGAGAGAGAGAGAGAGAGAGAGAGAGAGAGATTACCATGAGACAGTCTCACAGCAAACCTGCTGTTTCTCTGGCTTCCTTCTGTTGTTTTACAGTGCCTTAGGCTTAGAAATTGTTTTGTGGATGTATGCATTGGGAATGGAGTCAACAATTCTGCATTTAAATTGATGTTGGTTTTATGTAGTGGTCTCTGTTTATAGAAAAAAAGAGTTTCTTTGAAGAGGCATGAGAACTGTACTTATCTGTAGGGCAAATATTTAGAATGTAGTTATGGATTATGCTGGTTTGACAAAGTGGTAGTTGTATGTTCTCCTTCAAGATCCATGACTCCACATCCTCTTAGTTTTTGGCTAGGTTACATTAAACAAAATAAACAACGTGTATGTAGGAATATATATGATTATACATATACATATGTATATACATATATGTATAATGTCTATAATTGCAATTAATGAATAGAACAGTCTTGAATTTCAAAATGAACATAGAGGTATATATGGGAGAGTTTGAAGAATTTAAAAGGAGGATAGGAATGATGCAATGATATTATAATCTCATTAAAAAAACTATACATCACCTTTCCTCTAGTGGTTTCAATGAGAATAGCTTTTATAGACTCAAATATTTGATGCTCAGTCCCCAGTTGGGAGTAATGTTTGTGGTGGCTGAGGAGGCGTGGCCTTACTGAAGGAAGTATGAACAATGGGTGGAAAATTGAAGGACTAGAGCCATTTTGAGTTTGTGCTCTTAGTTTTATACTTGCGGATTGAGACGTGAGTTACCAGCTAGATGTTCTTATTATCATGTCTGGTGTTTACTCCCATGCTCTTATCTCTCTGGAACTGTAAACACCAATTAAACCTTTCCTTACATAAGTAGCCTTGATATTTTATCACAGCAATAGAAAAATAACTGAGAAATACTACCTGAATAGGGCAGCTGTAAAAACTGTACTGAGACTGAAATAATATATTTTAATAAGAAATAAATAATAATAAAATCAATAGATTTTAATGTCTTCCACATTGTAGGATACATGCCAGGTGTTGGGAATATAATAAGATGCAATCTTTGTTCAACTCTCTTCTATCACTTCACAATAAGCTAATATTTACTGTTATGTGACACATTAAAAATTTAGAATGATACATGTGAGCAACTTAAGAATACTTGATGTAGAATTTCCAGAAAGCGGTATTATATCATAGATAAGGCAGGTGTGTTTCTGAAAAGGAGTTAGAGTCAGGAGCCAGAATATAATTTTATTCCACGTGAAAGATGGTGGAGGAATAAAAAAAAACAAAAAATAAGGTCTTCTTGTAAAACTGAGCGAAACATGGAATTGAATATAAAAGAGAAAAGCCATCATGAGACAGGAAAAATAGTGACAAACATGATGTGGTTTGCTGTCTTTAAAGGGTATAAGAGTGAGTCAGACTTGCACACTGAGATGTCATCAGAGACTGAAGTATAAATCTGTTTCCTTGAATCTGGCAACAATACTTGATATGAAGTTCAAAAAAGTTTAAATTGTGTGTTACCCAATGATACTTTCCTTTCCTTGGTCCAGTTTTGTTCAATTGCCAACAGATGGACATTCCTGCATATGCTCTAGATAGCCACTGAAGAATGTTTGTGACTCCATCACCAGAATATGATGAAAAGGGAGTTATGCATTTCCACGATCACTTCTTTGTCATTTTAGGGAAATATTCAGTGTCTTAATTTGGGTTTTATTGCTGTGAAGAGGCACCTTGACCACTACAACTCTTATAAAAGAAAAACATTTAATTTGGTATAGCTAACAGCTCAAAGGTTTAATCCGTTATCATCATGTTGGGATGCAAGGTGGCATGCTGGCAGACACAGTGCTAGAGAAGAAACAGGGTTTTATATCCATATTGGGAGGCAGAAAGAAGAGATAGGAAGTCTTAGGACTGGCTTGAGCTTCTCCAAACCTCAAGGCCTACCCCGTGCCCCAATTTCTCCAACAAAGCCACCACTACTAATAATATCACTCCCTATTGGCATTTCTGGGCCATTTTTATTAAAACCGCCACATTCAGCATAGGAGACAGTTTGTGTTAAACACAGAGTCCAACACTAATCACAAAAGAACATGCCCAAGTCAGTCATCTCTGTCCTCCAACTTACCATATTTATAAGTAAATCCATAGAAATTAGAAGTCAGTTAAGTGGATAACCATTGAATTCCAGATATAGTGTTTCCCCTTGAGGATGCTTGACAAAGCATTATTTTTATTATTTTTTTATTTATTTTTGTCTATTGTTATTTCATGACTTATCAAATCTTCTTCACACAAATTGCATCCGTTTGTTTGTGCATAGAATATCAGAACTGTGAATGCTGGTGCAAAAGAACTGCCTCAAGTTTGAGGCCTACTTAGTGAGTTGCAGGACAACAGAGCCTACAAAATGAGATCTTCTCTCAAAACTTCCATGAACATCTGCTTCCCCTGAGCAAAATGGAGGTGACTGGCAGATACACACCACTTTGAGAGTCTGTAGGCAAAGTCCACTGCTTGAATGTTTTAGATTTTGTTATGCTTTTATTTTGAGTTTGTAAATACAATTTTTGACACTGTAGGCACATTTCTTCTTATTATTTCTAATTATTTAATGATTGTTTCCTATTGTTTAACCAGGAAATGTCTTATTTCCTTGTTAAATTATCTTTTGTCTTGTTCTTAGAAGGAAGAATGTTTCCACTGCATTTATGACCCATTCAATACCGTCTTTTTTAAACAAAAATTCCTATAAAGAAGCCATGTCTACAAAGGTTAATCTATTAATTAGAACTGCAGTCATGTGGTGAAGTTAAAATGTTGCAGGTCTAGAATTAAATTCAGTTTATTTAGTGTTAAATTAAGCCCTGTACATAGCCATTCCTTGGCCATCTCTGAATCAGACTTAAGACTGTGTGATTAACATAGAAAGGTCCTTTGGAAGTTATTAACCTAACAGATCCCTAGAATCGACATTCTCAAAAGCTGAAAATATCGATAGTATCTGACACCAGTAGGTGAGATTCCGCCATCTTTTTGTAACTACCTCTCTGATGCTTCCACATGTATTTGGCTCCAGAATTAACTATATACTAAATCCTTTTGATGTGAAAGCTGTGTTTTTGTTTGTTTTTGTTTTTGCATTTATACTCTATCCTGGAGAGCCTTCCCTTAATTGCTCTGTATGAGTTATAATATACTCAGAGGCTTAAAGCCCAGGACTTGTTTATATTATGGAGAGCTAGAGTTCAGGTCACAAGTGAAAAATAATTTCTTGGGTAATGTGCATCTTGAATCCTCTTAGGATTCTTTAGAAAAACACACAAGATCAGAAAATCTTTTTCTAGATTAGAAAAAAAGAGACAATGAGAGGTAGGAGACAAGAATGGATGGAAAGAGGGAGAAAGGAATAACACTTGTTATTCTGTATACTGAGGAGAGCTGTGATTTGCAATCAACCAATAAATAAATTCCCCTTTTGCCTTTTCTGTGCTTGTGAGATCTCTGCCAGTTGGAAGATACCTAAGCCTCAATGAGGAGTGCAGCCAGTTTGACCCTGGTCTAGCTGCTGGGCCAGTGTCATAAAGAAGAATTCAAATGTCTGGGAATGCCTTAGCTCACTCCAGTTCTCACATAAAATTAACTATCTTGGAAGTCTCCATTATAATTCATTTAGTTACTCATTCACTCACTCTGGACCTTGGGAATCTATCCCAGAACATTGTGCAACATCACATCTCTGCCAATAAGCTTCCTTCCGAGCTCCAGGATTGCTGCCTTAGAGATTTGTAATAACATTTATAATCTGAATAATTATAAAATGGATGTTTCTTCTCATCCAATGAAACATGGTTATGAACAAATCCCTTAACTGGCTGCCATAAAGATTAAAGGAGGGAAAGGGGAGATGGCTATTTGTTTATGTATTGTACCAAAGCAGGCGCTTTGCAGTATTTATCCCTGCTTTACCTGAGAACGGGACCGATGGGAGAAACTTGAAGCACCAACCTGGAAATAAAACTCAAATGTTTAAAGTATGATGCAGTTTTCAAAACTTTTCTGTGCCTATCGGTATGTTTTAAGTCATCCTGTGTGTCTCATGGCAGCTTTATTCACTTTGAACCTTCATTCTAGAGTCCAGCAACTCCACCACCTAAAATGTATACAGTATGAGGTGTGTGCAGATGAGTGCACACCTGCATGTGTATGCATGTGTTGTGTGTTCAAGTGGGTACATATTTTTGTGTGCAGATGCATGTGTTTGTACATGCATGTGTGTGTGGAAACCAAAGGACATTTTTCTTCATGCTCACCCACCTGTTCCTTATGCTGAGGACTCTCGTGGGACTAGAGCTCACCCAGGAGGCCAAACTGGTTCTTCAGTAAATGACACGGATCTGCTTGTCTCCATCTCTTCTGTTTCAGGATGGTAAGCACAAACAAACACATCTTGGATCTTTTGCTGATGGTTCTTAACATGAGTTCTGGGAATCGAACAAGGGTCTTCATATATATGCAATTTGACATTACAAACTAATCTAGCTCCTCAGCCTTCATAGTACTAGAATTTAAAATCATTTTTTTTTCTGTGCTTCGGCTTATTTCAAAATGCTGATGCTTTTGGAGCCAGAAACGTAATCCAATTTAACATATATATATAGTGAACCTAAAATTTATTTTGTGATAATAAATATGTCTCAGGGCCAGGAGACATGGTACTACAGCTAAGAGTGAGTACTGCTCTTGGAATGGATTCCAATTTGGTTTCTAGCACCTACAAATGATTGCTCATAACTACTTCTAACTCAAGCTCAAGTGGACCTGATGCAGTTTTCTGGCCTCCTCAGGCAACTGCACTCCCAACATGCACATATCCACATAGTCAAACACATATAATGTAAAATAAAACAAATCCCCAGAATACATAAGCATGTATCTTAGCTTCCTATATAATACAGTGTTTAGGCTTGTTTGCAGCCATGATCATTTATTGTATCCCAGTTGTGATGTTTCAGAGGCCTGTTTGACAAGTGCTCCACAGGATACCTTGCTAAATGGATCATCTGTTTGCTTTTCCTTCCCACGATTGTGGCTAAAGGCTCCTTACTTCATGCTTACTAAAGCTTGCTTAGGTCGGCAAGGTCACTGTGGGTGCTGAGAAACCACGCAGTTTTTTTATGCATAGATGTTATTGTCTACTCTATTCATAACATTTATGAGATACTGCAGCTGGCAGTTCTAATAAACAATGGGGAAAAACAGCAAGTGCCAAAAGGCTGCAGAACCCACATGATTTATAGAGGGATTAATGGAAAGCTGTAGGGTGAGATTACAGGTAAAATAAAGGAAGTTTTTGGAGCAATCTTTCCTCTAAGAGCTTACAGAAGGTTTAGTGTCACAGCTGCCCCAGAAGCCTAATTACCCCAGTATCTGTAGGTTTGCAAAGCACATTCATCAAATGGGGAAAGCAAAGAAGAGGGAAGATAGTAAGAGACACACCAGACTCTTACACTTCTAACTGATGCACAATAAAAACCAGGCTTAGTAGGAAATTATGCAAATTCAGCAAGGGATTGAAAACATAATGGTTCAGTTTCAACATCGTGTGAACTATCTTATTAAATGACATAAGAATATGTAAGATTAAGTATGTCACCACAGTGACCATGATAGAGACGTGATAGAAATTTAAACACATACAATGTCATGCATCTTAGAGTTAAAAAGAGATAAATCAACACCGACTGTAATTACATAGTTACAGTTGATGTATATTATTACATTTGATGGTTCTAAAATAATTTCAGTAACATAAGTATAGAGATGACAAAGTACTAAAATACTAATTTAAAATAATATAAAAATTATATAAAATCATTATTTAAGGTAATTTTATTGTCTTAAATAATTTGCTTGAAATCAGAGCAGTATTGTGACTTATTTTTGCTATACTACAGAGCAGAGAGTGCCTGAAGGCCTCTCCCCCTTCTCACAGAAACTAAAGGCACTTTCTTTTTTTAAAATATTTCTTTTTTAAATTTTGATTAATTATTCACTTTGTTTCCCCCCTGTAGTTCCCTCCCTCCTCCCCTCCCAGTCCTTCCCTTCCTCTCCCTTCTCCACACATGCCCCTGCCCAAGTCCACTAATACGGAATGTCTTCTTTTCCTTCCTTCTGATCCTAGTCTATCAGGTCTCATCAGGAGTGGCTGCATTGTCTTCCTCTATTGCCTGGTAAGGCTGTTCCCCCCTCAGGGGGAGGTGACCAAAGAGCAGGCCAATCAGTTCATGTCAGAGACAGTCCCTGTTCCCATTACTATGGAACCCACTTGGACACTGAACTGCCATGGGCTACATCTGTGCAGGGGTTCTAGGTTATCTCTGTGCATTGTATTTGGTTGGAGTATTAGTCTCAGGAAAGACCCCTGTGCTCAGATTATTTGGTTCTGTTGCTCTCCTTGTGGAGTTCCTGTCCTCTCCAGATCTTACTATTTCCTACCTCTTTCATAAGATTCTCTGAACTCTGCCCAAAGGTTGGCCATAAGTCTCAGCATCTGCTTTGATAGTCTGCAGGGCAGAGCCTTTCAGAAGCCCTCTGTGGCAGGCTCCTGACTTGTTCCCTGTTTTCTCCTTCTTCTGATGTCCATCCTCTTTGCCATTCTGGATGGGGACTGAGCATTTTAGCAAGAGTCATCCTCTTAATTAGTTTCTTTAGGTGTACAGATTTTAGTAGATTTTTCCTATGTCTGTTTGAGTGAGTATATATCATGTGTGTCTTTCTGCTTCTGGGATAGCTCACTCAGGATGATCTTTTCCAGTTCCCACCATTTACCTGCAGATTTCATGATTTCTTTGTTTTTTATTGCTGAGTAATATTCCATTTGTGTAGATGTACCACAATTTCTGTATCCATTCCTCAGTTGAGGAGCATCTGGGTTGTTTCCAGATTCTGGCTCTTACAAATAAAGCTGCTACAAACATTGTTGAGCAAATGTCCTTATTGTGTACTTGAGCCTCTTTCGGATATATGCCTAGAAGTAGTACAGCTGGATCTTGAAAAAGCACTATTCCTAGTTGTTGAGGAAGCACCAGATTGATTTCCAGAGTGGCTGTACAAATTTACATTCCCACCAGCAATGGAGGAGAGTTCCCCTTTCTCCACAACCTCTCCAGCATGTGTTGTCACTTGAGTTTTTGATCTTAGTCATTCTGAAGGGTGTAAGGTGAAATCTCAGGGTCCTTTTGATTTGCATTTCTCTGATGACTAAAGACGTTGAACATTCCTTTAAGTCTTTCTTTGTCATTCAATATTCCTCTATTGAGAATTGTCTGTTCAGCTCCATATCCCATTTTTTGATTGGATTACTTGATTTTTTAATTTTTAACTTCTTGGGTTCTTTATATATACTGGATACTAGCTTTCTGTCAGATTTAGGGTTGGTGAAGATCCTTTCCCAATCTGTAGGTAGTCGTTTTGTTCTGGCGACAGTGTCTTTTGCTTTACAGAAGCTTTTCAGGTTCATGAGGTCCCATTTATCGATTGTTGATCTTAGAGCCTGTGCTGTTGGTCTTCTGTTCAGGAAGTTGTCTCCTGTGCCAATGAGTTCCAGGATTTTTCTCACTTTTTCTTTATTTTTCTATATGTAGACATCCAGTTAGACCAGCACAATTTGTTGAAGATGCTGTCTTTTTTTTTTCTTTTGTATGGCTTTGTCTTCTTTGTCAAAGATCAGGTGTCCATAAGTGTGTGGGTTTTTTTCGGGGTGTTCTATTTGATTCCATTGATATGCCAGTACCATGCAATTTTTAGTATTGTTGCTCTATAGTACAGCTTGAGATCGGGGATGGAGATACCGCCAGAAGATCTTATATTATAGAGGATTGTTTTGGATATTCTGGATTTCCTGTTATTCCATATGAAGTTGAGAATTTTTCTTTCAAGGTCTATAAAGAATTGTGTTGGTAATTTGATGGGAATTGCATTGAATCTGTAGATTGCTTTTGGTCGTTTTTACTATGTTAATCCTGCCAAACCATGAGCGTGGGAGATCTTTCCATGTTCTGATATCTTCTTGAAATTCTTTCTTCAGAGACTGGGAATTTTTTTCATACAAGTCTTTGGCTTTCTTGGTTAGGGTCACACCAAGGTACTTTTTATCCTTTGTGGTTATTGTGAAGGGTGTTGTTTCCCTAAATTTTTTCTCAGCCCTTTGTCTTTTATATACTGGAGGGCTACTGATTTTTTTTGAGTTAATTTTGTACCCAGTGACTTTGCTGAAGGTGTTTATCAACTGTAGGAGCTCTCTGCTAGAATTTTTGGGGTCACTCAGGTACACTATCATATCATCTGAAAATAGTGATACTTTGACCATTTTCCTTTTCCATTTGTATCCCTTTGATCTACTTTAATTGTCTTATTGTTCTGGCTAGGACTTCAAGAACTATGTTAAAGAGTTATGGAGAGAATGGGCAGCCTTGCCATGTTCCTGATTTCAATGGGATTTATTTAAGTTTCTCTCTGTTTAGTTTGATATTAGCTATAGGATTGCTGTATATTGTCTTTACTATGTTCAGGTATGTGCCTTGTATCCCTTATCTCTTCAGTACTTTAAACATAAATGGACGTTGGATTTTGTCAAATGCATTTTCAGCATCTAAGGAGATTATCATGTGTTTTGTTTTCTTTCAGTTTGTTTATATGGTGGATCACATTGATAGATCTCCATATACTGAACCACCCCTGCATACCTGGGATGAATCCTGCTCGTTCATAGTGGATGATACCTTTGATGTGTTCTTGGATTCAGTTTGCAAGTATTTTGTTGAGCATTTTTGCATCGATGTTCATAAGAGAGATTGGCCTGAAATTCTTTTTCTTTGTTGGGTCTTTGTGGGGTTTAGGTACCAAGGTGACTGTGGCTTTATAGAATGAGTTTGGTAGTGTTCCTTCTGTTTCTATTTTGTGGAACAGTCTGAAGATTATTTGTGTTAGCTCTTCTTTGATGGTCTGGTAGAATTCTGTGTTAAAACCATCTGGCCCTGGGCTTTTTTTTTTTTTTTTGGCATGGGAGACTTTTAATGACCACTTCTTTTTGATAGGGGATATAGGACTATTTAATTGATTTACCTGGTTTTGATTCAGCTTTGGTAAGTGGAATTGATCAAGAAAATTGTCCATTTCATTTAGATTTTTAAATTTTATGGGGTATAGGCTTTTGAAGTGAGACCTAATGATTGTTTAGATTTCCTCACTGTCTGCTGTTATGTCCTTCTTTTCATTTCTAATTTTGTTGCTTTGGATATTGTCTGTTTGCCTTTTAGATAGTTTGGCTAAGGGTTTCTCTACCTTGTTGACTTTCTCAAAGAACCACCTTTTGGTTCCATTGATTCTTTGAATTGTTTTATTTGTTTCTAATTTATTGATTTCAGTGCTGAGTTTGACTATTTCCATCCATCTACTCCTCGTTGTTGTGTCTGCTTCTTTTTTTTTCCAGGGCTTTCAGGTGAGCCATTAAGTTGCTTGCATAGGATGTTTTGAATTTCTTCTTGAAGGCACTTAGTGATATGAACTTTCCTCTTAGCGCTGTTTTCATCGTATTCCATAAGTTTGGGTATGTTGTGCTTTCATTTTCATTGAATTCTAGAAAGACTTTAATTTCTTTCTTTATTTCTTCCCTGACCCAACTGTTATTGTGTAACAAGTTGTTCAGTTTCCATGTGTCTGTAGGCTTTTTTTATTTCTGTTGTCATTGAGATCCAGCTCTAGTTAAAGACACTTTCTTGAGAGTGCTGTCTAAGCATCACTAGATAACTGACTTCTGTGTACCCCTATTTCTGATGTAAGCAAATGTGTAGCCTAAGACACAGGGAAGGGGTGCTGCTAGGCATTAGTAGAAATATGTCATCCTGACAATATCAGCCCTGCTCTCTGCTGCCTGCTTATTGTCGGAAGAATCTGAGAGAAGTAGGGGGATGGGAAAATGTAATCAAATTATACTGTATGAAAAAAATAAAAACCAAAAGAGTGAATACTCCTCTTACAGAGTCCCAGCATGCACACTGTGCAGCTCACAGCCACCTGTAACTCATGCTCCAGGGAACCTGGCACTCTATTGTGGGCTATGCATTCACCTTCACTCCCTTGTGCAAAGATTCACACACAGACATGAACATATATACATGATTAAAATACAAAATAAACCAAATAACAGCAAAAAACAAGAGGTATAATTTCCTTTTTCTGTCAGCTAATAAGCAGGGCTAAGTTGATTCCCTGAGGGAAACACTAAATTGGGGTCCAGAAATAGAAAACAAGAAGACAGTCAGCACATACAACTTTAGGGAGGAAAAAGAGACTAGATACCAGGCAAAGCTGTTCTGCCTTGTCTGAAATCCAAGGATGCTACATGATGAAGACAGCAATGTGAGCCAACCAGTGATTTCACAGGGGAATCTTTCAGAGTAAATAGACGAGAAAACAAAGGAAAGAGTCTTAATATTGAGTCTCACTTACTTATATTCTTATGGATCTGACTTCCAGCAACTCTTATGTACATTTGATGGTGTTACATGATCTATCTGGAAGGCAAGGCATGAAGATCTGAAATCACTGTCTTTCAAAGTATTTGGAGCAAAAACTGAATGGAATCATAGAAGCTGCAGCCAGGTCAGCCCCTAATTCATCTTGTTGCAGCAGAATTCTCAGCCGCATTACTCAACAGACTGAGATACTACACAGATAGAAAATGTGGAATTTCAGAAATCAAATATGATGGCTTTCTTTATTTTCATTTTTTTATAATTTATTAATTTTATATCCCAATTTTAGGCCCCTCCCTCCTCTCTTCCCTGTCCCACCCATCCTCTCTTCCTCTTCCCCCCATCCCCTTCCCCTAACCCACTGAAAGGGGGAGTCCTTCTCCCTTGCCATCTGGCCGATCCTCATTAAAACTCATCAGAATCCTGGATCTTCTTCTTTTGTGGCCTGGCAAGGTCATATCTCCAGAGGAAAGTGATCAAAGAGCAGGCAACTGAGTTCATGATAGAGACAACTTCTGCTCCCTTCACTCAGGGACCCACATGAGGACTGACATGCCTATAGACTACTTGTGAGCAGGGGCGCTAGGTCTTCTCATGATGGCTTTTCTTACAGACACTGTAGTTTGACTAAAGAGAAAAAAGTTTTGGGATACACAGCTCATCAAATTGAAACAATGAAAAATAAAGTCTGAGTATTTCTATAGCTCTTCAATAATTAGAATGTGTAGCATTAATATCCGTCAAATCTCAGGCCTGCAGGATGGCTCAGTGGAAGAGTGCTTGCCACCAAGGATGACCCCCTGAGTGTGAGACCCAGAAGACACAGGGTCGAAGTAGAAAACAGTTTCTGAGCTCTGTTCTCTGGACTCCACATATGTGCCATGGCATGGTAACTCACTCAAATACAGTCAATCAAAGAAAGTAAATAAATAAAATACAATCTGCAAACAATGCCCAGGGCCCCACTGCATTGTTATTGACATCTATTAAATGTTTTGATATAAATTACACCAACCTCACATAATTTCAATAAATAAAGGAAACACTCCCAAACACATTTTGTGCAGCCAACAGTGCCATAATATCAAAATTAGACAAACACATCACAAAAGATGAAATCATGGAACTATATGTCATAAATATTAATGTGAAAATCTCCAACATGATTTTAGAAAATTGAATTCAGCAATAAGTAGGAGAGCATGCACAGCAACATTGGATTCTCCACAGTAATAAAACTTTGCTTTAAAAATTAGAAATCAATTGAATTGGGCAAATTAACCAAAAAAATAGAAAGAAGTACTTTATCTCAGCAGGTGCAGAAAAAGCAATTGGCAAAATTTAAACCTGTTCATACTGAACACTTTCAGCCCAATATCTTTAATCTGATAAAGAGCACTAATGAACAGTTTACAGCAGGCACTACGGATACAATGAACTCCTCAGAGCTGAGACCCATTAGACCACACAGTGGTCCTTGCCCTAGGAGACACTATCCTTGGTTAATGAGCTACTACTGGGCCCAGTAAATTCAGTTTTGAAAACAAACAAACAAAAACAAAAACAAAAACAAAACCTGTGGCTTGTACCAGGCCCCACGTAGAGGCAAAAAGCAGAACATTATCAGAATCCATTCAAAAAGTATATCCTAGTTCACATAATTCAGTGCAGACATGAATAGCACAAACTGGGCTAAGAAAGAAAAATAAAAAAAGGAACAGTGTGTGTGCTCAAAGATAAGACTATGAAATCCCTTCTAAAAGGTGCTACCATTATAAGGTAGGTTTGTCACACTGACAGGTAAAAAGGTCTATATGTAGACAGCAATTGCATCTCTCTATAAACCTTAGATATAAGATAAGCCTCAGTCTCCAGCTTTGAGAAATTTGGAATTGAGAAATAACTGGAAGATTAATAAAGCAGATTTTTGGGTGTGCCTGTCAGCAGATTCCCAGAAAATGATAATACTAAAAATTAACAAGAAAACTAAGTGGAAAGAACCTGTAGAGAATGGAGAAAGCAACCTCCAATAGGTGAAGAGCATAAGATTGGGGATCAAGGGGAAGGGCATAAAGGGGATAGAAGGGCTCCACTCTGCTACCCTGAAGGCATGAGGGGGCCAGTTTCCTTCAATCCCCTTTCTCTTAATTCTCTATCTCACCACACACCCACAGTACCAGCGCCAAGTGGCTATGGATTACACCCCTGAAAATATTAGATAAGTTCAACATTTCAGGCTTCAAATGCAATTTCCTTAAGTATATAACAGCATAGAAATATACCAAAACCAAACTAGCAATAAATACATTTATTTTTATGATTTATTTACTTATTTATTACAATTTATTCACTTTGTATCTCAGCTGTAGTTCTCTCCCTCATATCCTCCTATGCCCCTCCACTAGTCCTCTGATAGGGGATGTCCTCCTCCCCTTCCCTCTGACCCTATCTTTATCAGGTCTCATCAGGTCTGGCTGCATTGTTTTCTTCTGTGGCTTGGTAAGGCTGCCCCTCCCAGAGGGGAGGTGATCAAAGAGCCAGCCACTGAGTTCATGTCACAGACAGTCCCTGTTCCTCTTACTAGGGTACCCACTTGGAGACTGAGCTGCCATAGGCTACATCTGTGCAGGGGTTTTACGTTATCTCCTTGTGCAGACCTTGGTTGGATTATCAGTCTCAGAAAAAAACACTGTGCGCAGAATTTTTGGTCTCCTTGTAGAGGTCCTGTGCCCTCTAGGTGTTTGTTTCTATTCCCCCTTCTTTCATAAGATTCTCTGCACTCTGCCCAAAGTTTGGCTATGAGTCTCAGCATCTGCTTTGTTAACCTGCTTTGTTAGCCTCTTTCAGAGGCTCCTGCCCTGTTCCTTATTTTCTCCCTTTTCCAATGTCTATTCTGTTTGCCTTTTTGAATAAGAATTGAGCAACTTCCCTAGGGTTCTCCTTCTTGCTTAGCCGCTTTGATGTTCAGATTTCAGTGTGTTTAAATATTAATTTCTGTACTTGACAGTCAAATATTAAAGACTGGTAATCATCAGTAACAGACAGTAGCTTATGTTCGAAAGATGAATGGATTCAAATAACTTTAAAGTTTGTCCTTCTGTTTGGGTTTTTTTCCTCATATATCTGCTATTGGACATGCTTGGCTATGCCCAAGTGTTTCAGTATGGATGACAGCATTTTTCTGTACTGGACACACAAAGAAAAAATGCAGCATGGCATGAAAAAGACAGCAATAGTTTGCTTGATGCATAGCCATCAAATTTCTCTTTTCCTGTTTAAAGACATTTATGATTGTGAAATTAGAATTGTAGAACATTTAAAAATACATAGAAAATATCATCTACAAATCTGAAAAATTATAAATATAGTTTATAAAGTCAAGTGATGTTAGCAGTTATGGTTGACATGAAATTAGCAGTTTCACATAGTCACACATTTACTTCATCTAAAGTGGTTCTTGAGTATAGATAATGACATTTATTATAGTAGTGTTGTATCAATAACTTTGTGAACTAATGATGTAGTTATTTTATTTATTACAGGAAATCCACAAGGATATTTGTGCTTTATTTAATTCCACTAAAATCAAACAAACCTAAACAATAATTACAAAAATATTTTTGTTCAAAGAGAAATTTTTGGCATTTAAATGATTTTATTAAAATTATTTTCACACAAAAAATTTAATTTCTGTTACTCTCAGTTGAAACATATCAATTTAAAATTTAGAAAATATTGTAGAAATTGTAAGAAAATACATTACATAACAAACTTAAAGAATTCTTGTCACTAAAACTCATATGATGCTTACTACACACACATGCTGTTATACACTAAGAATGCTCATTTAATTAATGTATACATGTAGTACACTTTTAATCATATTTAAGATTTTTTCCCTTCTTTTGAGAAATTAGAAGAATTAGTTCTAAAATTTACATGGAAAAAACACAAGTTTTTAAAGATTACACAGGACATATGTTAGGAGCTGAAAGAAAGCTTAGTGGGTAGAGAGACTGGAAACAAACTCGCAGACCTGAGTTCAGATCCCCATGACCCAGGTAAAACAAAAACAGTAGCCATGTGTATAATCCTCATTCTGAGAAGATAAGAGAAAGACTGACTAACTTACCTGGTTGAAATGTTGAGCTCGAGGGTCACCAAGAAACCCTGACTCAAAATATAAGTTGGATATTGACAGAAGGTCCTTAATGTGGAGTTCTGACTCACAGGTAAGTAAACCTGAATACACATGTTCACTCACATAGTAAATATAATGTTATATTATACAAATTACTTTATATAATATTATGTATTATATAATAACAATAGATACTATAGATAGATACACTACCTGAACTCAGGAGAGTGTTGCATTGGTACAAGAAATAATAAATACACTAAATGCCCATATTCTAGAAAGCAGAATAATAATAAACAGTGTTAACTATTATTAACAAAACTTCCAAAGACATAAAACATAGAAATGATTGTTTTTGCTGTGGTGTTTTTTTTAACACAACTTCGTACATGTTAAAGGACTTTATAAGAAAATGTTTATTTATTTTTGTGTGTGCAAATTTTTTGCTAGATGTATGATTATGTACCGTGTGCATGCCCAATACCAGAGGATGCCAGAAAAGTGTGTTGGATACCTTTTAACAGGAGTTACCGATGGTACTCTGTAATTTTAAGCTAGAACCTGAACCCAGGTAGGTCATCTGACACAGCAATAACTGTTATTAACCACTGAGCCATATCTCCAGGATATGAATAATTTATTGCTGTGCTTATATCCTATTCTTCTTTTTGAAAGAACATATAAAAATATAAATGTCAAAGCTAATCTCATGATGTGATTCCAGAATAGAACACAAGAAAATACACCACCATGAATTAGATACTTCCTAAGACATACAGAAAATTGTTAATAAAAGAAAATATGATAAATTGTACAGCATCAAGTAAAAACTTCTAATATTAAAAGAACAGTTAAGTACATTGAAGTGTACAGTAGAGAAATTGTTCCCATTAAATATAGCTAGCAAAGGCCTTATCCTCAGAATATATAAAGAACAGTTATAACTCAATAACGAAAAAGAAAATATAACTTTTAAAATTTTATTTATTTATTTAATATAATTTATTAACTTTGTATCCTGGGTATAGCCCCCTCCATCTCCTCCTAATTTTACCCACCCTCCAGCTTCTCCCCCTATGCCCTTTCCCTAGTTTCCTGATAGAGGAGGACCTACTCCCCTTCTGACCCTAGCCTATCAGATTTCATTAAGGCTGGCTGCATCATCTTCCTCTGTGACCTGGCAAGGCTGAACTCCCCAGGGGTAAGTGATCAAAGAGCCGTCCACTGAGTTCATATTAGATATAGACCCTGTCCCCTGGGCTTCTGTTGAGCAGGGGGTCTAGGTCTTCTCCATGCCTGTTCTTTGGTTAGAGAATCATCAGTCTCTGCAGGATTCCCTGGGCCCAGGTTTTTTGGCTCTGTTTTTCTTGGGGAGTTCCTGTTTTCTCCAGGTCTTTCTATCTCCCTCTTCTTCTATAAGATTTCCTGAACTCTGCCTGAAATTTGGCTATGAGTCTCAGTATCTCCTTCAATACCCTGATGGTAGAGTCTTTCAGAGGACTCCAGTAGAAGGTTCCTGCCCGGTTCCATCTCTCCTTCTACTTCCAGTGTCTACCCTATTTTTTCCCTTCTGAGTTAGGTTTCAGTCTCTTCCCTTGGGTCTTCTTTGTTGTTTAGCCCCTCTAGGACTATAGATTTTAGTATGTTTATCTTATATTATATGGTTACTATCCACTTATAAGTGAATATATACCATATGTGACTTTCTCAATACCACTATTTGCCTGCAAATTACATGATTTCCTTATTTTTAATTGCTGAGTAGTATTTCATTGTGATGCATGCTGGAGAGGTTGTGGAGAAAGGGGAAGCCTTCTCTATTACTATTGGGAATGTAACCTTGTACAATCACTTTGGAAATCAATCTGGCACGTTCTCAGGAAATTAGGAATAGGGCTACTTCAAGATCCAGCTACACCACTCCTGGGCATATATCTGAAAGATGCTAAAACATGCAATAAGAACATTTGCTCAACTATGTTCATAGAAGCATTATTCATAATAGCCAGAATCTGGAAACAACCTAGATGTCTTTCAAATGAAGACTGGATGAGGAAAAGATAACTTTAACACAGGCAAAACAGTTGAACAAACATTTCATGGATGGAATCTACTGTACCTTGCTTTTTCTGGAGCCTTTGTGCTTTGTGCTATACATTTTCTAAAACTCTTGAAAGTGAAGACTGAATATTCATGAAGCATAAATAACCCGTCAACTACAGCCTTTAAAAATAGAAGCTAAACAATAAGAAGGAATCTAGGGAGGATACTTAAATCTCATTCTGAATGGCAAGCAGGATAGACACCAGAAGCGGTGGAAGAGAGGGAACAATATGGGAGCCTACTATACAGAATTTCTGGATTTTCTGGGATTAAAGCAGATGCTGAAACTCACAGCCAAACTTTGGACAGAGCTCAGGGAATCCTATGGAAGAAGGGGGAGACAGAAGGACACAGATTGACACAAGGATATCAACAAAGGTAAAGAAAAAAATATCTGAGCCCAAGGGGTTCTCCAGAGACTGATGTACCAACCAAGGATGATGTGTGGAGATAACATAGACACCCCTGTTCATATGAAGCCTGTAAGTAGCTCAGAATCTTTGTGGGTTCCTAGTAAATGGGAACAGGGAATGCCTCTGTCATGAGGCATGCTTGCCTGCTCTTTGATCACTTGACCCTGGTGATGATGCTTTGCCAGACCACAGAGGGAGAGGATCCTGGCAGTCCTGATGAGACTTGATAAGCTAGGTCAGATGGCAGAGGAGGAGAACTCCCTCTTTCAGTTGACTGGGAGAAGGGGATAGGGAGGTAGAGGCAGAAGGGTAGGACTAGAAGGAGTTGAAGGAGGAGGCTTCAGTCTGGATACATAATGAATAAATTGTAAAAAAATAAAAGAAAAAAGAAAAAATAGAAAAAGAAATACCATCTAAACACATGAAAAAATTACACGTTTTTAATTTCTTTATATTAATTACAGTTTATTTACTTTGTATCCCAGTTGTAGCCCCCTTCATCATTCCCTCCCAAACTCTCCCTCCCTCATCTTCTCCCAGCCTTTCTCTAAGTCCACTGATAGAGGAGGTCCTCCTCCCCTTCCATCTGACCCTAGTTTATCAGGTCTCATCAAGACTGGCTGCAATGTCCTCCTCTGTGGCCTAGTAAGGCTGCTACTCCCTCTGGGGTCGGGGGAGAGGTCAAAGAGCCAGCCACTGAGCTCATTTCAGAGACAGTCCCTGTTCCCCTTACTAGGGAAACCCACTTGGATGCTGAGCTGCCTAACCTTTTTCACTTTTATCTGTATGTTGACTTTGTTTTCTGTCTATAATCATACTCTCTAACATTTCTAAAACATAATTTTGTTTTGTGTTTTATTAGCTGTTCTTTTCTTATACGTAAAATGCATGAAAATAAATACAAACTTAAGAGAGGACTGGTTACTTTTTTGCTCACAGCTAAAGAGAGTTTCCAAACATGAGGACTATAAAATAATAGACTCTATTGTTTAACAACACAATTTTTTAGCATGAATGAAAATATTAATATAGGGGCTAAAAACATGGCTAGGCACTTAAGACACTCACTGCTCTTGCAAACAACCAGGGTTCTCTTCCTAACATGCACACACACCAGAAGTTCACAACTACCTGTAATTTCAGGTACAAGCATCTGCAGCTCTCTTCTGTCTGCCTTGGGAACTGCATGCATATGATACATATATAATATGTAAGAGTGCAAAGGTACTTTAAATAAATGTTTCAGGTATTAACGTAAGTTCATACATCCTCCTATTAAATTGGTTCCTTCCAAATGCATACTCTAAAACAAAAAGTACATTATATGAGTGTGCTTCAACATTGACAAGTCAGAGCTAAGATGACCAGTATTCCAGTCCAGAGGGGAAAGAGGTAGTTTCTTGTGAGCATGGGCGCCACAGCAATGGCTTCTCAAAGAAGAACAAAGAGAGAAGAACTATAAGAATAAAAGAAAGGAAAGATGTGTTTACGGTGACATTTCAACACCATTTGGTGATGACTCCAGAAATACCCTGTGTCTAACCCCAGCAAAGTGTCCTTATATTGCCCGGCTTATCCATTCCCTTCAGACTTCCCTGAATCTGAAAGAAAGTAAGCCCTTATTTATCTTACTTTCTAAAATCAATTGAAAAAATATATGTGTATGTGTGTAGCAAGTTAAATTATTCTGCTTTGTCATCCTTGAATGCATATATGATCATTTTAATTATACACATAAATATATAACACTTTTGTTCCCTTCATTCTTTTATCTTTTTATAGCCCATGCAAGTATCTGCTCTCTAAAACTATAAAAATCCTTTATAAATCTAGTTGTTTCTTATAAATGTTTCTAGTTGTTCTTTATATATGTAGTTCTTTCTTAGGAATACTGGAACTGATGTTAACGCATACAGTAGTGATTTGTAAAGTAGCACTTGAGTTACCTGCATTGTTTTATTTGATTTTCACAAAACAGTGCCAAGGGTATACAAACTAATTCTCTTCACTCTCTACACTTCTGAAATTCTTAAGCTTCTTCTAACTCTGATCATTTCTTTATTTCCAAACCAATTATCTCAGCTAAGGACAGTGGAAAATGATGCTTAAAAGTTATATGTGGCAGAGATACCTTAATTTATTTCACTAGGGCTAATACATATATATAGTCATTCCTATTTGTTATGTTAGAAGAGTAACATGGTAGTTCTGCCATGACAGGACTTTACTTTGAAAGTTGATAAAGGAAATTACTTAAACACAGTAAAAATCATCACAAATTAAATTATGATGGAGCATGCACAATAAGCCAAAAGAGAACCAATCTCAGAATTTGATAATGGATAATTTTGTCATTAACTAATTTTACTTACATACTTTAGCATATTCTCTGACACATAATAAAAGATGGATTTGACTTCAACATATTTAACTAAAGAATAGTGTCAAAAGGTGCATGACAGGGAAGTTTTGTGTCTTGTTTCTTAGAGATGAAGTGTTTTCCAGTAAACTCTGATAATTCAGTTATAGACACTGATGCACTTACAGATGGATTGGGGTTGTAATAACTGAAGTCAGATCAGTTCTATGACATTTCATCCTTCTTTCACTTGTGTAAAAAGGAAATAAACTTCTAATTTTGAGTAACTAGTACTTAGGAACTTTGTGTATGTCTGATTTGGTTTTACCCTAGTAAAATGGTCATGTTCTTGTACTCCAATGTAGTGTTTTGAAAGCTGTAATAAAATATTTTAATGGAAAAAATCAAGCTTCATATTCCATATCCTCACTGCTTATAGCATCATACACAGATGGCAGGACTTTGTCATTAGGTGTTCTGCTATAAAATAATGTTAAGTTCTGGAAGTTAAAACTCTCTTCTGCTGCAATGACCAATGTATGGTCTTGTAGTAGCAAGGCCCGAGTCTCAAAGGATATCTTAGAAATGCATAATTCTGTGTCCTAACCAACCTTGGGAATGTGACAGTTTGCTTGCCAGGTATTTCCTTGTTTTGGTTTCTTAAAAAAAACTTTTATTTATTTACTTGGTTGTTTATTCACTGTACATACCAATTGTAGTACCCTCCCTACTCTGCTCCCCATATCACCCTCTCTCTCCCCCCTAAATCTCCTTCCCCACACCTCAGAAAAGGGGAGTCCCCAACCCTCAACCCACCCCAGCCCATCAAATAGCATCAGGACTGAGCACACCTTTTACCTCAACAATTATTCTAGTTTAAAAAGCACTGCCCTGCCTTCACCTCCCTCCATATTTCCCTTTAGCTTAAGAATATGGGTGGAAAACATCATAATCAAGAACTTATAAGAATTTTCATCATCTAAAAAATTATAAGAAATTTTATGGTGTGCATGCTTATGCATATATACGCATGCACATGAATGCATATGTGTTTGTGTGTTCACATATATATCCCATAAATGCGTGGGCATGTGTGTGGAGGCCTAATTGATGATCAGTGTCTTTCTCCATTACTAACCATTACATTTCCTGAGTCTGTCAACTGAACCTGTAGCTCATGATTGCCTTATCAAGCCAGAGAGCTTGCTCTGAGAATCCCATCTCTGCCTCCTAAGAGCTGAAATTATATTTGGACCACCATACCTGTCTGGCTTCTAGATCATTCCTGATGACCCCATGTCTATCCTCCAAGCTTTTAAAAAAGCTTTTTATCTACTGGGCATATCTTCAACTCATATTTTCTGTGTTTATTTGTTTAATTTATTATGATGCATGAGTCTTTTGCCTGCATGTACATATGTCTTTTGTGTGTAGCTGATGCCTGCAGAAATCAGAAGAAGGTGTTAGATCCCTTGGAACTGGAGTTACATATAGTTGTGAACCACCATGTAGGTGCTGGGAAATAGGCCTGGATCCTCTTGCAAGAGCAGCAAATTATTTTATGTGCTGAGCCATGTCAGTATCTCCCTTCGCACCCTGTTTTCTAAGAACATTTTGTCTGTTTATTGAAATGTATTTTACTTGTTGAATACATCCTTACTTATTGTAAGGCATCTTTGAACCTGAGTAAACTCTGTGTGAACCTCTTTCTTCCCATCCCACCTTATAGATTATTATCTCTCTTCTTCTACAGTTTATGTATTCTAAAAAATTTATTTGCAGTTCTAATGAAGGAGAGTGATTAGACATGAGAAGAGTTAACTGGATCTGTAGATAGAGTGAGTTGCTTAATGTTATTTATTCAATTTCTTTAAGCCATATACAGAAAGGATGAAAACAATTCTCTCCTTTCCTACAGATGTATGTGTCTTGCTTTAAACAAATATCATTTACCAAATTCACTGCAGGTTTTGGAATCTTTTGCAGTGAGACTATATTCAGGCAAAACATTTATTTCAGATAGCAGAGCCCACATGTGAAGCCTTCAGTTTGATGTCTAACAAGGTACTTGCTGGTTCTTTTAGTCCCTGCCTTTAATTCTAGCACTGAAGATATAAAGAAAAGAGGATCAAAGCTAAAGGGCATCCTTGGCTGCAAAACAAGTTTAAGAACAACCACAAGTACTTAATAATCTGTATCATATAATTGAATAAATGATACATAGATGATCAGACAGACAGATAGATAGATAGACAGACAGACAAATAGAAAACACTAAGTCACAAAGTATGTTGTGTAATACTAAGGTGGTTTTTAATAGTTTGTGTCATTGTTACTTATGCAACTCTTTCCTTTCAGTTTAGGTAGCAATTGTGATGAGCTTTAATAATAGAATGTCCCTTCCGGGGCTTTAAAGTAGGTGTGATGAGCTATGTGGCCCAGTGGTGCAATGGGAACTACAGCTAGCCTTGAAGTCAGTCTCCTGCCAGCAATTGGTCAAAATCTAGAGTTCTCCTTCACAATGGGGCAAGGAGCAAATAATACCAACAGCCATGATATTAAAGAAGCTCATTGCTCCTCAGATGAACCTCAAGAAGAGAACTCAAACAAATTAGAAACCACTGGGGACAAGGGGACCAATCTAGCACAGAAAACCAAAGACAACATTCTCAGATGCTCAGTTTCCTAAACGTATGAGGAAATACATTTAAATTAATGCTTTTTTGATTTATTTTAATTCTGTACATGCATTTTTATATACTTCTGTGCAGGTGACTTTGGAGGGCAGAAATTTCTAGATCCTCTGGAACTGGTATTGTAGGCGATTATGATCCACCCATATGATATGAGTGCAGGGACCTAAATTCTGGTCTTCTACAAAGGCAGAATATGCTATTTCTTAAACACTGAGCCTTCTCTCCAGCCTCAGCAAATTATTATGATACTAATCTTCCATACATTTCCACATATTATATATACCAACCCAATTTAATACATAATGTTCTTTGATTTTTCTGCCTGTTTTTACTACTTCACTTTTCCTTAGCAGGTACTTGAGATTTATAAAACAAGGAGAATTTGAAAGTCTAAACCAGGCTTTTACTAGTGGGGCTTTGTTCTTTCTTTCTGCCAGGTCACCAATTCTCAATGGGTCATGCTCTGTTCTGTTTTTAGCTTATGATGAGTCCTGTTCTTAGTAAAACACAATTATATCTCAAAGATCGCAACTATATTAACCTTTTTCCTTTCCACTTCCCACTCCAAAAAGCAAACCCCAGACCTTTGTAATGTAATTCTGGTTTTGAAGGACATTTTTATTCGGTCTTATTCAAGTCATTAGTTCTATTTTCCCAACTCTGATAGATCTTGTTCATTCAAATGAACAGTATTAATGACATTGTATCAAACTGGCTTTTTGGTATTACTTTTTGGAAGGCTGAGGTAGAAACTAAGCCCAGATTATTGCTGCATTATCTTCTGTGATGACCACTCTATAAGATGGTAAGCATAGCTTCCTTTCAAAAATGTATTCATTGCTTGTTCATTTCCTCCTTATTCTGTATTCATTTCTTTTTCCATAAGGGATAAAGTTTTTCTTAAATATTTGAATACTTGGCCTCTGGCTTCCATCATAGTGAATCGGTGGTTTTTAACACCGCAAGGGAGGGATGAATTACCACCTAGACAAACAAAGCCATTTCTCAACGTTAACTGTTATTTCTTCTTCATTCCTTGCAAAGGAATCATTTTTAAAAAGGTTTGTTTGAAACTGAGATCTCAAACCTACATAAAGCACCACAGGCAACTAAGGAATGTTGATAAGCAGAAAATTTGTCTTCTTTAGGGAAAAGAAAAACAGTTGGTTTTCTAATAACAAACAGACAGCCATGAAAACATATATATGAGTAATATTTTATGGACTGAGTAGATTATATTTAGGGATATATGTGTACATACATATAATTATATATATATATATATATATATATATATAACAATTAAAGTAAAAAAGTTCATAAATTTGAAAGAGCAAAGGGGGATATACAGGAAGGTTTAGAGTGTGTAAAAGGAAAGGATAAATGATGTATCTATATTACTTCTCAAAACATAAAACATATACTAAAAACGAGAGAGGGAAAGCTTGTGAGATAGTTTAGTTGGTAAAGTTACCTCCACCAAATCTGAATAGGTGAGTTTAATCCCAGGAACCACAAAATGGAGTGAGAGCCTGAATTTTACCATGTTTGCCTCTAACCACAAAACATGCTCAATCATGCTCAATCACGAACACTCACAGCACACACACACACTTTGGAATGTATGCTTACACACATGTTCACACAAATTTAAATGTATATTTTTAAAAATTTAAATGCATTTTTAAAAATAAAAGATAATGGTTTTACAGAGGCTTTTAAATTTCATGAGGTCCCATTTATTGATTGCTGATCTTAGAGATTGTGCTGATGATGTTCTGTTCAGGAAGTTATCTCTGGTGCCAGTGAGTTCAAGGCTCTTCCCCACTTTTTCTTCTGGCAGGTTTAGTGTGTCTGGTATTATGTTGAGGTCTTTGATCCATTGGGACTTTAGTTTTGTACAGGGTGCTAAATATGGATCTATTTGCATTTTCTACATGTAGACATCTAGTTAAAACAGCAACATTTTTGAAGATGCTGTCTTTTTTCCATTGTACAGTTGGGTTTCTTTATAAAAAAATCAAATATCTCTATGTGTGTGGGTCTATTTCTAGGTCTTCTATTTGATTCCATTGATCCGTCATTCTATTTCTATGCTAGTACCATACAGTTTTTATTACTATTGCTCTGTAGTACAGCTTGAGATCAGGGATGGAGATACCTCCGGACTATCTGCTGTTGTATCTAATTGTTTTGGCAATGCTGGGTTATTTGTTTTTCCATATGAAGTTGAGAATTTTTCTTTCAAGGTCTGTAAAAATTGTGTTCATATTTTGATGGAAACGGTATTGAATATGTAGATGGCTTTTGGCAGGATGGCCATTTTCATAACGTTATTCCTGCCGATCCATGAGTATGGGAAATCCTTCCATTTTCTGATAGCTTCTTCAATTTCTTTCTTCAGAGAATTGAAGTTTTTTTTTTCTGTTTTGTTTTCAAACAGGTCTTTCCATTGCTTGGAAACTGTCTTCAAAACAAAATGACAGCCTACAGACTGGGAAAAGATCTTCACCAACCCTAGATCTGACAGAGGGCTAATATCCAGAATATATAAAGAACTCAAGAAGTTAAGAAGCAACAAATCAAGTAATCCAACTAAAAATGTGGGGTAAAGAGGTAAACAGAGAATTCTCTATAGAAGAATATAGAATGGTAGAGAAACACTTAAAGAAATGCTCACTATCCTTGGTCATCAGGGAGATGCTAATCAAAACGACCTTGAAATTTCAGCTTACACACAATCAGAATGTCTAAGATCAAAAACTCAAGTGACAACATATGTTGGAGAGGATGAGGAGAAAGGGAAACCCTCGTCCAATGCTAGTGGAAATGTAAACTTGTACAACAACTCTGGAAATCAATCTGGCACTGTCTCAGACAATTAGGAATTTCACTTCCTCAAGATTCAGCTATACCTTATGAAAGGTGTACAAATTTGTACCTTATGAAATGGTGTTGTACAAGTTTACATTTCCACTAGCAATGGACGATGGTTCCCCTTTTTCCACATCCCCTCCAGCATATGTTATCACTTGAGTTTTTGATCTTAGACATTCTGATGAAAAGAGTGGGAAATAGTAAGATCTGGAAAGGACAGGAACTCTACAAGGAGAGCAATAGAACCAAATAATCTGAGCAAAGGGGTCTTTCCTGAGACTGATAGTCCAAACAAGTACCATGCATGGAGATAACCTAGGACCCCTGCACAAATGTAGCCCTTGGCAGTTCAGTGTCCAAGTGGGTTCCATAGTAATGGGAACAGGGACTGTCTCTGACATGAACTGATTGGCCTACTTTTTGATCACCTCCCTTGAGTGGGGAGCAGCCTTACCAGGCCACAGAGGAAGACAATGCAGCCACTCCTGATGAGACCTAATAGACTGGGATCAGAGGAAAGGAAAGGAGGACCTCCCCTATCAGTGGTCTTGGGGTGCAGAAAGGGGAGGAAGGGAGGTATTGGGAAAGGAGGAGGGAAGGAACTACAGGGGTATATAAGGTGAATAAAGTGTAATTAATACAAATTTTAATAAAAAAGATTTAGAAGGTGGAGGAAAGGTGGGATTGGGAGGGGAGGAGGAAGGGGCTTATGGGGGGTACAAAATGAACAAAGTGTAATTAATAAAAATAAATTAAAAGATTCAGCTATACCATTCCTAGGCATATATCCAAAATTTGCTCAAGTACACAGCAAGGACATTTGCTCAACCATGTTTGTGACAGCTTTGTTCATAATAGCCAGAACATGGAAACAACCCAGATGCCCCTCAACTGAAGAATGGATATAGAAATTGTGGTACAATTACAGAATGGATTACTACTCTGCAATCAGAAAACAAGGAAATCATTAAATTTGCAGGCAAATGGTGAGATCTCGATCAGATCATACTGAGTGAGGTATCCCGGAAACAGAAATACACACATGGCATATATTCACTTATAAGTGGATATTAGACAAATAATATAGGATAAACATACTAAAATCTGTACACCAAAGGAAACTAAGCAAGAACGAGGACCCTGGGTAAGATGATCAATCATCACTCAGAAAGGCAAATGGGACAGACATAAGAAGAGGCAGAAAACAGGGAATAGGACAGGAGCCCACCACAAAGGGCCTCTGAAAGGCTCTTCCCAGCAATGTATCAAAGTAGATGCTCAGACTCATAAGTAAACTTTGGGCAGAGTGCAGGGAATCTTATGAATGAAGAACAATATAGAAAGACCTGGAGCTTACATGAGCTGTGCAAGGAGAACAATAGAATCAAGAAATATGGGCCCAGGGGTATTATCTGAGACTGATACTCCTACCAAGGACCATTCATTGATATAACCTAGAATCCCTCCACAGATGTAGCCCATGGCAGCTCAGTCTCACCTAGTAAGGGGAACAGGAACTGTCTGTAACATGAATTCAGTGGCTGACTCTTTGATCACCTCCCCCTGAGCGGGGGTGGGTCACCCTTATCAGGCCACAGAAGAAGACAATGCAGCCAGTCCTGATGAGAACTGATATACTAAGGACAGATGGAAGGGGAGGAGGACCTCCCCTATCAATGGACTTGGAGAGGGCCATGGGAGGAGAAGAAGAAGAAAGGACAGTCGGATTATGAGAGGATGAGGGAGGAGGCTACACTGGGATACAAAGTGAATAAACTGTAATTACTATAAAAAATTAAATTGAAATTTTCAAAAAAGGAGATCATGGGAGAGACATACAGAGGAAGATGAAAAGATAATATAGAGAGACTGACTCTTAAAGATTCCTTGGGCTACTACTAATCTCTATAAATTTAATGTTTTCTCCTTTGGTTTTTATATTTTCTATGAATTAATGTTTATCAATACCTGATGACTCATGTATCAATAACAATTACTTGTGATGGTTTATATTGATTATAAACCTGTAGAATCCAAGCACACTGTGGAGATGTTTCATTGGTGTACTGTATTGAATTCACTGATTGAGATGGAAGTATAGTTCCACCATATAAAGCAGGATTCCCTGCTGAGGTATTGGAGGGTATAAATGGAGAAAGGTCAGTGAGAAGCAGAACCCTTCCATTGCTGTCTGTTTCTTGACTGTGTATGCAATGTGCCCAGATAACCTTAAGCTCCTGCTGTCTTGACTTCCATGCCACAGGCTTTTCAATGCATTCCAACATGATGGAATTCAAGGCAACAGGAGCTAGGAGTTTGTATGTGAATATGGCAATGGACATATGTGTGAGATGATGTTAAGATCAACATCATTTCTCACCTTCCACATCACTCAAGTGGGTCTCTAGTCTGCTGTTGTGCTGTGTACTCCAGGCCTGCCAGCACCCAGGAGTAATTCTCTTGTTCCCACATCCCGTATCATTGTTGGAGAACGCAAATTACAACTCCCTTCCATCAGAGCTTTGTGTATATTCTGGAAATTGAACCCCAGTACTCAACCTTGCATGACTAATATTTTTACCTGCTAAGCCATCTTCCATACTCATGTTGAATCATTTTAAAACATAAAACACAAAGATAAAAAGAATGACTTCCATTAAATCAAAATTTGAGTTGCATATATTTTATTGGACAATTTACATTCAGGTGATTTTTCTATTGAGGCCACAATTATAACTGGTACTAAAATATATCTGTAGATTGCTTAAAGGCATTATATTTGAACAGATGCTTCCATCTGCATTTTAAGAGAGACAATTTAATGTCTTAACATAAGAATTACTTAGGTAAATGTTGAGTTGGCCTATTTATATATTTACTTGTAATGAATGTGGCATCAAAGAAGTCTCACAATATATTATTATAAACGCAGCACTTGGTAGACTGAGGCAAGAGGCACATACATAATAGTGACATTCATGGCAAAAGTTCTCCTGTTCTTCCCTGGTGACTTCCTATGATAAATTCTACCATAGTCTTTTTGGCAGCTTTTCTCTCTGAGGCTCTGGCCAAGTGACATTTCACTGGATTTAATAGTCTCTGCTCTCTAAATTTGTACAAAACCAAATTACTAAATTATGTGACACTAAAATTTCTACTATTTATCACTAAACAGTATGATGGTTTATTCTTCAGCATCACAGCATTTCTCTTATAAAAACATTTAGGGGTTGTGAGATAGCTCTCTGCTGAAAGGTGATTGATGTTAATCCTGACCACCATACTTAAAATCTTGGAATTCATCAAGAAAAGACTGTCTTTGCGAGTTTTTCTCTTACCCCTATGTCTGTGTCATGGTAGGGGCATGTCCTCCCCCACCATGCATGTGCGTGCACACATCCACACACACAAACACAAACTAAATGTCACTTTGAAGAAACTTGCTATATCATCTTTGTGTGAAGAAAACTTCCCATATTGGGTCTTACGTGAACTTAGAGCAATTGCAAAATTATTTTGATTGATAGAGATCACTTCAACTATCTTCTATGACTGTATTTTTTAGTAGAAAAACTAATCATTCTACACAAAACTGCTACTATTCCATCTCCATTGCAATGAAGAAATTCAACTTAACTTCATCCATATTCCTTTATTTATTACTTTAGCCACATTTCTTTACACATTACTATTTGTCTATTTTCTTCTTTTTGTGCACATAGAAACTAACTCTTCTCATAGATTCTGAGCTGACTCATCCACAAGACTAAGACTCTCTCTGCCTAAAAGACTCAGCATCAGCCCATTTCAATGACAACTGAATTTTTTTCTATCATTCAAATGGAAAAGAAAACAAAAAGTTGTAAAATATGTCTTATAATGTTTTGTTCTCTTTATACCACTTGAAAGTACAACAACAAAAATACTTGAGTTGACTTGACCTAGAATGAAGACCGTCCTTGTCTTTTTAAGAGGTAACTTTATCCTCTTTTCCAATCTTGCAAAAATAGGTCTATAAAAGCCTTTGACTCACAAAATGTATTGTTGATATCAGTTTTTTGGTATGCAGTTGTTATACCGTACACACTAGGAATATTAGAGTGATGTCAACTAGAAAGGCTATGTCTATATACTTTAAATAAAATGTGTAGCCCAAGCTTTACTCTGTTATCTATTACATTGCTGACAGTTTTAATGTAACCTTCCACCTAGGAACATTCTTTTTTGTTGACAAACATGCCTGCTTTCAGTCTTTTTCATAATAAATCTGCATGTCTTTCAATCCACCTACCTATCTAGCTATCTATTTCTATTGATGGCATCTTGGGTTGTTACACTATGCTTGACCTGGGATCTTTGGAGGCTCATCAGGGAACGCTATTTTATGAACTAGCATTCCACAATATCCCAAACATAAAAGTGCTAATTGTGTTGGACAGGTCAACCACTCGGCTAAGGGACACCCCTCAGAAAGGCATGACCATCCATAGAAAGGCGAATCTACCCTAAATCCTGTTAAAGACATAAGAGGAACAATTATCTGTTTAATGAGATAATATATCATTTATTCCCTGAGTTCCTATCCCCTTGATCCCAGGGCATTAGCTATGAGTTTCAGAGGATTCTATTGGGTCCTCTCACCTCTCTGAGTATTTTTCTTATTTTCTATCTACTTCTGTCAGTGTTGGACAGATCCCAGTATCTGGCACTCCAATTCCTTACTCTCTGAGGCTTGCCCACTTTTCTTCAATGAAGATTCTTTTCTTGCCTATGGATGGCCTCCATTCCTAACAGAAATGGCATCCCTCATAGGTTTCCATCTGTAATACGTAAGAAAGTTCTCTCTAAATGCTCTAAATCTTGTCCTCTGTTGTCTGTAAGTTTCATTCTTTGAATTTGTGAAATGAGAACCCCAAACCACTGACTCAATCCAGCTTTGATAGCTATTGAGTTTCCAGGACTAGCTCCTCAAAAAAGACTTTGATGCCCCCAAAGACATCTCAATATTTACTACGCTTTTTAATGTACATATGTAACTTAGCCTCACACAGGTAAAATATTTCCTTTATCAGTTTCTTTGCTTGGTCTTTTTTTTTTTTTTAAACTACAACTGAAAAGTCCAATATGAACATTGACTTTTGTTCTGTGTCATTCGGTCATTGTATTTTGGGTTTCAAATGAAACTTGTTAACTACTGTACACCTTGCGATCTTGTTTTCATTGTGTTTACTTTATGGACAGATAATAGGACTCTTTTATAATGCCTTTGATCTTAAATTCTACCCTGCTCTGAAATGAAGTTTGTTATCTAGGCTTACCCACCACCTGTTACATGTTATGAGTCCACTTTTTTTTCCTGAAACTTCTGAGTAATTTTCATTTAAGATCTGTTTGTTTGAACTACAAAGTGCATAGTCTTGTGTTACTTTTCAGAATGAAAGACTCTGCATCTCTATTGTTACATTTAATCCATTTAATTACATGTGATGGTTTTGCTATTGGGATATGTCTTTGTGTTTTATCCTTTAATTTCTTTTATTTTCTCAGGCCTATTTCTTCTTCTTTGACCAGAAATAGAATAAATTCTATTTGTTCTATTGTACTAAATGTTATTTATTTCACCTCTGTTTTTTGTTGCCGCTAGCAAGTGCTTCTTTTTTAATTTCCCGCTATCATTTTAAAACATCAATAATATTTCTCTAAACATCAAACATCCCTCAGCACATTATCAACTTTTTCCATGCCTTTATTGATAGTATATGAAATCATATTGCTGTATCAGAATTTAAAGGTGTATTAGTCCCCTTCCTAGCACTGTGATAAGACATCATGATCAGAGCGACTTGTGAAAGAATTTTATTGTGTTTAAGGTCCTGGAGGGTTAGAGTCAATAATGGAGAATAAAGCTATGGCAACAGGAACCAATCAGAGCTAATATCTCTAGCTACAAACAGGAAGCAGAGAGTGCAGACAGGGAATGACAGGAGTGTTTGGAAACCACAAAATCTGTCATAGTAACACACTGCCTTCAACAAGACCACACATCCAAATCCTTACTAATTGGGAGCCAAACATTCCACTTTTGAGATGTGGACCATTCTCATTCTAACCACCCCTGAAGATAGGTGAGAGATTATTGTAAAGTTTTATATGGTGTGCCTGTTCTTGCTTCTCTTTCTTTGTCTGTTTTCTACTCCCTCCTCAATACACCTGTTCAATACGTTTGAAACATTGCCATTCAAATTTCTATCTTAAGGATACATATAGTGGAATAAATTTTTTTCTTATATTTTATTTTCTTGAAATTGTAATTCTGATTCTTCCTTGACATTGGTTTTTATTAAGAAATCTGGAATTTTCCAACACCTGACTCCTTCTTTTGTTTGATGATTTTTCACTAAGTGTAATATAAGAACAATGATTTTTGTAAACATTTATAAACATATTTACTTTACGTTTTATCATGTAAACTTCATCAATAATTATTTTCTCAATTCTACTTTCCCTTATATTAAATTGTACTTATGATTAATTTTATGATGATGTTTTAACTTCCATAAATCTTATTTTATGAAAGTTTTATAATTTTCCAGAGTTTCAGTAGATTTCCTTGCTTTGTCAGAATAGAGCATTTCATTTTTTAATTAAATAATTTTTTATCAATTACAATTTAATCACTTTGTATCCCAGCTCTAGCCCCATCCCTCATCCCCTCTCAGTCCCACTGTTCCTCCCTCTACTCCATCCATACCCCTCCCCCAATCCACTGATAGGAGAGGTCCTCCTCCCCTCCCATCTGACCCAGGTCTATCAGTTCTCATCAGGACTGGCTGCATTGTCTTCCTCTGTGGCCTAATAAAGCTAACCCTCCCTCCTCAGGGGGAGGTGATCAAAGAACCAGGCACTGAGTTCATGTCAGAGACAACCCCTGTTCCCCTTACTATGCGGAACCAACTTATACACTGAGCTGCCATGGGCTACATCTGTGCAGTGGTTCTAGGTTATCTCCATACATGATTCTTGGTTGGAGTATCAGTCTCAGAAAAGATTCCTGTGCCTAGACTTTTTTTTTGGTTCAGTACAGTTTTTATCTCTAATGCTTATTATTGTTTTTGTTATTTCCTTTTGTTTTGATTGAAAATGGATTTTCTCATTCAATACATCCCAACTACAATTTCCACTCCCTCCACTTCTTCCAGGTACCCCCTACCTCTCTTCTCTCCCTTTCCACTCTCTTCCCTTTCTTCCTCAGAAAGCAATAAGCTTCCAAGAGACAACAACTAAACAGGACAAAACAAGATATAGTAAGATATGGCAATAGCTTCTATTGAGGTTGGACAAGGCAATCCAATAGGATGAAAAGTGTCTGAAGAGCAAAAGTCAGAGATAATCTTCTCTTGCTGTTAGGAATTCCACAGAAACACCAAACTAAGAGGCATAACATATACGCAGAGGACTTGGTGCAGACGTACACAGGTTCTGCTTTTGCCAAATCAGACATTGTGAGCTTATGTTGTTTGTTTGTTTATTTTTGAGACAGGGCTCACCATGTGACCCTAGATAGCCTGAAAATCCCTATATAGTCCTGGCTGTTGTCTAACTCACTGAAACCCTTTCTTGATGAATCAATAGGACTGGGATTACAGGTGTGCATAATCATGTGCAAATTGAGCTCTGATTTTTTAACCGTGTTTTCTGTATTTTGAATTTCGATTTGATTTTTATTTACAGCTATGTGAAACTTATCATATGCATATTTTATATAGCTAGGCTGCATGAATTGGACACTAATTCACAATCCTCCTTCCTTACTTTCACAAATGCTTGCATCATAGGACTATGTCACCATACACAACAATCTTTACAGTTTAATAGGGAAATTCTCATGAGTTGATTCTTGTTCATCAGTTCTACTTAATCTTCCATGCCTTATGCTTCTGAAATTCCACAAGGTTTCCTTTCCTGCCAGAATCCCTATTTCATAGGTCTTTCACATTCAGTCACCAATGTCCAGGAAAGAGACTAAATTATAATCCCATTTACCAGAATAACGGCATCACATTCAACTTTATAGACAGTGCCAGATTGCTAAATAGGAACAGGCAAAATAAATTGTGACATTACCTAAGTAAACCAAGAACAACTCAAATTACTCAGCATAAATGCCAGTATAGCATTCCTTCAGTTCCCATAGGAGGTTGGTTTCAGGATGTCCAAGAATTCCAAAATCCACTGGTTCTGGTCTCCCTTTTTTAAACTGGTGGAATATCTGCACATAGACAATCTGCACCTGTACATATAATTTAAATCGTATTAGAATTAAATACAATGCACAACACTATACAAATAAATGAAAATTGTTATTATATCACACTTCATAGAAATGGCTAATAATTTTAAATGTTTTACATATGTTCTTTGAAGAGTTTACTCATTTATGGTATATTTTGAGTATGATCACCCAATGCTACCATCTCTAATGTCTCCCTGATACCCACAAACAATACCACTTCAAACTTTTCCTCCCCTTTTAATTCTCAGTGTAATTAATGCTTCCCTTTCAGACATGGGCATGAGACCATATGCTGAACTCTATAGGCTATGACTTTGATTGACAATAAAGTAGTTCTAAGAGTTCTTTAACTGAACCTCAGAATTTTCCTATTAAAGTTTCATTTTTCTTGTAAAACATACATTTCACATTTTAATTACTTTATGAAATTATGAATTCAGCGTGATACTGAATAATAGGTATCAAATATCATTTTCATGTTGATCAAAAGGCATTGTTTTCTTTATGTCCTTCATCCCCTCTTTCTGCCTCTTCATCCTGAGGTCTGAGAGAAGTGATTTTATGGAAACATCTTACTTGGGACTAACTGTTCCATGGTTTAATAATTCCCTAGCCCCACAAATAGGAACCATTAAATATAATGTGAAGTTGGAGGCTTATAGTAGTATGTCATCAGATTGACATTTTTTTAATCCTACTTTTAGCTTCCAAAGATATTTTCTAGTGCTACTTGGTGAATTTTGTTCTGAGACTCTTAGCTTCCACGGTTAAGAATATTTCAGTTTTCATTCCAGTTTAAATTCAGTATCTAGTCTTCCAAAAACTCAGGCCAGTGTGCTGTTCACTGAGCCTTTGGGATCTCTTTCTTTCGAACATTAGATAAGCTGACATTCCTGAAGGCTAGAGAGCTGGCTCCAATATTAAGAGTGATCGTTGTCCTTGTAGAGGACCCAAGATCAATACCAGAACCAACCCCAGGCAGCTCACAGCTGCCTTGTACTGCTGCCTCTGAGGGATCCTGCCTGTATTCATGTACACATACAGATACACATACATACATACACATAAAAATGAAAATAAGTCTTTAAAACTCAACACACTTCACTAGGGAAATGATGGCACAAAGTTTATGGGAGTAAAGAACCAATAACTGATCTGACTTAAGGATCACTCCAGAAGATGGTACCTGACAGAGGTACCATAGCCTAGTTTAAGTATCATTACAGAAGCTTCGTTCTGAGAAGATGGGGTCAAATATAGAAACCCACAGTTGGAGAGACAGACCTTGGAACACTTAGCCCTAAGTGGGGTGTTTCCATAATATTCCTTCTATCAGAGCTTATGATGAAGAGCCAGAAGGAATCTAAGATCAAGAGGGGATGTAGGAAACAAAGGTCACAGACCTTTAAATCAGTATGAACAAAGATTATACGAACAGAGATTTAAGCAGCATTCTCAGGACCTGCATGGATCTGTACCATACCCTCAGTGATTATATTATAGCTTCTAGCTTAGTGTTTTTATGGGATTCCTGAGCATGAGAAGCAGTGGCTCTCTGCTTATTGTGGCTTTTTGTAGGTGCTTTTCCTTCTCTTGGCCTGCCTTGTGTGACTTTTATGTTAATAGTTTTGTTTTATGTTTGTATGTTTTATTTTTGTTTTAACTGTTTTCTTTGTTTACTTTTTACATTTAAAAAATGAATAAATTAATGAATGTAATCCTAGGCACTACTACTAAAGATAAACAATGGAGCTATCACTTATTTTTATTTTTTTAATTTTTTATTAAATTCTTTATTAATTACACATTATTCACCTTATATACCCCTGTAGTTCCCTCCCTCCTTGCTTCCCAACCCCTCCCTTCCTCCCCATTCTGCACCGTGTCCCTCCCCTAGTCCACTGATAGAGGAGGTCTTCTTTTCCTTCCTTCTAATCCTAATCTATTGGATCTCATCAGGAGTGGCTGCATTGTCTTCCTCTGTGGCCTGGTAAAGTTGCTGTCCCCTCAAGGGGAAATCATTAAAGAGCAGGCCAATCAGTTCATGTCAGAGACAGTCCCTGTTCTCATTACTATGGACCCCACTTGGACACTGAACTGCCATGGGCTACATCTGCGCAGGTGTCTTAGTTTGTCTCCATGCATGGTACTTGGTTGGAGTAACAGTCTTAGGAAAGACACCTGTGCTTTGATTATTTGGTTCTGTTCCTCTCCTTGTGGATTTCCTGTCCTCTCCAGATCTTACTGTTTCGTACTTCTTTCATAAGATTCTCTGCACTCTGCCCAATAGTTGGCCATAAGTCTCAGCATCTGCTTGATATTTTGCAGGGCAGAGACTTTCTAAGGCCCTCTGTGGTAGGCTCCTGACTTGTTCCCTGTTTTCTCTTTCTTCTGATGTCCATCCTCTTTGTCTTTCTGGATAGGGATTGAGCATTTTAGCAAGAGTCCTCCTCTTGATAAGTTTCTTTAGGTGTACTGATTTTAGTAGGTTTATCCTATATTGTATGTCTATATGAGTGACTATATGTAGTGTGTTTTTCTGCTTCTGGGGTAGTTCACTCAGGATGATCCTTTTCAGTTCCCACCATTTACCTGCAAATTTCATGGTATCCTTGTTTTTTGTTTGTTTGTTTGTTTGTTTTTGCTGAGTAATATTCCATTGTGTAGATGTACCACAATTTCTGTATCTATTCCTGAGTTGAGGGACATCTGGGTTGTTTCCAGCTTCTAGTTATTACAAATAAAGCTGCTACAAACATGGTTGAGCTATTGTCCTTATTGTGTACTTGAGCTTCTTTTGGATATATGCCTAGGAGTGGTAGAGGTGGATCTTGAGGAAGTGCTATTCCTAGTTGTCTGAGGAAGTGCCAGATTAATTTCCACAGTGGTTATACAAGTTTACATTCCCACCAGCAGTAGAAGAGGGTACTCCTTTCTCCACAACTCTCCAGCATGTGTTGTCATTTGAGTTTTTTATCTTGGCCATTCTGATGGGTGTAAGGTGAAATCTCAGGGTTGTTTTGATTTGCATTTCCCTGATTGCTAATGACTTTGAGCATTTCTTTAAGTGTTTATCTGCCATTCGATATTCCTCTATTGAGAATTCTCTGTTTAGCGCTGTACCCCATTTTTAATTGAATTACTTGTTTTTTTGTTGTTTATCTTTTTGAGTTCTTCATGTATATTGGATATTAGTCCTCTGTCAGATATAGGGTTGGTGAATATCTTTTCCCAATCTGTTGGCGGTTGTTTTGTTCTGAGGACAGTGGGAGGTATCTCCATCCCTGATCTCAAGCTGTTCTATAGAGCAACAATACTAAAAACTGCATGGTTCTGGCATAGAAACAGACTGGTGGTTCAATAGAATCAAATAGAAGTCCTTGAAATAAATCCACACACTATGGACACCTGATTTTTGACAAATATTCCAAAACTATTCAATGAAAAAAGACAGCATCTTCAACAAATGGTGCTGGTCTAACTGGATGTCTACATGTAGAAAAATGCAAAAAGATCCATACTAATAACCCTGCACAAAACTAAAATCCAAGTGGATCAAAGACCTCCATATAAAAACAGACACACTAAACTGTTTAGAAGAAAAAGTGGGGAAGAGCCTTGAATTCGTTGGCACAGGAGACAACTTCCTGACAGAACACCAACAGCACAGGCTCTAAGAGTAACAATCCAAATGGGACCTCATGAAACTGAAAAGTTTCTTTAAAGCAAAAGAACTATCATTTACATCTGCTGAAAAAGAAAGAAAAAATTTCTCCAATGCAATGAAAATGGGTGTATGAACAGCTCTAGGGCAGATCTCATATAAAGAGTAGTTGTATCAATTTCTCAACTGGATACAGAAATTGTGGTACATTTACGCAATGGAATACTACTCCGCAATTTAAAAACAAGGAAATCATGAAATTTGCAGGCAAATGGTGGGATCTACAAACGATCATCCTGAGGGAGGTATCCCAGAAGCAGAAAGATACACACGTTATATACCCATTTATAAGTGGATATTAAACATATAAGGTAGGATTAATATACTAAAATATGTATACCTAAAGAAGCTAAACAAGAAGGTAGACCCAGGTTAAGATGATCAATCCTCACTTAGAAATACAAATGGGATAGACATTGGAAGTAGAAGTAAACAAGAAACAGGACAGGAGTCTACCATAGAGGGCCTCTGAAAGACTCTACCTAGCAGTGTATCAAAGCAGATACTGAGACTCATAATGAAACCTTGGGCAGAATGTAGGGAATATTATGAAAGAAGGGGGAGTTATAAAGACCTAGAGAGGACAGGAGCTCCACAAGGACCAAATATATCTGGACACAGGGGTCTCTTCTGACACTGATATTCCAACCAAGGTCCATTCATGGATATAATCCAGAACCCCTGCCCAGATGTAGTCCATGGCACCTCAGTATCCAAGTGGGTACCCTCATAAGGAGAATAGGGACTCTTTCTGACATGAACTCAGTGGCTGGCTCTTTGACCCACCCACCCCCTAAGGAAGGAGCAGTCTTGCTAGGTCACAGAGGAGGACATTGCAGACAGTCCTGATGAGACCTGATAAGCTAGGGTTAGGGTTAGATGGAAAGGGAGAAGGTCCTCCCCTATCAATCGAATTAGAGAGGGGCAGGGAGTAAATGAGGGAAGGAGTGTGAGATTGAAAGGGAATGAGGGAGGGGACTACAGCTGGGATACAAAGCAAATAAACTGTATGTAAAAATAATTTTAAAAAAGTAGTTGACCAACAGATAATGGACTCTACAGTTTTTGTTTATGTTTTTATTGGTTACAGTTTGGTGTTTTCTTTTTTTCTGTTTCATTTGGGGTAATGCATTAATTTAACCTAATGATTATATCAAAATTATATATATATATATATATATTATATATAATGTGCTGATGAACTAATTGGAGATATGTAATTAAACTAGAGAAGTTCTATATAACTATAGAATTGTGGAAATCTTCTTCCTTATGACCAATTTTTCTTACATTATTTTATTATATAATATATATTCCCCAGGAATATTAGCTTTTGTCAGTAAGCTAAATTAATTTCTATTTAAAAGGAGCAGAATTTAAAGAATAAGAAGAAATAATTAAAGAACGAACTACTCAACTGCTGTTTGGTTTGTTTATTTGCATGAACGTCAGTTATGAGATTAAGATAAGGTAATATACCCAGGTAGGTACATTTCATGTAGATGACTAAGCCATCTTGTGGGCAACCTCTTTTTAATACTCCTCGACATTCTCTCTTGTATTGTGACATTAAAAGTAGTATAAATTTCAAACTGCCCTTCTGAGGCCTATCTTCCAAAAATATTAAGACAATAATGACTACACAATGAAATATAAAACACTAAAAATTCACATTTCAAAGCCTGGGGAAGAAGGGAAGCTCAAAACAAGATGCAAAGCACAAATCAACTTGTGATCAGTAGAGTATAATTTTTGCATATGTCTATGTGTGCATAATAAAAGGGAGAGCCGGCATCAAAGTTACTATCAATAGTGATAAACTGGAAGCAGCAGAAATAATTAATGACCTGAGGGTTTTTTAGGTAGGAATAGGTAACAGCCTCTGAACCTCCACACTGTCACTCCCATGGTAAAAGATGAAGTAACAAGCTGTGCATTGGAATTTCTGTCTTTCCATTTTTTTTAATTTTCAGATTTAATTTTATTTATATATTTATTTATTTATTACAACTTATTCACTTTGCGTCCTCTGTGCAGCCCCATCCCTCATTTTCTCACAGTCCCATCCAACCTCCCTCTTCTCCTCCTATGCCCTTTCCCTAGTCTCCTAATAGGGGAGGATCTCCTCCTTTTCTTCTATCTGACCCTACCTTCTCAAGTCTCATCAGAGCTGGCTGCATCATCTTCCACTGTGGCCTAGCAAGGCTGCATCACCTAGAGGGAGGTGATCAAAAAGCCAGCAACTGAGCTCATGTTTTAAGACCAGCAGCCCCGTGGCCCAGGAACTCCTGACTGCTCCCTTCCCAAAGAGACTCACAGACCATGGTTTATTCTGATCACAATGGGGTCGTCCCTTCAAAGGCAGGAGACGACCCTAAGCATACAAAGCACAGGGTTTATATACCTAAAAATCAGGCCACACATGTATCTTTACATTTACTGGTCAGCAGAAAAATAACATGAAAAATAGCTCAGCAGCTGGAAGTTTGTGGTTTCTTCCAAGGACAGTTCACCCTGCCTCAAGTTCCCAAGTTCTCAAAATAAGCTCACTCTGCCCTCTAGGTAGGGCCATCTGGTCTGGCCTCTATTCAAGGTTGAGTAGCCTCAGTTGTTTTGCTTTTTAATCTGGCCCCCATTCAAGGTTCAGTTGTTTTTCTTTTTGGTCTGGGGTGGTCTCTCAATGTCAGAAACATCCTGTGTACCCCTTACTAGAGTACCCAATTGGAAACTGAAGCATCCAATGAGCTTCCTTTGAACAGTGGTCTAGGTCTTGTACATGCATGGTCCTTTGTTGGAGTATAGGTCTCTGCAGGACCTCCTGAACCTAGGTATTTTGGCTCTGTTGTTCTCTTTGTGGAGTTCCTGTCCCCTCCATGTCTTTCTATCTCCTTCTTCCATAAGAATTCCTGCACTCTGCCCAAAATATGCCCCACCATTCAATAAGGACCTTTGCTCAACTATAGTCCTAGTGGCTTTATTTGTAATAGCCAGAATCTGTAAACAACCTAGATTTCCCTCAACAGAAGAATGGATAAAGAAATTGTGGTACATTTACAGAATGGAATACTACTCCACAATTAAAAAATAAGGAAATCATGTACTTTGCAGGCAAATGGTGGAAATTAAAAAAGATCATCCTGAGTGAGGCAACCCAGAAGCAGAAAGACACATATGATATAACTCACGTATAAGTAGATATTAGCCGTATATCATAGGATAAACATGCTAAAATCTATAGTCCTTAAGAAGCTAAAAAGAAGGACTCTAGGGAAGATGCTTAATCCTCAGAAAGAAGGGCAAGCATGATATACATCGGAAGTAGAAGACAAGGAACAAGGCAGGTGTTTTCCACAGAGGGTCTCTGAAAGACTCTACCTATGAGTGTATCAAAGGAGATACTGACTGAGATTCTTGGCCAAACTTTGGGCAAAGTGCCAGGAATCCTGTCTTTCCATTTTTATGTCTATGGTATTGAGATACAACTGCTTATCTTTTATCACCTAAGTGATTACAGTTGGAAATTACATTTAATCAAGTTTATGCCATGGAAATTGTCATAACAAGATTCAAAATTAGCCTCATAGGGGGTCGTAAACAACTCCAGTAAAAAGAGAATACAGATAATCTACTCTGTCCCAGAGAAGCCAAGGGAGGACATGCCATGTGTGAATGAACCCTTCGGTTTTGTTTTTGATGCACTTTGAAAATAGTTTCTATAAGCAAGGATTCTGCATACATGGACATGGTGCTTAAAATTGCACTTTTAATGGTCATTACTTCAGGTCTTAGCTTTTTTAAATTCCCAGTTTTCAAATTTCTTAAGTATAGAAATTACAGGAATTGTTTCCAACATTTTCATTTGTTTACTACTGTTTGCATACATGTCAACTGGTTTTTGCCTTCAGTGTCCAAATTCTTTTATCCATGAAACATTTTCCCACTTCATGACTAGACCTTTTTGTGAGTATCATAAGTCTATTGAGTGCATTTGGTTACCTTGATAGTGACAAACATGTGATATTTATGTGATATCACTCTTGTTATTTGCTCTACTATATTGGATACTTGAATTTTACTAACTGTGAATTATAAAAAGTTTCCCTGTTGACTTTTTATACAAACTCATATTCGTTCCACTTAGGGAATTAATAATTTGTTTTTGTTATGCTATTATAATTAGAAGATGTAAGCATTCAATGGAGGTCTGTGAGCACTTAGGAAAAATCATGGAATTGGATTACTTTCATTGGGTTGGCCTGCTTCAGGGTATGTGTGTGTATGTGTGTGTGTGTGTGTGTGCATATTTGTGTGTGTGTATGTATGTGGTGCATGCACACATAAAGAGTGAAGTTTCAGAGGCTAGAGGAGGATGTTGAGTGTCCTTTTCTATCACACTCTGCTTCACATCTTTAAGACAGGGGTGTCTCAGAAAGCTTGAAGCTAGAGCTCACAGATAATGAGTCCCAGAAACCCTCCAAGGAACAGATCTCTGGAACTAGAGAGGCATTTGTGGTCAGACCTGACTTTATATATGAGTCTTGAGATTTGAACTTGGGTCTTCATGCTTGTACAGAAACAGATCTTACACACTAATTCAAGTTCCTAGTACCAAACCCTAGTTCTTAAGTGGCACATGGTCTCCACGATATCAGTCACTTTTGGTGTGGCATGTGTGTCTGGAAGACATTGACCATTATAGATGGCAGAAATTGGGACAATTTAAACTTCTCATTGGGAAGATCTCAATATTTGTATTTTGTAGCAACTGAAAAAAATGAAAAATTTCCACACATTTAAAACTTATATATATTTACCATGACCTGAGCCTACTGATGTCTTGAAAGTAATTCTTTGACAATCAAGTTATTATTATTTTGTGTTTTATTCATTGGATTTGCAAGATCTCATGTTTTTCTTGAGATGCTTAGAAATATTTTTATTATGAGATACTATACTTTAGTCAAGTGTATATGTTGTTTTACACATTTTAGTCCCTTCTACAAAAAAAATCCATATTGTTAACTGAATTTTCTTATTATATTCATGGTGCCTCCATGTTTTATCTTTCCTATTTCTAAATTTCAGACTGATTTGGCAAAAGCATTTTTCTCTAACATTTTCAATGTACTTATTTACTTTTGGTTTTTCTCCCACACAAGTGTACCCTTGCACACAAGTCGCTTCTCTTCTTCCACTATATGAATTGTGGGGCTCACAAAACAACTCTGGTAGCAAGAATTTATCCATTGAGCAATCTAGCCAGCCCTAAATTGCTTTCTCTTTCTGTGAGATAAAATTGCTCAGTCATTTCTTTCTCTATATATTAGCAGTCCCATCTGCTGAAAGGGTGAACAATGCCAAGATGTTAAGAAACAAAAGAGGAGTGAAAAGTTCTAACAAAATGATTAAACTGTGGATCTTCTCCAGTTCAAGTTCCCTTTATGCAGCTCTCAGGCAGGATTCTATTTTGCATGTTAGCATTCTTACATAACCAAGCAAGAATTGGACCTTGATGAATAATTATGAACATAAGTGGCAGATACTGTAAAGAAGGATGGTAAACTGTGGCAACTACGAAAATTCCTGAAACAGTCAAATGGAGCAAGGACTGCTAATTTAAATATTTAAATTATTTTTAATCACAGCATTTAAGACACTGGTCATTTTGTGAAGGGTAAAAGAGTGATTTCAATAACACATTTGGTTTTATCTCTATTGCCTTCATTTGATTGAAAAGATAACAGTAATAGCCCCAATGTTGGCCTTTATTCTAACTTTACAAACTCATTTTCTTAGGAGAGGAAAAATTGCCCCTTTAAACATTACATTAATAGAACTGAGAAAATTTTAGCCATATGACGATACAAATGTCCCCAGAATAGAGTTAGTGAATTGTTTTATCATTTTATTTGAGACAAGGTATTGTTTATAATTACAAAGAATAGTTTAAATTTTTGCTTTCTACTTTAGGCTTGCTGTGGTCTGGCGACATTTTGTGGGTCACCTACCTCATTAAATGAACAATATTTCTATGGTTCTGGTGGAAACTCAACAGTTTAGATGTGACATTGAAGGTGGCTAAAGCAACTCTTTCCTAGAGGAACAGAATCAGCACAGTGACTATGTATTATAAAAAGGAGGTCACAAGACTGGGTTATGTGATTGATGGTGGTTCAAGAACAGCTGTCTGCATGCTGGAGTGGCTGAGGACACATTCTTCTTGCACCATCTGCATGACTAAATGTCCCCAATCAGGCACTGGGGACATGGGGGAATTCTTAGTGAGTTGATGCTCTTCAGGCCACATTTTACGCACAGAAGCTGAAGCCTGATGTTACAGAAAAACAGCAATATCAACAGCAACCACAAGAATAGACACTCAATAAGAAGCTAGGTAGACAGGTGTCTTTGTTCTTCACTCTCTTTGCCACCAGAAATGCCTCCCTTGAAATACCCTCACAGACCCGACTCAAAGCCTGTCTCTTAATGTACTGAAGCTCCAAACTGTCTACTAGAGGCAATCATAACAATACTTAAGAAAGTATATGGCCTGTCTAAGCTTACTCTATAACCCAAACAACAGCTGGAACTATTGTCTACCTCTTCTTTCCTTCCCACTTTTTCAGTTTTCTCTGAGCCTCATGAGAGGTGATATAAGTAACCTATTTAGGGATGAACCATCAGCCATCACTAATTCTTTGCATCTTGTGCAGTTATGAATCTCTATCACTGTCACGTGTTTCTCTGGTTAGGGTTGATAGCTGCCTTTTTTGCAACTGCTCATTGTGTAGAATTAATCTTCACTCTTCTTTTTGTTAATTTATTCAGGGAACTCTAGGCTAACTTTAGGGGGAAAAGCCCTATGCTAAGTATACTACACTTCAGGAATGCTTTGCTCGACTTCATTTCTTTTCTTCTCTATTGTGATTCCAAGAAGGCGTTATTTCTCATTTTGCACACGAGAGAAGAGCTATGTGTTCCAGTTCTAATTTGTGTGTTCACTGTACCTTCTGTCTTGGCTCTATAGATCTATGACTTCTTCCAGCTATTCAGTTTCTGCTTGCAGGAAAGCAGCATTTCATGATATAATGTGAGTATATGCTTCCTTATTGCTCCTATACTGCAAAATAGCTATTTGTTTTGTTTAGGGATAGGGTGTTGTACTAGGCATTGAACACATAGCCTAAGGGAATTGTGAATGTTGGGCAAGTGCTCTACCATTGAGCTACACCAGCCTCCAAAGTACTGAGATCATGAGTTTGAATCATAACCTTTAGCTTTGCATTTGACTTCAAATTATGTATCCATAACATCTTTCTTTAACTTTTGTCATCCAATTTATTTTGTTTTCCCTTCTGAAAGATTTCCCTTCACCCAAGTGATAGAGGAACTAAGTAGCTATTCTTATAATTCATTTAAATTTCCAATGAATCTAGAATTTGCAAGGATAATCCATGCTCAGAAAAGAGTCAATTCATCATTTTTACATATACCTGTCTACTGAAAATGTATCTTGCCTTCACTGATCTCAGGTCATCTTTATTCCATTGGGAATTTGACTATATAATTGGCTTTCATTCCAGATGTCTCTTTCATCAGTTTGCGTGTGCCCCATTAATGATTGTTTGTCAATACTAATAACACAGGCAGATTTGTGTTAGACTCTGTACTTCCCATCTTCTTGTTTTGAAAATTTTACTGTCCGGATATTCTTATTTATTCTTCTGACTAATTTTAGACTGGACTGAACTTTCTCTAGAGAAAAGAAGAGGCAGTGGTATTTTTTATTGACATAGAATTAAATTTATTAATGGTAGTATTCCTAATGATAAAAATAAACAGAATTGTGAAAGTTTTTAAAAGTCACTAGGCAAGCTCCTCAGAAATAAATGTTTCATCTCAGAATGACCAATGTGTGCTAAAATTAGTAGGTAAAAGAAATTAGACATTTTCATAAGGAATAACTATCATAATGTGTATAGTAAGCACTGTTTTTTAAAATCTGAATTAAGTATTATTTTCATAATGATTTGTTCATTCTTTAAAAATATCATCCATATACAATGCATTCTATGTCAACACCCCATTCTGTCTCCATTTGCTCTCAGAACCTTTGCAGCACATCTCCTTTCCAACACCATGTCTTCTTTTTGTTTCCGACTAAGACCAATCAGTGATGTCTGTATTTTCATGAGTATGAGGGTATCCACAGGAGCCTGGGCATTGTAAAAGAGGACACATCACTACAGAAACTGACTCTCCCTTCCCCAGTGGCCTTCAGTTCCCAAGGCCCCACAATGGGTGGTAGGACTTTCAATCCCTCTCCAATTTATTCTGGATTATTTTAAGTCACATTTAATTTTTTGTTTCGTTTTTTATTAGTATTATATCTCTCTCTGTATGTCTCTACATGAGTATGTAAACATTATTGTAGGTGCCTGTAGAGGCCAGAAGAAGGTGGAGCTGTAGTTACAAATAGTTACAAGCCGTCTTGCCCAGTTGACATAGTCCTGTACAAGGCCAGTACATGCCACCAGCTAATGAGTCACCCCTGCCACCTCTCTGCTGACTTTTCCTTAGCTTACTCCTGTGTAGGCATTCATGTTTGCTCTGAGTTAATGAATGTAATGTCCCTGTCATTTACTGAAGACACTACTCTACAGCAATCCTACCTGACTTCTACCTCCCATAACCAAGGGATCCAAATAAGCAGTATCACAAGTACCATACCTTAGCACTGTATGTTTGTCCCATGAGGAATTTTTGCTAAAATTGTGTGAGTTTCATAATACACAAGTCATACACCAAAAATGAGCATCATTTTAAAATTCCTGTCAAGGTCCTGAACACACAAAAGGCCAAAAACAAAAATCCACACTAGACAGAAACTGAAATTGATAACTATGTGCAAAACACAGTCTAGAATGGAATGGATTCTACATCTGAAACAGAAATTGAGTAGCTTAATTGGTGAAATTATTATCTGTAGACTATGTAAACACATTACATCAATGTTAATCCCTAGATTCTTTTTGCTATATTGAGTTTATGTCAGTTGTTAGTATTTGTGTAACCCAAGCAGAGACCAAGTAGGAAATTTTTGAATATTCACATAGGCACACCCAGATAAAAGGAGGAGTCCATTTGATGACCTGGTGTTGAAAATCTATCATCTAAGTTTTTTATTTATTTACACAAATTTTCAGTCTGTTTTGTTTTTTTGGGGGGGGGGTTGTTTGCTTGTTTGTTTTTAAGGAAGGATATAGTGCAGCCCAGGCTAGTATTAAATTCAGTGTGTGACAGAATTTCTGACCTTGAATTTCTGATCCTCTTGTTTATAGACTTCCCAAGTTCTGCTACTGTAACCATCCATGTTCCATATAGCCTCCTTTTGTGCCATGCTGGGAATTGAAACATGGACTTTGCATATGATAAGCAAGTACTATACCAATTGGGGTACCACAACAAGCCCCCAATATTTGTTTTCTCTATCTTCATGAATAACCAGGATGAAATTAAAATTTAGTAGCAAATTTCCTTTCCCCATCCAAGTTACGTCTCTTCTTTCCCACAGAAGCTGGGTGACAAGGATTTTTAACTTCTCTTTTTCCTACCTTTAAAAGGCTCATATTTTGGGGCTGAAGAGATGGCTCAGAGGTTAAGAGCACTTGCTGTTCTTTCAAAGGTGGTTCACTTCCCAGCAACCACATGGTGGCTCACAACCATCTATAATGAGTTTTGGTGCCCTCTTCTGGCATGCAGGCATACATTCAAGAAGATCATTGTATACATGAATAAATATTTTTTAAAGGCTCATATTTTTACAAAATTAAAAATCTGAGTATGGTGTGTTACTTGCTGGCTGGACATTCTGGCTGATACAGTGAATTTCTGGTTTAGTGAGAGACTCTAAACTTAAGACAGAGAGTGATAAAGGAAGAGACTCACCTCTGACCTCCGTGTGTGTGTGTGTGTGTGTGTGTGTGTGTGTGTGTGCATTGCATACATAAAGTACTAGTCAGATGTTAGCAGATTTAGAAAGAATTGAGGCTAGGTATTTCCTTCTAATGAAGGACAAAGATTTTAGTATTTTAATTATCTGTCAGTTCTCAATATATCTTCATTCTGGTTTCTTATATAGTTTCCTCTGTGCATTTTAGATATAAGAAAGGCTAGGCCTTCCATAGTAACAAGTACATCCAACACCTCAGTGACTTGAAACTATAGACACTGCATCTTTATTGTAATTAAAATTTGATTTTTTAAAAATATTGCCTATGTTAACTCCTGCTCCCTCTATGAAACTCCATGCTAAGAAAATGAAAAAAAAAAAAAAAAACCTGCCTGTAGTCCTTGTTCCTGGGCCTTATAGACATGAGAAATGTGGTCGCGGTACAGAAGACTGAGGCCCACATAAATTCTTCTGTGCACATTCTCTGACTCTTGTTCCATTCTCCATTAAGTAAAATTACCACTATGAATAGAGGCAGAGGCAGAATGAAAATGGCTCTTTCCCTATTTGGGTCAAATTTTCAATTGGCATGTATTTTCTGTCATTTTCCCTTAATGTATGAGAATAGTGGGCCAAAGCCTGACTATATAGCTGAATGCTCAGGTAACACTGACCATCATTCCCCTCTCCTCAAAAAGTAAAGCTGCCTTTACCTCAGTTGTGCTGTGTCAGCTTGCCATGGTGCAACTGTGGCCCACTGTTACTTCAAACAGGCTGCTAAGTAACAGTTGCTATGGTGAAACTCTCCTTATGTTCTTTAGTCAAATTCTGTGAAAGTTTTGCCTCAAAATTTTTAATGAGATGAGTTGCCTGCTCATGTTGCTGCATAAACAATGACTAATTTTCCTTAAAGTTTTGACAGAATATTCTAGCAAACCCTCCCATTCTGATGATACATCATAAACATTTTATAATGTCTGTGAAACATGAATGTTTGGAAGAGTTCTGCTCATTTATTGAATATATTCCATACAAATTTCCAAATTGAGAAGAGTTATGTACCTGCATTGCATTAAATCAGATTTGAAATTTATGACTAATGATATATATTCTTATTTATTTCTATCTAATCACATACTCTGTATACACAATAATGGGCTCCATTAAAGCACTTGTATGAAATGTGTTGTGACCATTATGAAATCCCTACAACTCTCTTCTGTCTCTGAACCTATTAATTCTCTTCCTCTTCCAACAAGTTCACCTTTGACTTCCTGGCTTTAGCTTTTGGTTTTGTTCATTTATTTTGTTTTAAGGTAATAGAATGAGTATCATCAGGGTAACTCACAGGGACCCGGGACAAGTGAGAGATTATCTGCAGGAGCACAGGCATTCACACGTGGTCACAGCACTGAAGAAAACGCCTCTCCTTACTACAAGTGTTAAACACCAACAGATTGGCAAAGAGGGGTGTAGAATCAGGAGCCCTGCCCCAATTCTGTGAGAGAATGTTAAGAGTCTCAGTCTTCAAAGGTTTAAAACTTAACCTTATCAATGTTTTACCCTGAGAATATTCAGAAAGAATATAATTTCACTTTCATTGGATTCTAGAAAGTTTTTAATTTCTTTCCTGTTTCTTCCCTTCCCCAGTGGTCAGTGAATAGGGGGTTGTTCAGTTTCCATGTGTCAATTGCCTTTCTGTGTTTCTGTGGTTGCTAAGTTCCAGCTTTAACTCATGGTCATCTGATAAGATACAAGTGGTTATTTTCATCTCTTTGTGTCTATTGAGGCTTGCTTTGGGAAGACACAGCTATTCACCCCCAAGCTTATACCAAAAAAGATGCTCCACCATAAAAAAAAAGACATTTGAACAACTAAGTTCATAGAAACTTTATTTATAATAGCCAGAAACTGGAAACAACCCATTTCTCCTTTAACTGAAGAATGGATAAAGAAACTGGGGTTCATCTACACAATGGAATATACCCAGCAATAAAAGGGGGGGAGGGGGACATCATGAAATTTGCAGCAAATGGATAGCTCTGAAAAAGATCATCCTGAGTGAGGTAATCCAGAACTGGAAAGAAGTGCATGGTGTGTACTCACTTATAAGCAGATATTAGCCATTATAATATGGGATAACCATACTATAATTTACAGACCTCAAAATGCTAATAAGGAGAATCCAAGGAAAATGTGTAATTTTCATTCAGAAGGGCAAATAAAATAGATACTGAAAGCAGGTAAACAGACAGAATAGGACAGAGACTACCATAGATGTCCTCTGAGAGACTACACTTAACAGGGGTAGAAGCAGATACTGAGACTCACAGCCAAACTTTGGGCAGACAACAGGGAGTATTATGGAACAGCTGGGAGACAGAAGGACCCAGAGGGGACAGGAACTCCAGAGCATACCAACAGAGCCAACACATCTGGGCCTAGGAGTGCCTGTGGATACTGATACACCAACGAAGGATCATGCATAGAAAGGACTTATATCCCATGCTGATAGAGAGCTCTGTCTCCATGTGAGTTCCCTAGTAAATGGAACAGGGCCTGTCTCTGATATGGACTCTGTTGCCTGCTCCTGGATCATATCATTCTGATGGTGAGTTCTTGCCCAGCCACAGAGTTAGAGGATGCAGCCAGTCCTGTTGAGACTTGTAGGCTAGGGTCAGTTGATAGGGATGGAGGACTTCCCCTTTCTAAGGACCAGGGGTTGGGGATGGTGGAAGAGGGTGAAAGGGTGGGACCAGGATGAGATGAGGGAGGGGGCAAAGTAGATATTAAGACTTACAACTAAACGTTCGGCAGAGTGCAGGGAATCATATGAAAGAAGGGGGAGTTAGTAAGACTTGGAGAGGACAAGCACTCCACAAATACTAAATAGATCAGGTCACAGGGGTCTTTTAGGAGACTGTTTCTCAAACCAAGGACCATGTATGGATATAACCTAGAACCTCTGCTCGGATATAGTCCATGGTAGCTCAGAATCCAACCAGGTACCCTAGTAAGGAGAACAGGGACTATTTCTGTCATGAAAGCAATGACTGGCTCTTCGACACCTCCCCCAACCCCCCGAGGGAGGAGCAGCCTTGCTAGATCCCAGAAAAGGACATTGCAGCCAGCCTTGAAGAGACATGATAATCTAGGGTCAGATGGAAGGGGAGGAGGTCCTCCCCTATCAGTAGACTTGGAAAGTGTCAGGAATGAGATGAAGGAGGCATAGGGAGAGTGAGAAGGTGTGAGGGAGGAGGCTATGCCTGGGATACAAGGTACATAAGCAGTGATTAATATAAAAATTAATTAATTAATTAAAAAGAAATAAATAAATTAAAAGTAATAAATGTTTTAAATTTTAAAATATCATTTCATGACTACTCATCTCTTTAAACAATTTGGAGTTTTCTATTACAATGTCAGATTTTGTAAGTAATTTGCTTCTATTTTAAAAAAGTCTTATTTCCTTACATTTTTAAACTTGCCTACCACTATATTCTTGCATTAATTGTGTAACCAGATGCAATGAGATCTTATGCTGTTGAATGCCAACTCAAAATAAGTACAGCCAAGAAAAAAGGAGAAAAATTTATTACTGCAGTAGGTAAGAATGTTTGCAGAGTCACCAGCAAAGGACGCCCTTCTGGAACAAAGGATTGATGGAGTTTTATTTGGGAGCTTGCGCAGATGTGCCTATAGAACAGCACTTTAGGGCCATACATACTAAGGAGAAAGCTTAATTTTAGGTCATAGGTCAAGACCGAATATTGGCAAAATATGTTTACAGAAATTCTTGACTCAAGATCATGGATTATATGTTCCAAAGTTTAAAATAATAACACACAGAAACTTGAGAATGATTAGCTTTTACCTTAAATTTTTGATGAAAAATAAGAAAGGAAATGGGAGGGAGGAAAGGAAGGAGGAAAGGAAACGGCAAGGAAGGGAGGAGAAAAGGACCCTTACAAATTTCATTGATATAACTGTCTGCAATTAAAGGTATCTGCCTGACTCAGCAGCTAACAATTACATTTCTATTCCCATGGGTGACTGACGGGTCACTTTCAATTAACTCTTAAAGGGGGGAGAAGCAATATTTATTTGTGAATTTATAATCTTTAGGGCAATTTTCTGACAAGATTAGACCCAAGTCCTATTCCTTTGACCTAAATGTCACATAAAAAATGAAGATTCAAAATAACTGAATGTATTTTTAAAGAGATGAGCCCACTTCCCCGGCTTTTCATGAAGGAATATTCTGCACCAAGTGGGCTTCAGCAAAACCATGATCCATCTATACTCCTCCATTTGTGTTGCTATAAGTATAGAAGATACTCCCAAGGATACCAGCTGACATTTCCAGGTTATTTTCTTTGGGATAAAGGATTGAACCCAGGGACAGAATGACAGTGATATACAGTTTATTGAAGAAGAGAAACCTATTACTGAGAATGGAAGTTAGATAGAGAGCTGGAACAGTTCCAAAGCCAAGAAGCCCTAAGTCTCATGCTTTGTGACACTATACAGGTCAACTGCATAGCACCTGCCTTCTTTATTGTTTGAGAACTTTGGGCTTACTTGCTCATGATCTGCTGTACGGCATAGTCTGTCGTATGTGGGTTTTCTAGTCTTCTTCTGCCATCTTTCATGTGGCTTCTCTCATGTGTTTGTCTTGTTGCACCATACCCCCAGATTTAATCTCTTGTCACAATATGGTGTCTATTTTAAATGTTAAGAAAGGTAATTTATGACTCTCTTGATTCCATAAAAATGAATGTGCTACCATTGACACAAGAGGTGACATGTTTTTTTGTTGTTGGTTTATTTTTTGATTTTGTTTTGTTTTTTGTTTGTTTTGGTTTTTCTTCTTTATTGCTTTGGAACTGTAAAACACTTATAGTATCTTTTAAATTTATTTTTATAATTTATTTACTTTGCATCCCTATTGCAGCCTTCCCCACCCTTGTCTGCTCCTGGTTCCACCCTCCCTCCTTCTTCCTTTCCTCCCTCTCCCCTAGTCCTCAGAAAGGGTAAGCCTTCAGCTCCAACTGTCTGACCCCAGCCTATCAAGTGTCATTAGTACTGCCAGCATCCTCTTCCTCTGTGACATGGAAAGCACCTCCATCACACACCCACCAGGGGGAAGTGATCAAAGACCTGGCAACAGAGTCCATGTCAGAATCAGCCTCTGATCCCCTTACTCAGAAACCCACATGAAGATTGAGCTGCTTGTCAGCTATATCTGAGGTCTAGATCCTCTCCATGCATGATAGTTGGTTGAATGGTGTCTGCAGGCCCTATGAGTCAATATTTGTTAGCTCTGTTGGTCTTCTTATGGAGCTCCTCTCCCCTCCAGTCTTTCTATTTCCCCACTCTTTTCTAGGACTCTGTGTTCTGCCCAAAGTTTGGCTATGAGTCTCAGCACCTGCTTTGATCCCCTGTTGGATGGAGTCTTTCAGAGGACATCTGTGGTAGACTCCCACCCTTTTCTCTCTCTTCAAATGCTTCTGGTGTCCTTTCTATTTGCCCTTCTGAATGAGGATATAGCATGCTCCCTAGAGTCCTCCTTGTTATTTAGCTTTTTTAGTTCTGTGTATTGTAGTATGGTTATCCTGTATTATATGGCAAATATCTACTTGTAAGTGAGCATATACACTTACTGTCTTTCAGACTCTGGGTTGATATTTTCGAATTCTATCCATTTGCCTGAAGATTCATGATTTCCTTGTTTTCAATAGTTGAATAATTTGCCATTGTTTAAATGTGCCACAATCTCTGTATCCATTCTTCGGTTGTGGGGAATCTCATCCGACAGAGTTCTAATATGAAAAATATATAAAGCATTCAATAAATTAAACTCCTACAAACCAAATAATCTAATTAAAATGGGTGCACAGAAATAAACAGAGAATTCTCAACATAAGAATATAGAAGGGCTGAGAAACATTTAATGAAATGCTCAACATCCTTAATCATCAGGGAAATTTAAATCAAAAGAACTCTGAGATCCCATCTTACACCTATCAGAATGGCTAAGATCAAAAACTCAGGTTGACAGTACATTCTGGAGAGGATGTAGAGAAAGGAAAACACTGCACTACGCCAGTGGGAACGCAAACTTGTAGAACCACTTGGGGAATCAATCTGGCATGTTTTCAGATGAGTATGAATAATGATACCACTTCTAGGCATATTCCTGAAAGATGCTCCACCATACAAAAAGGACATTTGCTTAACTATGTTCACAGCAGCTTTACTCATAATAGCCAAAATTTGGAAACAACGTAGCTATCCCAAAACTGAAGAGTTGACACTTGTAATAAATTAGTTATCATGGTTCATTTTCAGTATGAGCTTAAGTTAAGGCTCATTAGAGAGTTTCAGGTCAAAGAGTCATAGCAAAGGAGAAAGTGATAGGCCCTTCTCTTCCCTTGCCAGAAGCTGGCACATACTGGGCTTGGAGTGCTAAGGCTCAGAAAGCCATCATCAGAGAAAAAGGCAGTCTCCATCCCTAGGAGAATCATTAGCTTAGCCTTTGTATCCTGGCCCCAAATGAAGATTTTGGTAAGGGGTCTATGCTAGAAAAGCATGAAGACTGTACCTCTCTCATACTCTCTGGAATATCGGCTTATGGGAAAAAGCAGAGCAAGGAATTCTTATGATCAGGGATTTAATGACTACTATGTTGTACTAAATCACTGCTCAGCCATTCTTGCCTTTTTTATGCTGTTTCCTTTTTAATTGATCTCTTGAATTTGTTATAACAGAGTAAGGGTCTGATTTTCTATAAGGTCCAACGTTTGACTAGGAGGAGCTACATCTTGAATGAGATCCATTTATGTTTATTTATATAGCTACCCTGCAGTAAAATAAGCAGCTTATGGTCAAAAGTTGTATTTCCAGTTAACAGGATTCTACAAATGGTCATGAGTCATATTATTCATAAGAAGTTTTAAACAAACTCCATTCAGTGGGATAACACCTAGTTCCCTAGTATTCAAGCTGTAAGGTCAGCAAAAAGAATGAATACAGAGATAAGAAAACAAGCAACTTGACAACAGGGTAGGTTTAATCAAAGAATGAAAAAAATATAAAACAAAACAACAAAAAAAAATTTGAAAAAAAAATCTTTAGTTTTAAGAAACCAGAGAGTTCATTATCTCCTTATAGACTAGATATTGTTTTTTGGGGTTGGGGGTGAGAAAAGGGCCTGGAGGTTGCAGAATATTCTGAATGAGCAAGGGTACTGTAAAGTTTCAGAATGTCAGGTGAGAGGCCACAGCCCTTATGGACACAATCCTTTACTGGAAACTGATGGATGAGGCTGGCAGGAATTCTGGAAAACAAGTTGCTATAGTTCTGAATTCCAAATTACTGTAGTTTCAAGAAGTATTACTTGCTTAAACAAAGTGGAGGAATGTTACAAAATGTAAGAGCATTAACGAATTCAAGAGTTTTGTAAAATGCAGAAGCTTTTTAAAGTATTGTGGCCCTGGCTCACACATACAGTGCTGTGAAATAATCTACAAATACTTAGCAGTAGCTTTCTCCTAGTCTGTGTCAACCATGACTTTTTATATATTCCAGGGCATACTGCATAACAATTAATACTCCCTCCACCGGATATTGTTTGAGTTTGAGTGGCTGCATACAAAGTATAATTGCAAAGCTATATTTGGCAAGGTAGGATGAGGACAGAGGCAACAATATTCTCCCTACCATCCCAGTTTATCTGGAGCATTGCACATGGCAGGTGGAGGTGAAGATTGACAAGATCCACATCACGAAACTATCTACATTATCTCTATTTCAGGTAATCAAGGCAGGTAATTCAAAAAGCACTAGACTGAATGGGACTCTGTCTCAACTCCTCTCCATAATTAGCAGCAATTCCTCTAACGGGGAGTATTTCCTTCTGGGCTTTTTCCTGCTTCTTTCATTCTGGGCCCATTCTAGATGAGCCAATGTGATTGAATCAGTGCCACAGAAGATCACTGGGCAGACAGTATTTGAATGTAGAAATCAGCCATTGTCTTTTAAGAACATAGAGCAATGATTGCATTATTTCAGGACACTTCCAAAAGAACCAAATTATTCCAAGTATTAATAGACTGTCAATAAGACCTTAATTAAACCATTGGCCTGCAGTTGTGTATATGAACCGAACTCTTCTCTAGCTTTTATCTTTTATCTTTTTCTTTTGTTATTTCTTCTTTTCTTTTTTTTCTTTTTTGTAAAATCACACAGAAAAAGTTGTACATCTGAAGTTCTGATTTGATGTCAGTGGTTAAATTTTTTCATCCTGAAAATGATTACAGCAATTTTCAGTGTTCATGAGTGTAAATTTTACTTATTTGTGGCTCAGTAACTCTGGTTTCAGTTTCCTACCCAAAGCTACAAAATCACTTTGAAGAACGCCATCTAAGTAAATTAAGCCATCAAGTCAACAAACTGGTAATGTCATACCCAAGAGGGTACTTCAATGCTTATAGCTGCTACTTTGGGCTCTAACAAGAATTTCCCAAGCTGAAAACATTTTGAAGCTCAGAGAATTCATGCAACATAAACCTTTACTTCAAAAATAAACTTTGTATTTTGAAAACAAACCATTTATTGTTTGTGTAAAAGGTTCTTGCATTTTGTTGGGAAATAATTTAACAACTCCAGTTTATAAACATACTATGGGACAGTGGTTCTAAATGTGACCTTGACTTTAAAACAACACAAGCAATCTTGTCCTTTGCTCTTTAACATTAGATTGCTTTGCTGTTTGCACAAAGCACTCACTGGCCATAATTTGAGAGCTTTAAATCCTATTTATTTTTATATTTCTTTTTTTTTCGATTGCTGCTGCAATAGAGCATGGATTATAGGACACTTGCATAAACACACAGACTTTAATTGCAATTTGCTTAAAAGAAACTTGTAAATTCACATTTTAAAACCAACTTGTAACTTGTAAGACTGCTATATTTCAAAATTGAGGGGCTCAGGTCATGCCACTCCAAAATACTGTTATAGGAGATAAAAATAGGTCTCTTTATTCTTTTGTTTTGATCTTTAGAGAAAGAATCTAATTCTATAGTCCAGCCTGACCTTGAATTCCTTGTAGTCTTGCTTTCTTAAGCTGTTACAAGCTTGAACCTCCATAGTTCAAATTTGTCATTTTAACATAAAGATAATGTTGAGGAAATTCTTTAAAAAGCTACAGGCATACAAGAAACTCTGAGAGAAAAAATTGTAGATTAGATGGTGAGCCACTATGGTGGACAGTGAGTGAATCATAGTTTTTAGCAGAAGAATAATTTAATGACTACAGCATAATATAAAGCAGATTGGATAGTAACAATCAGCAGTCAAGGCTGCAGGAATCTCCATTTAGGTGAGTTTCTTTGTGTACATTTTCCTGGCAAGTTATCTGTGCTCTTTTAAACAATACAGTACAGATTAGCCACTGTATAGTTCTAAAAGGTTGCCCTGAGCTTCTGTTGATCTCGTTTGCCATGCAAATGAGGTCATACAAATCAACACCAGGAATATCATGGCCATGCAAATGAGCACAGTCTTGATCAAAGTCCAATCCTGGACAAAGGGTCTAGACACACAACCATGCTACATATCTGTGATTTCAGGTCACAGCAGTAGGTCTTAGAATCTGGGATGATTGTGACACACTTATGAAACTTTCCTAATGAGGACCAATTACATTACGCAAATAAGCACAGTAAACTTGCTTTCCTTACCATGCTTATCCCAGATACTTCCCAGGGACCTTGTTTCTTTCATTCAGAGATATTTAAGCCCAGGGAAACACTTCTCCATATAGATGTTAAACTTTTGCTTACTTCCCACTTGTTAATGATTTTTTTCAACAAATAATATGTCATGAAGGGAATTTTTTAAAAAGGAGAAATTGGATTTCTTTTTCAAATTCTGTATTTTCCATACAATAATCTGAATATGGATTCAAAAGAGAACCTAAGAAGTTTATTGGAATCACAAAACAACAGGAGAGGTAAGGCAGGATTTTGAAAGCTGCTGTAAGAAAGGATTAAGAAAGAGGAAGAGAAAAGGTAGTAGTTTCTGTCTCAGAAGTCAGGAAAGTGGTAAGCACAGCAGAGCAGGTGCGTGAGGGGCTACATCCAAGAGTGGGGAGTCATGAGCTTCCCATCTCAAGCCATACTGCAAGGAGGTAGGTGGAAAGAAGAAGGAAGAGAAGGTTAGAAAGTATGCAAGCTTAGTGAGGATATCCAGGCAAATGCCTCAAGGGTGAATGTTTAGAGCTATGTAATTACATTTCTGACTAATTACTCCTCCCAATCTTTCCATTGTTTTTCATGTTTATGTGTGATATAATTTGGGGTATACATTTTTACATGTGTGGAGTTGTATGTGTGTGTGTGTGTGTGCACATGCATGTTTATTCATACGGAGATCACTGATTGTTGTTGGGAGACTTTCTATATTATATAGAGGTGGCATAATCTCCTGATGAACCAAGAGTTTACTTATTTGATTAGTCTAGATGGCTAACTTTTCAAAACAAACACACAAGCAAACAAACAATCCCTTTCTGCCTTCTAACCATTGAAATTTCACACAGGTGCCATGCCCAATCATCACTTATGTGGAGTCTGGGGGTAACTCTGGTTCTCATGCTTGCTGCTTATACATCATCCCCGCCCCAACCCATTTTCTAAAATCTTGCCCTCAGAAACACTATATATATATATATATTCCCACTGTTGAATTTAGCGTATTCTTCTTTAGATTCTCCCAAAAATGTTTTCCTCACTTTATCAGGTTTATGTCCTGGTCTTAGCAGGAGAAGCACCCAGTAGGGCTGGTATTTTGTCAACTTGACACTAGCTATTTTAATTTGGGAAGAGGAACCTCAATTTAAAAATTGCACAAGAGATTGGCCTCTGGGCAATGCTGTGGGGTATTTTCTTGAATAATAATCGATAGGGATGGACCCAGCTAAACATGGGCACTGTCACCACTGAACTGGTGGTCCTCCATGAGAGAAGACAGCAGACTGAACAAGTTGTAAGTAGTAAGTCAGTATGCAGCACTTCTCCATGGTTCTTCCTTAAAGTTCTCCATACAGGTTTCTGCATTACATTCATGCCCTGACTTCCTCAGTAATAAACCATGAAATAGAACTATACATTAAAAAACAAACAATAACAACAGCAAGAAAATAAACACTTTTTATCCACTAGTTGCATTTGTTCCTGGTGTTTTAGTACAGCATTAGAAAGTCTAAGGCATTCCTCAACTAAGGGACATCTGGGTTATTTTCAGCTCCTGGCTATTAGGAATAAAGCTGCTATGAACATGGATGAGCAAATGTCTTTGTTATGTATTTGGGCATCTTTTGGGTATAGGCCTAGGAGTGGTATGGCTGGATCTTGAGGTAGCACTATTCCTATTGTCTGAGAAAGGGCCATATTGATTTCCAAAGTGGTTGTACAAGTTTACATTCCCAACAGCAATGGAGGAAGGTTCTCCTATCTTCCCATCCTCTCCAGCATGTATTGTCATTTGAGTTTTTGATCTTAGCCATTCTAATTGGCTAAATTCTAATTGGCTAAAGTAAAATCTCACGGTCATTTTTATTTGTATTTCCCTGATGAGTAAGGACGTTGAGCAATTCTTTAAGTGTTTATCTGTCATTCGATATTCCTCTGTTGAGAATTCTGTTTATCTCTGTACCCCATTTTTAATATGATTATTTGATTTGTTGCTGTTTAACTTCTTGAGTTCTTTATATAGTCTGGATATTAGCCCTATGTCGTATATAGGGTTTTGGAATGGAATACTTCTCTGCAATAAAAAAGCAAAAAAACAAGGAAATCATAAAATTTGTAGGCAAATGGTGGGAACTAGGAAAGATCATCCTTAGTGAGGTATCCCAGAAGCAGAAAGACACACATGGTATATACTCACTTATAAGTGGATATTAGGCATATGATATAGGATAGTCATACTAAAATCTGTACATCTAAAGAAGCTAATCAAGAAGGAGAACTCTGGATAATATGTTCAGTCTTCAGAAAGGCAAATGGAATGGACATGGGACAGGGAGAAAACAGGGAACAGGACAGGAGTCTATCACAAAGGGCCTCTGAGAGACTGTCCTTCAGGGTATCAAAGGAGATGTTGACAGTCATAGCTAAACTTTGGGCAGAGTGCAGGGAATTTTATTAAATGAAAAGGAGATAGAAAGACCTGGAGGGGACAGGAGCTACACAAGGAGAGCAAAAGAACCCAGAAATCTAGGCCCAGGGGTCTGTTATGAGACTGATATTCCAACAAAGGACCATGCATGGAGATAACCTAGAACCTCTGCACAGATGTAGTCCTTGGCAGCTCAATATCGAAGTGGGTTCCCTAGGAAGGGGAATAGGGACTGTGTCTGACATGGGCTCAGTGGCTGGTTCTTTGATCACCTCCCTCTGAGGGGGGAACAGCTTTACAAGATCACAGAGGAAGACAGTTCAGCCAGTCCTGATGAGACCTTTGGGACTAGGGTCAGATAGAAGGGCAGGAAGTCCTCTCCTATCAATGGACTGGGGAAAGGGCATGGGAGGAGAAGAGGGAGGGAGAGTAGGATTGGGAGTTGATGAGGGAGAGGGCTACAGATGGGATACAAAGTGAATAAACTGTTATAAACAAACAAACAAATAAATAAATTTTAAAAAGCATACCTGTTTTTTAAAGGCATACCTGCTGTCTAAATCAAAATTATATTAACAACCCCTGACTAACATATTGATAAAAGGAGGTACTAACCATCAATCAAATTATTTCTTTCAAAGACCTAATGCAAAATGAGCCAAAGAGTATTCCCATACAATCAGGATCCATATCCTTCATTAGCTAGGATCTCATTTGCTCAAACAATACCACTTATACCAGCATAAGCTAAGATAGGTACCCATATGTCCTAAATTGAAGCTAGATGCTAAGAACCCTTTTATTTTCTATTCCTGTTTAGGGGGAGGGGGCGCAGGAAAGGAGGTGAGCAAGAAAGACAGTTCATCCAGGAAGTGACACTATCATCTACAGTAAATATCTTTCATTTACCTATTTCACCTTACAGAACTATACCTGGTAGACAGACTTTTTTTTTCTCATAACTTCAACACACACATATTTTTAGAATTGAACAAATCCACAAATCTCTGTAACCTTCCATGATATTTAGCACTTAGACTTTAAGTAGTGGTGTCAAATGATTTCAAGTGTTGCTGTTCATATTCTTACAACCTAAATTATTCTGAAATCAACCTTTTAAAAGCTTTGTAAGATCTCTGTGAAGATTGTGTCCTTCCCATCCTGCCTCTGAGAAATAACTTTCTAAAACTTCATCACTAAATTTTTGAAATCAAAAGCACAAAATTGATATATGTCATTAAAATGAGCCACAGTAATAGTAATAATCATAAAAACAACAATAATGATATAGCATACTGTAAATGCAATATTGAGCTACAGTTCTGTCATTAGCTCACATTCTTTTTTACTAAATAAATCATTTGTAGATACCAAGGAACATTCTGTACTTTGAAAATGGAGATTAGAATATATGTACAATTTTTTCAGTTATACAATTTTCTTTTTGCATGTGTATGCATGACTACATGCACACACATATAAAGACCAGATGTAGTTTTTGTGTGTCTTCCTCTATCACCCTGTATTTTTCTTAGGGAGGCTGGGTCTATAGCTGAAGCCAGAGCTGGTTGTTTTAGCTAGACATTTGTGCAAGGGATCTCCTGTTTCTTCCTCTAGTCCAATGGGATTATAGGCACCATCCCTGGAAGCCTTTTATGGGAATGTTCACCATCCAAACCTTGTATTCTTGTTTGTCTAAGGAAATGCTTTATCCACTAAACCATCACTCCAACCCTAAAACTAGTTTTTAACGCAGAATTCAATGTGGTCATTTCCTATAGCTGGAGATTAGAAGAATGCAAAATAAAAAATTAAAATCAAAACTAAGCAAAACCCAATAAAACAAAACAAACAAACAAACAAACAAACAAACAAAAAACCCAAAATGAAACAAGAGTACCAAAAAAGCAAGCCAATAAACACAAAGCTTATTTTTTGTCACTACATTAATGTAAATAGCTGCTTAATACACTAAAATGAGGATTCAGCAAACTGAATTTAGGAACAAGGACTTTCAGGAACTTTCCTGGCCTACTTCTACCTATGCCTACATCTCTTCTCTGCCATGCTCGTTTTGTCTAAGAGCCTATTCCAGAAAACAATCTTGAAATAGTCTAAGATCACAAAAGTAGAAAAAGCAGATCCATGATATTGTCTTAAAACATTTTGTTATTTGGTTAGTTAGTTGTAAACTGAGTATATGTTTTCAAAATCCTGACCACAAAAATGTGCAGTTTAGCCAGTTTGTTCCTAGACACCACATCACTACGCTCATGGATTACAACATGTCTCCAATTTAAATTCAAATTTCACACATCTTAAATCCAAGGAATCAAGATTAAATCCTAGAACTGGGGAACACTTTCGACACAACGTGGAAACATTGTAGGGGAAACTCCTGGAATCTATGTTGGTAATGCTAGCGAAGAATTCTAGTAATGACAACAGAGCCTGAACCAGACATCTTTCTTAACCAAGCAATACTTCCAGTGGTGGAGTCGGACACTAAACTAGCTACCAAAACCTTCGACCTACAATTTGTCCAGCCTGCAAGACTATATTCCAATGCTGGGGTTTTAAGTAGATTTGAACAAAATCAACATAGTCACAAGTGCTATGCTAGAGCCATGCAAAGAATGACACGAGCTTATTGCTACTGATTATCTTTTTACAAGAATATTCTCAAAGGTGGAATGAGTAACCCAAATTTGTATTTGGGGACAAATCTTTTACTATGACATACATACGGAAAGAGTTTCATGAGGCATATTAAAACAAAGATGTCTAGCTGAAACAACAAGCTCTGGCTTCAGCTATAGACCCTGCTTCACTAAGAAAAATACAAGGTGATAGAGGAAGTTCTGCTTAATAGCGTTAGAGGTTTAAAAACATTTTGAGAAATGGAGAAAAAAGGTTAACACGGATGTTGATGAATATATCTTCAACCTATCACATTCTATCTAAAAAATAAGACAAAATAAAATCTCCAGGACAATAGAGTTTAAGAGGGGGTTTTATTTGTTTGTTTGGTTGGGCTTTTTGTTGTTTTGTTTGATTCGGTTTGGGTTTTTTATTTTGTTTTGTTTTTCAAGGCAGGGTTTCTCTGTGTAATGGCCCTGGCTATTCTGGACTCACTTTCTAGACCAGGCTGTCCTTGAACTCACAGAAATACTCCCACCTGTACCTCACAAATGCTGGGATTATATATGTACAACACCACAGCCAGCTTTAAGTTTCATTTTAATTATACATATCCTTTTGTGTTCTTATGGAGTATATTCACTTGAGTGTAGTTGTCCTTGGAGGACATCTGATGACCTGAATTTAGAGTTACAAACAGTAGTAAACCATTTAATGTGGGTTTTGAGAACTAAACTCAGATCCTCTGCAAGAGCAACACATACATGCTTTTTCTTAACTGCTAACCATCTCCCCAACCCCTGAGTTTTAAAAATGACAAATTGAGTAAAATTTATATATATATTTATATATATTTTTTTTGCTGGAGACCAAGATATATATATATTGTTTGCTAGAGACCAAGATAGTTCTGATACCAAATGAAGCACTAGAGACTGACGTAAGTGGATTGCCATAAGTTCAAAGTCAGCTTTTCTGTATGGTAAGTTCATTGCCATCCTGAACAATAGTCTGTCTCAAAAAACTAATAACCATACACACATAAAACATATTCCAAAAGAAGACCAGTTATTTTTATTAGGAGGTACAACCAAGCTTCTAATGGAATCTATGTTTACATAAAAAATTTGTGATATATGAACACATGATATATCATACAGAAAAACAGGTGTCTAGATTCTCAGGGAAATATGACATGAGGAATGAAATCCAAACTGTGTCTTGAAGAAGGTGTAGAGAATTTTTCCAGTGGTAGTGATAAAGGAAATTGAACAGGACACAGGGGCTCATGCCTGTAATCCCAGCACTGGGGAGGGATGGTGAGACAGAGGCAGATGGATCACTGTGAGTTCAAGTTCATCTTGGTCTACAAAAGGAGTCTAGTACAACCAAGGCTACACAGAGAAACTCTATCTCAAAAAAGGGAAAATGTAGCATTTGTGCCTTTTTATATTCATGTATAAGTAGATATTAGCCATATAAGACAGGATAAACATACTAAAATCTATAGTCCTAAAGAAGTTAAACAACAAAGAGGATCCTAGGGAAGAGGCTTAATCCTCATTCAGAAGGGTAAACAAAATAGACATCAGAAGCAGGAGAAGACATATAACAGGACAGGAGCCTTCCACAGAGGGCCTCTCAAAGACTATATCTAGAAGGGCATCGAAGCAGATGCTGAGATTCATAGCCAAACCTTAACCAGAGTGCCGGTAATCTTATGGAAGTAGAGGGAGATAGAAAGACCTGGAAGATGCAGGAGCTCAACAAGGAGACCAACAGAGGCTAAATATCTGGGCCCAGGGGGACTGCAGAGACTGATGAATCAATCATGAACCGTGCATGGAGACGACCTAAACCCCCTGCTCAGATGAAGTCCATGGGCAGCTCAATCTTCATGTGGGTTCCCTAATAAGGGGAGCAGAGGCAGTCTCTGGCATGAACTCTGTTGCTTGCTGTTTTATCAACTCCCCCTAGCAAGGTGACCTTACTAGGCCACAGAGAAAGAGGATCCATACTGTCCTAATGAGACCTGATAGTCTAGGGTCAGATAGTAGGGATGGTGAACCTCCCCTGTTTTAGACTAGGGAAGAGACATGGGGGGAGAAGAGGTAGGGAGGGTAAGATCTGGAGGAGATAAGGAAGGCAGGTACAGCTGGGATACAAGGTGAATAAGTTGTAATAAATAATAACAACAATAATAATAGTAATGGAGAAAAGAAAAAAATTATTTGGAAATAACATAATCATGGCAAAGACAACCAGCTGATGTACTGTTAAGATAACTCATTATATGAAGTGTTTGCCATGCAAGTGTAAGCTTTAGTTTACCATGCAAGCTTTAATTCAGATTCCCTAACACTCTGGTTGACAGTAACAAAAACAATAACAGCAAAATCTGTAAGTAAGCTTGTAACCATAGTGTTGTAACCATAGAGAAGCCTGATCATGCATGCCACCCGTGTTCCTTTATTCATGAACTCCAGGTGTGCTGAGAGACCCTGTTTCTTAAAATATGGTGGAAATCAGAGCTTGGTGGTGCTTGCCTCTAGTCACAGTACTACAAAGACAAAGGCAGTCAGATCTATTTGAGTTCCAGACCAGCTGGAGTTACATGGTGAGACCCTATTTGAAAAACATAGTGGAAGGAGGAAAGAGTGAATGAGGAAGATATCCAGTGTTGACCTCATATATATATATATATATATATATATATATATATATATATATATATATATATATATGGTAATATATGCATATATAATGCTTTTTCAAGAAATGAAAAAAACATACACGCATAAAATATTCTAATATACAGCTACTTACTTCCATTAAGAGGCACAGCCTCTTGTAATGGAATTTGTGTTTACATAAAAAATGTGATATATTAGCACAAGAGAAATCATATAGCCATATAGAAAAACAAGTGTCTAGATTCTCATGGAAACATGACATGGTATGAAATTATGTATGTATACGAAATTATATATGTACAAAATTATGTATGTACAAAATTATATGTATATATTCCCCCCATAATTGATTGATTGGTTGGTTATTCACTGATTATGTAATTATTATATAGTGAATGGTTATTTCCCACATATATACACATATATATCAACATAAATAGAGAAATTCCTCTCTGTTCATTAAGTAATTTTGGTTTTATACACACTATGCTATGGAGAGGAACAAAAGCTATGCCTGTCAGGAGAAAAAAATTGAGAGAGAAATAGATTTTATAGCATAAACTCAGAAACACAGAGGAATCAGTATGACATTATAGTTCCCAGTACTGGTATTGTCTAGCAAGAAAACATCCTGAGGTGGAGGCTTACTGAATGGCTATGATATGGGAGGACAGGACTACACCCCTCCTTGTCAACCATCTTAGATTAAGAGCATGCCAGAAGTGTTCTGTGTCTGAGGTGATTTGAAGAGCAGCAGTCCTCCACCCCATCCTAAAGAGAAAATTGCACACTGCCCAACCTGCTTCAGAAAATTGCAGCCACATTCCCTGCTTGACTTTGTGCCTGACATCCTTCAGTGATCTGCAGATGTCAAACCAGAATCATGCTAAATAGTGGTAATTAGGACCAGTCCACAATTAAGACATAAGCTTCAAATCTCAGCTCTGATATTTGTCACCTATCCTGGAAACGAGCAGAGCAAAGAGATCTGCGTAGAACATTAGAAGATTTCCATCCATTAATCCAGCCACTACATGGGATACCAAGCTGCAGCTTTTTCTGTACCACAATGCTCAATACAGTTTCTGGCAGATGATCACGAATGTAAAGTCTGCTGTTCTAAAGCTGATAGTTGAAAGTAAAACAATCGTCTTAGAGAAAGAAACCAAAGGTCCACATCTTCATAGTGTCAGTGATCAACACATTGTCAAGAATTTAAGGTCTTTGAGATTTTTAATTGAGGCTTAATGTTTCTTGGAATTTTCTTGTACATTTTTTGTATTTCTATGCAGACAAACTTCATTCACTTGATTTAATAAACATAATTCCATTCAGGAAAAAAAAAACGGACTTTAAACTATTTACTCTCTTATAGAATGAAAGAAAAAACTCATGGCATCTGAGACAAATAGGTTGAAATATTTCCAACATTTCTCATTAGATGAGCTTAATTTCTCTTCTAATTCTAGTTTTCATGATACTCTGCCACAGAGAGGACAAAAGACATGCTGTGGAAGTCCTGACCAATCTCCTGGCCAGGCTGGAACTATCATTAAACAAAATGGGCCCAAGTTCACAAAACAGACAAATGAAGTTCAGCTTCACGAGTTCGCTTTATTATACCCCAAAGAACCATATGTATTTTTATACTGCATTTAATTTGATATTCTACACATAGGGAAATTTAGCTGCAATAAAATGTTGGAAAGCCTAGCCTCAGATGGCATGCCGTGAATGTGATTCACTTTGCAGCTCTTCACGGCTGCAGCAAAGACAGAACCCTTGAGGTCAGGCCTGTTGTTTGTCATTGCTTCTCTCCACCAGTCATAAAATGAGAATTTTATCATTACCTGGTAATATTCGCTCAGCATATCTCACTTGGCCATTTGTTTGTCTTAGGCTTCCTTTCTGTTGTTTTTTATCTTCACTAAGAATCTAGCTACCGTAGCCCTCATTTGATGAATAAACTTATATGGAACGAATGCATTCTGGCAGTGGAGTCAGAAAAATAACAGGTTTTCTTTCATGCATACTCAAACACATACTGTGTGTGTTTTTCAATCTGTGCACATACTTATATATGAATGAAAAGCCCACATGTTAATATGGAGTGTCTTCCTCAATTACTCTTCACCATTTTTTTTTTTTTAAGAAAGGGTCTCTGGTTGATCCTAGAGATTTTGAATAAGCCTGACTGTCTGACCAGCAAGCTAAGAAATCCTCTAATCTCCTTTTCCCAATCTAGTACGAAGATTACAACTATGTATGATACTGGGAATATGAACTCACTCCTTCACTATTGTGCTGCAGGCCTATAAGAAGCCTGGCTGAACTTCAGTTCACAAACATCTATCAGCCTCTGCCTCCTTAGCTCGAGAGCTAAAGGTGTGTGCTGCCTCTCAACAGCAACAAACTCCATCAAAGTTTCTTTGATATTTACTTATTAAAATAAAAAAATGATAAAAATACATAAATGATATAAAACATCACAAACGATATATATATAATATATATACTGATTTTGCTTACAGGAAATTGAAAGGATATATATTATATTAATAAAAATATTAAAAAATCTAAATTACTGTGAAATTTTCTCATGTAATAAATTTCTTAAAAATCATGAATTTATTTAAAGCAATAATAAATATTGAAACATTAGAAAACAAGAAACCTACCTGATACCCTAATCCCACCACACATTCATGAAAACAGTTACCTGTTTGGTTTGTTCATCTTCAGTCATTTTACATGCTCTGCTACATTGAAACATGAAACTTTGATACATGATTATAGATACACACAGTTTATACTTCATAATGAGATCAAACAATAATATTTTAGGCAGCATGGCTTTCTAACAAAAATGAAATGTAATGGTTAAAACTGTGCTCTCTGCATTAAATGATATCTCAATATAGCTCAAGAATTTAATTTATCTAATCAAACACCTGTATTTTTGTCTTATTTGTATTTAAAAATATTAGCATATTTTAAAACTTATTTTGTGGACTTGTAGGTGTACAGGTGTGGATAGGTACTTATAACAGTGAAAGATTGGAGGGTGTAGAATAAGTTTCAGAAGTCAGATCTTTTCTTCCACTGTATGGTGTCTGAAGGTCGAACTTAGATTGTTTAGGCTATCAGCAGGTGCCTTTATCAGCTTTATAAGTTAAGTCATCTCACCCCCTCTGTGGCTTATTATTTGAAATCAAAGAAAAATATGCATGTGTATATGTTCATGTAAGTGCCTGCCTATGTCTCTAGGTTTTTTTGTGCTATATATTTAATTATTAATCTATAGGATTTTTTTGGTATTTGCAACTATGCTTTTTATAACATTTTGAGATCTGAAAAGACCAGTGTCCTTTACTCAGTTTTCTTCACAGATATGTCATGGCAACCAGTGTTTATCTTCTTTCATACATTGTAGAATTAGATTTTCATCTTACATAAAACCCTCTCATGGGTTTTTATTAAACTCCTATAAAATTCGAAGACAATGAATATCTTCATGATTTTGAGTCTTCATAAATATTAACACAATGAATATCCCATTAGTTTTATCTTTGAAAATGATTTTCAATAAAGTTTAATAAATTCTTAAGTAGTGCATGTTTTATTTTAAGTAGTGCAAAGTACCTTATAATTTTTATGTCATGAACGTTTAATTATAGATCGATACCAGCAAAAGCACTAAGTCATGATGGAATTCCAGAATTTTATTTGCATATTCTTTGTGGGTGCAACACACAATACGATTTTTATTTAATGGGTTTTATTTTTCATTTTTATGGGCTTCTGTCTTTTGTCTTGTATTTCAAGATTCTAAATCATGCTGAACCTTATCAACTAAAAATCAATTTTTGCAGGCATCTCTGCCTCCTTTCTGATTTTAGAACATGCACTTTAATATTTCACATACTTTCTGCACATTTTGATATTTGCAAGCACCTTCTCTGATTATTTGTAATTCAGTCTCTGTCATTAAGCATTTCTGTACATCTTTGCATCCCATTCTTATTTCATTATTCACTTGCACTAATCTATTTGAATCTATTTGTCTCTGACCCGGTGTGATAATTGATTTGGGATGTCAGTTTAGCTGAATGAAAGGGTATGCAGATAGTTGGGAAAGTAGTCTTTATTCTGTCATTGTATTAACTCTTTTGAATAACTCAGGAGATTCTATACCCAGCTCTCTACTGCTGATAGGAAAAGTGGGATAGTTTAGATTTGGTTAAATTGATTGAGCTGCCCCTGGTATACTTGTGAGGTGTCTAACGCAGTTCACTCTGAGTCCATATTCAGAATTCTGCCCTCGGTGTGGGAGACATCTTCCAGTGTGTTGAGGCCTGCCTAGGAAGAAAAAAAAAAAAAAAAAAAACTGTGCTGGGCGCATTAACCCCTGCTTTCTTTCTGAAGCTAAGGCACTGTTTCCTTCCTGTCTTTGAGTTAGGAAGCCCAGTATATCCTTACAAAGGAAACATGCATGTTCCTGGTCTACAGAATGTTAAAAATCAGCATTATCAGAATCTAAGTACTGGAGCATTTTAAAAGAGAATAGAATTCATGTACAAGATCAAGAGATGGCTGGCTACAGTAGAAGTTTCGTAGCGATGTATCAGAGCAGATATTAAGACTCGCGATCAAGACTTTGGCAGAGGGCAAGGAGTGATGATACAAATGGAGGAGGGTGGTGAAACTTGGAGAGAACAAGAGCTCCACAATGACTAAACTGAGCAGGGCACAGGGGTCTTGTATGAGACAGTTTCTACAACCAAGGACCACGTGTGGATGTGTCCTGGAACCCCTGTTCAGATGGGACCCAGGATAGCTCGGTGTAGGACTAAAGACTCTAGTGAGGGAAACAGGGACTGTTTCAGTCTTGAACTTGATGGCTGACTCTTTGACCCTCCCCCATACATGCCAGGGAGTGACAGACTGGCTAGATCCCAGTGGAGGACATTGCAGCCAGCCCTGAGGAGACAGGATGAGCTGGGATTGGA
>CM053761.1:59848101-59870782 GCA_028658305.1 Pachyuromys duprasi
ACCTAACCTGTGATTGATAACAACAACAACAAAAAGAAATTGTTAGAAGGCAATGAATTCAAAGGTGCTGAGACTAACTTTGTTGAAGTTCATATATGAAATAAGGAGACACAATCGTGTTTTATAAACAGAAGACTATGATCAATAAAACCAACTCCTGCTGGGGAAAAGTAAAAATGGTCAGTTGCTGAAAAAGAATACAGGGGTTAGGTGAGATGTTACTAAATTGGCAACACAAGTAACTGTAAAGTCACCATGAGCTGAGCAAGGTAAGAAACCAATAGAGAGAAAATTCACAAGGCACAGGTTATAGTTAATCAGGTTTTGAAATTACCACTTAGGATAAATAAGTTAGTCTGGGTTTGAGAAGAGAAAATGTGGCTTAAATAATGCCGCATTAAATAATAGGCAAAAAATGCAAAGTGACAATGTACATAAAATCGTGCTTGTATCTTGAGCCTATAATTTGAGCAGTAAGAAGGAACAGTGTATTCTATTAGATATTTATAAAAAACAATGCTAGTAATCTCAAAATATTTGACTTCCATAATGTGGGGGTCAATCTCCCATCAATTCTACCACAGCTTTTGCTTATAATAGATTCCTAATGACCTTTTTTTATATCAGCAAATACTGTGCATGTTCTCTATAAGCTGAATAGTCTCCATAACAACTGTAGTGGTTTGACTGACAAAGGCTCATGTATTTGAGCACTTGGTCCATAATTGGGGGTGTGTTTGGATCATTATGGAGCCTTTAGGAGGTGGATCCTTATTAAAGGAAATATATCACTGAGGGTGGACTGTAGGGGCATTATATACTGGTTCCATTTCTTGTTCTTTACTCAATGATTCCTGTATGTAGATAAGATTTTTTCTGTTTCCTGTTTCTACTACCTATTTTATTTGCCACTGCACAATCTATCCCTCCAGAGTCATAAGCTAATGCAAACCCTTTCTTCCATAAGCTGTTTTTGGTCATAGTATTTCATCACAGCAATAGAAAAATTAGTAATACAGCAACTACTTCTAATTTCATGTACCCCTTTTAGCATATATACATTCATCCCCACAGGAAACATAGGGTAAAACAATGTTGAAATTTGACTTTATGAATGCTGAGTCACTCACACTGAGAGTCTAGTGTACCTAACAACACTGTCTTTAAACATTAGAAGCTACCGTCATTCCCAAGAGTCTAAAAAGGTCTTGGGAAAATACTATTTCCTATATATTGTAAGTCACTTTTTTGTAAGTATTGTCCTATTGTTGTGTGAATACTTATAGTTCCTAACATTCACCCAGAAATATATTATGCTATTATGATGTAAAACTGGATAATGCTTGTTGTGAGACTATGCTCTGCAGTGTAGAATGCTTACAGTCACCACCAATTTTACTTTTCAATGTCATTGACTAATTCACAAGAACAAAAATGTGTCTAGACATTGCAAAATATTTCTTAGGAGTTCAAAATCTACCCTCAGCTAAGAGTCACTTAGGAAAATCAATAGCAAATGAAAGAAAAGCCATTTTTTTCCCTTTAAAGAATAATTAATTTTAGAAAAACGAAACTGATGGTGGGGGTATCTCTATGACAAGCTAGAGATGTAAGTCAGTGTAGGCTCCTGGGAGGATGTGGGGGGCACTCAAGCAGAGAATCCTAATAGCACATACTATAGAAACTGATAAGGACAACTTCTAACAAGACTAGTCTTCTACTAAAAGGAAGAGAACACCAACCCACCCTCAAAAATTTTGTCCCAAAATTTACCCTGCCTATGAGATGTGCATGGGATAAATACAGAGCAGATAGAGCAGGGAGTGAGGGAATGCTCAACCAATGCCTGGCCCAACCAAAGACCCACCGTTTCAGAGAATGCCAACCTCTGATCTATGAACAATACTCTGCTAAACTTGCAGACAGGAGCCTGTCAGAATTGCTCTCTGAGAGGCTCTACCCAGCAGGCAGCATCTCAAAATAGATGCTGAGACTCACAGCCAAACATTGATTGATGTGTAAGGAGTCTTGGGGTATAGTGGAAGGAAAGAGAAAAGGACACGGAGATGACAGGAGCTCCACAAGAAGACTAAAAGAGCCAACTAACCAAGGCCCAGAGGTGTTTGTTGAGACCAAAGCATCAGCCAAGAATTATGTTGAAACTGGACCTAAGCCCCCTACAAAGATGTAGCAGATGTATTGCTCAGTCCTTATGTGGGACCTCTAATAAAGGAAGTGGAGACTATATCTGACAGGAACTCACTTACCAGTTAATTGATTGTTTTCCGCTGGTGAGACTGACTTGCCAGACCACTGGGGAAGAGGACATGCTCAGTCCTGATGCAATTTGATGAGCTAAGCTGTATGGAAAAAAGATCTCCCCTTTGCTGAGGAAAAGAGGAAGAGAGAGGGGAAGGAAGGAAAAGTAGGACTGGGAAGAGAGGAAGGATGAGGCTACAGCAAGGATGTAAAGTGAATTTACAAACATAAAATTGAATAATTAACTAAAATTATTTGATTCAATTGTTTTCTTTTTTCTTTTGATTTCCTCCACTGGCAGAAAACCCATTGAGAAATATCAATTCAATATCTATTTAATTTTTGAAGACTTTAGTTTAAAACATGTATAGTGAATCATTTGAGTATTTCAATTACAATATATGTTAATTGAGAAATAAGAAAAACTTTAAAAATTAATAAATACAAATTATGCCTAAAATATATACCAGTGTTTAGTTTCCAGACAAATGAGTTAAAATTTCATGAAAACTCCTGGTCACATGCTCCCTCACTCTTCCCCCAATATCCACTTCCCCTAGTCCACTGAAATGGGGAGTCCTCCTCTCTTGCCACCTGACCCTAGCTTATCTAGTCCAGCTGGACTCCCTGGATCCTATTCTTCTGTGTTCTGCAAGATATCACTGCTGGGCATCAACCAAATTCATGTCAGAGACAACCCTTCCTCCCCTTACTCAAGAACCCACATGGAGACTTAGCTGCCTATGGTCCTCTCCATGAGTGAGCCTTACTTGGTGCATCAGTGTCTGGGGACATCCCTGGGATCATATTTTGGCTTTGGTAGTCTCCTTGTGGAGCTCCTGTTCCTTCTGGGTCCTTCTGTCCTACCCTTCTTTCATAAGACTCCCTGTGCTCTGCCCAAAGTTTGTGAGTCTCTGCATCTGCTTCTATCCCCTGTTCGGAGGACAACTATGGTAGACTCCTGCCCTGTTCTCTTCCACTCATTCTCGTGTCTATCCTATTTATCATTCTGAATGAGAATAAAACCTCCTCCCTAGGGACCTCCTTGTTGTTTAACTTCTTTGGTCTGTAGATTTTAGTACAGTTATTCTATATTATGTAGCTAATATCCACTTATAAGTGATTATATACTATGCTTGTCTTTCTGGTTCTAGGTTACCTTACTTGTGATGATCTTTTCTAGTTCCATCTACTTGCCTGCAAATTTCATGATTTTCTTGTTTTTAACAGCTGAGTAGTATTCCATTGTGTAAATGTTTCACAATTTCTGTATCCATTCCTCCTTTGAGGATCATCTAAGGTTTTGTTGTTGTTGTTTTTTCCCACATTCTGACTATTACAAATAAAGTTGCAATGAACATCATTGAACAAATGTCCTTGTTGTGTTCTTGAACATATTTTGGATATATGCGTAGGAGTGGTATAGCTGAATCTTAAGATAGCACTATTCTTAACTGTCTGAGAAAGTGCCAGATTGATTTCCAAAGTGGTTGTACAAGTTTACATTCCCACCAGCAATGGAGGAGGGTTCCCCTTTCTCCATATCCTCTCATGCATGTGTCACTTGGGTTTTTGATCTTAGCCATTCTGATGGGTATAAGATGGAAACTCAGAATCATTTTGATTTGTATTTCCCTGGTGACTAAGGATGTGAGCATTTAAGTGTTTCTTCACCATTTGATATTCCTCTGTTGAGAATTCTCTGTTTCGCTCTATATCCCCCTTTTAAATTGGATTACTTGGTTTATTTGAGTTTAACTTTTCAGTTCTTTATATATGCTGGATATTAGCCCTTTGTCAGATGTAGGATTGGTGAAGATCTTTTCCCAGTCTGTCATTTTGTTCTGATTTTGTCCTTTGCTTTATAGAACCTTTTCATTTTCATGAGTTCCCATTTATTGATTGTTGATCTTAGTGTCTGAGCTGTTGGTGTTCTGTTCAGGAAATTGTCTCCTGTGCTAATGAGTTCAAGGCTGTCCCCTACTTTTTCTTCTAACAAATTTAATGTGTCTGGTTTTAGGTTGAGGTCTTTGATCCACTTGGACTTTAATTTTGTGCAGGGTGATTGATATAGGTCTATTTGCATTTTTCTTGCAAGTAATACCGGTTTTTGCATTTAATTCTGTTAATCTTAGGTCTTAAATTCCTTGAGAACAAAAGGCCATACTTCTTAGCATGTGAGTACAGCATATATCACTGATTCTTGTTGAGAGCATAAATACAAGAATGAAGTACAGAAGAAACTACATGTATATGTTTCTTGGAGCCATGTCTTTCTTTAGATTCCTGGTTCTTTTTCATCTTTTCTCTCATTTTCATACATACATAGACACATGTATGTATTTATACACATATGTATAAATGTATGTATTTATACACATACATAATATACATGCATATTTTTATATATGTGCATATTTAATATGTATATTTAAATCTAATATATATTCATAAATATTGTGAATAAGTGTTTTTATTTATTCTTTGAAAATTGCATGCATGTATTCACTGTTTTTTAATCATATCTACCTTCTATTACACCCTGGGAATTCCAAAAACATCTCCCTCACAACTGGGTAATTTCTTTTGTTTGTTTAATTTTAAATAATTGCCTGAGTCTAATTACTAAAGCTCATTTTTATGTGGAGTTGTGGCCATCAGTTAGGGATTAACAATTTACCAGATGCCACACTCACAAAGAGAAAGGATTCCTTTTTCCTAAGAAGCTTTCAACTGCCAATAGCTCCTCCCACAGAAATGGAGGCTCAGGGCTTCCCTTCTGTGATGGAGTTTTACCTGGCATCTTCTTCTGTGAGCAGTCTTAGCTGCTTTGAGTTTATATGTGCAACAGCATGTCATTTCAGTAAATAAAATATGACAGCATTCCATAGCAAAAAAATTCATGAAAACTAATTCTCACCTGTAAAAGTGTTTTGAGACAGTCTCACAGCTCCGACTTGCATATAACTTGGAATCCTCCTGTTTCTATTTTCTGAAGGCTAGGATTGTAGTCATGTGTCATGGTGGCTGGTGTTAAAGGAAATTTTCAAGCAAAAACATACTGATGGTGAGGAGAAAGTTAAAAAATAATCACACATTTTATGTGTAAAATATATTTTAAGTGAATATTTGATGCAAAAACAAACCAAGTGATTTAGATGATCACATTAACCAGTTTTAGCACTTTTTAATATATATATATATATATATATATATATATATATATCTTTGATGTTTTCACTGCAAAATGAGTTCTAAATATTTAGGAAATAAGTTATATAAATATGTGGAAAGCCGCGTGTGCCAAGCCATCCCGACTGCGAGTGCTCTTGCGGACAGCTCCTTATTTGGTGCTCTTGTGGACAGCTCCTTATTTGGCTGTGCTGTGTCTGAGGATCCGCCTTCTCTTGTGTGTACCTATCCACACTTCCCACATGGCTACCCGGGGTTGGCTGGCTCAGGGGTACTTATTCCTGGGACGGGCTCTCCTCAAAGAAGAAGATGAAGAAGAAGAAGAAGAAGAAGATGAAGAAGAAGATGATGATGAAGAAGAAGAAGAAGAAGAGGAAGAAGAAGAAGAAGAAGAAGAAGAGGAAGAAGAAGAGGAAGAAGAACAAAAGGCAGAAGAAGAAGATTGTTCAAAACTCCTGAATAAACTGCTTGAAGAAGAGCTCGTGTGCCCTGTCTTTCCTTGCTGGTTGAGGTGGACGTGACATAAGTACATGGAAACAAAGCCATTTGAACAACCTAAAACTGAGGTAATTATTATTTACTGTATTCAAAAAACAACATAATTTACATGGTAAATGTAGTGCACTATGTGCGGCACTCCCAAAGCAAGAGCAGTCTCTGACACATTGCTTGCCTTTGGATCCCTGTTCCCTAGCTGGGATGTGTTGTAGCCTCTAGAAGATGTACATAGTTTTATTGAAACTTGGTATGCCAAGGCTTGTTGCTATCCATGGGAGGCCTCCTCTTTTCTGAGAAGAGGAAGAGAGGTGGATGAGTGTGAAGTGAGGGGAGAGAGTGACTGTGAGGAGAGGAGGAAGGGAAGCTGCAATTGTAATCTAAAGTAAATAAACATGTCAATAAAAATTCATTAAAAAGAAACAATTTCAGGAAGAGGATAATGCACTGTGATATAGAAAAAGACATGGATATACATGGCAGATGAACTCATAGCAGTTAATGGTTACTAACACAATACCTGAACAAGAACAATCAAATGAATATTCCAGCATGGAGGGGTAAGGGTCCCCTGATGTCCCACTCCTGTCTGGGGAGCTATTAGCAATTGATGGATATGGAAGAAAGAGAGTCATTTTTCTTTGTGGGTATGGCTGATGGTAGGTTGTCCATGATCCAGTGGATGGCCCCCTATAAATGTAAGAAGCACTAATTCAACTCAGTGGGTTATGAAATAAACAAAGAAGAAAGATATTCTTAATTGGGTTGAGGTAGAAGGATCTATGTGAAATGACGACAGCATCGTTTGTTTTATCAGATGGGCCATGGACAACTGAAACAGAGAGATGGAGCTGAGCACTCGTGCTAATGCATTGGTTCCCTGCTCTCTGCTCTTGCCTGTGAATGCAATGTGGTCATGTCTACCACATTTCTGCCACACTGACTTCCCTGATATGGTGAATTTCAACCTGGGCTTGTGAGCTAAAATAAACCTTTACTCCACTAAGTTGTTTTGTTGGGGTATTTTATCACAGCAACATAAAAAGAAACTAAGACAGTACACTTGTTGAACATATGCCCACCTTATTATTGTCATAGACATCATCATAATTTTCTTCTTACTCCGGAAGCTTCCCTTAACAGCAGCATGCTAAGTGCATGAAAAAGGCAGCCTGGGCAAAGAGAATGGAGATGTAGATGCTAAGTCTTCTTGACCTGTCCTGTGGGCTAGTTGAACAGGGTCTACCTGGAAGAGAGAGTGGAAAGTGATAAGGGCAGAGATGAGAAGAATGAGGACTGAGACAGGTTTCTGATCAAGGTCCCAGTTTATTGACATACAAACAGCACTTACAATGCAACGTATCAGGAGCAATTTTCTCAATGTAACAGCTCACCTTGGCAAAGCATCCGAGGATTCACTCAAGGTTACAGAAAGTTTGCTATCTGGTTGAACGGAGTTTATTATCTAGTTTTCAGGGACAGAACACCCCGCTGTAAAGACTGTCAAGGTCAGTCTCTGAGAAATTGAACTTTAGATTAGACCCATGTCTGCCAAGGCCAGGAGGCAAAGCTCCATTTACCAGGCTCCCTCAGTTTCTCCACCAAATGGAGTACACAGAGGGGAGGCACTACAGTACTGAGTGACAAGGGACACCCTAGGTGTCTTGTGGGATGCCGTGAAGTCCCATCACTAGCCAGAGCCAGAACAGTGTTTAAAACAAATCTATTTAAAAAAAAAACCAAAATGGAAATATTATACTTTTTCTATCTTTTGGGCTCCTCAAAGTTATATACAAATTTGTAATGGTGTCAAATTTCACAAACACATGTGTTCTTCAAGGACATCGCCATTCATCTCCATAATGTTATAAATTATGGTCTGGATGGAAGTGTTCCTTCCAACACTTCTGTGTTTGAACACTTGTTTTCCCAAACTGGCTGCACCATTTTGGACCACTGTAGAGCCTTTAAGCATTGAGGCATAGATACAGAAAGTGTGATAGGATACTGGAGTCTGTGGGGGTTGGGCCCTGAAATTGCCTAACCCTACTGTCTTTATCTCTCTGCTTCCTGTCACACCAACTTGTGAGCAAGCTGACTTTTGCTCGATAATGCAGATGTGGTTCATATCTGTTCTATGCTTTCCATGCTCTGACAGATTGTACTCCTTAAATTGCAAACCAAAATAAACCCTTCATTTCTTATGTTGCTCTTATTTGGTCACTTGAACAAGAAAAGTAGCTGATATGCTATAAAATTATGTGTTCGCCCAAGTACTCAAAACTATGGTGCATTATATAAAATGAACTGGCATTCCTTTGGAACCCTAATTTTCTCTGTCAATCTTTGACATCTCCAGCACATTCTGATGCATAGTACTTATCCCATTCCCTGAAAACTTAAATGTGGAGAAGTACTTAGATTAACTGACCCAAGAAGTCTTTCTGATATTTAATTGTTTTATTGGACTAATTAACTTATAAACTTAATTATGAAACCAAGTGAGTATTGTACAAATTCTATAAAGCACCACTCAAAGACGTCCAGAATCAAAATGCATTAGTAGTGTATTTATCTTTATTTTTTCTTTCCTTTTTCTTTTCATTTTCATTTTGGGCTTGGTTTTACCTAATTAACAAAAACAGCAGAGATTTATAATATAAAGTATAGATTATAACTTGAATATGTACATTCCTCCTAACTTTCAAATGAAATGATAATATAAAATTCAATGTTCTTAAAATAAATGTATCTCTGTATAACTATAGTGAACGTGCCATCTGTTTCACTTAACTGTTGGTTCATAAATATGCACATCAAAACTTAATGGTTCAATACAGTATTGACCATTTTATTGTCTCTCCTGCTTGGGGCGTTGGCTGAGCTCCACTAAGAAATTTTCAGTTTGAATTTTGCTCATATTCAGTAAGAGAACAAGGATTTTAGGGCTGATTTAAGAGTTTCTCAGTTAGGTGGCTTTCACCTGGCATGGAAATTGGAGCATCTGGTTAAACCTATACAATCTGAGGCCCTTCCTTCCCTCTATTCATTCAAATGATTTAGGATAGCAAATTTAAATTGATTCGTAAGGTTTCAAGGGTCACTGGAGAAAATGGCAGAGGATGGATGCATCTACTGATAGGTCCAATAATTTAGTAGCACACAGAATAGACACTGAAACCCATTCAGATTCATCAGGCAAGCAATATGACTTTTTTCTTATAGGGGATTCACTAAGATTCAGAAAGCACATGGCAACTGAAAATAAAGATGTAGTCATTTGGGATAAATGTACTCTACCATATCGTTTTCACACCAGAAGTCTCTTCCACACACATAGGAAAGACTGGATAGAGTGAAATCATCCAGCAAAATGGTTGACCCCTGACCTGCGCTGTCTCGATTTTATCATCAAATGCTTTCTTTCATCAAGTGCTTTCTGACTGAGCTCATGTAATTAAATCGTTGTCTGGGGTATTATAATGAATAACTTGGATTCTACTAATTTTCTCAGTGAGAATCCACTTAAGTTACAGAACTCAGCACCAACACATTAATAACAAAATGTTGTAGTTTGAAAGTTGTTCAACAACTTTCTTTCCAAATATTATATTCTAGGCTGTCATTGCTAAATCAATCTGAAACCTAAGGGGCAAGTAATATGGTAAAAGATGACATTTTGACTTTTTGTAAAACCAAGGCCTTCTAAGAGAAGTATATATGCTTTACTGAAAAATATAATTTACGGATCCCCACAAATTAGCATTATATTCTTAGGCTGGAGTGATAGCTAGACACTAAACATCACTGGCTGCTCTTGCAGAGGACCAGAGTTTGGTTCCTAGTACTAACAAGCTACTCATAACTATATGAAAGTTCACATCTAGAGTTACAGGGATCCATTTCTGGTCTCTGGAGGAACTGCATGCATATGATGCAAATACATTGATGGCAGCATATGTACATACATACATACGATATACAAACATATAATTAGAAATATTAAAATTTTTATTTTTCTTTCTGACTTTTAGATTATAATGCAATTCTCTTTTACAGTAAAAAAATTGAAATGGTTTTCTTTTAGTGTGGTTTTGGAAGTTATAATGTGTAAATCCCAATATTCTCTTGAATATGACCTCCAGATAGGAGAAATCTAAATCTTAGTACTTTATCACTTTGATAAACTTAGTACTGCTGAGACATTTAAAGACAATTTCATGCTTGGAGCACAGATGTTAGCTTCAATTCCCTGGAGTCTTTGTTGAGTTAACTGCTTATGTGTTTCTTTAATTCTTTTTCTTCTTCAGAAGTGGCAGGTTGAAACTATTTCCTAGACAGATGCATTGTAAAAATGAAGAACTAATATGTGAACTTGAGTAGCATACACTTGACACAACATAGATATAGAAACATGCCCATTGAATGCAAATGGATTTTTATATATCCTAGCTATTCACTAAAATCTGGCTGCTTATCCAGAAAGAAGAAGGACAGTAGTATCTTACTACAAGATTTTTTCAGGGAAATAAATAATTTAATTAATGCAATGTATTCAGAATAATAGTCAATGAAATGATATATGATACATTAATTAGGATGTGTAAATATAGGTGCTATTTCCAGATAGTTTCTATGAGAATTTATATATATGTATCATTCGACTGACAAGTTGACTTTTGCCAAAGTCTTGGGTATTGGATTACACTCTGTAAACATGCTAGGCAAACACAGCCCCTAACTTATATCTCTAACTCTTTTATTTTAAGTTAATTTTTCCTTTATTCTCTTTTTTTTTACTTTTGTGTTTATGAATATAATAGTTTTGTCTGCATATATGTATGTACACCATGTATGTGAATTACCCATGGAGGCCAGAAGTTATTGGATTCCCTGGAGCTGGAATTATAGATCTCTGTGAAACAAACATCTAGACACTACCTTGTGGATGCTAGGAACTAAACTTGGATCCTTTGTAAACTAGGCCAGTTCTCTTAAACAGGAGACATTTCTCTGGCCTCTTTTTTTGTTTGTTTGTTTTCAATTTTATTTTGAGATAGAATATCGCTATGCTGCCAATGTTGGTGTCAACTATGACCTTCTGCCTCAGTTTGTCAAATAGCCAAATGAAATGTTAATTGCCTCTACCATTTTGAATGAACTAGAAGTCAAAAGAAGAAGCAAATTGTTCCCATTTAAGAAGAAAGACTTTTGTTTTCTAATAGTTCATGTGACAGAATCAAGGTCTTAATTTCACTTCAAGTACTGGTTTAACACAATAGAATCAAGGGAAAACAACTGGTCTCTTTTACAACATTCCAGGCTTCTGTAGACATTTGTTTTTAAGGTTCAATTAATGTCTTCATCTACATTTATGTGTCTCTACTCATATGCACATATATGCAATTGCAGAAGAGGGCATCACATTCACTGGTACTGGAGCTATAGGTGGTTTTGAGCTATCTGATGTGCATGCTCTGAGCTGAATTTAGGTCCTCTGGATAAGCATCCTGTACCCTTAACCACTGAGAAATCTTTCCAGCCCCTCCTGTGATTCTTTATAACCTTTTAAATTCCCTTTCTTTGTTTGTGGAAGCATGGTCTTTATGAAATTAATCTTCTATATGTAAACAAGTTTTTCTTCTTTATCCTCCTCAAAAACATACCATAATTCTTCAGATCCCATTTTAATAAGACATTACTGACTGCAAGAGAGACATCCTTCCCAAGGCCATTTGTAGAGCCAAGAAAAAGAGCCATTCATTCTCTGATGGCACTTCTTGAAAGTGGAGTTCTTAATCGCCTCTCTCCTTAATGGCAGCAACGACAACTTTGAAGACACATTACTTATGTCGAGCTAATCTACTTAGAGAAGGTGAAACCAATGTTAGCAATTTGAACAGATTAAAGAGTAAGTAGAGTTTTTCTTTTTTTAACTGAAAATGAGAAGAGAAGTCATTTTGGCTTGATATTCAAATGGTATACTTCCATTAACAGTGAATTTTCGGTAGATAGAATATTAGAAAGTTTAGTGTTGAATAGCAGAAATAACTCTTGATATGTGAGGGTTTTTTTTACTAAATAAAATTAGACTGCAAATAATTTGATTATAAATAAATTGAGATAAGTAATGAATTGGCTTAAGTATTTTAAGTAATTAAGCCACTAGTTCATGTCATTTCCTTTGGTTAAAGCTAATATAACTATCCAGTATTGATATGATATGCATTTATATAACTGCTCACACTATAATTTATTTATTACTTATTTTCTTGAACAAATCTAAAACAATGATTTTTTTTTTTGCTAACATCTATATAGAAAGTAAATAATGTCAAAGCTCTCACTTTGCACCATGTTCACTTTTCTATTGCTGTGACAAAATGCGATGAGGCAACCTGTAAGAGAGAGGCTAGTGGAGGCTTACAGCTCCAGAGGATGAGTCCATAGCCATGGTAGGAGCACCAGACAAACGGGGATGACGCCGGAGCTGGTGCTGAGCACCTTCATCTTGATCGGCAATCAGGAAGGAAAGAGATATAACTGAGAGTGGCGTGGGCTTTTTGAAACTGCCAAGCCCACTCTTAGTGAGACACCTCCACTGAGGCCATACTTCCTAATCCTTCCCAAAGAATTACGTCCACGGGGTGTTAAATGTTCAAATATAGGAAAGGTCATTCTAATTAAAACAACCACACCATACCAGACATTTTTGAAGTTAACAATAAGCCTCTGTCAAGCAACAAAAGACTGATATCTCACTTATTAAAATTCCTAAATGAACAGTGATGGAAAACATAAATGTTCAGCTATAAGAGGTGCAGAAAAGTGAGGGAAGTATATTTTCCCCAAATTACTAGAGTTTTATTTCTAGAGACCTGTATTTCATGCCTCTTGTCTTCAAGATACTATTTTTAAGGAAGAAAGATGGATGCTGTTGCAGGTAGACAGAGACTGAAAGAAGGAGCAACTGACATGAACATTGGGGAGTAGGCTGTCGGTATCCTGTGAGGGTGCAAGCTTTGCGAAGGTATCACATGTTTTATCATTATATTTAGTATGGAAAAGTGTGAATGTTGTTTATCTTTCCTCAGAAGAGCGGATGAAACAAGAACTATACCCATGCTTCACAAATACATGGCTTGGGCTGACCCCAGAACATTGCTTTCTAACCATCCGTAGGCCTAGGCTTGAAAGCCTTTGGCCTCCTTACAATCCCATCTTCTGCAAGTCTGGACATTAAAGACTTCAGCTTCCAGCCTCCATCTGCTAAACTTAGGCCTAGAATGTTTTCAGCCTCTGAGATTTAGCACTATATAAGTCTCACCATTTCTCATTGTTTTTGAATTCTGGCTGGCAAGTTAAATTCAGCTCTTCTGGCTCAGGACTCCTCTTCAAGCTGACTGATTCAAACTGGCTTCTTTCAGAGTCTCACTGAATCGCTCTACTTGGACAAACTGCCTCATAACTTCACGAACTGAAATGTACAAACTCAACTGCACTCAAATGAACTTCACAGAATTATACTGGACCCCGAACTCTACTGCTCTGTCTCCACAAAACCTCTCTCTGTCTCTCTCTGTATGTATGTGTGTGTGTGTGTGCATGCTGTTCTTAAGTACTCTCTCTTTCTCTCATGAGAATTGGGTGTATCTTATCTCTGTCAAATCTTTCTCTGATTCATCATGTTGTCTATCCTCCAACTGGATATCATTTTTTGTGGATTAAAAATGTGTACTAAAGGCATGTCTGTATTCCAGCCAAAGGGAATAAAAGTGTGTATTCCAGGCAGAGGGATTAAATATGTGTACTAAAGGCATGCCTGTATTCCAGCCAGAGGGATTAAAGGTATGTATTCCAGACAGGGATTAAAGGTGTCTACTAAGGTCTTGTCTGTATTGCAGCTAGATCACACAGAACTAGGTTTTTGGAAGTGATCCTTTGCCAGAGCAGCCATATTTCTGGATTAAAATTCCTCTGCAGAAAATTCTGAACAAAGAATAATGCAATGTATACTTTAAAAACACTTGATATACACAATCAGGTGGTTTGTATATGAAACAAAAGAAAATTGAAAGATTACTGTCACAATACAGTCATAAGATGTTTGGTACTGTAGTTATAGGGGTTTATGAACACAGAGGGAAAACTTTGAACTTGTTGAGGAGTGGAGCAAGGGAGACATGACACTGATTGCAGAAAGAAACTGACTAGGTGCTAAAAACATTCATTTGGTAAGTAAAACATCTGAGAATTGAGCAGTTTCGGAAAGGAAGATTATTACATTAAGTGTAGTTACTTAGCAAATATATGACATGAACTTGGAACATCAGTAGATATAGGATTAGGAAGAGGTAAAAAATTCTGATTAAAATGAGATAAAAATATGTGATGCATATTTTACATATGTATATGTAACTATAATTATTTCAAGTATGAGAAATAATTCAGTGACCTAGAAATTTTTAAAAAAGGATCTAGAGCGAATGCTCAGAGATTAGGCATGCTGGCTGTTCTTTCAAAATGCCAGGGTTTACTTCCCAGAACACGCATAGTAGCTTACAACCATCTGTACCTTTAGGTTCAGGAATCTGATACCTTCTTCTGAACTCCTTGGGAACTGCACACATGTGGTATACATACATAGATTCAGAAAAAACATATACACAAAATAAAAGTCATCTTTTTAAAAATGTGTAAACTTTGACAACATAGAGAAATAATGTCAAACAATAATAAACTCAGATATTTAAGGATGATCACATATATTTACGTAAAGAAATAAAAACTTTGGCTGAAGAGCTGGCTCAGCAGTTAAGAGCACTGGCTAAAATTGCATAGGGCCTGAGCTCAGTTCCTAAGATTACATGGTGGCTAACAATCATATGTCACTCAAGTTCCAAGGGAATTGAAGGGTCTTCTAGCCTTTGCAGACACCAAGCACGCACATGATACATGTACATGCATTTGATCCATACACTGATACTCATAAACAATAAATAAATATAAAACAAAAGTGAAAGTTTAGAAGTAAAAATTGTATTGAGAGAAAAAGAGAGCAATATCATGAAACCAATGGTAGTATATCAGAAAAAAGAAAATGGGTACCTGTTTAAAACATTGCTTTTGAAATTTTTGAATTTTATTTTTAAGTTGGTTTATAAAGCAGAAAAAACTCTTTGTGTTTGTGAAATTTATATGGAAATTTCTGGTAACATTAAAAAAATCTCAAGCTTATTGTTGAATAAGAAAGCCAGATGATTTTAGTTTGATAAGTGGGACTGTGGTACATAATGTGAAGTTCACAAAGAACCGAAAAGAAGGATTACTTTTAAAATATATTACTGTTGTTATTTATTTTATTTAATTCATTTTGTATCCCAGCTCTAGCCTCTTACCTCATCTCCACTAGATCCCACCTCCCTCCTTCTTACCCCCTATACCCCTCCCCTAGTCCACTGGTAGGGGAGGGCTTCCTCCTCTACTATCTTACCCTAGCCTATCAGGTTACATCAAGACTGTCTGTATCCTCTTTCTCTGTGGAATAGTAAGGCCACCTTGCCAGAGGAAGATGAACAAAGAGCAGGCAACCAAGTAGTTCATGGCAGAGACTTCTCCTATTCCCCTTACTAGGAAATCCCCATGGAGACTGAGCTGCTCATGGGCTACATCTGAGCAAAGGGTCTGTATCCTCTCCATTCATGGTCTCTGGTTGAATCATCAGTCCCTGAAGGTCCCCATGGGCCCAGATATTTTGGCTCTGTTGGTCTTGTGGAGCTCCTGTCCCTTCCAGGTCTTTCTGTCTACTCCTTCTTCCCTACACTCTGACCATCAGCATCTGCTTCTATACCCTGTTGTGTAGAGTCTTTCAGAGCCTCTGTGTTAGGCTCCTGTCCTGTTCCCTGTCTTCTCCTACTACTTAAGGGCACAAGAGACAACATTCTGAACAGAACACCAACTGCACAGGTTCTAAGATCAAGCACCAATAAATGGGACCTCATGAAACAGAAAATCTTCTGTAAAGCAAAGGACACTGTTGTCATATCAAAACAACTGCTTACAGATTGGGAAAGGATCTTCACCAACCCTATATCTGACAGAGGGCTAATATCCAGTATATATAAAGAACTCAAAAAGTTAAATAGCAACAAATAAAGTAATCCAATTAAAAAACGGGGTACAGAGCTAAAGAGACAATTCTCAACAGATGAATACTGAATGGCAGGGAAGCACTTAAATAAATGTTCAACATCCTTATTCATCAGGTAAATGCAAATCAAAAAGACCCTGAGATTTCACCTTACACCCATCTGAATGGTTAAGATCAAAAACTCAAGTGACAACACATGCTAGAGAAGATGTGGAGAAAGTGGAACCCTCCTCCATTGCTGGTGGGAATGTAAACTTGTACAACCACTTTGGAAATCAGTCTGGCTCTTTCTCAGAAAATTAGGAATGGTGTTACCTCAAGATCTAGCTATACCATTCCTGGGCATATGTACAAAATATGCTCAACCTTACAACAATGACATTTGATCGACTATGCTCATTGCAGCATTTCTCTCTTTCTTTTTAACAGGTTAAATTCACTTTATTTTTCTTGTATAAAAACGCTTATGTGGTAGTCACAGCCGGAGTCTGGGTACTCTGAACAGACACTCTGGTGTGGGTTTCCACAAGATGATCAATGAATTCCTGATAAGGAAACTTGGTGAATACAGCCTCTTTCCAGAGGTCAGGGGTCAGGTAGATGTAGGTCTTATAGATGGCATCAAAGGTGCCTTGACAAAGTTGCCCAGGGTGGCATTGCATCCCCTGGCTGATGTGTAGCAGTCCTCAATACTGGCCATCATCAGTAGCTTCTTGGCCACAGGAGCAGAGACTATGCCAGACTATGGGAGCAGGGATTTGACACACCAAAACAGAGCCACAGAGGCATGTCACCTTGCAAGAAATGGTGTGGGAATTGCCAATCTTCTTTACCTAATAGCCTCTCTGCACAGGGATAATGGAAAGCTTGACCAAGATGGCTCCTCAAATGGCAGTGGCTACCTCCTTGGAACACATAACACCAAGATCAACGTGACCATTGTAGTCCCTGATACAGACAAGAGCCTTGAACCTGGTCTGCTAGCCAGCCATGTCTGCTTCTGCAGTGGAATGGTTTTAGAACCTCATCCTTTAGGGACGCACCAAGGAAAATGTCCCTTAATAGGCAGGAAGAACAGGTAGATCACCAAGGATATCTTCATGTCTTTAAGTTGGCGGCCCAGCTTGGTAACAGGGATCCACTCCTTGTCTGGGGCTTTACCTCCAGGAGCCCTGCACCTCCGCCATGCTCATGCACCCCACCCCTCCCCAGCCAAAACCTTGGCCCCTAAGACTGCTGCCTAATCCTCCTCCTAAGCCTCAGGGGCCTTCTAATCTGGGCCCCAATCCTCCTCCCACTGCACCAGTGTCATCCACCATTTGGTGTTCTCTGAAGAAGAAGCAATGCATTACTCTTAATAGCCAGAATCTGGAAACAACCCAGATATCCTTCAACTGCGGAATAGAAATAGAAATTGTGGTGTATTTACACAATAGAATACTACTCAACTACTAAAAACAAGGACGTCATGAAATCTGCAGGCAAATGGATGGAACTAGAAAAGATCATCCTGAGTGAGGTAACCCAGAAGCAGAAAGACACACATGGTCTATACTCACTTATAAGTGGATATTAGACATATAATATAAGATAAAGAATGCATGTAACAATTGATGTATGGAATATAGTATAAGCTTCTGGAAGAACAACATATCCATGCAAATGCTATATTCGTTGTGGCATTTTTCTTGTTTTTTAAAAAATTCTTTACAGTGTACTTGGATTGTGTTCACTCCATCTTCTCCTACTCCCCTTAAATGCAAGTTCCCTTCCTAACCCAAACATATTTATGTCCTTTTCTAGCCCAAATTCAGGTCCAATTCCTGCTTCCCATATATCAAATGTGTGGCCTTCCACTGAAGTATAGTAGACCCCAAGATTCAGGGTTCATACCCCTAAAGAAAACTCTCTTTTTCTCTGCTGTTAACTCCTCAGTTGGGGATGGAACTCTGTGCCTATTTCCACTCTCCATGTTAGCACTTGCTCTGCCTTTAACTTAAACACATTGTCACGGTTGCTTTGAGATTATATGTCCACCTGCCCTTTTTATGTGCAGAAAATACCAGGAGTTTTGAAGTCAACCACTGCTTCTTAGTCTTCTAGGCTTTCTTACATTTTTAAGTAAGACATATGAAACACACTTGCTTCTCCAAAGGCTCAGGGATCAATGCCATGCTTTTTTGAAGAATTTTATAGAAATTTGAATTAAATTCTGAAAATGTTATGAAAATTGGAATCATAAACAAGACTTAGAGATCAAAAAGGAGTCCATAAAGCTACAGAACCAAAGAGAATACATTATCACCATTTTGCAAACAGTAAATACATTAAGACGGAGGATACATTTATGTGACATTTCTTAGACCCGAAATTTGAATTTCTGACACAGAAATAAATGTTGTTGTGATCTTTATTAGTTACATTTTTCATGAAATTTGTGACAAAATAACTGACAAGAGCAACTTAAGAAAGGGAAGGTTTATTTTGGCTCCTGGCTTAAAGAAATACAACCCACTCTGTGGGGAGGTTCGGTGGTGGGATGCATTGCTGATTTCACAGTCAGGGATTAGAGACATGTGAATACAGAGAGAAGTATCTTTCTCTGTTTTTCTTTTGTTATTCAGCCTGGCACTGGGTCTAACTGATGGTGCTATCCACATTTAGGATGTGTTTTACCTTCCTAGTTAAATCTTTCTCGAAATAGTCAGGGGTGTGTCTCTGGGATTATCACCAATCAAATCAACAGTGGATATTAACCATCACCTAGGCCTAGGGAGATTGTACAAATGAGCATAACATTACAAGAAATGACAAGAAAAACTGCAGAATATATAATATGGCAAACACATGTAAATTAATTACTAAACTGTTTCAAAATTATTGACATATAATAGATGACAAACTATGACATTAAAGGCTGGATACATGATTCATTGGTTGAGGCTCTGAACACACAGCATGAAGAACTGAGACTAGGTTTCAAATGCCCACACTGAGGCTGAATATAAAAATGCCCATCTGTAATTCCAGCTTTCCTACCGAGAAATGGGAGGCAGAGACCAGATTATCCCTGGAAGTTCAAATATCAGCTAGTCTAGCATATACAGAGATACCATCTCTTAAACAAGGAACTAAGCAAGGATTGCTAAGGTTCTTCTCTGATCTCCACATGTGAACAATGACATATCATATATCCACACTCACACACATCAACACACATATACACACAATAAACTAAAGCAAAATAAAAATTTTAAGAGCTCATTTTTAATACACCTTGATTCAAGTAATTTAAGTGCTTTTAAATATCAGGGTAAAGATATAGATCAAATTTCACAAGTAAATAATCTAGTTAGTGCATGAACATTCAAAAATAAAATGAAATGAAAATGAAAGGTTTAGACATCCAGGCAAAATGCAAGCCATTACCCATAGAAAATAATTGGGTCACGGACCTTTTCAGAGCAATTTTTGATCCAGAAAAAAAATGTACCAGAAAGTGCAAAGTGCTGATAGGAAGAAAATGTGAGCAAGAATATTACACTACCCAAGTTTGTTTGCTTTTTTCACTTAAACTTTAAAAAGGGCATATTAAAAAAGTGATGGAGTAAAGCATTCATGTCAATAAAACATTTATTGACTAAATCAAGTATCTGGTGTAGAAAAAAAAAAAAAAGGAGTCAAAGATGAATGGCAGATAGCCTGTGTGTAATGCCCCAGTAAAGAATCTATGACTCTACTTCATGTTTTCTAAGAGAAGACATGGGGTCTTATTCTAGTTTCCTTCTACGACTGTAATAAAACACTGACCAAAAGTAATTAAAGAGAGGAAAGGGTATATTTCATCTTATAAGGCACAATCCTTCTTTGAGGAGTGTCAGAGCAGAAATGCAAGAGGGCTGTGTAGTACTGGGCAGCTCAGCCTCCAAGTGGTTTCCCTAATAAGGGGAACAGGGACTGTCTCTGACATGAACTCAGTGACAGGCTCTTTGATCACCTACCCTTGAAGAGAAAGCAGCCTTACCAGGCCACAGAGGAAGACAACACATCTGGCCCTGATGAGAACTGATAGGTTAGGGTTAGAGGGAAGGGGAGGAGGACCTCCCCTACAGAGGGAGGGAAGGTAGGATTGGAGGGGACTAGGGAGGAGGCTACAGCTGGGGAAAAAGTGAATAAATTATAATAATCAAAAATAAAATTAAAAAGTTAAAAAAAGAAACTACAGAAGAATTCTGCTAGATAGCTGGCTCTTAGGCTTAAACTTAGATTTCTTATATAGCCCAGGACAACCTGCTCAGAGAATAGTGTCACAGACTGTGGGCTGGCCTCTCCTGTATCAATTAATAATCAAGATAATCCCTCACAGAAGTGCCCACAGGTCAATCATATCTGTCATTTTCTCAACTGAGACTCCTCTCCAGGTGAATCTGAACTGTCATTATGACAGTTAAATCTAACTAGTACAGAATGGAGCATGCAATAATTGAAAAGATTTATCAACTGTAGCCCCCTTTAAAGTGCAAAAATGAGAATGAGTCAATTAATACATCAAAACTTGACATAATTAACTTGGGAAGAGAAAAATGAGCAAAAATAAGTTAGGACTACAGGACTAGATCTATTTAAAAAGGAAATAGCTAAATATCTGTCTTGGTTAGGTTCAAATAAAGGGTACGAAATTCAACAAACATGAATGAAAATTCAAAAGTGAGTCTCAAAGGGAGAAAAGCAGGCAGACTGTGAAACCGAGGACTGAGAAGTTCTATAATTGTACAACATGAAGCTAAATGAGGTAAGCCGAAATCATATTACTTAAGTAGTCCTGCATAGTTTCATAATGTTATAGGGATATTTTAGTAAGTTTCTCATCTTCAAATTGTTATATACTGTGCATATATACATATTTATAAAATATGTATATATATGCATGTTTATATGTATATGCACAGACCTAATATAAAAGCAAAAGAAAAATTATTGGAGACAGGCAGTAGGAAGTAGGGGATTTAGGATAAGGAAGCCATGAATAGGAATATCACAATGAAACTCATTTTTTATGACCTAAATAAAATGAATATTGATTGACCAACAATGTACTGTACAAAAATTTACCAATCTAATGCATGTTCAAATTTAGTCAATCATAGTAATATAGATCATCAAAATAAAACAGGAAGTCAGGGCTAGGGAGACAGCTTAGTGGCTGAAACACTTTCTGGACATGACTGAAGATCAAAGGCCACATCCCTGAGATCCTGTATAAGTGCCAGATGGAGCATGCCTGGGCAAAGAAATATCTGTGTTGTTCCAAATATTTCTATCTCACTAAGTTCTACAAGAACAATATACCCATGTATCCAAATAGAAATAAACCCAAAACTTCATTTACCTAATGTTTAAAATGATTTTCTCTTCCAATTCATAGGAATATTGATAACTGTTTTTCTGTTTGTGTTTGTATGTATTAGATTTTGAATATCTGTTTAGTTAACATTCTTTATCTATCCTATGAGAAGATATTACTTAAGATATATAATTTAATTTAAAATCAATTATTTTCCTGTCATCATATTGTTGACTGATACTTCCTACCATATACATTTCAGACAAGTAGTTTCCAATTAAGCCACACTTCTAGCATCTTCCATTAGTTTTTACCTCTGTGATCTGATTGGTGTTTTTTTTGTGTTTATTTGTTTGTTTTACTTTATTTTAATTAGTTAGAGTCTTCCTATGCTGAGATTATCAGAACCAAATTATTTTAATGATTTTGCAGGATAAACAAGAATTATAGATAATATGTCATATATACAATGATGCTTTCTTTTTGGAATATGAAACATTAACATCATCTAGTTTCTTCAACCATCCATAGCAATGTATTCTTATGAGTCTATGTATTTTTCTTTGATAAGGTCTATATCTAAAATTGCACGATAGTTTATTTTTTCACTATATATTGATCATGACTCATTTTTATTTGCACATATGCTACTGATAGTTTTTCTGAAGATAATATAATTTACATAGTATTTTCAGAAAAAAAGACATTAAGTCTTCATGCATTATTTAAAGAACAAGAGTGTTACTTGTGTTTATGTTCTTATTATTAATTAAATGTTCATTTCTCAAGATTGGCACTTTTTATAAGAATATCACTCTTGCTGTATTCTCGTAGACCTTTAAGTTAGCTGATATGTTTCTAAGGGTTCCTTACTTCTTATCAAATATGCATCACTCTTATTTGTATTTTGAGGAGTGAATGACAAACTTTCATATAGATGTTCCCACATGTAAATGATAACTTGACTGGGTATGAAAGTCTGGAGTCATTGCCTTTTTGTCCTCAGAGCTCTGTTGATAGCTCATTGTTGTTTGCACTAGAACACTTCAAAAACAGGAACATATTTTTGTTAAAAAATGTTTATTTTAAAAAGTGTTTGTTACCGAATCCAAGAACATATAAAAGATATCATCCACCATGACCAAGTAGGCTTTATCCCAGGCATGCAAGGGTGGTTTAATATACGCAAGTCCATCAATGTGATCCACCATATGAACAAACTGAAGGAGAAAAACCACATG
>CM053761.1:59871282-59923135 GCA_028658305.1 Pachyuromys duprasi
AGGCAAAGGCACACATTCTCCTGTAAATAACCCTAATAAAACTCACATAAGACGTACTCACACAATATAAAATATACATACTCATATGCACACACATACACACACAGAGTTGCAGATGTACTAATGTACACATATACCATAGACATGCAAACAGGGATTATACTTGAGAAAAGAAATTAATGAAAATTTTTACACAATGGAATACTACTCAGCAATTAAAAATGAGGAAATCATGAAATTCACAGGCAAGTGGTGGGACATGGAAATGATCATCCTGAGTGAGGTTTCCCAAAAGCAGAAAGAAACACTTGGTATATACTCACTTATATAGACTTATAGGATAGGTTGAACATGCTGAAATCTATACACTTAGGGAAGATAAGCAAGAAGGAGGACACAGGGTGGGACGATCAATCCTTGCTTAGATGGACAAATGGGATGGACATTGAATGGAGGAGAAAACAAGTAACAGGACAGGAGACTACCACAGAGGGCCTCTGAAAGACTCTAACTAGCAGTGTATCAAAGCAGATATTAAGAATCACAACCAAGCTATTGCCAGAGTACAGGGAATCATATGAAAAAGGGGGAGTTAGTAAGACTTGCCGAGGACAAGAGCTCCACAAAGACCAAATAGATAAGGACACAGGGCCTTCTATGACACTGTTTCTCCAACCGAGGACCATGTATGGATACAAACTATAACCCCTGCTCAGATGTGGCCCATGGTAGCTCAGTACCCAACTGGGGACTATTTTGGTCATGAACCCAATGGCTGGCTTGTTGAACGCCTCCTCCCCACCGCCCGAGGGAGGAGCAGCCTCACTAGATCCCAGAAGAGGACATTGTAACCATCTCTGAAGAGACATGATTAGCTAGGGTCAGATGGAAGGGGGGAGGTCCTCCCCTATCAGTGGACTTGGAGGGGGGCAGGGAGAAGATGAGGGAGGGATAGGGAGAGTGGGAGGGAATGAGGGGAGGGGGCTACAGCTGGGACACAAAGTATATAGCCTGTGATTAATATAGAAATAAATAAATTACTTAAAAAAAAGAAAATTGGAAGGGACAAGAGAGGGTATCAACGGGGATAGATAAAAGAAAATACATGCTATGTATGTGTACAAATATTGTCATGAGACTCATTATTATGCAAAATGGATATATGATATTAAAACATTAAATATGCAAGTAAATGGGGTCTGAAGATATAGCTGAGTTGACAATGTGCTTGATGGTTTAACATGAGGACTTTAGTTTGATTTCCAGAAGTCACATAAAACTTGCAATGATATCCTGTTTATAATCCCAGCACCACTCGGAGGAAGTTAGGTACCTGGGCTAGACTACCCCACATGATGAGTTTCACACTAGTAAAAAAAAAACCCTGGTTGAAAAAAGAAGACAGACAGATGTACTAGAGGACCGTTATCAGAGGCTGACCTCTAGCCTCCATACTCATTTGCACACACACACAGATACCCACACACAAGCACACAACACACACACATACATAGGTATCAAATAAAAGGAATAAATAAGTTGAAGCTGTCATACAGTCTTTACATATAAGCCAATGGAAAGCTGCAAGAAATGGGAGGCCTACTCTTTTCTCGTGGGAAATGGAGGAAGAGTGGATCTGGAGGATAACTGGGAGTAGTGGAGGGAAGGGAAACTGCAGGCGGGATCTATTTTTGAGAGAAGAATAAATAAAAAAATAAACAAATAAAGCAAAGAAGGAAATAATTAAAGAATCCAATTAAAAAAATGGAAAGCATTTATTTAGATCTTACCCATGTACTTCATGTTGACTTGACTAGGAAGTGGGCAGCTCAGCACTTTAACAGGTTCCAAAGCATGAGCTGGGGTTGAATGGAGGAAGGGGAGGAGGTCCTCCCCTGTTGGTGGACTTGGAGGGGGCAGGGAGGAGATGAGGGAGGGAGGGGGAGGGTGGGAGGGAATGAGGGAGGGGGCTACGCTTGGGATGCAAAGTACCTAACCTGTGATTGATACAAAAATAAATTAATTAATTTAAAAAAACAGGTTCCAAAGCAAAGGACAGTCATCCTCCAAGATCAAATCCAGATGATCAACAGATACTGCTACTCTCATGTTTTCTTCCCTGATTCCAAGTCACACAACAAGGACTGTACAGCAACATCTGCTTACTTAGTGGCTCTTCAATAACTTTGTCACTTGCATGGCCACAGTGACAGCATCAACGCTCAGGAGCAAGGCTCCAACAGACTCTGCCCTAGCAGGACCGTTATTTCTCAGACTGAGCCCCTCTTCAGTGTGGAAGGACCAGGAACTCATAAGTTCCCCAGGAGATGCACTATGAACAGACTGACCCAACACCTCTATGCTTAACATTCTGAACTCAAATTTCACAGTCCAGAGAGTAACTTAGCTCAATTCTGGCCATAGGCTTTAAGTAACTTGAGACTAACACATTTATTTCCTTTCTAAATCTAAAAGAATTTCTTTTGAATGAGCGGGGTTTTGATGGGAAAGAGTATGATTATTTAAAAGTTTAATGTTTATACGTCATTAAACCAAAGACACATTCTTCATATCCTTGATGAATCCTTTAGTAATAATCCTCAAAATTTAATATTGATATATTAAGACTATTTGTATTTAACCTAAACTGCACAAGCTCGTTGGCTTTGGTTTTTACTGTCTGAGTTTTTATTTATCATCCATTCAACTTCATCACTTAAATTTGAAGTTAACATTGTTTTAAAAATTAAAATATCTAATTTGTTATATAAATATTTAATAACTGCATTTTTTAACAAGGATTGGAAATGGCCTGATGATTTCAGTTTCCTCTGTTAAATGTGAAAGGAAACCTGACCAGGAAATGCCATGTGGGAAGACTATTTCATTGAGTGTAGTTGACTGGAGAACACGCTTAGCAAGTACTTACTGTCCAGGTGATGTCTTTGGAAGTAAAAGGAAAAAAAATCCAGAATTTTGTGTCTGCTTCCTGCTAGGTTCAGAAATAATTACTATCAACCACAATTCCACGTTGAAGAAATGGCTCAGTGGTTAAGTGTGCTTGCTTCTCTGCCAGTCCCTAGCACTCACAGGGGGCAGCTTACAACCACTTGTAACTCCAGTTACAGGGAATGCAATGCCCTCTTCTGGGCTCTGCAGGACTGTATATACATCACACACATACACACACACACACATTATGAAGTTTTTCCTTATTTACTTACAAAAAGTGTTCAGAACTTTTCATTTTCTGACGATCTACAGATAAAACAGTTACCACTGAAGTGTATGCTAGGATTGACCTTTCGTATAAACCTAATACAGCTTTCTCTGGATTCACAAATTATATTTGCTCTACCAAAATAATCTTCCCTTCTTAATTCAATACACACATAGCCACAGAATAACTGAATTAAATTGGCTTAAAATTTTCCAAACATTTTGGATTTGTTCTTATTTTAATATTTAATTTTTTACAAGCTACAGTCTCACATAATTATATGTAAGATTTGTGCCAAATTATAGCACCTGGAGTTTTATTGATTGCCTATATTCACAATTGGCTCAATCAAAGGAATACAGAGGGTGAAAAATGACAAAAGGAGCAGTAAACAATCAAACAGCCAGGAGCCATCATTAGCCCATCTTCCTGTTGACTGAAGATCTTACTTTAGTTAACGAGGATGCAGATTAATGATATACAAACAGCTCATCCTTTGTCATTTTTCCAGCTAGGCTTAGAAGGGAAAATGAGCCAACCTAATTATCCAAACTGATGGAAACACAGAAGGACTTGGCCAATTATTCGAAGCGACTTTAAAACACCTCAGATGTCCTCAGCTCTTATAAAATGGAAGGTGAAATAGAAGGGCACATCACAAAAGCTCAGGGAGCAGCCCGATTTTAATGAGGGCTTAAAACACTCATAGTAATCTCTGATAAAACTGATGTATATACAGCACAGAACAGAAAAAGAGTCTGCTGTTGCTTTGTAGACTGAGTTGAGTACTGATAAGGGTTTTTCATGCACTTTATGGTTCTTAGAGCTGCAATGGCTTGCATTTTTGTGCAGTCATGGATTCGCTTAACAGTGCTGCTGTAAATTCACCTGGCCTTGTCACTGCCAATCAACAGCTTATAGTCCTAACAAGGACTGATACCTTCCAGTTCATATACTTTCTTTCCTAGTAAAAAAACCTTTTGTTGTACCTCTATCTTTTAACTTTTTTTTAGTTTCAAAAAGCATGCATGCAGATGACTTTAAACCCCTACCTATTCTTATCTCTTTACCTCCCATTTGTACTTCCATTATTCCCATAATTTTCTCCACACATTCATGTTCATGTCTATGACTTTAGTGATATGTGCAAACATATGTGTCTGTATGCCCGTGGTAATACCTTTTCATTCGTATGCATAGTAATTGCTTCTATGAAATATTATGAAAGGCTGTTTTTAAACTCCACATTCCTGGGTAGGGATTTAACTTGGTGGTGGAATATGTGTTTAGCTTGTACAATCTGGGTTTGATCCTGATCATCAAAACAAAAAAGAAAAAGAAAAAAAAAGTAATGTCTGGTTGTTCTAAAACTATTTTTAATTTTAAATTGGACTTATTCAAATTTTCTCTCTCATTCTCTCCCTCTCTCTTTCTCGTGTGTGTGTGTGTGTGTGTTTATGTGTGTGATGTAAGTGAGTAACCATGCCTACAAGACAAGATTATGGCATCAAATATCCTGTCACTAGAGTTATTGGAGGTTGTAACTGCACCTTATTTCTAGGAGAAGCATCAAGAATAACGTTTAACCACTGGGCAATCTCTGTAGCCCCTGTAACTGTCTACTTGTGCCAGGCTAGTCATTATTCTTTTGATACTTTTCAGAAACTGCTTTAATCATCTTTCTGTACAGTTGTCCTTATTGTGAGCCCTTATTTTTCCCTAATAACATAAGTTTGAAATTATCATGTACACTAAAGAACATATGCACTGCTACATATTTAAAAGCATACTACCAAAAAGAAGGAAGGAAAAATGAACAAAGGAAGGAAGAAACAAATGGACAAAGGAATCAAGGAACAAATTTGAATCTCCAGTTCTTCCTGGTTTGTTAGGCTTATTAAAATCTCTCTCTCTCTCTCTCTCTCTCTCTCTCTCTCTCTCTCTCTCTCTCTCTCTCTCTCTCTCTCTCTCTCTGTCTGTCTCTCTGTTTCATTCTCTCTATGTATGTGCACGAGATTGTGTGTGTTTGTTATTATCCACATGATAATCTCTTTTATCCAATACTGTTGCTTAGTTTAAAGTAATAGGATAACCACTGTGTCAAACATATGAGAATAATGCTGAGCAAAGCATTCTTGATTCTTGATTATTTCATCTGCCACTATTAAAATTGGGACCTACACCCCAAGTACACTAGAAAAACTCACAAAAGGAAGAAATAATTTCCTTGGGTTTGTAGGCTGTCTATTGTTTCTATTGTTGTTGAGGACCAGCTTTAATCTGTGGTGGTCTAATAAGATACATCATGTTGTTTCAATTTTCTTGCATAGGTTGAGGCTTACTTTGTGATTGATTATATGCTCAGTTTTTTAAAAGGTTCTGTGAGATCCTAAGAAGAAGGTGTATTCTTTTGTGTTTAGGTGAAAATTTCTGTAGCTGGTCCTTTGATTCACGTTAGTTTTATTATTTCTATGTTTAGTTTCTGTCTTGATAATATGTCCATTGGTGAGAGAGTAGTGTTGAAGTCTCCACTATTAATCTGTGGGTTTTAATATGTGATTTAAGCTTTAGCAATTTGTCTTTGACAAATGTGGGTGTCCTTGTGTTTGGGACATAGATTTTTAGAACTGAGATGTCATCTTAGATTTTTTCCTTTGATGAGTATGAAGTGTCCTTCCCCATCTCTCTTGATTAATATTGGTTGAAAGTCTATTTTTGTTAGATATTAGAATCACTACATGAGCTTGCTTCTTGAGTCTGTTTGCTTGGAAAATCCTTTTTCCAGCCATTTACTCAGAAGTAATGTCTATCTTTGTTGCTGAGGTATGTTTCTTATATGCAGCCTGATAGGTCCTGTTTTCACACCCATTCTGTGTGCCTTTTTCTTGGGGAATTGAGCCTGTCTTTGGATCCTGTTCCTCTAATTGGGATCCCTTGTCTGGCATCAGTGGGAGAGGATGTGCCTAGTCCTTCAGAGACTTAATGTGCCAAGGTGGATCCCTATGGCGGACCTCCCCCTTCTCTGAGGTGAAGAAGAGGAGAGAATAGGAGAGAAGGGGGTGGGGTCTGGTGGAAAAACAGGCGCTGCAAATAGGATATAAAATGAATAAATAAATACACTTTTTAAAAAGAAATAATACTCCATATTATATGAGGTGGATTTATCCTGAGCTATGTTCTATACAACTCCGGGAAAATTAACGTTTCTTTTATGTGTTGCCTTCAAAGCAAAACAAATCTTATGAACATCTGTATTGCTCTTGGGTTACCAAGGAACACAGGATAATACAACTATAAATGAGGAAGTAGACAAAGCTTTAATATCTTTAAGAGCTCCAAGATGCCTTCAGTGGTAAAGTGCTTGCCATGTAAACATCAATGCCTCAATATAGATCTGTAGTACTCACATAAAGCCAGAAATTATAGTGCATGCTTCTCTAATCACAGTGACCCTACCGGGTATGTAGGAGACAGAAGAATTTGTAGGATCTTATGTAGAATCTTGGTGTATTCAGCAATGAACAGGAGACCTCATCTCAAACAAGGTCTAAGTGACAATAGACACCTGAGATTTTCCTCCACATGTATGCCATGGCACACTCATGTTAATGTACACACAAGCACAAAAACAGGCAAACACACAAACACACATGTGCACATGATCAACCTTTAAAAATGTTTCCAAAATGAAATAACCTTAGTCCTAGAAAAGCTACTAAGGAAAATTCTTTTTACACCTTTACCTACTTCCTATTGAGTTACCATTTTATATTATCAAAGATAATTTAACAGAATAAAGAAATTAACATTGGCACAACCTTAGTACTTTTCATTCTGCTTTGGTTTGTCTGAAAGTCTATTTTAATACTATGATTTGGGTTATTAGTTTTAATTTCTAAGACTTTAATGAATTGTGATGCAAAGTTAATTCAAGACTATTTAATATTTCAAAATTTTGTTTGGCTGTTCTATATAGCTTGTGTATTCTTATGAATAGAATTCTTCAAAATTGTGCAATATTAGAAGAGTTCAGTTTTTCTAGTTAAGTAGTAATTGTTTGTTTGATGAAGTCTAGATAGTTTTGACCTAGTTTTTGAAAATATTCAAATATGTGGATATTGTGTTTTGATCATATTCATTTCCCAATATTTTCTTTTTTCTATTCCAGTTCTCATGGATTCCAGCAATATTAGCAACAATATAAATTATATGTAAATAGGATTAATATCTCATGAAAAGAATATTAACAAAAAATAGCAAATGTTCAATGGGAGAAAAGGTAAATATCTTCTTTTTTTTCTGTAAGTCTCCTGTGTCACTGAAATGTAAATCTAGTTGTTATTGCCAGTGGACCACTGGCCATTAGCAGATACTTCTGATTGCTGCTCCCTGGAGCATTTAAATCACTGCTTTACGTCCAGAATGTAAACTGGAACTTCAAACAGTTCCAGTGTCTCCTCTCTGGTTCTTTGAGGCTGATGTAGCAATCATTTATCAACAAGGACACCTAAGATAGAAAAGAAAAATAGGTTGTTCTCGTAGGAACAACCTTGTTTCCTTCTCCATTTAGAGTAGTAATGGGTGTGGTTCAATGTTTGTTCCATAATAAAAAAAATATTTGACATTTACTTCGAGAACTTAAAATTAATGTATGTATAATAGCTAATGCAGGAGCTCATAATTGGCTAAAGTGCTGAGAATAAATAACTGTGGATGCTCAGTTGTAGGATGGTCTTCTGCACAACTTAAACCAAGCCTGTGGCATACTGGAAGGGTAGGCAGAACAAACAGCCAGAGAATGGTGAGGAAAGTCATTGAATGCTGACTGCTGCATAGGATATGGCTGGTAAACGTATACCCATGGCTAGCATCACTAATCAGGTGGAGTTGACCAAGGATAATCAAACAATATTATTTCAATAAGATGAAGCCAGGAGGGAGATCTGTAGAGTCTCACAGGGAGGTATAAGGAGATAATAGGGAGCAGATAAGATAAAAAATCATTATATACAAATATGAAATTTTAAAAGAATAAATAATTTTTAAAATCCCTACTGTAGTAGATAATCCATTCTCTCACTGCTCCTTTGACCTAACAGGGTTTGTCTAACAGTGAGTGAATGACGTTACTGGTTCACAAAGTAACACACCTTGCTCTGGAATGTAACTATAACAAACATGAGCAATTACATGGATAAGCAGTACTTTTTCTACTTAGGTAAAAAATATACACTTCTCTTTACCTGGTGTTAAATATAACATGAACTACAAAATAAGCTCCATCCCTTTCCATGGAAGCTTATTGAATAGCTAGAGATTTTAATGTTTAAGGTGGTATGAGTAAGAATTAGTAAAAAAGGGAGTAGCCACTGGGCCATAGTTATGCAAATGTATTTCCATTCAATAATTTTGTAAGGGTCATTTCGTTAAGAACCTGAATATTGTTAGTTCTAAATGCATATTACATTTTAATCAAACTACCTGCTTCCCTCTCCTTGCTAAGAAATTTATATTCTGACTATGTTTGGAGGGTAGTTACGACCTAGCTAAGCTCTCAAATATAATAAGCATTAGAAAACTGTCCTGCATAATTCATGTTAATTATGCCCAAACAAACACTGCAGATTGGAAAAAGTATTTCCCACTAAAATATGTTTGCCTTAGACAGATTTCCTTATTGGTTACAGTTTTCTGTTTTTATCACAAGACCATTGGAACCTAGGGAAGATTAGAAACATCAGTCATGACTGGATTGTAGGCTCTGTCAGCTTTCCATCAGCATTCTTAGCACAAGCAGCAGTAGCAGAGTCAGTAATACATTCTTCTCTATTTCATAAATAACCACAACAAAACTCCTGCTTCAAACCCATCCACAACCATTGTCTTATACATCTAATAAAGTTATAAAAAAAAAGAATATTCCCTGCTTACATCTGAAGTTTTCACACAACTTCTGTCCAATACAAAACTCTGGCGATGCTAACAATACAAATTCTTTGTTCTTTTGTTGTTCATTCATAAGTTCATGAGCCTATATTTTGGTCAAGAAGAACACAAGGAATAGTTACTACAAGACACAGCCATGCATTTTCCCTCACATTTTGATTTTCAGTTCTGAGGCTGGCTCTTTTTGTAGCCCAGGATGACCTTAAACTCCTGGAATGCTTCCTGCTTCTGCCTCCCTAATGCTGAGATTAAAGATGTGAGCCACCATACCCAGTTTGCCCTTATTTGAGACTACCTTTTGTGATTTGCTTTTTGAAGTTGTTGCTAGGGTGCAGCAGTGACTAAGATTTTCTGTTAGTCATGACCCTTTTTTGCTGGTTCACTATCATTCAATTTCATTTATTCATCCCATAGTTGCAACTCAGTTTTTACCATGATGATCTCTTCACAGACACACTCTTTGCACACACATATTTATACATGTAAAATACTGTTTTTCACAAGATTTCCGGTCAGTAGTTTTGAGTTACGGTTATGTGAATGTCTGTGTGGGGGTATGTGATCATGAGTTCACATATCTGAGGAAGCTAGTGACATCAGGTCCTCCAGAGCTGGAGATATATGACTCTGTGTGTCACACAAGATGAGTGTTGAGAACTTCACTTGGGTCCTCTGTGAGAGCAGAAAGCATTCACAACTAGAGAGCTATCTCTCTAGGGCCAAAATATTGGTTTAGCACTGCAAACATAAATAGTCTTCCATGGAGACATGGTGATAGTTTTTTGTTACACGTCTTATTCTACTACTTACTTTTTATCTTTTTTCTTCCTTTTTTGTTCTTTTTCTCTCTTTCTTCCTTCATTTTTTCCTACCTTCATTCCTTCTTTTCATTGTTTCTTTCTTGCTTGTATTCTCATAATGAAATTTTTTAGTTGTTTCCAACAACCACCTTCCCATGGACATGCACATTCCAAAGCTGACTTGAATCTAATAGGACAACACACACTTAATACCCACTTCTGCAAAAGTATACAACATTGGTTGGTTAGTGCATGCACAACAGTTAAACCATTAAATTTTCCTGTCCAGGATGTGCCTGAATTCTTCGCAAGTTGACTGCACTTATTAGCAACCCCACCAACAGTACAGAAAATTTCTTTGTCTCTGCATCTTTTCTAGTAAATAATCATATATTTTTCCCAGTCTAAATCTGAAGTAGAGTCCTAGAGTTATTGAAATTATAGTTTTCTGACTACAGATGAGAAGAATTTACATTTATTTTAGCCTGTCTTGCATTTTTCTAAAGACAATTACTTATACTGTTTGAGATCCAATACTTTCAGATGTTTTGTGTTCACAGTAGTGAGTTTTTCAATGCTGTTTCTAATTTGCAGTGAGGCTGAGGGAAGCTTAATTAATTTTTTGGAGAATTAAAAATGTGAAGAGTCTATCCTGGCTCACAGTTCTTCCGATGTGAAACTGTGGAGGGCATATCGAATTATAGACTTCACATGAATACTCCTGTCCTTTTTGTTTTCTTTTTCACAAAATAGTTTATTATACTATTGGGCATTTAAAATAAAGTATATTTCTTAAAATTTAGTTAAAATACTAGAACTTCAGTCATAGACAGATTCCCCACTCATCAGTAAATCATACTGCATTGAGAGGAAGTGATTCTTGAATACCTTGGGGTGTGTGATAATGAGCAGAGTTGCTTTCCTTATTCTGCTTCTTTTATGAACTTCTCCTTCTATTTTTTAATTATTACTATTTATTCACTTTTCATCCCTGCTGTGTCCTCCACCCTTATCTCCTCCTGGTCCCACCTTCTGTCTTTCTTCCTCCTCCCCCATGTCCTTTCCCTAGTCCACTGAGAGGGGAGGTCCTCCTCCCCTAGTATCTGACCCTAGCCTATCAGGTCTCATTGGGACTGTCTGGATCCTCTTTCCTTCAACCTAGGAATGGATAAAAAAAATGGTACATTTACACAATGGAATACTACTCAGCAATTAAAAGCAAGAAAATCATGAAATTTGCAGGCAAATGGCTAGAACCTGAGTGAGGGAACCCAGAAGCAGAAACACAAACACATGGCATATACTCACTTATAAGTGGATATTAGACATACAATATAGGAAAACACACTAAAAAAATCTATGCTCCTAAAGAAGCTAAACAACAAGGATGACCCTAGGAAGATGTTTAACCCTCATTCAAAAGGTGAAACAGGATGGACATCTGGATAAGAGAAAACAGGGAACAGGACAGGAACCTACCACAGAGGACCTCTTAGAGATGCTACCCAGAAGGGCATTGAAGCAGATGATGAGACTCATGGCCAAACTTTGGGCAGTGTGCATTGAATCTTATGGAAGATGGGGGAGATAGAAAGACCTGCATGGGACAGAAGCTCCACAAGGAGACCAACAGAGCCAAAGAAATATGGGACTGGGGTGGAGAGGCTGCAGAGATAGATGAATCAACCAAGGACCATCCATGGAGAGAACCTAGACACTCTGCTCAGATATAGCCCAGGGGCAGCTCAGTCTCCATGTGGGTTCCCTAGTAAGGGGAGCAAGGTAGTCACTGGGGTGAACTTGGTTGCTGGCTCTTTTATCACCTTCCCCTGGCAAGGTGGCCTTACTGAGCTAAAGAAGCATCCTGTCTTTAGCCACACATTTATTGTTATTCCCAGTACTACCGTTTTTGTTTGTTTGTTTGTTTGTTTTATTTTGTTGTTTTTGTATCTTCAAATAATGACATTTTCAAAGCTAATCTTCCCTATGGAAATTATTATACTCAATAGCTTTTTCCACTTCAGTTTGGCATTTGGTTTTCTGTAATTACTATATAATAGCCCCATGTGTCTGTATTTTTGCCTTTTAAATGTTGTCTTTAGTTTCTCTTTTCTCTTTTGCCCTTGAAAGTGTATGCTCTTTTATGATCTGCTTGCATTTAGCAAGTGAAAGAGTTAAATGTAATATGTTCAAGCAAGCATCTTAATTGAGAATTCTAACCTTGTTTTAGCAGTTCTTAAAAATCTGTGTCACCTGTCAGAACTATGTTTTTACTAGTTTATCATCTCTGGGTAGGTTTATTTGCCCCATGACATTACTCAGAAACTTGCCCCATAGCAAAATCTTTCTTTTAAAAGAACGCGGAGAATCATGAGCTAATCCTTACCCAATAAGTTTACACCAATCTCTGTGTAGAAAGCACAAATTTAAAAATCACAATGGATGTAAATCATGTAATAAAGAGATTTATTTTATATTACTTTGAAATGATATGTAAAATGTGTATAGCAGCTAGACACAAACTGGGAGATGCTAAAGGCATTTAACCTTCTCTGTATCAACAAAAGAAATGGCTTAATTTGATATCAATTCCCATTTTCTCAGTTACAAAATAGATTTACAATTTTTTTTCCTTAAGGTATAATACATGGACAATAGGCATGTGTCAGTGGTTAAGAACACATACAACTCTTACAGAGGTCTGGAATTCAGTTCCCAGTGCCCATGTTCACAGCTCACAATGGCTTGTCACTCCAGCTCTAAGAGATACAATCTAGACTTTAGGCCTCCACTAGCCTGTGTGCTACATGCCTGTGTACTACATGCCTGTGTATGCATGCACACACAAACATGTACAAAAACACACATACGCTCACACAAACACATATACACAATTACATATAAAGCAAATCTTTTTTTAAAGAACCACAAAATGCATGGAAATAAAAATATTCACACAAATGAAAACATCTACAGATACTTTCTAATTTTTGAACATGAATGTGATTCAGGCTACCTTTCCTTATTAAATCTGAATTTTGGCAATACTAATGTGTCTGAAAAACATCTGGTTTTACTTTATAAAAAGTTTTATAACTGGAGACTGGAGATATAATTATCTTTCAAGTATAATTTCAGTAATCAAAAACAGAAATATGTCCTGGGGCCAAATATTAGCCAATGTCCCCTTGTTCACCTATGCCAAGGACATGGATTCAATTAGGTGTTACTCTAAATAATTGAATCATATGGAGCCAACCTCTTTCAAGACAAGAGATTGTAAGGAAATGAACCTAGCCCAGTAAATCATGTCTACTTTCCTAAGCCTTAAAAATTCTTCCTTTTTGTCACACTATCAGCATTTTATCCGTAGAAAATGATGCCCTACCAGAGAGAATGTCCACTAATTCATTTCCCACTTTGCCCTACAGAATCTCAATCGCTGGCTAGAACCTGGTTATGGTCCTATTCGTGAGATAGCTTTGCATAAAAGCCAATTACCACCACTGTAAGAAGGTATTTACATGTAATTACTGCCAAATTTATAGTTCTTCTGAAAACCCTGATATTTTGATGTAGTTGGATTTGCTGTCACTACAGTAGATTGATACCAGGAGAAATCATAACCCAAAACATACAGGAATTTCAATTGAAATGTCAAAACCTCATTTCCAATCTCAAAGTTGTGGTTGCTGCATGTTATCTGAAATCTGCTGTAGGTAAATCTGCTCTCCTCTATTCTCTTTTTAATTAATTTCTTTATTAATTACACTTTATTCACCTTATATACCCCTGTAATTCCCTCCCTCCTCCTGTCTCAATCCCTCCCTTCCACCCCCTTCTGCACCTGTGTCTCTCCCCAAGTCCACTGATAGGGAAGGTCTTCTTTTCCTTCCTTCTGATCCTAGTCTATTAGGTCTCATCAGGAATGGTTGCATTTCTTCCTCTGTAGCCTGATAAGCCTGCTCCACCCTTAGGAGGAGGTGATCAAAGAGCAGGCCAATCAGTTCATGTCAGAGACAGTATCTGGGCTACTATGGAACCCACTTGGACACTGAACTTCCATGGGCTACATCTGTGCAGGGCAGTCCTGGATTATCTCCATGAATGCTACTTGGTTGGAGTATCAGTCTCAGGAAAGACCCCTGTGCTCAGATTTAGGGAATCTTATGAAAGAAGTGGGAAATAGTAAGATCTGGAGAGGACAGGAACTCCACAAGGAGAGCAACACAACCAAAAAATCTGAGCACAGAAGTCTCTCCTCTATTCTCATCTCCCAAATTAACTATTGCTTGTCTTATGATGGGTATTCAGGTCATTAAAACAGACATGATGTCTCAGTGGTGTCACTTATAGCTAAGTGTTTAAAGATACTTCTCATTAACTGGGTCTTCTGTGAAAGAAAATTGAGAAATAGTTTTCAGGTTTTTTTTTTAATGAATTCCAATATTTGAGTTAAGATAAAGGACAAAGAGACTTGTATATTACTGAGAGTCAGACATGAAGGATATAATGCCTTGAGTTTGAAGATATGCTAGGGCTTTTCTCTTCTGAAGTACCACTGTCAGTCTCTACCTCTGAAATGGAAGCAGATAATTTGATAACACTCTGTGAGCTGCTAATGCAGATAATACATTACAGATCTTTCTCCTGTGCTAAGTTTATTTCAAGGGTGACATTTTTGAAAAACTTTTTGCATTTTCACTTAGAAATAGGATAAAATTGTGCTGATAAGATTTCAATTAGGATTTTTGTCCCTGTGTAGATGAGAACATTCCAGAGAATATAACATTTGGGTGTCCTATTGGAGTTAGATACACTCACAGGAGACTACAAAATGTGTGATTGTTGTTTTCTGAAATATATAACCAGGTATGATGGCCTTGGCCACTGATCATAGACTGTCATCATAGTGGTTGGATATGGGGTCTTGTTGTCACTGGTTACTCTCTACAGTTGATAAACAGATGAGGTTGCACCAGGCAGAAGGACAGGGTTCCAACAAAGTTTGACTCCTGGAACTAACTTTGCATGACCAATGACATCAGTGTTCTTCCGTGATGTGCTATCATTAGTTGTATAGAAATGGTGACCTGTATCTAAGCCAGTGAGTCCAAACCAAAATCCTGTTTCTCAAAGGGACTGCAGGTTTTCTAGAAGGAGGAGAAAGCAGATTGCCAGGGGTCTAGGCTTCACCGATTTGTTCTCATAGAGCAGAACTTTGTAAGAACACATGTTTCTGACACAGTATTTCTCTCTCTCTCTCTTAAATAGACGACAAAAAATAAATAAAATGGTAGTTATCTTAGTATTATATTAATGAATCTATGCACTTAGTCAGTATAAACAATAAAGATTCGTGAAACACAATTCATCAAACATTGAACTTGACACTACAAATACGACTAAGATAAACATCTGGGCATTTTGTTGGGGATGTTTTATGCAGCACACAAAACAATAGAATATGAAAGTAACTGAAACATCACAGAAAATTTGAATTTTTAAATGTCAATATTAAACTTAGGGGGATCTGCAAAAGGATAATATGAAACTAAAACATGAGGAAAATGTTTAATGTGGCACTAGATGAATTAGCATTTAATCGTTCACAGAAATACCTAGAATATGTATACAGACCCAACTAAGGCATTGGTAATACCATTTCCCTTACTTTTGAATGAACTTCAACACATTCACATTTCTCTATGTTAATAGTTTATGAATCTAAAAACAGCAACACATGTTAGTGTGTTCTCTTATACTCCAATTATTCTATCGTTACTTTGTATTCCATCTTATTCATTTTTATTTGGTTGAATTATTTTCATCACAAATTTAGTTAATGGTTAATGAGTTAAAATCTCTACTGCATTGTCCACACATTTATTTGATAACATACAACTCTCCTCCCACAGAGTCATTCACAAAATTCCAAGGAAGTTACCAAAAGATTCTTAGATTACAAGCTAAAGAATGGCTGAGTTCTGCATTAAGAGTTCTTATTACTTAAGCTTCAGTAAAACAACACTTGTTAGGTTTTGTGAGGAAATATTCAAATGGTGAGAATGCCTGGGCTTCAACAATAATCTAACAGAAACACATCACTACAAATACTATCATTGTGAAGGTTGGTTATAATTGACGTAACCTAAAATCACCTGGAAAGAGAATCTCTTGCTCTCAACAGTAGCAGAGTAGAGGGACGTTATTACATTACCATTTCAGAATCCAGGCATATAATAAAAATGTTTTTTCAGAGTATTGGATTAGTTTTACTCAAAAAAGTAACTGAAATATTCTGAAAATCCCTTCAATTTATAATGGTTAGGAGTATGCTAAACTCACTGTTCATGCATTTACCATTATCTAGCTAACATGTCTAGAGTTCCAATCTCATGTCAAAATTATCATCACAAAAACTCCCTTGTTCTCTTTCACTATTCGCATCCTTAAATAACGATGAAGATGACTATGTGCGTGTGAATCTATTTGTGTGTATGCACGTGCATGTAACACATGCAGCATGTTTATGTGTGAGGACGGCAATGGTCAATCTCAGATGTCTTTCTTCAAGAACTGCTCGTGTATTTTATTGTTGTTCTAAGATAGTTTCAATTATTGACCTGGTATTTGCTGGGTAAGCTATGCTGGTTGGCCATTAAGCTCCAAGGATCTGCTTGTAAATAAATGCCTTTCTAATTGTAGGATAAATGTGTCCCACCACACCCATATTTTATGTGGATGGTGTTGAGGCTGCACCTCAGGTCCTCATGTTCTCACAGCAACACCAGATTTCACAGATTAACTGTCTACACAGTCCTCCAAAATTATTGTCTTTAGTATGACACAAATCTCTTCTTAGCACTTGCAAAGGCTACAATTTTCTATTTGTGTATATAATTTTTTGTATTAGTGCCTATTTCAACACGCAGCATTTGATTCAAGGGTAGAGAGCTTATGGGCACTTATCTCAAGTATTACGTATTCATTGTTCACTGCTGCTATTACAGAACCACACATATAACAGATAATTGATAAATATTTTGTGTGTCCTATTGAATATTTCTTCTTATTGTTATTATTTTTATGAATATTATTACTTAATATTAGATATCATGTTCAGAGCCTTGCATCTATTAGCATCAATCATATTACTAAGCTGTTGAACAATATGTAAGATGAGCAAAAGTAACAATACTAAGTATAGTGAATTATATTAAGTAGTTGAAAGTACAAAGTATTTTCTCCCTGCCAAGATTTTGGAACCATAGCTGGCCTATTTATCTTGCCTCTTATCTCAATAAGAGGTTTTAGTTGCTATTGGACAGGGCCCATTCTTATGTAAATGTGTGCAATATTCAAATTTCATTTGCTGCAAAGGATTTTAGAGTCTATCTCTTAAAAAACAAAAAACAGTCCTGGCAAATGAAGAGTTCAGCAATTGTCCAAAGGAATTGTCTGTTTCTAGGAGAGAAAAAGAGGTTTGGTTAGGAATACTGCAGGAGAAAATAGCAAAAATTACTCAAATTTTTATACATGTAAATGGTCATTTTCATTTAACAGCTTTATTTTGAGAAGAAAAACATACACAGGTGAGAGAATAAAGGGACATTTATGATTATTCTTTTATTTAGCTTTTAGGATGATAAACTCTTCCAGATATTTATAAATCATAAATAAAACTTGTATTCATCAAATTCTTCTTATATCAAGGAAATCTTACATGAGAGTTCATCCATTAACTTTTTCTAGAGGAATAAAAGACTATGAAAAGTTGCCCAGTCTAAAGATTGAGAAATTAACACAACATTTCTTTTCTAATAATTCTGTTAATGTTTTCTGCTCTAAATATAGTGGCAAAGAAAAAAAAAGAAAAAGAATATCTTTATTCAATTAGAAGTAGATACATTATGTTTGCTCCAGATTTCAGGTGTCTTTATATTTACTTTTGGTTAAAAGTTATTTGTGGTTTTCTTTGTTTTGCTTTGTTCTGTTTTTTAGACTGGATTTCTCTGTGCAGTCTTGCATATCTTGAAACTCACTTTGTAGACCAGGCTGACCTCAAACTCACAGAGATCTGCTTGCCTCTGCCGCCTGAGTGTTGTGATTAAAGGCGTGAGTCACCACCACTCTGCAACCTTCAATCTAAAATTCATTCTGCCTACAAGAAGTACAGGAATAATGGAGGGAATAGCCAATAAATTATTGGCCCAACTTGAGACCTATCCGATGGAAGAAAGCCAACCTTTGACACGATTAATTATACCCTGCTATGCTTGCATACAGGAACCTAGCATAGCTGTTTTCTGAGAGGCTTCATCCAGCAGCTGGTGGAAACAGGTACAGACACCCAAAGCCAAACAACAAGAAGAGCTTGGGGAGTCTTACTGAAAGTTGGGGGAAAGCATTGCAAGAGGTTGATGTGTCAAGGACACCACAAAAAGACCTACACAGTAAGATAACCTGAGTCAATGGGGCCTTACAAAGACTAAACCACAAATCAAAGAGCATAAAATTGCCTGGAATTTGGAGCCCTACAGATATATAGCAGATGTGCAGCTTGGTCATCATGTGGATCACCTAACAATTGGAATGAGGACTGTCTCTACCTATGTGGCCTGTCACATCCATATTTATCACCCCGCATAAAACTCAAGTTCAAGGGACTCAAACCTCAATATAACAAAAGTTACACTAAAGCGATTTACTAAAAGAGAAGGTGGAGAAGAGTGTCAAACTCATATCACAGGAAACAACTTCCTAAACAGAATGCCAACAGCTCAGGCTCTAAGATCAACAATTAATAAATGTGACCTCATGAAATTGAAAATCTTCTGTAAGGCAAAAGACACTGTCAACAGAACAAAAAGACAACTTACAGACTGGGAAAAGATATTCACCAATCCTTTACCCAACAAAAGCCTAATATCCAGAATATATAATGAACTCAAGAAACCAAACACCAATAAACAAAATAACCCAATTAAATAATGGGGTACAGAACTAAACAGAGAATGCTCAACAGAGGGATCCTGAATGACTGAGAAACACTTAAAGAAATCCTCAACCTTCTTACTCATCAGGAAACTGCATATCAAAATCACTCTGAGATTCCACCTTATCAGAATGGCTAAGGTCAAAATCTCAACTGATAGAACATTCTGGCTGTGGTGTGGGGAAAGCCATTGCTGCTTGGAGTGTAAACTTTACAACCTGAAGTAGAAAATTCTGGGCTTTTTTGAAGACTGAGTTTTGTTCTGTGATGTTTTGCTGCAAGCTGGGCATGTAATGTCTCTATAGGTTGACTTATGAGAGAGCATGTAATGTTTTGTTGTGAGCTCTCATGTATGAGGGGCATAACTTTGGCCAGCTGAGAACATCCGTGGGTGAACTCTGAGGAGAGGTCATATATAGAGGCCCAAACACAGTGAGACATCACTTTTGGGACTGACATTGTTGCATTTATTTTCATGATTCAACACTTGATTTCACAGAGAGAAACATTCCACAGAACTTCTACAGGCAATCCAACTGAGTCTTGCAGGTTTTCAATGACTTTGTTACTGCTTCATGTTGGCCTCTGGACTGGATTTCTGGTATGCTGACAATTGAGTCTAGTAATTCCTTAATAACCCATTGACAAAAATATCAGCAGGAAGTAGATAAAAAGAGGGCTACAGCCCTTTTCCCTACTGATCTCATACCTAAGCTTGTAGGGGTTGGAAGGGAGGTAAAGGTTCTTAGGAACCCTAAATAAAGTAGCTTTAGTGAAAAATCTAAGCCAACAACAACTTTGGAAATCAGTCTGGCACTTTCTTAGAAAACTGAGAATTGCTTTACCTCAAGACCCAGCTAAACTACTCCTGGGTATATACCCAAAAGATGTTCCACCATACAACAAGGAGAGTTGCTCAGCTATGCTCATAGCATCTTTATTCATAATAAGCAGAATCTGGAAACAATCTAGATGTCCCTCAACCAAAGAATATAAAAAGAAACTGTGGCATATTTACACAATGGAATACTACTTAGCTATTTTAAAAAGTAAGCATGAAATTTGCAGGCAAATGGATTGCACTAGAAAAGATCATTCTGAGTGAGGTAACCCAGACCCAGAAAGAGACACATGGTATGTACTCTCTTATAAGGGGATATTAGTCATTAAGTATACTAGAAGGCACAGACCCAAAGTACATGAAAACAGGTAGGATGCAAGGGAGGATGCATACATATCACTTGGAAGAGGAGACAGAATAAACAGAGTTATTGGTTGAAGAGAGGGAATAAGTTAGGAGAGGGTATGAAGAGGGTGGAGATCAGACCTGGGGAGAGAGAGGGAGAGAAGGCCTATAGAGAAACGAGAAACTGCAGGTAAGGTTATCTCTGTGACAAGCTGGGGATGTAAGTCAGGGTAGGCTCCTGGGAAGATATGAGGGAGATTGAATCAGCAACTCTTACTAGCACAGGTCACAGAGACTGAAGAGGCTATCCTCTAACTAGACTAGTCTCCTAGTATATGGAGGGGAACACTAACCCATCCACAAAAAACTTCATTCCAAAATTTACCCCACTTACAAGATATGCACGGAGAGAGCAGATAGAGTAGAGTTTGAGGGAGTGGCCATTCAATGCCCGGCCCAACAAAAGATACACCATATTGGAGGACACTATGAATGATTCTCTGCTAAGCTTGCAGATAGGAGCCTGACAGAGTTGCCTTAGGAGAGGCTCTACCCAGCATCACCTCAAAACAGATGCTGAGACTCACACTCAAATAGTGATGAGTAGGAACATCTGTGAGATCTTTCCTACATGATTATAGTGTGCCAATAAAAAATCCCGAAATAAGATGAATCAATAATGTACATGTTGCCTTACTCAATAATATACATATATTAAATTAAGTTCAGCCTGAAAGATTGTTTGTGAATCAAGAAAATAATAACAACAAAGTACTAACTTAGAAACAATAAATCAGCATGCATAGTTTGCATATTTATAATCCCAGCACATAGAAAGGGAAGGTGGGAGACATAGGAATTCAGAGCATACTGAGCAACAGAAGGAGTCTGAAGCCAGCTTGAAACCATGAGTCCATTCATGTTTTAAAAACAAGTGGAAGGAAAGAGACTTGGAGGTTACAGGAGCACCACAAGATCAACAGAGCCAACTATCCAGGCCTCAGAGTGGCTTGCTAAGATGCAAGCATCAACCTAGAACCATGCATGAACTGGACCTATGCCTCTACAAAGCTGTAGCAGATGTGTGGCTTAAGCTTCATGTGGGTCCTCTCATAAGGGAATAGGGGACTGCGTTGAACAGGGACTCACTTGCTAACATTGTGATTGCTTCTCCCTGGTGGAAGTGCCTTGCTAGGCCACAGGGAAGAGGACTTACTCAGTCCTGATGCAATGTTAAGAACTGTGGTGGATGGGAATAGGAACTCCACTTTTCTGAAGAATAGGCTAGGGAAGAAGGGAAAGGGAGGAAAGGTTCGGTTGGGAAGCAAGGAGGGTTGGGGCAACAACTAGGATGTAAACTGAATTTTCAAAAAAGAATCTCACAGAAAGAGACATCAAGAGTAAGAGATAACTTTTTTTTTCTCTGAGAAAGAGGCCTTTTGTTGTTGGTCTTGCTCTCTCCCTTCTCTCTCTCTCTCTCTCTCTCTCTCTCTCTCTCTCTCTCTCTCTCTCTCTCTCTCTCTCTCTCTCTCTCTCTCTCTTTCTGATAAAGAATGAGAAATCAGGAAAAGTTAGCATGCAGAGAAACTGTATTACATGGCAAAATAAAAGTAATCTTGAGGATTTGGAGAATGGGCTGTTGTAAGTTTGATGAAAGAGTGTCTAGAGACTTGACTAGAGTCAGCACAAAAAAGGACACAAGGCCTCAGTGATAAAGGAACTAAGAGCAGATGCTAGAAATAAAACAGAGGTAGAAAAAAATAAGAGATCTAGTAACAGTGCTTTTTAAGTATTTATTGATGATTTATATTTCTTTTACCATAGATTACTAAACCAAAGTATGTCTAATATTTTTCTACATGGGGACATTTTCATGGCTAATACTATCTATCAATTGTTTTCCTTATTCTAGCACAAATTGAACTGACAATGAAGAATCTTAGTGATAAATAGAGTCTGTATAGCTGAGTTGCTGCAACACTTAGTGGGAACAGGGGCAGTAGCCTTTATTATTTTTTTTTTACTTTTATTACTGAGAATGCTGAAGAACAGGAGGAAGAATAGGGGAGATGCCACTTTGAGTCACTGAGAATGAATTAGAGAAAAGTCTCAAAGATGCTTTTTCCAGGAAATTAGACACTGGTGAAGGATGGACATTCAGATAGCTGTCTTCTAAATCTAACACTATGAAGGTTAGAATCTCACACATAATAACTACAAAAGTGAACTGACACTACATCAGACATCTGTTCCATAAGGCATACCATTTCCAACATTACAGGTGTGCTCTAGAAGCAGCTCAGATATTACATATGTGCTGGAAGCACTGTGAGAAAGATGTCAGTTGTCCTCTGAACTCTATATGCATGCTAGTTTACCCACATGTCCATGTATGTATACACACACAGGATAAATAAATATATGTAATCAATTTTTGAGATTGTAACTTAATTACAACCTTTCTCCCTTTCCTTTCCTTTCTCCAAAATCTCCTATGTACCATTTCTATGCTCTTTCAAATTCATGGCCTTATTTTTCAATAATTGTTATTGTATACATATACGTATTTGTATATACATATTGTTAAATATAACTAATTAATACAATTACTAATGTATTTATGTTTTAAAAACTTTATTTTTTACACTAGACAACAAATTAGTGTGCTTTTCATTGTAGAGGACTGCCACTCCCAGATTTACTAAATTGCCTCTAGCTCTTAGGGAAGGGTTGAGGTTTTATTGGATTTTCTTCCTTCATTTTGGTATACTCATTTGTGTCCTCCTTGTTTAGCTCATATTTAGACGGATATATTGGTGAGATTTTCTGGGTATAGCTTTTAATGTTACTACAAGATGTACAGCCCCATGTCTTCTGGCTCTTGGAGTCTTCTCATCCAATCTTCTTCAATGTTCCTAAGCTTTAGGTGCATGGATACTTTGTAGGTGTGTCCACTGGGGCAGGGATCTACATCACTGCATTTTCCTTGGTTGTGCTTTCTGTAGTAGTTTCTGTCCATTGCCAAGAGAAGTTTTCTTCATGAGGGATGAAGACTACATTTATCTGTGGACGAAGGATAAAGGCGTATACATTGTTGTTAGAAATTATATTACTCTAGTAAATTAGTGGTGATAGATTATCCTCCAATAACTATGATTTCACAAGCACTGAGTAGTTAGCTGGTTTCAAGTTTCTGGCACAGTATTCCTCTTGTCTAATTAGAGAGCTGGTTACTTACTTCCAAGGTATGTGTGCCACGACAACACCTATAGGGATTATTGTGCTATATTGGTCACTGATGATTGGTAGGCATCATAGCTCAATAGGATTCTTATTTACCTTGCTCCTTCAGAAGCTAACTTGGTGCCTTCTGGCACTATGAAAGCTATTCCTTCAGGGAGTTAGGATTTAGAGAATTTTCTGCTCAGGTGTCTCTGTGCCCTATTTGTGAAGTATATGCCTTCTTCAGCAATAAGGACTTATCTTCTTGCTCTTGGGTATAACTAAGAGTAACAGCAATAGGCTGTATCTTGTAGAAGTTTCAAAGATACACTTGGCTAACAACTCAAAATAGGGCTTTTTATATCTGACACTGGGTTTTTATTAGGTGGTCTTTGGCTCTTGAAGAGAGCACTGCAGTCGAGGAGAGAAAAGTTCACTAAAACAATATATGTTTAGTTATACACTAAATTTCATGCTTTGTAGAATTATAGGTTTTGTGATTTTGCTTAGTTCTTTGTTGTAAGTAATAGTATGACTTCTTGCAGCTTTTACAGTCATCCATATTACTATCTGACTTTCCTTTCTCCTTCTCTTGTTTTTACCCTTTTCCCCTTGCCTAAGGAGTTCCCTCATTTTACCATCTTTCCTAGCACATCAGATTCTTTCTCCCTCAGGAATACCTTCACTTTCCCCATCTTTCTTATATGATCAGTGAATTTTTTTATTTTTTACAATGGGATAAAGAACAATAAAATGTGTTATGAGTGTTAAATGGACTAACACAAGTATTTTCTGAAAGACAGGAAGATTTAAACATTAGCAGTTATTACACTGAGGTAATATTTTCTGCACATGTATTATCTTACTTGAATGTTCTTCTGTATTGTATTATTATTATTTTATTTTTATTATTATTCCTTTTAAAACATGCATGGACTCAAGGTTTCAAATTCGCTGTGTTGCCAAGGATAATCTGACTTGTATGTCTCCTACATCCTCTTTCTGTGTGATGGGATTGTAACTTTGCAAACAAAGACTGCTGATTTTCTATTTCTAAGTTAGCACTTTGTTGTGATCATTTCTAGATTCAGAAACAGTTTTCTAGGCTGAGCTTGCTTAATCCAATATGAATTGTATATTATTGAGTAAGACAACATGTACATTATTGATTCATATTATTTCAAGATTTTTTATTTGAAGACTAATAACTCCTATGGAAGATGTCACAGAAACTTGTAAAAATTAAGAAAAAGAAAAATCTCTCTGTATAAAACTGAACAAAACACATTCTCAAAAAAGCAATAAACCTAAAATAGAAATCAATTTCAAAATCTAATAGTGATGTTTTATAAAAAAATGAGGTGACAAAAATTATAATGAATGAAAGCTGCAGAATTCTTATTATATAGGAAACATGCCATTGACAAGACCATGCTCATGATAAGATCTCACAAAAATGACATAGAGAAATAATGTTGAAGGTATTGGATCTGCATGTTACCCTGAGTTCATCAATATATACATGAATCAATTAAACCTCACATTGTTCCTTATAAATATGCAAATGTATTTCAATCCAAACATAAAATTAATTCGTTTGATTAAATTTAAACTAATTATTAAAATAATTGAGGCAAAAAAATATGAGTCCATGTGGATACCTTGTATGAAGCACTAAATGAATCCAAAGTCTTTGAGCTGAGGTTGCTCTGAGAAATTTGGCCAAAAATCACAGAAGAATAATAAGAGGAAGAGTGATGTTCCTTTACTCAGAGAAGTGGAGCAGGTGGCACAGGTTCCTGTCAGGATGTGTCCTTCACTTAATAGTCCAGTAGAAGTAGTGGGAAGGAATTCCACAGAATGTTAGCATGAATAGTTTCAGCAGCACTCTCCAGCTACAAAAGAAGAAGTGATTTGGAAAGATAAAGGCATAGAAAAAAAAAATCAGGTGTAGACAGTTGTACTCATCCAGATGTAGAATATAATAGTCTAGAGAAGAGCTAATTAATGGGGTAAGTAATTGGAAGGAGCCTAGTAGTTGTGAGAAACAATTCTAAAGTCTGTGCTCCAAAACCCCCCAGCTCTCAGCCATTAATGTTCAAGTTGTTCAAGATGAGTAGCCACCACTACCAGCACCACCCAAAAACAAACAAAGCAGAACAAGAACAAAAACAGAAAACCACGGAACAAAATTATGTACTCTCCCATACTGTAAATAAAATAATGCTACAGAGAAAACTAAAGTTAAAAAAAGAGAGACCTGAGATTGGAAATCAGCAGGTAAGTGCAGAAAATCTGTGAAGAGGAAAGGAGATTTGGCCACCAAATCCTGGCTGAGGCGGGAATGCTGACATAACGAGTATTGATTTGCAGGTGTTACTAAGGATGTTGCCTACAGTTTAAAGTTTAGGAATCTCCATTATTCCTCTTGGACCAGTAGCAGTGGAGAACTGTATCTAATATGGGGAATTTGAATTCTCAATGCTTTCAATTATGCTGAGGTAGGTTTCTCTGCAAGTTTAGTTTCATGGTTTCTTGGGATGATTTGTTTCTAAATGATAGTTATTTTGACTGCTGTCAGAGAATTAATCATGTCTGGAATTTTCCTGGTCCATATTTTAACAATCCTCTCATTGTTTTATAGTTAGTACTGCTGTTTCAATGGATAAATAATTACTTTATGTATTTATGGTGTACATTGTACATTGTAGTTTGATTTATTTATGGAAGATGGCATTGCTAAATCAACCTGATTAATGTACCTATCACCTCAGTTATTGTTTGTTGTTGAGACCTTAGAAATGTGCTTATTTTGAAAAATAGAATATATTGACTATGATCATCCCACTGTTTAATTGATTGCAAAACTATATTTTTTTCCTTAATAACTGAAATTTTTACTCATCATTCATTCATCCAACAATTTTCTATCTCCCTCTACTGGCCCCTGGTAATCACCAATCAACTTTTCTTATTTGTTTGTTTGTTTGTTTGTTTGGTGTGTGTGTTCATGTGAGTGTGTATGTGTGTGTGTGTGTGTGTGTGTGTGTGTGTGTGCGCGCGCGCACATGGGGTACAGACACAGTACTCAAGGGAAACTTACAGGATCTCTTTCTATATGGATCTCAGAGATTGAACTCAAATCACAGGGCAGGGGAGCAAGTGGTTATTACTCACTTTTGAACTCAGTGAGTGAAAATTTCTGGGAATTGACATAAATTAGATCAAATAGCTTTTCTCAGTTTGTACCTGCTTTGCTTCACTTAGAATAATGGGGATACATGCTGAAACAGACCCCAGGATCACTGAGGTTAGACCCTCCCACACACCAATCCCCTGCCTGTAGCTCCAAAGGGACCATAGCCAGCAGAGGGGAGCTCTGGACTACTTCCTGAACTCCAGCCTCAGCTCCACAACTCTAATCACCTTCCTGGGTCAGGCATCCCAGAAACACGTGGCTTCAGCCTCCAACCCGAGGTTCTACCTCCTTTCCTGAAGAGGACTGCTGAACCCCAGAAATATTCAGCCTTTTGCCCTGGGCTCTGCCTGCCTTGACGAAGGTTTTTCTGGCACAAGTGACATCCAGAAAACACCAAGAACAAGGAAATAGCTAACGGCCAGCATAGGAAGAAAACCAAAAAGAGCCATAGCAATATGGCACCATTACAGAGAGCCCTGGATATCCTAACACAGCTGAAATACAAAAGCAAAAACAAAATGGCCTTAAATCTGATCTTATGAATATAATAGTTGCTTTTAGTAGGAAAAATTAATTCTTTAAAGAAATACAAAAAACGACAAAGTCTTTTAAAGATGGAATGAATAGATCCCTTAAAGAAATATAGAATAAAAAAGAAAATCAAACAGGTGAAGGAAATGAATAAAATGAATCAAGATCTTAAACTAGAAATACAAAGAAAACACAAACTGAGAAAGTGCTGGATATGGACAACTTAGGGAGGATAATAAGAACTACAGACATAAGTATCACCAATAGAATAAAGATGGAGGAGAGAATCTCAAGCATTGAAGATACCATTGAAGAAATCTATATATCGGTCAAAGAAAATGTTAAAGCTAAAAATTTACTGACACGAAACAAACAAAAAATCAGGGACACTATGAAAAGATGAAACCTAAGAATAATGGGAATAGAAGAAAAGAATATTCCCAGCTCCAAGGACCAGAAAATATTTTTAAGAAAATTATAGAATAAAATTTCCCCAACCTAAATAAATAGATGTCTATAAATGTATAAGAAGCTTATAGAACACCAAATAGATTTAACCAGAAAGGAAAATCCTTCCTCCACATAATCAAAACACTAAATGTATATAACAAAGAGAGCATATTAAAAGCTGCAAGGGTAAAGAACCAAGTAACATATAAAGACAGAATTATACCCAACTTCTCAACAGAGACACTGAAAGGGTTTGGGAGATGTCTTGCAAAACCTAAGAGCTCAGACTATTATACCCAGCAAAATATTCAATCACTACAGATGGAGAAAGTAAGCTATTCCCTGACAAAGCCAAATTTAAACAATATCTGTACACAAATCCAGTCCTGTGGAAGATACTAGAAGAAAAACTCCAACCCAAAGAGGTTAACTACACCAAAGAAAACACAGGAAATAAATAACTCCACTACAACAAAGCCAAAAGAAGAAACAAAGAGAGAGAAAGGGGGGGGGGGAGATATAGAAAAAGGGAAAGAGGAGAGTTGGGAGAGAGAATACCAACATCTACATCAAAATAACAAGAGCTAGCAATCATTTAACATTAATATCTCTTGACATCAGTGTACATAATTCCCCAATGAAATGATGCAGGATAATAAAATGGTTATGAAAACAGGAGTCATTATTCTGCTGCATACAAGAAACACACCTCAGCAACAAAGATAGACATTTCCTCAATGTAAAGAGTTGGAAAAGGTTTTCCAAGCAAAGGAACCCAAGTAGCAAACTGGATTAGCCATTCTAATATCTAATAAAATATACATTAAACAAAAATTAATCAAAGGAGTGGGGTAGGACACTTCATACTCATCAAAGGAAAAATTCATGGAGAGGACATCTCAATTCTGAACATCTCTGCCTCATATACAAGAGCACTTACACATGTGAAATAGATATTACTAATGCTCAAATCCCACGTTGAACCCTACAGAATGATAGTTTATATCCTTTGGGAGCATCCTGTTCTCTGAGAGAAAAGAGACAGGGAATGGAGGGAAGGGGAGTTAGGCTGGCACTAGGAGACGGGAGGAAGGGAGCAGGGAATAAGCTGTAAAGAGATTAAATTAATAAAAATTAAAAAAAAGAAATTTGAAAGTTCTCCTACTAGCAACATATCACATATCTGAAAGCTCTAGAACAAAAATAAATAAATCAAATTCAGGGCTGAATTCAATAAATTGAAATCAAAGAGAACAATACAAAGACTCAATTAAATCAAGAGCTGGTTCGTTGAGAATATGTGATGCATTTACACAATGGAATACTACTTATCTATTAAAAACAAAAACCTCATGCAATTTACAGGCAAATGGATGGGACTGGAAATGATCAGCCTAAGTGAGGTAACCCAGACCCATAAATACACATGTGGTATTATTCACTTATGGGTGAATATTAACCATAAAGTGCAGGATAACCATCCTACAATCCACAGACCCAAAGAAACTAAGAGGGAGGACCCAAGGGAGGTTTGCTTGAATCTCACTTGTAAACGGAAATAAATATGTTATTAGAGGTGGATGTAAGGAGGAAACTGGGTAAGGAGGGATGGGGAGGGAAGCATGGGTGGAGACTAGGAGTAGGGATAGAAGGAGAAAGGAGGAGAGAAGGCCAGGTCAGAGAAAGGAAATTAGAGGTGGGAGGTATCTTTTGGATTTTCCAGAGACCTGCTATAGGGAGGGCCTCAGGAAATCAATGGAAGGACATCCTAACTGAGATTCCTAGCACTGGGGGATACGAAACCTAAAGTGGCCACTTCCTCTATCCAGGCAGGACTTCCAGTAGAGGGATAAGGACACCAACCTATCTACAAAGCTTTAGACCCAAAATTTGTCCTGTTTACAAGATATACAGGGACAAATTTACAGCAATGAATGAGGGAATGGCCATTCAAAGACTGGTCCTACTTAAGGCCCATTCCATTGGAGAGAACCAATTCCTGACACTATTTTTGTTCTCTGCTACCTTTGTAGACAGGAGCCTAGCATAACTCCTCTGAGATGCCTCACTGAGCAGCTGATAAAAACAAATGTAGAGGCAGGGGTTGCAAGGCAGCTATGAACAGAGTGCACCATTAGAGGCAGAGGTCCTGAATCTCCGAAACTGGCAAGTGGAGGGACAATCAGTGCTAGAATTTGGACGATTGGGATTTCTGAAGAAGGGACACTACAGAAGTGAGGAGTGCTTGTAGATTCAGATCAGGTGCGGATTTCTCTGGGAACAGAGTGGGACGCTTTCCTTGTCCGGGCCTCCCTCCTCCTCAGGAGAGCCTGCACACAGGGCCAGTGAGCTGAATGCAAAGCTTACTGCCTGGGGACCATGACAGCAGAAGTAGGGGTTCTGGCTCCTCCAGCCACAATGGGCAGCTGTACCTGCCCACTGAACACCATCGGGAGACCCCACCCAGCAGAGCACATGCCCCCCTGGGAAATCCCACCTCACAGAGCACACCCATCTCTGGACCCCCCCCAGCAGAGCACAAGTCCCCTCTCCGGAAATATGGCCTTGAGGAGGGCACTCACCTCTAGAAATCCCACCCCACAGAACTCATGCCTAAGGAGTGCCCTCCACAGAGACTCAGATCCTCAGTACAATCCTTCCTGGATCCTAAGTCTGCAAGTGGCAGTACTGACTCCACAGGGCTGCCCAGCCAGTGATTGCCCAGGCCATCCAACCCTTCAGTGGCAGACACCCAGCTTAATAGCCACCAAAGCCCAGCAGACCTATAAAAACTATCAGCGGCCACAATTATCAACAGAACTTACAATTTTTTAATATTTTTCTTTTTATTAAATTCTTTATTAATTATACTTTATTCACCTTATAAACCCCTGTAGTTCCCTCCCTTCGCCCATCCCAATCCCTCCCTTCCTCCCCCCTCTGCACCTGTGTTCCTCCCCAAGACACCACAGATAGGTGAGGTCCCCCTTTCCTTCCTTCCAATCCCAGGCCAACATGTCTCATCAGGAGTGGCTGCATTGTCTTCCTCTGTGGCCCAGCAAGGCTGCTCCTCCCTCAGGGAGAGGTGACCAAAAAACAGGCCAATCAGTTCATGTCAGAGACAGTCCCTGTTCCCATTACTATGGAATCCACTTGGGCACTGAACTGCCATGGGCCACATCTGTGCAGGGGTCCTAGGCTACCTCCATGCATAGTACCCGGTTGGACTATCAGTCTAAGGAAAGACCCCTGTGCTCAGACCACTTGGTTCTGTTTCTCTCCTTGTGGAGTTCCTGTCCTCTCCAGATCCCACTATTTCCCACTCCCCTCGTAAGATTTTGTGAACTCTGCCCAAGTGTTGGCCATTAAGTCTCAGCATCTGCTTCAATAGTCTGCAGGGCAGAGCCCTCCTGAGGCCCTCTGTGGCAGGCTCCTGACACATTCCCTGCCCTCTCTTTCTTCCGATGTCCATCCCCTTTGTCCTTCTTGATAGGGATTGGGCATTTTAGCAAGAGTCCTCCCTCTTGATTAGTTTCTTTGGAAAAGCACCTGCTCCCTCCTTCAGTGCCTGCAAGGCACTGCTCTCCCACACTGAAGGCCTCAACATTCTCTAACACCCTGTCTCTCAGGACACACTTCCTCCTCCCACAGGCATGCTCGCATGCTACCCACACTTGCCCTTCTGTGCCTGTGGTCTTTCCTCCCACAGGTACAGCTGAATCACCATTGCACATGCTGAAACCACTAGACCTCTCTCATTTTCCTGAAGAATTCTCCAGATACCAGAGAAAGACCAGTCTGATCTACAGAATCAGGGAACAAACAGTGAACGCTATGGATAACAAAATGGAAAGGGGTCCGTGAAAGAACACACCTGATAAAATCAAGACATCATGTCTTCATCAGTAATTCCCAAAATTAATGGATACTCAAATGCATCTGAAACACAAGAAAATGACTTTAAAGCTATGATTATCCAGTTATTAGAGGCACATAAAGAGGACACAAACAAATCTCTCAAAGATTTGGCCTCTCAAATAGAAGAAAAGAAAAAGGAAGTGAATGAAGCTCTCAAAGAAACACAGGCAAATATAGCCAAACAAACGGAGGCACAAGTAGTGGCATATAGAGAGGAAACAAACATAAAAAAAAAATAGAGACCTTCTTGGAGACACAGGAATCCACATTCCAACAGATGAAGGAAATGTTGCAAGGCATGAAAATGGAACTAAAATCAATAAAAACAAACAACAAACAAACAAACAAAAACCACTAAGTGAAAAAACCCTGGAGCTTGAGAACTTAGAGAAAAGAGAAGGAACTACAAAGGTGAGCACCACTAATACATCATAAGAGATGGAAGAGAAACTATCAGGTGCTAAAGACACACTCACAGAAATTGATACTTCTCTCAAAGAAAAAGTAAAATCGGAAAAATCCCAAACACAAAACATCCAAGAAATCAAGGACACCATGAAAAGGCAAAAATCTAAAAATAATAGGACTTGATAAAGAAGAGGATTCCAGATTCCAAGGTCCAGAAAATATTTTCAAGAAAATAATAACAGAAAATTTTCCCAAACTAAAGAAAGAGATGTCCAGAAACATACAAGAGACCTACAGAACACCAAATAGACTAGACCAGAAAAGAAACTATTCATGTCACATCATAGTCAAAACACTAAATCTACAGAACAAAGAAAATATAATAAAAGCAGCAAGAGAAAAAGGCCAACTAACATATAAAAGTAGACCTCTCAGAATCACATTTGAATTCTCATCAGAAACTATGAAAGCCAGAAGGGCCTGGGCAGATATCATGTAGGCTTTAAGGGACCACAGATGCTAACCTAGACTACTATACTGTGCAAAGCTTTCAATCAACATAGATGGAGAAAACAAAATATTCCATGACAAAACTAAATTTAAGCAATATCTCAATAGTAAACCAGCCCTACAGAAGATACTAGAAGGAAAAAATCCAATTCAACGATAACAACTACGCCCAAGAAAACATAGGATACAGAAAACTTCCCAACAAAAATCAAAAGAAAACAAGCAATATAGTAACAACTACACAATAATAGTAAACAACGTTCAATGGTCAATATTATCTATCAACACCAATGGACTCAACTCTCCAATATAAAGACACAGACTAACAGAATGGTTGAAAAATAGGATCCAACATTCTGCTGCATCCAAGAAACACACCTACACAACAAAGATAAACACTACCTCAGAGTAAAGGGCTGAAAATCTGTTATTCAAGCAAATGGACCCAGAAAACAAGCTGGAATGGTTATCCTAATATCTAAAATATTAGGATATAAAATATAAAATAGACTTTCAACCAAAATTAATCAAAAAGATAAGGAGGGACATTTCATTCTCATCAAAGAAAAAAATCCACCAACAGGACATCTATTTCCCAAATGCAAGAGCACCTACATTCATAAATGAAACATTATTAAAGCTTAAATCACACATTGATCCCAACACCTTAACAGTGGGAGACTTCAACACTCCACTCGCACCAAGGGACAGACCATCTAGACAGAAGCCAAATAGGGAAATAAAGGCACTTACAGAGGCCCTAATGCAAATGGACCTAATAGATGTCTACAGAACTTTTCAACCAAACTCAAAAGAGTAAATCTTCTTTATAGCACCTCAAGGAACCTTCTCAAAACAAACCATATAGTTGGTCACAAAGCAAGCCTCAACACATACAAGAAGATTGAAATAATCCCCTGTGTTCTGTCTGATCACCATGGAATAAAGCTGGACCTCAACAACAATGGAAATAGCAAAAAGCTTACACACACATGGAAACTTAACAACTTACTACTCAATGACAATTGGGTTAAGGATGAAATAAAGAGAGAAATTAAAGACTTCCTAGAACTCAATGAAAATTAAGGTACAACATACCAAAATTTATGGGACACAATGAAAGCAGTGCTTAGAGAAAAATTCATAGCACTAAGTGCCTTTAAGAAGAATGTGTAACATCTCATACAAAGAACTTATTGGCCCAACTGAAAGCCCTAGACAAAAAGAAAGCAGATACACCCAAGAGGAGCAGACAGCTGGAAATAATCAAATTTAGGGCTGAAATCAACCAATTAGAGACAAATAAAACTATTCAAAAAATCAATGAAACCAAGAGCTGGTTCTTTGAGAAAATCAACAAGATAGACAAACCCTTAGCCAAACTTACTAAAAGACAAAGAGAAACTATCCAAATCAGCAAAATCAGAAATAAAAAGTGGGACATAAGGACAGGCACTGAGGAAATCCAAACAATCATTAGATTGTACTACAAAAACCTATATGCCATAAAATTTGAAAATCTAAAAGAAATGGACAATTTTCTTCATGGACTCCATCTACCAAAATTAAGTCAAGATCAGGTAGAAAGATTGAACACTCCTATATCCCCAAAGGAAACTGAAGCAGCCATCAATAGCCTCCCTTCAAAAAAAGCCCTGGGCCAGATGGTTTGAGCACATAATTCTACCAGACCTTCAAAGAAATGCTAACTCCAATTCTCTTCAAATTATTCCCCAAAATAGAAACAGAAGGAACATTACCAAGCACATTCTATAAAGCCACAATCACCTTGATACCTAAACCAGACAAAGACCCAACTAAAACAAGAGAGAACTTCAGACATATCTCTCTTTTGAACTTTGATACAAAAAATATACTCAATAAAATACTTGTAAACTGACTTCAAGAACACATAAAAGATATCAACCACCATGTACAAGTAGGCTTCGTCCCAGGCATGCAAAAGTGGTTTAACATACAGAAACTTGTCAATGTAATTTACCATATAAATAAACTGAAGGAGAAAAACCACATCTCCCTAGATGCCCAAAGAAACATTTGACAAAATCCAACACCCATTCATGTTTAAAGTCTTGGAGATATCAGGGATACAAGGCACATACCTAAACATAGTAAAGGCAATATACAGTAAGCCTATAGCCAGCATCAAACTAAATGGAGAGAAACTTAAATGAATCCCAGTGAAATCAGGGACAAGGCAAGGCTGCCCACTCTCTCCCTAGCTCTTCAATATAGTATATGAAGTCCTAGGTAGAGTAAAAGGAGAAGTAAGGGAGATCAAGGTGATACAAATCAGAAAGGAAGAAGTTAAAGTTTCACTATTCACAGATGACATGATAGTATACCTGAGTGACCCCAAAAATTCAACCAGAGAACTCCTTCAGTTGATAAATACCTCAGCAAAATGGCTGAATACAAAATTACCTCAAAAATATCAGAAGCCCTTCTGTACACCAAAGACAAAAGGGCCGAGAAAGAAATCATGGAAACAATACCCTTCACAATAGCCACTACCAACATAAAGTACCTTGGGGTGACTCTAACCAAGCAGGTGAAAGACCTGTTTGAAAAAAACTTCAATTCTTTGAAGAAAGAAATTGAAGAAGACATCAGAAGATGGAAAGATCTTCCATGGTTATGGATCAGTAGGATTATCAGTGAAAATGGACATTTGGTCAAAAGTAATCTAAGATTCAATGCAATTCCCATCAAAATACCAACGCAATTACAGACATTGAAAGAAAAATTCTCAACTTCATATGGAGAAACAAAAACCCTAGCAGTGTATCAAAGCAGATGCTGAGACTCATAACCAAACCTTGGGCAGAGTGCAGGGAATCCTATGAAAGAATGGGGAGTTATTATGACCTAGAGGGTACAGGAGCCCCACAGGGTCCAAATATATTAGGGCACAGCAGTCTCCTATGAGACTGTTTTTCCAACCAAGGACCATGCATGGATATAACCTATAACCCCTGCTTGGACACAGCCCATGGTAGCTCAGTCTCCAAGTGAGTACGGTAGTAAGGGGGACAAGAATTATTTCTACCATGAACTCAATGACTGGCTCATTGAGCTTCCCCTCCCCCTGTGAGGGAGGAGCAGCCTAGGCCACAGATAAGGACATTGTAGCCAGTCCTGAAGAGACCTGATAAGCTAGATTCAGATGGAAAGGGAGGAGGACCTCCTCTCTCAGTGGACTCCAAAGGGAGCAGGGAGGAGATGAGAGAGGGGCGAGGTTTGGGAGGGAAGGAGGGAGGGTGCTATGGCTGGGATACAAGTGAACGACCTTTGATTAAAATAAATAAATAAATAAATAAATAAATAAATAAATAAATAAATAAATAAATAAATAAATAAATAAAATGCAGAGGCTCATAGCCAAATATTAGACAGAACACAGAGAGTGCTACGGAAGAGTTGAGTGAATGACTGAGGGAGTCAGATGCGTCAAGGACTCTACAAGAAGACCTAGAGATTAAACTAACCCAGTGGTTAAGACTTCCTGCTAACTTTAAGACAGTGGTTTAACTACACATAAACTAACCTTATGTGGAACAAGACTTAGTTGCTGCAAGTCTCTGGCCTCATTTCCTTTGCCTCGTTTCCAGCATTAATTCTAAAAAACAAATGTGTTTATCTTTTCGGTCTGTGTCTGAAATTACTTTGCATGAACTCCACCATCAAGAACACAGATTTTTGATGAGTTTTATCTGCAGCATGGGTTTGTTATTGTTTGGAACTGGAAGCATCTCAATGAGCAGGCAGCAAATTATATATCCCTACATGGGATGCTTTAATTAAAAAGCACAGCATAGCAAAGCACTATGCAACACCTAAATGTCAAGCTCTAAATTGAAACAAACTTTGACATTAAAAACATGCAGATGTATACAATTATTTTTTACAACAAAGGTGTAAGAAACAGCTGTTTTCTTCTATTTTGCTATAATTAAGGAGGCCTCAAGTTCCTAGTAAGAGATGAAAAAAGACATAGTATTTGGAGGGAAAACTCTATGCCAGTCACAATTTAAGTGCATACATTGCATATAAATTATCCATGTTTTATGAGTTGTTTCAGAGTCCTGTAAGATAGATATGATATTTTCCCACAGATTGATAAGTAAGTAACTAGAAAATATATCAGAAATAGAAACCAAGAGGACTTTTTTACCTTATGGCATTTTTAGTTTATTACATGAGAAATGAACTTCTGGGTCACCCAGGAGATCCATATAGTCTCCTCTTTGCCTAGAAAAATTCTGCTTTATAATTTTATGTTATGTAAGACAAAGCTGTTTATTTGATGAGTGAGTCAATCTTATTGCTTTTTATTGTTTTATTTTGTGGCTAATTCCTCTTCTGCCTAGATCTCTGTAGTCTCAAATCACCTCTGTTTTCCTTGGAGAAAAGTTTGGAGGCTATGCCAAGAAAACAGAGTCTGAATCAGAACAGAAAGCAACCATGTCAAATTTCTAATCCTTGTTTATAATCCAACACACAGATGCCTGACTGGATCAAAATGCTTTGATGTAGCATCATTGCCGTTTGTAATCTTCAGTAATAAGAGATTATTAGTGATCTTATAAAGCCAACTCTTTCTAGCTCAGTGAGATGATATTACACATAGGACTTCTTTCAAGTAGAGAAAAGGCAACTAGGTTTTTAAGTATGCCCATGGGTGCCCAGTACTATGCAGTAGACAGAATTCTAGAGTTACAGTCATCATGTGGAAGAGGCTGGAAGAATGTAAGTATGAAGGTAGAGTGGACTCCATAGGAAGCTCTATTTTAACATATGCTACCTAATGAAAACTGCTCTAAACAAACAAAACAACAACAACAAAAGCAGAGATCTAAAAGAGATGCCAAAGATTTAAAGCCTCCAAATTAACAGACTCCTTGAAAATGATGCTGTCAACAGCATGGCCACATTCTGTGATATGGTTAACTTTTAAAGGGGGCAAATAATGTAGGTGGTTAACTTTTAAAGAGGGAATGTAATCCAGCTGATTAACTTTTAAAGCAGCCATATTATTCAAGACGCCTAATTTAACCTTGTGTGTTGGTAAAATCAACTTTCTCCCAATCTTTGTAGGAAAGAAAGAAAAGAAAAGTCAAAAGCTATTAAGTATACAGAAGATAGATTGAACCATTAATACTTGAAGATGGACAGGGCCACATGAGGTACAGAGTAACAGAGGTGACTTCTGGAAAATGAGAGTCACTGTCCCAGAAAGGAACTGAGTACCTCAGACCTACAGTCACACTGATGTTGATTCTACCAAGTACTTGAAAATAACTGGAGGAAAAATATTGAAGTGTCTTCAGATAAAAAAGTTACTCCTATGCTTTATAGAAGCTTTTCAGTTTCATGAGGTGCCATTTATTAATTGTTGATCTTAGAGCCTGTGCTGTTGGTGTTCTGTTCAAGAATTTGTATCCTGTGCCAATGAGTTCAAGGCCCTTCTCCACTTTTACTTCTAACAAATATAGTGTGTCTGACTTCATGTGAAATCTTTGATCCACTTGGACTTTAGTTTTGTGTAGGTGATAAATATGGGTCTATTTGCATTTTTCTACAGGTAGACATCCAGTTAGACCAGCACCTTTGTTGAAGATGCCTTCTTTTTTTCCACTGTATGTTTGTGGCTTCTTTGTCAAAAAATTATGTATCCATAGGTGTGTGGGTTTATTTCTGAGTCTTCTATTCAATTCCATTAATCCATCATTCTCTCTATATGCCAGTACCATGCAGTTTTTATTACTATTGCTCTGTAGTAGAGCTTGAGATCAGGGATGGAGATACTTACAGATGATCTGTTGTTCCTCAGAACAAAATGACTGCCTACAGAGTGGGAAAGGACCTTCACAAAGGCCTATATCTGACAAAGGCCCAATATCCAGAATATCTAAAGAATACAAGAAGTTAAAAGCATCAAATTGAGTAAACCAATTTAAAAATGGGGTACAGAGTTAAGCAGAGAATTCTCAATAGAGGAATATCAAATAGCAGAGAAACACTTAAAGAAATATGCAATGTCCTTAGTCATCAGGGAAATACAAATCAAAAGGACCCAGAGATTTTTACATTACACCCATCAGAAGGGCTAAGATCAAAAAGTCAAGTGACAATACATGCTGGAGCGAATGTGGAGCAAGGGGAACACACCTCCATTGCTGGCGGGAATGTAAACTTGTACAACCACTTTGGAAATCATTCTGGCGCTTTCTTAATTAGGAATAGCACTTCCTCAAAATCCACCTATACCACTCCTAGGTATATATTTAAAATATGATCAAGTATACAACAAGGACATTTTTTCAACTATATTCCTAACAGCTTCATTCATAATAGCCAGAATCTGGAAACAAACCAGATGTCCCTCAATTTAGGGATGCATACAGAAATTGTGGTACATTTATACAATGGAATAATACTCAGCAATAAAAAACAAGGAAATCATAAAATTAGCAGGCAAATTGTGGGAACTAAAATGAGGTATGCCAGAAGCAGAAAGACACACGTGGTATATACTTACTCATAAGTTTATATTACACATATAATATAGGATAAACATACTAAAATCTGTACACCTAAAGAAGCAAAACAAGAAGGAGGACCCTGGGTAAGATGATCAGTCCTCACTCAGAAAGACAAACATGGCAGACGTTGAAAGAGGGACAAAACAGGAAACAGGACATGAGCCTACAACAGAGGTCCTCTGAAAGATTTGACCCAGCATGGTATCAAAGCAGATGCTTACACTCATTGCCAAACTTTGGCCAAAGTGCAGGGAATCTTATGAAAGAAGGGGTAGATAGAAAGGCTTGGAGGGGACAGGAGCTCTACAAGGAGAGCAACAGAACCAAAAAATCTGGGAACAAGGGTCTTTTCTGAGACTGATACTCTAACCTAGGACCATGTAAGAAGATAACCTACCCCATGGCAGTTCAGTGTCCAAGTGCATTTCCTAGTAATGGGGACAGGAACTGTCTCTGACATGAACTCAGTGGCTTGCTCTTTGATTACTAACCCTTGAGGGGGGAGCAGCCTTACCAGGCCACAGAGGAGGACAATGTAGCTATTCTTGATGAGACCTGATAGGCTAGGGTCAGATGGAAGGGGAGGAGGACCTTCCCTATCAGTGGACTGGGTTAGAGGCATATGAGGAGAGGAGTGAGGGAAGGTGGGATTGGAAGGGGATGACAGAAAGGGCTTCAGCTGGGATACAAAGAGAATAAACTATAATAATAAAAAATAAAGAAATTTAAAAAATAGTCATCCAACACTTTCATTGAAAATATGTGCCACTTAAATAAAGACCCTTGCTGAACCTGCCATATGTCTGACCAGCAGTAATGCAAGTAATTACTTAACTGGTAATTTTTAAGTCACCTAAATTGTACAAATTTTTTGAAGTATCAATAGATAGCTCTTGTCAATAATTTTCCTCCAACTCCTTCTTTAACTGCAATAGTGTCATCCAAATTCTCAACCTTGAAACTCAAAGAAGTCGTACAAGTTGCTCTCTCTAACACGCTACTCAATTTTAGAAGAGTGTCAGTCTGTGATAATCTGAATTACTATCTTACTTTTTGGCTCTTGCCTGAATAAAGTATACTATCCACACAGAAATATTCTCTTTTGTTATTATCTTCTCTTTCCCCAAGTCTAGAAGGGGTATTCTCTTAACGAAAACAAGTGAATAAAACCTGAATAGCAACATAAATCTACATTATTAGCCATCTACATATCTTTATGCATATTGGAGTGAACAGTCCAATACCCTAAATAGTAACTTATAAATGTTAATTATTCATTAAATAAATTCATTTCTTCTTTCTATTCTTTCCCTTACTTTTCTATCTTTCATTTTCTTTTCTTTTCTCTTCTCTTCTTTTCATTTTCTTTCTGAGACAAGTTCAACCTGTGTAATCCTGGCTGGACTGCTATTTGCTACATTTCCTGAGTACACTAGATTGACCTTGAACTCACAGAAATTGTTTCTCTCCCTCCCTAACACTGGGAGTAGGTGCATGTAATCTTTCCCAGCCTTACTTAAACATTTACATCAATTATCATTCCCTATATCTTTTCTTGAATCCTTAGCTTAAATCCTCTTGATACTATCTAATATTTACTTATGTTTGTAGATAAGAATCTCGCTTTTCTTCTTGCTACTCTACTTTATTTGAGTACTTGTGGCAGACATGAAGCACATGTTGTAAATCGTCCAAATAATTGTCTAAAGAACAGAGCAGTGTGTTGCATTGACCACTGCATTCAGAAAGAAAAAAAAACACGATTGACTTTAAAACACATAAGATTATATAAATTTATATTTATGTAGATTACAGAAATTTCTAGCTAAACAATACAATGTTATATCTTATACACTTAATCAAGCATAACTTTACAAAGGTATGTTATTAATATTAAAAATGGTATGACCTCCACAAAGACCAAACTGAGCAGGGCACAGGGGTCTTATATGAGACAGTTTCTCCAACCAAGGACCACATATGGATACGGCCTAGAACCCCCGCTCAGATGGGGCCCATGATAGCTCAGTGTCGAACTGATGACCCTAGTAAGGGGAACAGGGACTGTTTTAGTCATGAACTTGATGGCTGACTCTTTGACCCTCCCCCATACATGCCAGGGAATAACAGCCTGGCTAGATCCCAGGGGAGGACATTGCAGCCAGCCCTGAGGAGACAAGATGAGCTGGGGTTGGATGGAAGGGGAGGAGGTCCTCCCCAGTTGGTGGACTTGGAGGGGCGGGGAGGAGATGAGGCAGGGGGCTACGCCTGGGATGCAAAGTACCTAACCTGTGATTGATATAAAAATAAATAAATTTAAAAAAACGTACGACCTAGAAAGTATGGATTGAAAACTGACAGTCAAAGCCATGTGCATACTCTGTGACCAAAAATAATGCAGAGAAGGAAAAAAAGTCAGGAGATTTTCATATAAAGTCTTGTGACTAGAAATTTGTAGTAAAATTTCCTATACTTGTGTTCCATGTGATGTGTGTACTTTGGGACAATGAATTCCTCAATCAATCATCAATATGTCACTAGCCAGGGAACAGTGTAAGCCATATGATGTACTTTGCTGAAATCAACTTATTAGTGGACCATTAATAACACTTCTTCAGAAATGTTCCTAAGAGCCTGAAGGCTTATCAAAAATATCAAAGCAAGCCTGGACAAATACTACTACTACTACTAATAATAATAATAATAATAATTTCTAAAAAAATGAATGATCTAACTTTGAACAATTTTAACATTATGTAGAAGAGTAGTCTTAGATAAGCACATTTCCTTTTCTAATATTCTTTCAACATCCCAGTTCATGTACCTCAATGACAATACAGGAGAGTCTATGCTGTCTTCAATCTGAGGCTCACTTTTCTCCACACAGACTTAGCCAAATCTTGAGCCCTGATAGAAGCCTGCTTTTCTTATCCCCATCTACTTTTTCCTCCAGTAGTTGCTCTACATGTTGGGAATATTACTTTCTTTATTAAATTTATGGGTAAATCTGAGTTGACATTGGAAAAGCCTCCTTCTAATATCCTCTTAATCATGTTTTGATAGTAGAGCTATAAAACAATGATTTGTTTTAGAGTCTATTTCTTTATTTACAAGATGGAGCCATGAACAGTTATAAACCAGTTTTCTAAAGTTGCCATAGTACATACTGGTAATCTAATCACCAGAATCCAATTGTCTCTGAATTCTGGAGTCTAGAAGTTCAAAACTAAGTGCAAAATTTCACAGTTTCTTACTGTCTTTGTGCTTGTCAGTTGTAGTTCTCTGTGTTGATCACCATCTGCTGCAAAAAAGGCTTCTCTTATGAGTGTTTAAAGATACACTAATCTTTGTGCAAAAAATGGGAATTTGGGGGCAGTTTATTACCATTCATAGCTCCAGTTATCACTGGGTGTCTACTGATTTGCTTGCCCTCCATATGAGTTTCTTCTTTGTGTAAGGACTTGACTTTTAGTCAGGAAACAATATCTATTAGTTATTTTTTGGTTGCTGTGACCACAATATTGAGAAGAACAACTTAAAGAAAATAAAAGAATTTGGAAATAACTCAACATTTCAATAGGTTTTATTCCATCATGGTGGGCAGGCATGGTGAAATTCTACATTTTGATTCAAAAGTTATGTGGTAGGAACTGTTCATATCATGGCAGACCAGTACAAAGACAGCAAGGTTGAAGCCAAGAGCCAGATTCAAAGGCCAAACTTTTGTGATCTTCTGAAAAAGAGTGTTTTTGTTTGTTTGTTTTTTAATCCATTTATTTTTTAATTCTTTTTTTAAATTAATTACACTTTATTCACTTTGTCTCCCCCCATAATCCCCTCCCTCCTCCCCTCCCAATGCAACCTTCCCTCCCCCTTCTCCATACATGTCCCTCCCCAAGTCCACTGATAGGGGAGGTCTTCCTTTCCTTCCTTCTGATCCTAGTCTATCAGCTCTAATCAGGAGGGGTTGCATTGTCTCCCTCTGTGGCCTGGTAAGGCTGCTGCCCCATCAGGATGAGGTGATCAAAGAGCAGGCCAATCAGTTCATGTCAGAGGCAGTCCCTGTTCCCATTATTATGGAACCCACTTGGATACTGAACTGCCATGGGCTACATCTGTGTATGAGTTCTAGGTTTTCTCCATGCATGGTACTTGTTTGGACCATCAGTCTCAGGAAGGACCGCTGTGCTCAGATTATTTGGTTCAGTTGCTCTCCTTGTGGAGCTCCTGTCCTCTCACTATCTTACTATTTGCCTCTTTCGTAAGATTCCATGCACTCTGCCCAACAATTGGCCATAGGTCTCAGCATCTGCTTTGATATTGTGCATGACAGAGCCTTTCAAGGGGCCTCTGTGACAGGCTCCTAGCTTGTTTCCCATTTTCTTCTTCTGATGTCAGTCTGCTTTGCCTTTCAGGCTGCGGATTGAGCATTTTAGCCAGAGTTGAAAAGCAGCAACTCAAGTAATCAAATTAAAAAATGGGGAATAGAACTAAACAGAGAATTCTCGAAAGAGGAATATCGAATGGCAGAGAAACACTTAAAGAAATGCTCAGTGTCATTAGCCATCAGGGAAATGCAAATCAAAACAACCCTGAGATTTCACCTTACACCTATCAGAATCGCCAAAATAAAAAACTCAAGTGATAACACATGCTGGAGAGGTTGTGGAGAAAAGGGGACCCTTCTCCACTGCTGGTGGAAATGTAAACTTGTACAACCATTCTGGAAATGAAGTTGGCACTTCCTCAGACAAGGAGGAATAGCACTTCCTCAAGATCCAGCTCTACCACTCCTAGGCATATATGCGAAAGAAGCTCAAGTACACAATAAGGACATTTGCTCAACCATGTTTGTAGCAGCTTTACTTGTAATAGCCAGAAGCTGGAAAGAACCCAGATGCCCCTCAACTGAGGAATGGATACAGAAATTGTGGTACATCTACACAATGGAATATTACTCAGCAATAATAAAAAAAAAGGATATGAAATTTACAGGTAAATGGTGGGAACTGGAAAGGATCATCTTGAGTGAGCTCTCCCAGAAGCAAAAAGACACACATTGTATATACTCACTCATATAGACATATAAAATAGGATAAACCTACAAAAATCTGTACACCTAAAGAAACTGATCAAGAGGGAGGACTCAAAGAGCTTTTTAAAGTTCCTCAGCCTTCTGATATCATGTCAGTAGCTGGTGAGAAACCCTCAGAAGATGAGCCTCTGTGAAACGTTCAGATTCAATCTACAATACACTCTTTTAGAGTAAAGCTGCGTCATGATACTCTAACTCTTAATTATTCTTCTCTGACTTTATAACCAAATACTTTGATACCCTGTGGCTTAGAATTTAACACATAGATGTGGAATACAATACAACCTACAGCACTTATTTCATATAGCTGTTGGGTGGATAATAAAGTATCACATGTGAAGTGTTTATTGTAGTATGTTATGTAGCAAACAATAAATATGAAATAAATTGTGTGTCATTAAAATACATGTACAGTTTATGGCAAATTTTATCCACATATAATTTCATTTATTGTTGGTATTCTCTATTTCTTTATGAAAATGTTTTCTTTGTTTACATGTACACACACACAGAAACACACAGACAAACTTTCATTCTTCTTCAAACATAAAAACATCCATACTAGTCGGATTTTAATAATAAAAAGAAACTCTTGGATGTCCAAAAAGCTTCAAAGGGAAGCATAAATGTCCCCAACTTTTGAAAAAAATTTTATATATAGGCAAATTTACATTTCTCTAAGAAAAAAATTATGTTGTTCTTGTGTAAGGAGGCTAAAGTTTACCTGCTTTAGCAGCTTCTCTTTTATTTCATATTTTTAAAAAGGTGACTATGAAATCACTAGTACAGAATATGCCTCACAAGTGACAGAACTCAGTTACTTTGTTTTTTCCTATAGCATTGTTCCAGTCTCAACCTCAGAAGCATAGTTTGAAAGCTACACTCACACTATTCCAGCAACTGAGTAGATTTATAAAAGGGATCATTTGGTAGACAACAGACAGCCCTGGTCAATCACACAGTGGTATTCTGCACACAAAACTTAAGTAAGCATCCATATCCAAAGTTCCCCAAATTTTCTGCTTAGCAAGGACTTGTCCATTGTAGTCTCTCAAGAAATTGTTTTTGGTAGAGTATTCACTGTAGGCTGTCAAAATGAATGCAAGATTCTGGTTTGAAAGTCATGGTTAATATACATCTTGCTGCCAGAATGACAATCAGAGCAGGAGCAGACAAAGACATCCATTATATGGATGGATTTTAATAATAAAAACAAAATGTTGGACTTTCATGAGCAGTCAAAATGCTGCCTAAGCATCCCAAATGAATGAAAATAGCAATTAAAATGGAAAAGAATGAAAAATGCTTAGTTATATGTTAACTATATAATCATATACTTTATTTATACTCTCTCCATCTCCCTCTTCCTGTCCCTCTCCCTGTCCCTCTGTGTGTGTGGGGGGGGGGAGGGATAAGTCTTGCATTCTTGTGGGAGGATGGGTGGCTTGTGCACATGCTATAAATGCAGTGTCAAGAACAGTATCAGCTATCTTCCTCTATTGCTCTCTACTATATTTCTCGAAAACCATAAACTTGCTGTTTTTAGCTTAAATGGCCCACTAGTGAGATCGTAGGACCTGTTTGCCTTTGGCCCCAAAGCTGGGGCACTCATAGCCATCTGTGGCTTCTTACATGTGTGCTGGGAACACACACAAGGTCCTCACAATTACAGAGCAAGCACTTTTTTTCATTTTCTTTTTATTTAATTTTATTTCTCACAACTTATTCACTTAATATCCCGACAGTAACCCCTTCCACATCTCCTCCTGGTCCTATCCTGTTTTCCATGCCCTCCCCCCATGTCTCTCCTGGAGTCCACTGAAAGGGGGAGTCCTCTTTCCTTACTCTTTGACCCTAGCTTAAAAAGTCTCATCAGGACTGCCCGGATCCTCTTCCTCTGTGGGCTGTCAAGGCTACCCTGCCAGGAGCAAGTAACCAGGCAGCAAGGAACTGAGTTCATGTCAGAGACAGCCTCTGTCCCCCTTACTAAGACACCCACATGGAGACTGAGCTGCCTATGGCTATATCTGAGCAGGTAGTCTAGGTCCTCTTCATGCATGGACCTTGGTTGGTGCGTCAGTCTCTGCAGCCCTGCCCCCCTCCCTTGGTCCCAAAAGACTATATTCAGGGATCATTTCTATAGTTCCCTACTAAGAAGCAAGCACTTTTATTAACTAAACTATCATATTAGCCCATCTTTTGTTGCAGTACTAGTAATATTATTCCCACATAAATGCATAAAGACCATCATGTGTTTTTAATTAATTATTTTTTATTTATTACAATTTATTCACTATGTATCCCAGCTGTAGCCCCCTCCTTCATTCCCTCTCAGTCCCACACTCCCTAACTTTTCTCTTCTCATGCCCATCTCCCAGTCTACCAGTAGGAGAGGTCCTCCTTCCCTTCCCTCTGATGCTAGCCTATCAGGTCTCATCAGGACTGGCTGCATTTTCTTCCTATTTACATTGTGATTCAAAGGCTCAAGCAGCTATCCTCTGATAAAGACTTTGGGAAAGGATTGTGTTGTGAATTTCATTTTGTTATTAATAAAATAATTTAGAAGTGGACTGGAAAATAATCCCAAGGACAATTTAATTAGAATTTAGGGAAAAATTAATGCAGGTAAAATATAACTCTCAACATCTGCCAGAAGGAAGACAGAAAATGAGACAGACTGTACACTAGCAATGGATGTTGACAACATGGCCACATGGCAACAAAAGAGGGGTTCAGACAAACACTGGAAAAGCCCTGCATACCAGGGACAGCTTAGGCTTTGGTTAACACCCAATAAAACAGAATAAAAAACTAAAAGGGTAGGCCAGATGGCAGGGACCCCGCAGTGTTCTCTGATGGAAGCAGCTGCAAGGGGCCGCACTTCAAGGTCTATGGGAAGGGAAAGTACACTGTCTCATTAAGGGAATAAAAATGTTCCATCTTATTCAGGATAGCTCAGAAAGCCTAGTATCCACTCAAGCCTAGAAACAGGACATAGAAATCCAGATACATTCACCTGCTTGGATAGTGATTCAGTTATATGGTAATCGAAGAAATAGCTAAGATGATGTTAACATTCTAGTATGACCACAAAAATAGAAGGAGAAATCCATAGCGTCAAGAGCATGAGTATACAGTAGTAGGAGTACAACATAAAAAACAATGCATTAAAGGTGAATTCTCAGAATTAAAAATAATGCTTACTGAAGACTCTTGGCCACAGTCACGTATTGGCAGTAAAAAACTGTAATTTCCATATCTTTAAAGATAGGGGAATGAGGTCAAAAGTGCAACGTTGAATAAATAATTTAACATATTCATTTAATTTTTATAAGAATATGAATATATTTCTGTGTATGAATGCACACATATATGCAGGTTCCTGTGGAGGCCTGAAGAGGGCATCAGATTTCTTGGAGCTGTGAGCTGTGGGAAGTGGATGAACTTAATCCTCTGAAAAATGCAGCAAATGTCCTGAATGCTGAGCCACCTACCCAATTTCAATAAACACTAATTTGAAAGGACCCTTTAAAGACAGGCTTATAATAGCCTCTTGTTAAGTACAATGCAGTCCCAAGACTGCAAATGTCTATAAATATTAATAAACCTTCTGCTGCCATATGGAGCCCTGGGAGAGTTATCTCTCCAATGACCACTGTCAGGATTATGGGAGAACACAGAGATGTGTCCTGTTCAGCTGGAAGAGCCCGAGAGCAGAAAGGGTAAGGGAAGCATAAGCAAGCATTCCCCAATGGGTTCATCATGAGATATGCCTCATAATTAACTGAAGGTGACCTCACTTGCTTCCTCCTAATCAGGGTTGGTTAGTTACTCTAACACACTGTTGATTTGTTTTGATTTTTCTTCTGCTTTCCAATTGCTAATAGCTCCAAGAAGTTTTTATTGCTGTTATTTGTTTTCACTTCAAACTGTTTTAATCTTTCATTACATATCCCCAAGTGGACAAAGAGTACATAGATATTGCTAATATATCGTTGGGGAGGCCAACAAAACCACACTGAGACTGATGGAGATAAATGCACATAACCTGTACTTGGATTGAGGCTCTCAATAGAAAGACACTAATTATTACTCATAATTAGTGGAAAGAGGGTAATATGACTATTTCATATACACAAAAGGGATTTATTAAGACCTGGGCAAATAAGGACTATAACAGAGAGTATTTGCTACCAAAAATCCTGTTATGCTTTTATTTGTTTAAAGTTAGTTTACTTGCATCTGTGTTCACAGAAACAAGTATGTTATTTTCCATCTTTTTCTGTATGACACATGTTATGAGAAATTGCTGGATGGGACTTCTGGGATGTGCCTTAAACTAGTTGATACAGCCATGAGACCTACCCTGCTTCCTGTGGCCTTTTCCTTTCTTCCTGGGTTGTAAACTTTGTAATTGGAAACCTTCAACCCAGTATGTGGATACTGGTACATGGGTGTAGATACCTTTGGTAGTCATACATCACTTTAGATTTCATTCCTTAGAAGTCATCCACCTTGTTTTATGAGGGAAGGTCCCTCATTTTCATCTGGAACTTCCCGGCAAACTCTGAAGAGTCAACTCTTAGCATCTTCCCAGCTCTAGGTTTCTGAGTGTGCAGCACCAGGCTCAGATTTTTGTATGAGTTCTTATGATCAAGCTCAACTCCTCATGCTTGTGCAGGAAACACTTTTCTGACTGAGCCATCTCCACAGCCTGTGGACTTTTTTGTTTTGTTTTTTAATAACCTTCAGTGACTTTGTGTACCCTCAGGCTCATTTCTGTGTTTTCCCCATACTTCTTTGAAATGATAAAATACACAAGTATGTTTCTTTTTTACTCTCAGCTAAGCAACATTGAGTGACAGACCATACCATTTCTAACTCTTGGAAGCTGTATGATGCAACTGGGTGAAGAAACTGGACATACAGAGAAAAGCCCAGTAGACTCTACAGACTGAAGACCAAAGTGTATTGATAAGAGTTATACTATCCTAATCTTAATTTCTGAAAGGAAGATAGGAAGTATACATTGGATTAAATACTTATGAGTATAATTATTCATGCTATCATTTAAAAGTATAAACTAAGGTTTAACATTGACATAAAATTAATTTCAGTCTTTAGAAGTAAAATTTATAATGTGAAAAGAGGAATTTTATGTAATAAAGAGGGACATAGAAATGAGTATAAAATATTTAAACAGTGAGAAATACTAGGTGTATAATTACAGTTTTGATGAGACAGAGCAGGGGATTTGCAAATTGAAGGCAAGCCTAGGGTACAATGCCCATGTCTAGCTTAAAAGGCCACAGAAATCAAACAAAAGATTTATTTTGCTTAACATTATCTCTGGTTTCTTCCATTTCCTTGCCAGTGACATGATGTCCTTCCTTTTTATATCTGAGTAAAATTTCATTTTGTACATATGCTGCATATGTACATAACAGTCATCTGGCGGATGTGGTAAACTGGCTGCTTTGGTCACAGTCGGTAGTGTGGCTATCTGTGGAGTGTGGACTCATCTGGTTAATGTAAATTGGTTACATCTGTCACAGTCGGTAGTGTGGCTGTCTGTGGAGTGTGGACTCATCTGGATGTTATAAATTGGTTGCTTCTGTCATAGCTGGTAGTGTGGCTCTCTGCGGAGTGTGGACTAAGGGCCCTTCACATGTATTCCCAGAAGATCTATAGCTGGATAGTATGAAAATACTTCCTGTACTTGTTTCAGAGTCTGTGTACAGTCTCTCAGTGGCTGGAGTGTTTTAATCCACACTAACAGAACATTAGGGTGTCAGCTTCCTGTCAGCCTCACACACATTAGCTAGTTTTTATTTTTATTTTCCTTTTTTTACCTTACATCCCAAGGGTGGGCCGTGCCTCCTCTCCTCCAATCTCCTCTTCCCTCTTCTTCCTTCCCCTCTCCCTTTCCCCACAGAAAAGGGGAGCTTCCTTTCCCCATATCAACCTTCCAAGAACATCAAGTCACATCAGGATTGAGCTGAGCACATCTTCATCCCCTGAAGCCAGGCAAGGCAGCCCTGCCAGGGGGAAGGGATCCAAAAGCAGGAAAATATATTCTATTTTAGAAAGAGCACCTGCCCCACTCACCACACACACCGTATGAAAACCCAGGCACTCATCAGCTACATGTGTGCAGGTGGGCTAGGTCCAGATCACACATGCTCCTTAGTTCATGTCTCAGTAACTGACTGGGTTGGTTGTCTCTGTCTTCTTGTGAGGTTCCTGTCCTCTCCAGATCTTTCCATCTTTCCTCCAGCACTTTCACAGGAAACTCAGAGCTCAGCCCATGCCTGGCTGCAAATTCCATCATCTGTCCTGATCTGCTGCTGGCTGAAGTCTCCCAGAGGACAGCCAAGTTAGGCTCCTGCATGCAAACATAGCAGACTATCATTAATAGTTCAGGGTCTGACTCTCTAATGTGGGGTAGGCTGGGAACAAGAAGGGAAACTGATGGCGGAATATTTCTTTGTCAAACTGGAGGCCTGTGACAGGGTAGGCTCCTGGAAGGACATGGGTGTGACTCTACCTGAAACTCATAAGGGGGTGGGGGGACATAAAGACTAAACTGACCACCTCCTAGCCAGGTAGCAATAGTAGAAGGAGAGGAATGGCAACCCACCAACAAACTCTGTGATCCGTAAATTGCCCTGCCTACAAGTAGCACAGGGATAAAGAAGGAACAAAGATTGAGGGAAATTCGAATCAATAACTGAACATTAGATATTGTCTTTTTTTCTCCCTAGTGACAGCCAGTCTGGAATAAGATAAATTTGCAGTGTAGTCTGGTTTACATTTTCCTGTGGGCTTGACAGATGTTGAAATGTTAATGTGTTTATTAGCCATTTATAGTTCGTTTTAGAACTCAGATTTGTTCATTTGCCTAGTTGATGACTGGATAAAAAATTCACTAATGTTTATTATTTTGGATTCTTTGTAGACTCAAGATACTAATCCCATGCTGAGTGAATAGCTGCCAGAGATTTTCTTCCCGTCTACAGGTTGTCCCTATGCTCTGGTCAATATTTACTTTGTTGTTCAGAAGCCTTTTAAAATTGACAAAATCTCATTTTCAATTTTTGTGCTATATTTCTAGGTAAATAAAGCCATTCCCAAGTTCCAGATGTGTGCACTGTTTACATACTGCATATCATATTACAGGATTTATTTATATCTTGCTTAGTATGCCTTATAGTGTCCAATGGCATCACAGCTCTCATGACGTGGCATTAATTATTCTTCTTTGAATTTTCATATTTATTTGAAACTCAGTTTCCTAAGTGTGATGGCTATTCTTGGTTAACAATTTAACTACAACTATAATTAAGTAAAACCCAAGAGTCTAGGTGCACATGTGAGGGATTCTCCTTAAGTAAATCATTTTAAGTGTGACGACCAGTCTTTAGTCTTGATTTTTTTGAGGTCAGTAGATCCAACTTCAATCATGACCACACCTTCATATTTGTAAAACACTCATATTTGTAAAACACAGATGATGAATTGTAACCTCCCACAAAATTCAGCATTGAGTTTCACTTTTAACTTTTGTATTCTAAATGACAACATACAGGAACCAAATTATGGATAAGTAAGACCAAATCTCAAAGATTCCACACATACGCACTATTTATAATTGCTTTGCAAATAGTGATACTTTGACTTCTTCCTTTCCAATTGGTATCTCCTTGATCTCCTTTAGTTGTCTTATTGCTCTAGCTAGAACTTCAAGTTCTATGTTGAAGAGATATGGAGACAATGGGCAGCCTTGCCTAGTCCCTGATTTCAG
>CM053761.1:59923635-59947918 GCA_028658305.1 Pachyuromys duprasi
AAGGACCATGTGTGGATATGGCCTGGAACCCCCGCTCAGATGGGGCCCATGATAGCTCGGTGTAGGACTGAAGACCCTAGTGAGGGAAACAGGGACTGTTTCAGTCATGATCTTGATGGCTGACTCTTTGACCCTCCCCCATACAAGACTGGGAGTGACAGACTGGCTAGATCCCAGGGGAGGGCAGTGCAGCCAGCCCTGAGGAGACAGGATGAGCTGGGTTTGGATGGAAGGGGAGGAGGTCCTCCCCTGTTGGTGGACTTGGAGGGGGCGGGGAGGAGGGAGATGAGGGAGATGAGGGAGGGAGTGGGAGGGTGGGAGGGAATGAGGGAGGAGGCTACGCCTGGGATTCAAAGTACCTAACCTGTGATTGATATAAAAATAAATAAATTAATAAAAAAAATAATTGCTTTGCCCCGAGTCCTGCATCCTGATCACCTGCTATGATCCAGCTGTCATGTTCTCCAGGGAGCTTGCAGCTTTTCTGGCTGAAGCTTGCATTTTTCCCTGGTGGATGCTGCTACAGAGGCCCATTATGACTGCTTTGGGATCAAACGCATAATGTGGAACCAGATAAAAATCAGCTTATGAGATACAAATTTGGGTAGATCAAGCAAAACAGATGCAGTCGTAGATAATTTAAGCCCATCTGATACAGCATTGATTGAAAAGAAACATGTACCAAAGGGAAACAAAACAGCACAAAATGCCTTCATAGAGATCTCCAAGGTCTTAAAGGCTAACATTAACTGATTTGTAATCTAGTCCTGTGAAGATATAAAGTGGAATTTGATTTTGATTTTAGGGACCATCTGAAAAATATTGAGATCAGGTAGAAGAAGATATCCTTAATTGTCACCAATATTTGTGATGATGATTAACAGTGTGTATGAGCATGTGTGTGTATGTTAGATATCAAACCCAGGATTCCAGACATCATTTTTTAACTAGTGGCATAATTTTAAAAACAGAATAATGGGGTAAAGAGAAGGTTCAGCCATTAAGAAAACTAGTTGTAATTTCTGTCCTGTTTGCCTTTCTGAGTGAGGATTACCCAGAGTCCTCCTTCTTGCTTAGCTTCTTTAGGTATACAGATTTTAGTATGTTTATCCAATATTATATGTCTAATATCCACTTATAAGTGAGTATATACTGTGTGTGTCTTTCTGCTTCTGGGTACCTCACTCAGGATGATCTTTTGTAGATCCCACCATTTTCCTGAAATTTTCATGATTTTCTTGTTTTTAATTGCTGAGTAGTATTCCATTGTGTAAATGTATACAATTTCAGTATCCATTCCTTTGTTGAGGGACATTGGGGTTGTTTCCAGGTTCTTGCTATTACGAATAAAGCTGCTACAAACATGGTTGAGCAAATATCCCTGTTGTGTACTTAAGCATATCAGATAAGGGAGAAAACAGGAAACAGGACAGGAGCCTATCAGAGAGGGCCTCTGAAAGACTCTACCCAGAAGGATATCAAAGCAGATGCAGAGACTCATAACCAAATTTTGGGCAGAGTGCATGGAATCTTATGAAAGAAGGGAGAGATAGAAATACATGGAGGTGACAGGAGCTCCACAAGAAGAGCAACAGATCCAAAAATTCTGCACCCAAGGGTCTTTTCCAAGACTGATATTCCAACCACGGACCATGCATGGAGATAACCTGGAATCCTTGCACAGATGTAGCCCGTGGCAGTTCAGTGTCCAAGTGGGTTCCATTGTAATGGACAGGGGCTATCTCTGACATGAACTGATTGGCCTGGTCTTTGATCACCGCCCCCTGAGGGGGAAGCAGCCTTACCAGGCCCCAGAAGAGGATAATGAAGCCACTCTGATGAAACCTGATAGACTAGGATTAGAAGGAAGGGGAGGAGGACCTCCCCAATCAGTGGACATTGGGAAGAACATGTGTTGAGAAGGGGAAGGGAGGGTGGGATTGGGATGGGAGAAAAGAGGGAGCTACTGAGGGATACAAAGTGAATAACCTGTAATTAAAAATAAACATGAAAAATATAGACAAAACAAATAGAAGGAAGAGAGTCCAGGACAAGGCACAAGAATCAGAGAACCACTCATTCATACCTTTAGAAATCCCATAAAAACACTAAACTAGGGGCTATAATATGTACACAGACTACCTGATGCAGACCAGTGAGGGCTCTGTACATGCTGCTCACTCTCTGTGAATTCATGTGTTTTGATCTAGTATATTTAGAGGGCCTCCAAACCCTCTTGCTCTTTTCATCTTTCTTCCTCCTCTTCTATAGAGTTCCCTGAGCCCTGGTGGTGAGAACTTGATGGAATCATCCCTTTTAGGGCTGAGCATTCCAAGGTCTCTCACACTCTGCATAATATCTGATCATTCTAATCTGCTACAAGAGGTATCTTCTCTGATGTTTGCTGAGCAACATAGCTATGAGTATAACACAATGTCATTGGGAGTCACTTTACTGTGGTAGAGTAGTTTTTTTTGTTTGTTTCTTGTTTGTTTTTCCTAGGTCCATGGACTAAGTAGCCTCCTCTTCTTGGGACAAAAAATTTTGGGTATGGGTTATATCTTGTAGGTTGGGACTTAAGTCATGTCAGATTTTGGTTGGTTACAACAAGTTTTGTGCCAATATTTTCATAGCATTTCCTGAAGGCAGCAGGACACCAAAGCCCAATCCTTTAAAGTTTTCAGGACTCACAAAACATCATCACTAGGGTTCAAGTGTTCAACACTTTGAGTAGATTTTAAGGAGCATTTTACATTTAAACCACAACACTGAAAATTTCAGAAAAATTCTCACTCACTATCAATAACTCATTGTTTACTCTCTTTATTTTTATTGTTATAATATATTTGGTTGCGTCTTATAAACTCTCCGGGACAAGGCAACACATATGTGGAACATATCCACAGATCTTTGAAAATGATGATATAATTGGTTATGTACTCAAACAAATGAGTTCCATTTTCACAGAACAGAACAAAATGTCAAGTCTTGAAAACAACAGAAGGGGCTTGTTCTATTGTAAACTATCTCTTGTGATATTTGTTTCTGCCTGTTCGGCAAATCATTGATGATCTCACCCTTGACAGTGCATAAAATCTATTGACAGGGTTATATTCCTTCATATCTATGCTGCTGTCAACCCTAACATACCTGGACAAATGATTACTTTTAGTAGAGGACCTAAGATGAACATTTAGATCAAATTTTGGGCTATGTGCCCTTTCTAACTTCACACTTACTTGTAATTAATTGGTCCCATTCTTGGTTTATTTTTCAGCCATTCTATTATCTTGAATCTCTCCCTTGTGGGGAGGAGTGGATTATTCTTTTTAAGACAGGGTCCTATTTTTTCAAAGTTTGACATAAATTTCCTATATAGGCCTTGATAACTTTGAACATATAATCTTCCTATTTCTACCTCTCAATTTCTGAAATTATATGCAGGCACCATCATACCTGACACTTGAATGTTATTAAAATTTGAACAAGAAGGTATACATTTTCATTTGCATTATTCAGATTCAAACTGGTCAGTGTTCCTTTTTTATAGCATGGTGTGGTACCAGATTTCCACACTATTGGAAAATATCTATGGATCTTAAAAAGTAATTTTCGAAAATATTATGAATTACTATCCTATGCTTCTTCTACACATTTATTGATTTTTCAGTTCATCTACTTACTACCTTTGTATACTCTTTAAATAACCACCTGATATGCTTTCCAGCTGGGCAATTTCAATGAAAAATATCTTCTCTTTTTTTGCTATCAGAAGTTCCTCATATGAATCACAGGTATTTAAGAATAAATTTCTGTTGGATTTAGTCATGTTATCTTGATCATGACATTAAATAATAGAAATGTCAGTTGCTGGATGTATTATGCACTCAATAGTCTCAGTTCCCATCTTTGTACTTGGAGGCTTTATTGCTTTGGCTTAACATAGTAATATGTTGCCCTGGAAAACATATGGATATTTATATCAATTTTGGGCAAGTTTTATCAAAGATGAAATATCTAGAAGAACTACTGCACATCATTTAGCCTAAAGACTTGTTTTCTGTAAAGAACACCAACAACTGAATACTCTGGCTTCAAAGAACTTGATATACATAAATAGTGACATTATAGACCTCATCATGATTAAAAGCTAGTTTTCTCTGTGAAACCCTGAAAAGATGAGAAATTGACAAGATACAGCCTGCATGAAGGACTTGCTAGCTGTCTTATTCATGCATTAAAATATCTCAAAAGAAAATTAAACTCAAGTGTAAAAGAAAAATAGTCCAATCAGAAAACAGGTAAAAATGAGAACAGACAATTCACTAAGAGAGACAAACAGATGGCAGAGAAGCACATGAAAAGATGCTTAGCATGATGATTAACCATTAGGGAAAATGCAAATTGAAACCACAAGGATATGTCATTATACACTTCTCAAAATGGTCAAATTAAAAAAATAGCAGTAACCTCAAAAATTATGGAGCTATAGAACTGGGTCACTCAGACATTGCTGGTGCTGATTCAGAAAGTAAAAGCCACCCTGGAAAATAATTTGGTAGCAATAAACAGTAATGAGCAATCAGAACATGCAACAACTCAAATGATTCTGAAACAGTTATGTGGAGGGAAATAAGATATTCATTGTACATAAATTATATAGAACGATATTATATTATATTGTACTATATTATATTTATATACAGTATTTTGAAGCAAATGCAGAAATAGCGTAGTGGTAAAAGATATATTTCTTTAGGCCCACCCTGATTGGGGGAAGAGAGGGATGAAAGGGTCTTTGTATGGAACTGAATAGTCATTCCCAAGAATCTCAGAGGTGAGAAAGTCTTGGATTTATTAGTGTCAGCACACAGTTCATGAACTTATATCAGAACTTTTCAACCTCTTCCTGATACAGAAGCTGAATATAGGCTAAACAGCTCTTGGTGGACCTTCTTAATCACTGCAGGAAAATGAATGATTATCCCAAAGTAAAAATGTTAAAAAGTATTATTTTACCTACTCACTTCAAACTGTTACCATGTATATCTTAGGTGTCAATCTATGTGGCTTTTTCTTTTGGCATACTTCAATCACAAAAGGTTCAAGCTAGTGAGTTAAGAATTTTGAAATAGAAAGAAGTTGAAGCTCTCACCTGAAATTCAAGTTCAGGTTTCTATTTAAGTTATGCTTCTGGTCTGATAATTAATGGTGGCTGTTAAATTAAGCAATTAGTTATGTCCTGTGACTTATTATTAACAATCTCTGCTCAGTTCCTATTCCTTTCTATGGAAAATGGTGTTATATTTAAGTGTGTTGTGAAACCTTCCTTTTGATTTAGAAGTTATAAGGTTATTACAATAGTTATGAAGAATTATGTCGTCTTCATTTGACCTGATAATTGGTGTCTTTGATTTTCTAAAGGAATAGTAGTGTTGACTGACATTTGCTATGATGAAGAAGGGAGAGGAAACATGAGCCTTCTGAGAGGTCATACAGGTATAGGAACAAATGATCGTGTGTAGTGGGAACTATAAGATCAGTAAAGATGTAGTGACAGGGTTGGTGTGGTAGGAAATGTTTAGCTTTGCTTGTGAAGGCACAGGCTCAGCTAAGTCTCATGTTTCAGGAAGGAATGCTCGCACACTGAAAGGGCAAGACAGGAGTTGCTAAGGTAATCTTAACCAACACAGCCATAATCAATAAAGTTTGCCCTATCTATTTGAAAAAGCATCTGGGACTGAAAAGATGGGCCAAAGGGAAAGAACTGCTGCTTTTCCAAAAGAGCTAAGTTTGATTCCCAGTACCCACATTGGAAAGCTTACAACCACCTAAAATTTCAGCTTCAGAGGACCTAGCATCCTATTCTGGTCTCCACAAAAACCCAGACTCATATTTTATGCACATACACTCACACATACACACACACACACACACACAAACACCTGCCTACCATAATTTATGAAGTGGGAAATTTTTATACAGTTTGACAAATACAAAGCAGAACAAAACAAAAGCAAACAAACAGGAAACCTTCTCCCTGTCCCCAATGTGTGTGGATATGTGTCTGTGGGTATGGGTGTATGTATGTGCCCATGTGTATATGTGTCTGTGGGTATGGGTGTATGTATGTGCCCATGTGTATATGTGTCTGTGTGTATGTATGTGTCCATGTGTATGTGCTTCTCTGTTATTATCAATGGATTCTAAATTTTGGTTTCATCAACTTTCTCTTGTCTCTCCTTTGTAAATACTGAACGACTTTTGTTGTCTGAACATTGATTTCCAGAAGATCTCAGAGCTCCAAACTTAAATATCATCTGTACACTTACAGATTCCAAGGTAACATTTTTAAGGTTGCATTTCTCAGAATCTGATGCAAATCCCCACCACACATCCAGCAATGTATGTGTTAACTTGTGGAAACTCAATATTTAATGTCCATGTTCATGTCAGGTGGGCTGATATTTTACTATCTGTATTTTCTCTTTCTCTCTCTCCACGGAAACATATTTGAAAAAGAAGTTGACATCATTTTATTTTTCTCAGCCAGCCATTGTTCGAGGACAAAATTAGAGACATCAGGACATTAGCAGAAATGCCTTTTACAACCTCCATGTCATCCATTATATATGAATTCATTTGTCCTAAATTCATTCTTTTTTATATTTATTTATTTTACATCACGAGGGAGCCCCTTCCCTTCCTTCCTCCAAATCCCTCTGGTTCCACTCCTCCTTCCCCCCAGAAAAGGGGAGTACCTATCCCTCAAAATTAACCTTCCCAGCACATCAAATCACAACAGGAGTGAACATATCTTCACCCCCCTGAGGCCAGGCAAGGTAAGTGTTGCCAGAGAGAAGTGACCCAAAAGCTGGCAACAGAGTCCATGTTAGAAACAGTTCCCACCTCCACTGGCCAAGTGCCCCATATGAATACCAGGTCACCCATAGGCTACTTGTGTACAGGGGCCCTAGGTCAAGATCATGTATGCTCCTTAGTTGATGTCTCAGTCTCTGAAAGCCACCAGGGGACTGGGTTGATTGTCTCTGCTGGTCTTCTTGTGAGGCTTCTGTCCCCTCTGTGTCCTTCTATCTTTCTCTTCTATAGGACCCCCAGAGTTCGACCCCATGCTTGGCTGCAAGTCTCAGCATCTGTCTCAATCCATTACTAGCTGGAGCCTCTCAGAGTAAGGTCAAGATAGGTTCCTGACTGAAATCATAGCAGAGTATCATTATTCATTTCAGGGGTTGGCTCTCTATCATGGGGTGGGTCTCAGGTTGGGCCAATTATTATTTGATCCTTCCCTCAATCTTTTTTTTCCTCTTTATCCCTGCAATTCTTGTAGGCAAGGTAATTTGGGGTCACAGGTTTTGTATGTAGCATGAGGTTCCCCTCCTTCTGCTAATCCTGCCTGAATGAGTGGTCAGTTCAATCTTCATGTTTCCCCATCCCCCAATTGAAGTTTCACCTAGAGTCATGTGAATATCCTCCCAGGAGCCTACCCTGTTGCAGGCCTTCAGGTTGACAAAGAGATACCCCATCCCAAGCTTTCACCTCCAAGCCCTGTTCTTCCCACATCTGATCCCCACACATGTTTCTATCTCCTGCCTTCCCTTTCTTCATCTACTTCTGCTATTTATTCTATTTCCCCTTCTGAGTGGCATTCTGGCACCCACCCTTAGGCCTTCCTTATTACTTAGATTATTTTGGTCTATGGATTGTAGTATGGTTGTCCTGTACTAAATGTCTAATGTCTCAGATTCATGATGTCCTATTTATTGATTGTTGATCTCAGCCTGTGTTGTTGGTGCTCTGTTTAGGAAATTGTCTCCTATGCCAATGAGTTACAGAATGTTCTACAATTTGCCTTCTAATAGGTTTAGATTTTGGTGTTATGTCAATATCATAGATTCACTTGGACTTGAGTTTTGTCCCGGGTGATAAGTACAGGTCTATTAGTATTTTCTACATGCAGACATTCAGCTAGACCAGCACTGTTTTTTGAAGATGCTTTATTTCCATTACATGGTTTTCACTTCTTTATCGAAATTAAAGTACCTGTAGGAGTAGGGTCTTCAGTTTGGCTCCATTGATCAACCTGTCTGTTTCTATGCCATACCATGTAGTTTTCATTACTATTGTTCTGTAGTATAACTTAAGATCAGGAATGTTGATGCCACTGGAAGTTCTTTTATTTTACCAAATTATTTTGGTTATTCTGGGTCTTTTATTTTTCCATATGAAGTTAATGGTCTCTTTTTATAGGTAATTGTAAAGAATTGTGTTGGAATTTTGATGGGAATTGCATTGAATCTGTAGGTGGCTTTTGGTAGGATGGACATTTTTACTATGTTAATCGTGTGAGCCACAGGATACAGCAGATCTTTCCATCTTCTAAAATCTTCAGTTTCTTTCTTCAAAGACTTGATGTTGTCATCATATGGGGCTGTCACTTGCTTGGTTAGAGTGACACCAAGATATTTTATATTGTTTGTTTTGCTATTGTGAAGGGTGTTGTTTTCCTAATTTCTTTCTCAGCCCTTTTGTTGCTTATATAAAGGAGAGCTACTGACTTTTTTGAACTAATTTTGTATCCAGACACTTGACTGAAGGTGTTTATAAGTCATAGGAGTTCTCTGGTAGAATCTTGGGGTCACTTAAGTATACTATCATATCTTCTGTGAATAGTGATACTTTGACTCCTTCTCTTTCGATTTCTTTCCCCTTGATCTCATTTACTTGTCCTCTTGCTCTAGCTAAAACTTCAAGTGTCATGTTGAAGAGATATGGTGAGACTGGGCAACCTTGCCCACTCCATTTAACTTGATGTAGGCTATTGACTTGCTGTATTGATTGCCTTTATTGTGTTTAGGTATGTGCGCTGAATCCCTGCTCTCTACAAGACTTTAAACATGAAGGAATGTTTGATTTTGTCAAAGGCCTTCTCACCAGCTAATGAGATGATCATGTGGGTTTTGTTTTTTCTTTCCATTTGTTTATATGGTAGATTACTTTGATGGATTTTTGTATGTTGAACCATCCCTGCATTCCTGGGATAAAGCCTACTTGATCACAATGGATGATATTTTTTATATGCTCCTGGATTCAGTATGCAAGGTTTTTTTGAGTATTTTTGCATCAATGTTCATAAATGAGATTAGTCTGAAATTGTCTTTCTTTGTTGGGTCTTTGTTTGATTTAGGTATCAAGGTAAGTGTGGTCTCATAGAATGCATTTGGCAATGTTCCTCCTACTTCTATTTTTGGAATAGTTTGAGGAGTATTGACATTAGTTCTTCTTTGAAAGTCTGGTAGAATTCTGTGCTAAAACCATCAGGCCCAGGGCTATTTTTGGTTGAGAGGCTTTTGATGACTGCTTCTATGTCCTTGGGAATTATAGGATAATTTAAATTGTTTACCTGATCATGACGTAACTTTGGTAACTGTTATCAGTCAAGAAAATCACCCATTTTATTTAGATTTTCCAATTTTGTGGCATACACTTTTTTTAATGTATAATCAAATGAATCTTTGGATTCCCTTGGTGTCTGTTGTTACATCCCATTTTTCGTTTCTGATTTCATAACTTGGATACTCTCTCTTTGCTTTATACTTACTTTGGCTACAAGTTCAACTATCTTGTTAATTTTCTCAAAATATAAAAAGCTCTTGGTTTTGTTGATTTTCCGTGTTGTTCTCTTTGTTTCTAGGTTGTTGATTTAAGCCATGAGTTTCATTATTTCCTGTCATAAACTCCTCATGGGTGTGTTTGCTTAAGAGTTTCCAGGTGAGTTGTTAAGTTGGTAGTACAAGCTTTCTCCACTTTCTTTATGAAGGCACTTAATGCTATGAACTCCTCTTAGTACTGCTTTCATTTTGTCTCATAAGTTTGGGTATGTTGTACCTTCATTTTCATTGAATTCTAGGAAGACTTTAATTTCTTTATTTATTTCTTCCCTGACCCAGTGGTCATTAAGTTGGTGTTGTTCAGTTTCCGTTAGTTTGTATCGTTTCTGTTGTTGTTGAAGTTTAGCTTTAATCCAAGAACACAAGGTATTAGGTCAATTTTCTTGTATTTGTTGAGGTTGTCCTTGTGTCTGAGTATGAGGTCAATTTTGAGAGGGTTCCATGGGGTGCTAAGAAGAAGGTATATTCTTTTGTGCTTGGATGTAATATTCTATTATGTCCAATTCATTCATAATGTGAGTTAGTTTCCTTATTTCTCTGTTTAGTTTTTGTCTAAATGATCTGCCCATTGCTAAGAGAGAGGTATGTTGAAGTCTCCTACTATTTACATGTGGAGTTCAATGTGTGATTTAAGCTTTAGTAATGTTTCCTTTACAAATGTGAGTGCCCTTGCATTTTAAGCATATATGTTCAGAATTGAAGTGTCATCTTGGTCAATTTTTCTTTTTGTTTGATTTTGGTTGAAAATCTATTTTATTAGATATTGGAATAGCAATTCCAGCTTATTTCTTGGGTCCATATGATTGGAAAACCTTTCTCCAGCCCTTTATTCTGAGGCAATGTCTATCATTACTGTAGACGTGTATTTCTTGTATGCAACAGAATGATGGTTCCTTTTTTATGTATCCATTCTTTTAGCCTGTGTCTTTTCTTTGGGAGTTAAGGCCATTGATGGTGAAAGATATTAATGTCCAGTTGTTGTTAGTTCCTGTTATTTTTATTTTAGTGGTGGTAGAGAGTGTGTGTGTGTGTGTGTGTGTGTGTGTGTGTGTGTGTGCTTCCTTTGGTTTTGTGGCTGTGGGTTTATTTGTTTCCTGTGCTTTCCTTGATATAGTGAGCCTCCTTTGGTTGGAGTTTTCCTGCTCATTTCTTCTGGAGGGCTGTATTTGTGGATAGTTACTGTTTAAACTTGGTTCTGTTATAAAATATCTTATTTTCTCCATCTATGGTAATTGAAAATGTTGCTGGGTATAGTAGTCTAAGTTGACAGCTGTGCTCTCTTAGTTTCTGCAAGACATCTGTGCAGGTCCTTCTGGCTTTCATAGTCTCTATTGAGAAATCAGGTTTAATTTTGATAGGCTTGCATTTACATGTGACTTGGCCTCTTTCTCTTGTAGCTTTTAATAGTCTGTCTTTGTTCTGCACATTCAGTGTTTTGATTATTACATGACAGAAGCTTTTCTACTACAATCTATTTAATGTTCTGTAGGCTTCTTGAATATTTAAAGGCATTTCTTTCTTTAGGTTGGGGAAGTTTTATTCTATAGTTTTGTTGAAATATTTTCTGGGCCTTAGAATTTGAAGTCTTCTTCTTCTATTCCTATTATTCTTATGTTAGGTCTTTTCATATTGTTGCAAATTTTCATGGATGTTTGTGTCAAGAGCTTTTTTGATTTAATATTTTCTTGGACTGATGTAACAATTTCTTAGATCGACATCTAAGATTCTCTCTTCCATCGCTTCTATTCTATTGTTAATGATTGTGTATGTAGTTACTGTTCTCTTACTTTAAGGAATTGCAGGAAAACACAACTAAACTGAAGAAGGAACTGAGCAAATCCCTTAAATAAACACAGGAAAATACAATCAATGGGTGAAGGAATTGAGTAAATCACTTAAAGAAATACAAGAAAATACAACCAAACAGAAGAAGGAAATGAATAACACTGTCCGGGACCTAACAATGGAAATAGAATCAATAAAGAAAACACAAACCAAAGCAATCCTGGATATGGAAAACCTAGGGGAGAGAACAGGAACTACAGACAATTTATTCACTTTGTGTCCTACCCAAAGATTGGCTATGAGTCTCGGTATCTCCTTCAATAGCCTTGTGGGTAGTCTTTCAGAGTTTCTGTGGAAGGCTCCTGTCCTGTTTCTTGTCTTCCTCTACTTCTGATGTCTACCTTGTTTGCCCTTAGGACTATAGGTTTTAGTATATTTATCTAATATTTTATGGCTAATATCTACTTTTAAGTGAGTATATACATATGTGTCTTTCTGCTTCTGGGTTACCTCACACAGGATGATCTTTTCTAGTTCCCACCTTTTGTCTGAAAATTTCACTGTATCCTTTTTTTTTTTTAATTTTTTAAATTGCAGAGTAGTATTCCACTGTGTAAATGTACCACAATTTCTGTATCCACTCCTGCATTGAGGGACATCTAGGTTGTTTCCAAATTCTGGCTATTACAAATAAAGCTGCTATAAACATAGTTGAGCAAATGTCCTTATTGAATGGTGAGGTATCTTTGGGGTATATGCCTAGGAGTGGTACAGCTGGATTTTGAGGTAGCACTGTTTCTAATTTTCTGAGAAAGCCCCTGATTGATTTCAAAAGAAGTTTTTCAATTTACATTCCTACTAGCATTGGAGGAGGGTTCCCCTTTCTCCACAACCTCTACAGCATGGACTGTCACTTGAGTGTTTGATCTTAGCCACTCTGATGGGTGCAAGGTGATATCGCAGGGTTGTTTTGATTTGCAGTTCTGAAAGTTCAAGGATGTTGAGCATTTCTTTAAGGTTTTCTCTGCCATTCAATATTCCTCTGTTGAGAATTCTGTTTAGTGCTGTACCCCATTTTTAACTGGATTACTTGGTTTGTTAATGTTTAACTTCTTGAGTTCTTTATATATTGTGGATACTAGTCCTGTTTCAGATGTAGGGTTGCTGAAGATCTTTTATCAGCCTGCAGACTGTTGTTTTGTTCTGATGACAGTGTTGTTTGCTTTGCAGAAACTTTTCAGCTTCATGAGGTCCCACTTATTGATTGTTGATCTTAGAGACTATGCTGTTCAGGAAGTTGTCTCCTGTGTCAATGAGGTCAAGGCTCTTCCCAACTTTTTCTTCTAACAGATTTAGTGTCTGCGTTTGTGGTGATTCACTTGGACTTTAGCTCTGTGCAAGGTAATAAACGTGGATCTATTTGCATTTTTCTACATGTAGACACCCAGTTAGAACAGCACCATTTGTTGATGATGCTTTTTTTTCATTGTATGGTTTTGGCTTCTTTGTCAAAATTAAGTTTCCATAGGTGTGTGAGTTTATTTCTGGGACTTTAATTTGATTCCATTGGTCCACCATTTTGTTTATATACCAGTACCATGCCATTTTTATAATTGTTGCTCTGTACTACAGCTTAAGATCAGGGATGGAGATACCTATAGATGATCTTTTATTGTATAGGATTGTTTTGCCTATTCTGTTTTTTGTTGTTGTTGTTTTTCCATATGAAATTGAATGCTGACTTCCTTTTTCTAAAGCATACAATTCCTACATGAAGATCTGCTTCTTCTTTCTTGCACATGCATGTTTTGTTTTTTTTATTTTTTTAACCATCATAAAGGCATGCAGAAAGTGTAGATCCAGAGGTTGTTCTGCATGGGAACCTAGAATAACTTGACCCTGATTATTAGTAGAATTATGGTTTCCTCTGTAAATGAACCATCCAGAAGGCTGTCATTTCGCAACACCACTTTCAGCAATTTGTTTGGTCACTAAGATTCTTTCAAATCAGTTCTTTTTTCCATAGACCCATTCTAATCAATTGTAAGTAGAAATTCAATATTTTGTTTTGAGATTGTGCTATAAAATAAGATGCCTGACTATACTTTCATCATCATACCATCTTTGTATTTACTCTTACTTAAAAAAAATGAAATGATCCTGCACATGCTTTATAAGCTCAAGTTTCTGGCTATAACTGAATCTTTTTGGAAACTGTGTAAAGTTCATGTGTCTAAGTGCTTGGAGCAACTGCCCCAGGCATGGCCACTCAGCAGACACTGGACCCTGTAACAAAACCATTACATGTCTTCCTCCCACTGCTCTCCATGTATCCAACTCTATCGTTTGAGTTTGGGCAGGCTCATCACCATGAACACATGCATCATGAGAACATAGTAAAAAAATGCTTTGATGGAATATAACAGTAGTTCTACCAGGCATTTGCAATTCAAAAAAATATTTCTTTATGAAAAAAATATGAATATACTCACCATGAAAGTTTTCTGTTGTACCATAGACCTATCTAAGAGGAAAAAAAAAAACATGTAAAGGCCCCTTCTTAAGCTGTGGAGTGAATGAACAATGTGAACACTCATGTACCTGTAGTGCACCTTCAATATAACTGAAGATATTTTTCTTTCATGGCAAATAATAATTATTCTAAACTATCTTTTGACCTACATTCAAATCACAATGGCAGACTCTTGCTACTAATCCATTCAAGGTTGAGTTACAGGAAAGGAAAGAACAGCACTATCACAGCAACACCTAATCATTTAAACTGATCAAGATTGCTTTTGTAATAGCTATACTGGAACTGTAGAAGAAACCACATAATAAGTAATCCATTACACTTCAGGGGGAGGGGTACTAAGTAAGCACAAATTGAATTCTTAGATCTAACAAAAAACATGATTAACATTTCTTTTTAAATTTTTTTATTAAATTCTTTATTAATTACACTTTATTCACCTTATATACCCCTGTAGTTCCCTCCCTCCTCCTGTCCCAATCCCTCCCTTCCTACCCCCTCTCCACACATGCCTTTCCCCAAGTCCACTGATCAGGGAGGTCTTCTTTTCTTTTCTTCTGATCCTAGTATATTAGGTTTCATCAAGAGTGGTTGCATTTCCATCCTCTGTGGCCTGGTATGGCTGCTCCTCCCTCAGGTGGAGGTGATCAAAGAGCAGGCCAATCAGTTCATGCCTGAGACAGTCCCTGTTCCCATTACTATGGAACCCCCTTGGACACTGAACTGACATGGGCTACATCTATGCAGGGGTCCTAGGTTATCTCCATGCATGGTCCTTGGTTGGAGTATCAGTCTCAGAAAAGACCCCTGTGTTCAGATTTTTTTGGTTCTGTTGCCCTCCTTGTGGAGTTCCTGTCCTCTCCAGATCCTACTATTTCCCACTTCTTTCATAAGATTCCCTGCATTCTGCTCAAAGTTTGGCCATAAGTCTCAGCATATGTTTTATAGTCTGCAGGGCAAAGTCTTTCCGAGGCCTTCTGTGGAAGGCTCCTGACTTGTTCCCTGTTTTCTCTTTCTTCTGATGTCCATCCTCTTTGCCTTTCTGGATAGGGATTGAGCATTTTAGCAAGAGTCCTCCCTGTTGATTAGTTTCTTTAGGTGTACAGGTTTTAGTAGGTTTATCCTATATTATATGTCTATATGAGTGTGTATATACCGTGTGTGTCTTTCTGCTCTTGGGATAGCTCAAATATCTGGTAGCTACCAACTTCACCCTCTCTCACTACCTTCCAAAACATTAGAGCATAATAAACGCATAACTAAAAACTCTAAGTATTAACAAGTAGTAAAAAAACAGATCACCCTTGCAGAGGATACAAGTTCAGTTCCCAGCACACATGCCAAGCTCACAATCATCTGTAAGTCCACCTTCAGGGACTCAGAAGCCCTCTTTTGACATCTGCCAGGGTGTGTACTCATTGCACACACTGCCACACTGACACAAACGAAAAAGAATTACACTTATTTAAAAAATCGTCTCAAAAAACATTTTAACAGTTTAAAAACACACAATAAGAAAACCAAAGTACCACCAATACATGAAAAAAAATTAAGAAATAATGTGGACTCCTATGGTAAAATTAAGAAATATGCAAAACAGATGGAATTGGTATATGGAGAGAAATGAACTTTTTAAACAAAAACTGAATAAACACTACCCCACCGAAACCTTTTTTTTAAAACATGAAGTCTTTGCATTTTCCAGACTCGATTTTGCTCTGGAACTTTTTTAGATTTATGCAGATACCTGAGCATGTGAGTTTACCTTTCACTTTGAAATCACTGACATGTATCCTCTTTATCTTGAAAACCGAAATGCCTTAAAAGAATATACTTGCTCTTTCTTTTTAGCCCTTGCCTGCATATATACACATAGTCTAGCTTCATAATTTCAATTATCTTAAAGGTAGGATGGCAAATTATGCCCAGCATTCAGTGCTGACTCTGAGGGTACACTCTACAGGCCTATTTTACTGACTAAGCTAGGGCCTTCACATTCAGAGGTGAGAAGTTGCTCAAACTCAAAAACGTTGCAAAAGATAACTAAGTTCACTCAGATTCCCAATCATAGCTTTCCAACTGTTAGACAGCCTTCATTATTTTTTCAAAAGATGCTGTGAGTATTGTATTTTCTCGGTAGATGTCTTTCATAGCCTCCTACCTATTCATAAAATATTCCACACACTGAATCAGCTACCCTGTGTTAACACTACAACACTCACAACATAAGTATCAAAATCAATGGTCAAAAATTATCCATACTCCTTCACCCATCACTATTTACTGTTGAAGTAATGTTATTTTACAAGTGAGAAAGCTCAGGTGTTCATCCTTGGAATTAGTACTTCGCATTTATTAATTGATTTTATTAACAAAATGGTAGTTTGAGCTCTTGGAAGCCCTCTTTGAAAGATGGAGAAACATTGCTCAGGGCTGTAAAGTATTGATTTTACCTCCAACGTCTCTATTACAGTACTTATTCAGATACCACTGGCCAGTCTTATATGTCTCTTTCCCCATGATTACTAAATTATGTGTTCATAAGTTCTTATCAAAGCTATGTTTCCCACATTCTTAAGAATTTTTTAATTGAAAGTGTGTTCCTATAAACAATCACAACTGTGTTCCCTCTTAAAAAGTCACAAGCAACTTATGTGTATGGACACACCATCACCTTCCTTGTGTATTCTTCCCAAAGGGTCATGGTTCCAAGACCAAAGTCTCCTTTGACTATTGCTTATCCTTTTAGGCTCTGGGCAGAAACTCCTCTTCACTCAAGGTCAAGGTTTGATATATGTTTCTTTGAGGACCATAAAATATTATAAAATAATAGGTCCTGAAACTGCTTGCCCAGTTATACATGTACAGCTCAACACTATGATATCTACAGCACAAGGGAAATAGAAAATGTCCCATGTTGCTGTTCATTCTGAACTTGCTTGTGAGGTGCCAGGGACAACTCACACTGGACACTGGACCTTCTCAGGGCTTCTACTCCATAGAAGCAATGAGGAAATGAACAACAATTCTCATTAACAACCTCCTGTTAATGAGAATTAATCCCCATGCATTGAAGAGCAGGTTCTCTAAACAGCCTTCCCCTTTAGGGAATATGGACCTGAATTCCCAGTGACTAACAAATAGGAATCATGATAGTATCAACAATGTTCCAATGGCTTTCTTTTGAGCCCTGCCATCTTGTCATAGCAACATAATGTTAGGGCAGAAAAAGTTAAAATAGCTATGCATTACCACATCAGAGCACACAGTAAAAGTTAATATGAACTGTATGCCAGCTGATGACTAACTACACAGCGGTAATGAAGGAAAGTCCTATTCCTGCACAGCACAATCGTGGGTGATAAACCACCGAGGCACTCGAGGTTGTGCAGTGATTAAATTTCACCCCTGGTGCCAACCAGCATTCATCCCGCTGCTTTGGTAGCAGAAAACACGTCATCAAGCTGTCTGAACGTCACTGAATTTTCCAGAAGTGCTTTTCCTCCTGTCCCAAATGAACATCTAAATCTTTTCTCTACATGATAAACAAAAATGAATGGATAAAAAAATGACTGTAAATCTAGTTCCAGCCACCAAGAACATTATAGTCTTATGAATGAAGCTAGTTCTCTCGTGTCCCAAGAGTCTGTAGGGACTGATTTATAAATGAAGTAGTAATGCATTGATCTCTGCTCATTACTTTTTCAATAAATCTTTTTTGGTGAGTTATCTGCATGCTATGCCCAGAAAGTCACCTATCTAGAATCTGGCTCCTTTTACAGCACAGCAGCCAACATCCTGAAATAATGTATGACTATAGACCTTTCTGTCCTGGAAATAAATAATCTCCAAATCCCTTCATACATTTGCTCATTAATTCTAGACCAGCAGAAAATAATTTAGCTGGCATCAGAAATTTGAGGCCATGTTAAATATATTTTATGTATTTAACGTATTTTAGGACACATTTTTGATGTAAAACATTGACTGGTGTTTTTATAGCCAGATTATTTAATTTCTGAAATGAATCATGAAGGACATATTCAGCAGATTTAAAATTAAAAGCACCATTATTGCACAATTATACAAATGAAAAACAATATGATGTGGTGACATAGCCTTACATTCCTTCCAGAAGGCTATAAGAGAACTGTAAATGCAAGGCTAGTCTCAACTTCACAGCTGCAGTTTGTCTCAATGACACCCACATCCACAGGCATCCATTTCCTCTATCTCCTATCCCACAAAGTTGTTACTTTTGTCTACAAACAAGTTTGAAAATATACATTTCAGCACCCTCTAGAGGTGGCGCTTCCTCCCTCTTCCAAATCTGGTTGTGCCCACTGTATTCCCCTAGCTAGTAACAGGGAGTTAGTCAGTAGCCTTCAGTGTCTCTGTCCTCTCTCTTTCCTTCGCTTTGGTCTAGGCTAAGCTTAGAGTCCTACCTACTGATTGTTTGTGTGCTTCTTGGCAGGTAGGCTGAGGCAGGTTAGGGCACCAGGTACAGAACAAACCCACATCCCATGAAAGCTTTGGAGTCAGCAACTCCCTTTGTACTATGCATATCTCCTATGTCCCTATACCTTCAGGTCCCCTTCATGGCTGCCTGTGGCTGTAACAGTCTCTCTTAATGTTCTCTATCTTTACAGACACTTCATGGCTGCCTGCGGCTGTAATCTTAAAACACTCCTAGTAAAGTATTTCTAAAGGATAATTTTGTGTTCACTCCTTTCTATGAATCTACAGTAAATTTCTTATTGCTTCACACATTCCACATAGCCTTTTAGAAATTAGTATAATAAATGTTTATCCAAAGACTTAGTAATATGCAAACCTCTTAATCTTAAAGTTCAAAGTCTTGGAAATCAACCTAAACAAAAAAACAAAACAAAACAAACAAAAAAACCACTATAGTTTGTAAGTAGAAAAACTGTTATTATTGTCAACAAAAATATATTAAATAATTAAATAGGAATATTTAAAGAAACATAACTTACTGATTCAACATAGTACAACACCATAATTCTTTAACAAATAAGTAGGTTTTATGTTCACAGTAAAAGCAAGAAAAAAACCCACATTAATGAATAATATTTCTTGTGAAAGGATTTATGAGAGCTTTAATTTATTATTCAGTGTCTTTGTATTTTCTAAGCACAGTAAATATACCCTACTTCTAGAATTACTTTTAAAATGTTTTAAACAAATCTTAACAATTTAAACCAAAATTGATCAGAGTAATATATTTATTTTAAAATGGTTTACATGCACAAGCATCCACTGCTACAATTTAAATTTAAATATTCTATGTAAACAATTCCTTTTAGTTAAAAATTATACTTGTAAAATTTGCTCACGGACTCTAAGCATTTGGATTATTTTTAGTTTGTGTTTGTTGTTTAGTTTTGCACTGTAGAAATATCTTTAATCAATGATATTTTGTTAGGCTGGCTATACTGTCAGAAAAAGTAGAATTTTATCTCCATTTTAATAGAAATACCTCATAAAATTCATAGTCTGTTCATCCCATTATTAAGGCTCACAAGACTTAAATTAGCTAAGGCTCACATTTCTCAGTTATCCACCCTTTTCCTAGTATATAACTAGAAAGTATATGCCAGCAGGTACTAAATTTTACCTCTTAAGCATCCCAGAGAGCTCTGTAAATGTGTGAAGATTCCCTATATGTATATTTTAAATGCAAATTTCTGTGACAATTTTATGAACAGCTGTAGAGTTGAAAAAAGTACATCTCTTAATGCATCCTATCTATATGCAAAGTCACGAAAAATATCAGATGCTATATGCTATAGCTTGCTTCAGCAGAGTATAACCGTCTGTATTTATGACACACAGTACCCCTCTTTCCCAAGCATTTCCTAAACCTGAAGAGAAAAGATCATTGCCCTCCCATTACCATAGAACTGTCTTCAGGAATGAAATAGAGACATCATCTCAAACAAGGAGCAGTGAGCAGCTTCAAGCAGAAGAAGACTATGGCTAATCAACTGCAGAAAATGGTAAGAGCTAGAAATGAACGTAAATCTCACTTCAGCCCCAAACAGCAGTGTAATTGAGTTTCAGATTGAAACTCAGCTATGTGTGTGTTCCATCACCAAAGGGGGCAGGCAAGTAAGCATGAGCAAGTCACTGACACTACTGAGGTACTAACAGTACCTCAAAATCAAGAGTGGAATCCAATTATACTCTAACATAGTATTCACTTCCATGCTTCCTGCCAATAAATATAATCTCCAGACTTGTAAGTGGCCCTTAACCAGAAGAGAGTAGACACATTTTGATGACAAGGAATCAAAGTAAGAGTGAGGAATAATGGTGGTTGGAGGTACTCTGTCCTTTGCTAAGTCAGTGAAGAAGTGATAGTGAGAAAATACATGAAAAAAGAAAAACTTCATTAGAAAAAAATGTGTTATCAAGAAAACACATCTTTGTCCTTCTTTTTCTAGCTAACCGATTTTTAATTTAATAATTATAAAAATAATACATGTTTCTCAAATGTACTTGTGAAATGTACGCAAGGCCAGCTTTGGCAATTTTTTTCTGAAATAGGACCTGATAAAATGAAATGTTTTGCCAGGGACAGCTGGCCAGGATGGACCCTACATGATACTGTCAAATTTATCATGCGTAAAATATTTACTTTTATCAAATTTGTTCCTGCAGAATTCCATGAAATAAAATAAAGCTGGATAAATTTACCCCCAAAAAGTATGCAAGTAAGATGGTTAGTATAACACAGAGACACAGATATCTCTAATCTGTCTAGTAGCTTAGTGACTTTAGTTTTAATAATAGTTTTATGAAAATTCTAGCGATTCTATGTGTAAGAATTTAGGAAAGATAATGAATATTCATTTTCCAGAAAGTTAAGAGCTGTTTAATAACATATGCACAAAATTAAAATAAAGAAAAGCCATTTACAGTGAGTCGCAGGAAGTGGATTTCACAATTCTCAAATTTTAAAATCAAATTAAACATCATCACTCTAATTTTCCATTAGATAATCATTTTCACAAAGCACTTATTGACTTCACAAAGAAAGAAAAATAAGCCTCTTACAAAGCATACCATCATTAAAAATAGTTCAGACACGTAAAAACTGAAAGGAAAGGGGCAAATCGTCTGTGTTTTAAGTGATGTCATGCTAAATGTTAAAGACCCTAACACACACACACATACACACACACACACACACACTTTCTCTCACATGCACAAACATACACACACTAATAAACATTGTGAAAAAAAAGCAGGAACACAGTCTTATTACAAGAGCCTCAAACAAGCAATATCCACACCAGTGTACCCTAAGAATATATTTAACCAATGAGGTAAAACATTTCTACAAGGAAAACTGTAAAATACTTATGAAAAGAAGATAGGAAGAGCCCTTCAGTGTGCTGGAGTTATTACAACAACCAATTTCTAATTATGTAACAGTAACATAGTGACAAATCACCAAGATATCAACAGAAAATAATCACATCGATCAATAGGATAGAATTGATGACTGAGAAATAAAACCAAACAACTATAGATACTTGATTTCAATAGCTTATCACCCAAAAAGTACTTATGAAATGAAGAATGTGTTGGACTGGCGCTATAGACACTGATGCACTGCTCATGCAATAGGCATTTTACCAATAAGAGTACTGCCAGAGTCAGCTAGTATGATAAAAACCTGAAATAATGCTAATAAATCTGCCATGCCTTACTGAGAAGAGCCAACTTGTATTAAAGATGGCCTCTTATAAGTGAAACTCGTAAAACTAGAAATCTACATGTACAAACTGTAGCTGGATCCCTCTGTCTCGTTCATAAAAAATAAATTCAAAATAGGTTGTATGATCTAATGCCAGAATTCTGAAAAAACAATAAGAATAAGTAGATAATATATTCAAAATATAGGGCTAGTCATTCAGATATCATAATAATTTCTTTACTTTCATCATTAATGAAGTAAATGTAGGAAGACTGCTAGGTTGTAGAACAACATGGCTACATAGCAAGACTCTGTCTCAAAACTAATATATAGTTAAATGAGGTTTTGAGTAGAAGCTCTAACAGTTCCGGAAATAAAAGCAAGAGTTGACCAATGAGTTAATATCAAATTATGACAGGGAAGTAAAACTGGCAAAATTAGGAAGGAAAACAAAAACAAGAAAAACAGAGCAGTAAGAGAGGACAAGATAAGTAAATATGACCATAGTGCTTAGTGAGAACTCATGAAATCATCAGAGCAGGATTCTAGTTTGTGATAGTAACAATTAATATAACAAAGAAAAATGTAAGAACTGGCTTTTGTGCTCCATGGTGGAATGCTTTCCTTGCATACTTCAGGTACTTAGCTGAATTACAAGCAACAGGAAAACAAATTAACCACAACAACCCAGATGAACTAATATCAAAACTGACTTTACATGTATTGTATTTGACATTTGACATGTGTTATTGTGGTTCTCCTCCTGCCTGGGAGTTGTCTCCCAGCATCCCACAAAGTTAAGAGGGATGCTAGACAAGGAGTATGCCTGGAATGGCCAGAGAACACTGTACAGGGACCACACACCCTGAGAAGCACTGCATGGAGCTAGTTCAACTTTAATTCCAAACAACTAAGGCTACATACCTCTTGGGGAGTGGGTGACAGACTCCAAGGAAGGTGTACATAACTGGATAAAACTTGGCACTTCAAGGACCCTCGATTTGCATTAAACAGCACTCTCCTATCATATGAACGGGAACAAGGCACCTAATTACCACATAGGCCCAAGGAGGGGAGAGCTAGCAGGGAGTTATGTCAAAGGCATTCATCAAATGTGTTTGGGGGCATCCCTGTCTGAGGACATTCTCAGGATGAAGTCAGGCATAGAGCAGGAGGCACTGCTGGAAACAGGGGGGAGTTCTGTACATTAACACCAAGCTCAGAATGCCCCTCCAGACTGGGAGAACTGCAAACTCAAACAGAAGTGAAATGAACATGAAATGAATTGCATTTTACTTTAAGTTTTAACATACTCAAGCTACCCTCTCATATTTGCTATGTTACATGCTGTGCACACATTGTTAGCACAATTGGCAGTTTATGGCTAAGTGTCTATTTTTTTAGTATTTATTTATTAATTTATCTGTGTGTGCATGTGTGAGTATGGGTGCATGAGGAGACCTAAATACTGTGTTGGGTTTGCAAGGAGCTAGAGTTATAGGCCATTGTGAATCTCCTGATGTGAGTGCTAGGATATGAACTCTGATTCTCTGTAACAACAACAAGAAATCTTAATCAACTGAACCATTTTCACAAAAATCTAAATGTGTTTAATATATTTTTCTCTTGTATGCTGTACTTGCTCAAATTCTCTCTTACATCTCAAAAGTGGTTAACATACATTCATAAATAAAATTTGTCTTGTAAGAGGAAAAAAGGGCTGTAATTCTTTTTTTTTAATTTATATATTTTTATATCAATCACAGGTTAGGTACTTTGAATCCCAGGCATAGCCCCCTCCCTCATTACCTGCTACCCTCCCACTCCCTCCCTCATCTCCCTCCTCCCTGCCCCCTCCAAGTCCACCAACAGGGGAGGACCTCCTTCCCTTCCATCCAACCCCAGCTTGTCCTGACTCCTCAGGGCTGGCTGCAATGTCCTCCCCTGGGATCTAGCCAGTCAGTCACTCCCCAGCTTGTATGGGGGAGGGTCAAAGAGTCAGCCATCAAGATCATGACTGAAACAGTCCCTGTTTCCCTGAATAGGGTCTTCAGCCCTACATCAAGTTATCATGGGCCACATCCGTGCAGGGGTTCCAGTCCACATCCACACATGGTCCTTGATTGTAGAAACTGTCTCATACAAGACCCCTGTGCCCTGCTCATTTTGGTCTTTGTGGAGCTCTTGTTCTCCCCAAGTCTCAACAACCTCCCCCAGATCAATCATTACTTCTCGCCCTCTGCCTGAGGCTTGATCGTGAGTCTTAATGTCTGCTCTGATACATTGCTACATTGAGCTCCCCAGAGGACCTCTTTGGCATGCTCCTGTCCTGTTGCTTGTTTTCTCCTCCACTCAATGTCCATCCCATTTGTTCATTCAAACAAGCTTTGATCATACCAACCTGGGTCCTCCTTCATGTATATCCTCTCTAGGTGTGTAGATTTCAGCATGACCTTCCTATCCTATAGGTCTATATAAGTGAGTATATACCATATGTTTCTTTCTGCTTTTGGGTTATCTCACTCAGGATGATAGTTTCCAGGTCCCACC
>CM053761.1:59948418-60047497 GCA_028658305.1 Pachyuromys duprasi
ACATAAAACCAGACACACTAAACCGTCTAGAAGAAAAAGTGGGAAAGACTCTAGAACTCATTGGCACAGGAGACTTCTTCCTGAATAGAACACCAACAGCACAGGCTCTAAGATCAACAATCAATAAGTGAGACCTCATGAAGCTGAGAAGCTTTTGTAAAGCAAAGGACACTGTCATTGGAACGAAGCGACAGCCAACAGATTGGGGCTGTAATTCTTACCTCACTAACTAGTGACAAATTCTCAGGCAGAAGATGTGGAAGATTTGCTATGATTAGAAACTAAATAAGAGGAGCTGGAAAGATGTCTTATAGTTAAGAGCATTAGCTACTTTTCCAGAGGGTCAGAGTTCAGTTCCAAGCACCTCAATGGCAGGCTCACCACTGTCTATAACTCAAGTTCCAGTGTTTCTGTCTCCCTCATGCATATGTACATGCAGGTTAAACACCAATGCACATAATAAAAATAATGTTTAGAAGAGAAATTGAACAAGGTTCAGGCTAGGAAAAAACAGGGAAGATAATGAATGGATCATGTGAACTTAATTAAAAAGGAAAGTGAAAACCTCAATCCTCATATGGCAGACAAATCAAGTGTTTAATGAGCCATAGCATCATCATCCTTTTACAGGAAGGATTAGAGGACCATCTACCAATGGTGGTTCTACTCCAGGGCTTGAACTCTGGACTGTATACGTAGATAAAATGATCGTAGAAGCAGCGGGAATGCATTGCTCCCTGCTTCTTGCCTATGGGTATAATATGACCAGGTGTTTTAAGCTCCTCCTGCCTTGACTTCACCAAAGTATGGACTATATCCCTGAACTCTGTTTTAAAATATTCTCATTTCCACTGAGTTGCTTTCGGCACTGTATTTTGTGACAGCAACAGCGATAAACAAAGTTGGACAATGGCACCCGAAGTGGACATGCCATTATCTTCCCACCTCAGTTAATAAAATCAAGACAATTGCAATAGGTATTTTAATCTAAATCTCTCCCAGGTGATTTTAAAATCTGTGTCCCTAATCATTAACATTACGCATCACTGACAATTATTTTAGCTCACGGTTTTAGTGTTCTCAGTCCCTAGTCATTGGCTCTGTTTCTGGGTCTGGGAGAACACAGAACACCAAAGCAGAGATGGTATGAGCATATTTCACAGGCTACTCCCATAATTTCAGACAGAAATTATGTCTGGGTTATCTCACTCATAAAATGATATTTTCTAATTCTATCCATTTTCATAAAAACTTCATCATAACCTTCTTTCTAATAGCTGAGAAGTATTTTGTTGTATAAATGTACCACCGTTCCTTTATCCATTCTTCGGTTGAGGGACATCTGCTTTGTTTACAGATTCTGTCTATTACAAATAAACCTGGTATGAACATAGCTGAGCAAATATCCTTGTTGTATGGTGGAACAACTTTTGGATATATTCCCAGAAATGGTATAGCTGGGTCATGAGGTAGACTTATTCCCAATTTTCTGAGAAAACACCAGATTCGTTTCCATAATTCAAGTTTGCACTCTCACCAGCAATGAAGAAGGCTCCCCTTTCTCCACACCCTTGTCAGCATATGCTGTCACTTGAGTTTTTGATATTAAACTGGTATAAGATGAAATCTCAGAGTCGTTTTGATTTACATGTATCTGATGACTAATGACAGTGGAGCATTTCTTTAAGGGCTTCTCAACCATTGACATTCCTCTGTTGAGAATTCTCCCTTTATATCTCTTCCACCTGGGGTGCTGTCTTCTCAGACCACCAATTTGCTCAGTTTTAATGTGACTTGAAGGGATGGGGTGAGGTGGTGGGGGCCTCCCCTTTTCTGAGATGTAGGAAAGGCAGAATAAGGGGAAGAGGGAAAGAAGATATGACCTGGACAGTAGGAGGGATGGAATATAAAGTGAATAAATAAATTTTTAAAAGAAGATTGCTTAGGATTAATGGGGACAGGAGCTCCAAAAGCCCCCCTCCCCCCAAAAAAAACCTGGAGTCTTGAGGACCCTGGAGAGACTGATAGTCCAACCAAGGATTATGCATGGAGAAGACCTACGATCCCTGCTCAGATGTAGGCCAAAGACTCAGTCTCCAAGGGGATCAGTGGTTCTCTCTGGCATGAACTCAGTGACTGGCTCTCTGATCACCTCCCCCTTGGGGGTGTGGCCTTCCCAGGCTACAGAAAAATACAATACAGCCAGTTCTGGTGAGAGCTGATAAACTGGGGTCACATAGAAGGGGAAGAGGACCTCCCCAACAATGGATTAGGGAAAGGGCATAGGGGGAGAAGAGGGAGGGAGGGTAGAATTGGCAGGAGACAAGGAAGGGAGCCACAGCAGGGATACCAAATGAATAAATTGTAATAAATAATAAATTAAAACAGAAACAAGAGCATTCAAAATCAATAGTGAAACCTTACTTAAGTCTGTCAAATGCTATCCTTGGCCAATATGGCTTTCTTTTTTCTCCATACAAAGCTATTGTGTAAGCCATTTCCATTTTCCTTCTCAAAAAAAAATTGATATCTGAGTAAAATCATAATTTCTTTAAATAAAGAGCTTGTATAAACAGCATCCTCAAACATGTCCTCAGCTATGAGACATCTTTTTGCACAAAAAATAGGGAAATCAATGTAGAATAACCTAAAATCTAAACTATTTGAAATAGAAGAAAACTGTATAACTTCAATTGCTCAGAGAGTGAATATCCCCACGGATTCTCTGCACTGAGGCTGTGCGACCAGATGTTTGCAAGCGCTTTATAGAGGAAAATTTAGTGAATATTTTATAGTAATCTCCAGATTACATCAATAGTCTCAAGAAATAAACTCTGCCATTACAGCACAAAAAATGATAGAGTAAATAAATAATGACTAGATATGGCTGTCTATTAGTAAAAATGTATTTAAGAAAATAGGAGATACGTTAGATTTTGACTAAAGTTTTTGTCATTTTCCTTTATACAATCCTAATATTTATATATGTAACTGTTACATATACTGTGTGCATATATGCACTTGAGTATAATACATTTATTCATAATAGATCAAATATGGAAGTACCTGACAGATTCTTTGATCAACAAGTAGGAATATAATAGCATATCCAGGAAATATAATATCATTTGCTGCAGAAAATAAGTACTTGTCAAACTTACTTTAATTAATTTATTTTTATTAATTATAATTTATTCATTTTGTATCTCAGCTATAGTCCGTCCCTCAGCCCTTCCCAAACCCACCTTTCCTCCCTCTTCTCCTCCCATGCCCCTTCCACTGATAGGGGAGATCCTCCTCTCCTTCCATCTGACCCTAGTCTTTCAGTTCTCATCAGGACTGACTGCATTGTCTTCCTCTGTGGCCTGGTTAGGCTGCTTCCCCCCTCAGGGGGAGGTGATCAAGGCGCCAGGCACTGAGTTCATGTCAGAGACACTCCCTGTTCCCCTTACTATGTGGAACCCCACTTGTACACTGAGCTGCCATGGGCTACATCTGTGCAAGGGTTCTAGGTTATATCCATGAATGGTCCTTGGTTTGAGTATCAGTCTCAGAAAAGACCTCTGTTCCCAGATTGTATGTAAATGAAAAGAAAAAAAAAACTTAAATGCATACTAGCAAGCAAAAAGTCAACATATATTCTCCAATTATTTAATAGTTAGGAAAAAGATTAACTGGAGATAGCAAAGAGACAAGTTTCAACGTTTATATCTACAAAATACTACAATTCTTTTGTTTTTTAAATCTCCTTTTATTTATGTGAAAAGAACCAAAATAATAACCAACCTAAAAAATGTGAGATTTCAAAGAGTCTTTTGGTGCAGAAGAAGAAATTTGGTGCAGAAGAAGGGGGAATGCAAAGTAAAGGTTATTGCTGAAGATTGAGAATAAGATGAGAGTATATAAGCTGCATCCTAGAGTAATTCGCTGTGGCCATGAACTCATTGCCTACATCCTAATGTGGCACCCAAATTATAGTGATCACTGATCATAAATTACGAGTTTCAGGTAAGTTAAGAGTTATGACAAATCCTCAAAGTGGTGATTAAAAATGATACAACCTTATATTGTTTTCAATATATCTAATTTTATTTAGAAAAGTCAGTATGTCAGTGACCATCTTAGGCTCAATAAAATTCAGTCCCAATTAAGGACAATAATAAAATAAACCCATTTATCATTTTAAAAAAGAAATAAAAATTCAAAATGCATGATAGTATAAATTTTCCAAGGTTCACTCTGAAGTAAAGGGTATTTAGGATTTTCTCCAAATGTCCATTGGCATTATCATATTATATATTTACACAGAGGTTTTCATCGGCGGACACCTTTGGCAAAATATATGTATGATGAATTTCCACAGTGGAATTTTAGACTTAAAAGTTGTTGCCTCAAAACACTAAAAGAGAATGAGGGAAAATATTTCTCATTAACATCAGTTTACTTCAAGACCAGATAACTACCACCTTCCTCTGGCCCTATGCTCTTGAGCATTAGAAGGGAAGACAAGGAATCTCAGAGCATACATAGATAGGATGCTTTTGACAGTGATCATCCTAGAATTGCTGATTCCTAATGCTAAGTTTATGAATAAATTAAAACAAAAGAAAAATCAGGGAAATGAAGCGTGACGCTTTGTATTAATCCCAGTGATAAGATGTGAGAATAACCATGTGGAGTAAGATCTGGCACAGAACTATAATTCTAAAATCCCCATCACCTGAATTCTGGGAACCACAGCTGCTCAATCTCTCTTGGGTACCCTCTGAGCTTTGTTGTTTTTTGTTTTTCATTTGCTTTCCTTTGATACTGTGTTTGCTCTGTTGCCTTTCTACCCAAACATTTTGTCAACTACTGAGTTTTCATTTCCAGAATAATTATGGATTTATTTCCTTTTCCTACAGACACACTATGAAATGGTTGTTAATAATATTTGTCTAAATTTAACCTCTGCACTGCCACTGACTACTATATTACCTCAAGAAAAGTATTTTTTCATGATCTTTGTTTCTGTCATCTGCAAAATTTGTGTAATTGCAATACCTTTAGTCTAGGGATATTAGGCATATTTATCTTAATTAATTACTACTTCATGAATTCCTAAATATGTTCTGGGAAATAATAGACAATTGTTAAACATTATTACATTGGGTTATTTCATCTATGCATATGTTCTTTTTTTCTTTTTTTACAAAAATCTATTAGAATATTTTGAGACAAAGTTAATTTCACTCAGGGTAGGATTGAACTCTCTACAAGTTGAAAATAACTGTGAACTCTTTTTTTTCCTGGTCCCTTCTCCCAAGTGTTAGGATTACAGGAATGTACCACCATGCTTCTGGGTTGACATATTGCTGGGGATTGAACCCAGGACTTTGTGCATGCTAAGGAACTGCAGCAAATGATATCTTTAAATTTGTATATACTCATTGTCTATAGTAATAAAGACACTGACTATTGCATATTGATGGATTCTACGACCACAATTACTGCGTCTCAGGACTGTACTCTGGGTTGTTTATTATATGAAATATTAATAAAGGTAACATACTTATTTTCCTACTAGACATGTTTAAATATAATTAGACTCCAGAAGAATAAACCCTAGCATGTTCTCTTTATATTTCACAAATACATATCTAAATGTTTTTATCATTTCAATACACTCAAAAATGTTCTCAGTATAATGAGATGTCAATTTTTAAATAATATAAGTTTTTAATTATATTATTTTAATGAAAATTGATAGGTGTTATTTTACTTTTTTAATTCAGCAAAACTTTATAAAATGCCATCCTTCTTCAAAGAGTTTATTTTGGAAAACTGGGAAAGGTATGGATTGAAGAAAAGAAAATGTCAGAATTCCTCTCAGGAGTGAGAATAATTTTAGTTTACAATGCCAGGTTACTCTGTATCATTGAGTGATGTCAAGGCAGAAAACCAAGCAGTGAATCACAGTACATTGAGAGTTAAGAGCAAAGGGAAACAAATGCACCCTTGCTCCTTGTTTGTTATTAAGTTTCCCCTGTCTATGTAGCTTAGTAGCCAGCTATGAAATTATGCATATCAGAGTGGACTGGATTTTCCTTAACTAAGCAACAATCAAAAATCTCATAAGGAGATGCCCACAGGCCAACATGATGCAGGTGATTCTAGGTTGAGGTAAGTTGATATTATTTATTATCCTTTTTTAGATACCTGTTTGTATCCTAATGAGGAAAAGAAAGAAATAGTCTGGATCTGGGTAGGTTTGGAAGTGGAAGAGGGTCGGAGTGGAGTTGGGAAAAGAGAAGCCATACTCAGAATATATTGTATTAAAAAATCTATTTTCAAAAAATAAATAAAATAAATAGCACAAACACTAATATTAAATTATCATAGTGTTAAAAAACAAATGTATTTACATTTAAATAAAATCAAAGAAGAAAGAAGAGCAAAAAAAATGAACCGGGCCCTTACACCCTTAGCCCAGGTTTTATATAAGTGTGTGTGTCGTGGCATTCACCTCTTCCACTCCACACAGCAGCAGCAGTACCCCCGTTCAAGACAACACAAAATGAGCATGATTTCCAGGAGGGCTCCATCACTGGAATAACATTAAATTACTATTTAAATGTTCCGCAAAGTGAAACATTTCTCAAATAAGAAACCTATACAATTGAAATTCTGCCGACACAGCTATGAAGGGAAGATTCAAAGCTGATATCTGCCAAGTACCGCAACCATCTAGCACTGCAAGGTTCTCTAAATGAGCCAACTAATGATAACAAAGCTAATTTTATCACACCACCAGGGGAAAGAAAGATTTTCTATATACTCTTGCTATTAACAGCGAGGATATTCAGAAACTATTTCCCATTAAGAGATAAGCACAATGAGAAAGGTAGGTATTAATACACAACACGGAATGTGGAAATAAAACCAGATATAACAGAATTTTAGTATAATAGAACTTACCACAGTCAACTTTATGAGTAAGGTTACAACTCAATTTCATATCCCTGTTCCTCTGGATAATAAAAAACTTTCTAGAAAGTTCTTTGCCATTAAAACTTTTCATATTTGGTCTCCAAGTAAATATGAATGATAAACATAAGACTATAAAATGATTTTTTATTTTAATAATTTTTTCCATTTCTCCAAGGACAGTTCCCTGTGCACAAGCACACAAATATACACAAGAAACAATGTGGGGTTTAAGATGCATAAACCTCCTAATTAAGCTCTGAGTTCTTGTTATGTACCCCTGGTCTTCCAGAGAGCCTGAAACCCAGGAAATTTAAAAACTGACAGTGAATTTCTGCAGAAAAAGCCCTGAGCTTTAAAAAATATCTAAGATATATTTTGAATAAACATATGTATCTTGATGGAAAACAAGCTGGGTTTAATAATATAATTCTAAGCCAGTTCAGACCACAGTGCAATTTCTTTTAAAATGGCACAAAATCATAATTGCAATAGAATTATCTCATTTTGATAAGGTCTCTGTGTGTGGGTGTGGGTTTGAGTGTGCATGATTTTCTACATACAATGATGTTACGGTGTCTTCAAAATTTGGGGGCTAGCTAACTAAAAAAGAGTAAAAATTCCAGTCTAGATTATGATTGACAAACTCACCAACACAGCGCTGCACCTTCTCCACCAAGTCTATTATCTCTGGAGAAGATATTATGCAATAATTTCCCTGAATTCTGTATTAGTCCCCACAGATCAGGAACCAGATAATTTCAGATGATCCTTATGCCCCAGTGCTACGAAAGTTACTCAAACACCAACTCCCAAACTGTTTATACTTCTATGCCTTCCCTTTCCCAAAGAAACTCCCACAAAGTGGGATAATCCATCCCTTTACCTCTGTCTTCTGTTTCCTGCCCAGTTTGATATTCTTCTATGTGGCTTGCTGTGCCTCCTGCTCTGGAACCTTTGAGAAAATGTTTTTGTTTCTCTAAACCTCCCCTCCTCATGACTGATACTAGTAGACCATGACATAAACAAACACAAATCCCCTTCCTTCCCAAGTGTCTCCTCTTGCTTCACCATCAGAAATGCATAATTGGGTTTTACTAATAAGCCAGACATGTCATTTTTAGAAATAATATTTTCCATTTCCTTTGGTAATAAACCTTTTCCAAAATTTCTTTGATAATCCAGAAAGAATACTCAGTTCTGCCTCTGTCATAAATATCACTTTCTCTTTTATAAACTGCTGTCAAACCCAGAGATCTCTGTCTTCTCCTAGAAAAAGCTTCATTAATCCAGCAGTCAAGTTACAATTACCTGAGGGTGGCAGGAAACGCATTGGTGTAGCAATATGAGGAACAGTATAAGGAGAACATCACTTGCTTTTAATAGGCAGTGACTTATTTTATTAATTACAATTTATTCACTTTGTATATCTGCTGTGGCCCCCTTTCTCATCCTCTTCCAATCCCACTGTCTCTTCCTCTTCTCTTCCTATGCCCCTCCCCAAGTCCACTGATAGGAGAGATCCTCCTCCTCTTCTGGCTGACCCTACCCTATCAGGTCTCATCAGGATGGACAGTGATTTTATTTATCTTCCAAACTCTGGTAGTCAACTAAAATAAATTCTACTGTCAAAAATGTCCATAGTACCTTCTAGGAAAATTACACTGCCTGCAACCTTCTCCTCTGAGCAGCAGTCATCTAAGGTGTCAGATCTGCTTGGTCCTAGACGCCATTTCATTCTGGAGCTGTATGAGTAGACTGTAAAATGCACAACCAAAAGGGCTACAGAGTTCTGGGTTCTGAACAAGGCTCAGGAGAATGTGTTCCATCCATAGTCTAAATGAATGCTCCACTCAAAAGTACTTATTTGCATCAACCATTCTGTTTGCAAAGCAGTTTGAACATTTCTAGAAATAAGTGAGACATATAAAACACATTGATTGGACTGACAGAACAAAATGGTAGCAATGGAATGAGGAGGGACATCTGAAAGTCTGGCAGGCATGCAGCTGTCAGGAATTAGACGATACCAACAGTGTGTCTCAGAACAAACCAAAGGGGTAGTGAAAAGTAGCTACATACCTGGATTGTCATTAGGTTGCTTACTATGAGTGATACTGGCAACTTCTTCTAGAACTTAGCACTTAGTTTATTTTAGTTACTTTATTTATTCACTTTATATCCTGATTGAAGCCCCACACTCTTCTCCTCCCATTCCCACAGTCCAACCTCCTTCTCTCTTTCCCCCCTCTCTTTCTCCTCAGAAAAAGGGAGACCCCCACCATATCAACCCACGCTGACACATCAAGTAGACTCAGGACTGACTGCACCCTCTTCCACTGAGGACAGGAAATGGAAACCGCAGCTCAGCTAGTAGAAAGTAATCTAAAAGCAGTCAATAGAGTCAGAGACAGCCCTTGCTGCACTTGCTAGGGAACCCACATGAAAAGAAAGCTGCCAATCAGCTACATATATGTGGGAGGCCAAGGTCTCATCCATGTCCATGCATGCTCTTTGGTGTTCCAGTCTCTGTAATGTAATTGCTACAAAACAAACAAAAGCATAGAAGCAAAACCATAGAATGTGATGGAACTCATCATTGCATGAAAAACACCGTATAAGATTAATCCATAGTTATTCAACAGAAATTACTTTCTATGTTGACCAATAATGGCTGAGCAAAATCATACGTAATCTCATAGGAATCCTGTTTCACAACCAAGGCACTCTTTCCTTAACCTCCATATCCCTGGGTCTTTGCTAAAAATTCTGAATCTGCTCTCATGCACTCACTGAACAAGGAGAAGGGCAGCAGCAGAAACAGGTCAACCATATTTGATCATTAAGGATCAAATAAATATGTCTAGGTCCCAATAAACACATCTCCGGTGGGTCTTTTTTTTCTGTTTCCTCAAGAGTCCTTACACTCTACAAAGGAGGATCTACTTTGAGGCTTCCTGGGCTAGAGGGGACAACCCGTGAGCTGAGACATAGCGGACCAGGCCCCCTGTAAACATCTCGGGAGTGGGGGTGTCTGAGAGTGGTGAACTATCCAGCCCTTGCATTATTACTATTGTCTGTACCATCACTTGCTCCGGTGGCTTCACAGCAGCTGCACACAGAGAAGGGGAGTGCATAACCCCAAGGATGGGGCACCTCTTCATACTGACATCGGGACAGGGATCCAAATCTGAGTCAAAAACTGTAGGCTCTCTGAGCTTATCACATACACCTGCAAGTAAGAGTAAGTACAAGTGGGCCCTCTGCACTTACCTCATGTTCTTGCCAGTGAGTGCATCTGCAAGAAAGTGCTTACAAAGCAACAGATCCTGGGTCCCACTACATTAGCCACCAGACATCAGATCCCTCCCACCCTCATCCCCACTGTTGGCAACATAGGGATCCCTGGGACAGCATTCTCAACATTGAGGCCCCTTTTCTATAGGTCTTGCAGCAGAGTCCAGCCAAACAATTTCTGGAAACAACTTCTGGAGCCACGTTGGTGCAGCCCAGACAGATCTGAGCATTTAGAGCACAATACAGAGACAGGCTTGTGGGCTACTAAGACATTCAGGGCACCTGTGCAAGTACACTGTGCCTGCAAACCACACCTACGTCTGCACCACAGCCTGCCCTTAAGCTCCTCCCTTATGCTCCACCCTTACAGGCATGCAAACTCCCACACACATTCCTTCACTTGTACACATGTGCCTCTGTCCTTCTTCCCTTGGCTGCATCTGAAACACCAACACCCTCTCTCATACCTCTGAACATCTCTCATCTTCCTGAAGAATACTCCAGACTCCAGACAGATGGACGCAGCCTGAAGTACAGGCTCCAAGAACAAACAGCACAGACCATCAGATGGCTAGAGGCCATATGTATGTAAGAACACATCCAACAAAAATCAGCATCATGGCTTCACCAGCAACAGCCAAAATCAATGGATATTTTAATACATCAGAAATGCAGGAGAATGATTTAAAATCCATGCTTATCTAGTTATTAGAGGCACATAAAGAGGAAACAAACAAACAAAAATAGATGCTATCATAGAAAGACAGGAGTCCACATTCAAACAGATAAAGGAAAAGGTGCAAGACATGAAAACTAAATTAGAATCGGAATAATAAGCAAACAAACAGAGAAAACTCTGGATCTGGAGAACTTACAAAAGAGATCAGGAACCACAAACTAAAGCATCAACAATAGAATACAAGAGATGGAAGAGAGAATCTCAGTAGCTGAAGATACAATTACAGAAATTGATGTATCTCTCAAAGAAAAAATAAAATCATAAAAGTTATAAACAGAGCACACCCAAGAAATCAAGGATGCCATGTAAAGATGAAATCTAAGAATAATAGGAATAGATGAAAAAGAAGATTCCAGGCTCCAAGGTCCAGAAAATATTTTCAAGAAAGTCATAGAAGAAAAATTTTCCAACTTAAAGAAAGAGATATCCATTAACATACAAGAGGTCTACCAAATACCAACTAGAGTAGCCCAGAAAAGAAACTCATGTCACATAATAGTCAAAACACTAAATCTACAGAACAAAGAGAAGATATTAAAAGCAGCAAGGGGAAAGGCCAATTAATATACAGAGACTGACCTATCAGAATCACACCAGACTTCTCAACAGAAACTATGAAAGCAAGAAGGGCCTGGGCAGATGACATGCAGACACTAAGAAAACACAGATATCATACCAGACTACGATTCCATGACAAAACTAAACTTAAACAATATCTACACAGCAACTCAACCGTAAAGAATATACTAGAAGGAAAACTCCAATCCAACGAAACCAACTACACCCAAGAAAACACAGGACATAGAAAACTTCACAACAACAACAACAACAACAACAACAAAACAATAGAACATGAACACACTACCACCATCAAATCCACAATGAAAGGAACTAGCATTCATTGGTAACTATTATCTATCAATATCAATGGACTCAACTCTCCAATAAAAAGACACAGACTAACAGAATGGTTATCGAAACAATAATCCAGCTTTCTGTGGCATCCAAGAAACATACCTCTGTAACAAATACAGGCACTACCTCAAAGTAAAGGACTGAAAAAGGGGTTTTCAAGCAAACAGACCCAGAAAACAAGCTGGAGTAGCTATTCAAGTATCTAATAAAATAAACGTTTAACCAAAATTAATCAAGAAAAGACAAGGAGGGATACTTCATACTCATTAAAGGAAAAATCTACCATGACGACATCACAATCCTAACATCTGTGCACCAAAAATAAGGGATCCCACAGTTGTCAAAGAAGCATTATCAACGTTTAAATTACACATTGATCCCAACACCTTAGTAGTGGGAGACTTCAACACCAAACTCTAGACAAGGGACAGATCATTGACACAGAATTTAATAGGGAAGTAATGACACTTGCAGAGGTCCTAAATCAAATGGACCTAGTAGATGTCTACAGAACTCTTCATATAAACTCAAAAGAGTATACATACCTTCTTTTCAGCACCCCAAAGAACCTTCTCCAAAATTAAACATATAGTTATACATAAAAGCATGCCTCAACAGATATGAGAAGATTGAAATAATCCCTTTTATCCTATCAGACCACCTTAGTCAAAACTAGACCTCAACAACAACAGAAATAACAAAAAGCTTACACATGATTGGAAACTAAATAACTCCCTACTAAATGTCAGTTGGATCAGAGAAGAAATAAAAAAAGAAATTAGAAATTTCCTAAAATTCAATGAAAATGAAGGCACAATTTACCCCTAACTCATGGGACACAATGAAAGTAGTGCTAAGAGGAAAGCTCATAGAAATATGTGCCTTCATAAAAAAGTTTGAGACATCTCATACAAACAACTTAATGGCAAACCTGAAAGCCCTGAAAAAAAAAGAAAGAAAAAAACACTGAAAAGGAGGAGAAATTTGTAAATAATCAAACTAAGGAGTGAAATCAATAAATTTAAAACAAATAAAACAATTCAAATAATCAAGGAAACCGAGAACTTTGAGAAAATCAACAAGACAAAGAAAGCCTTAGCAAAACTAACCAAAAGGCAGAAAGAAACTATCCAAATCAGCAAAATCAGAAACAAAAAGGGTGACATAATGACAGACACTGAAGAAATTCAAAGGTTAGGTCTTACTTCAAAACCCTATATGCCACAGGATTTGAAAATCTAAATGAAATGGAAAGTTTTCTTGATAAATTCCGTTTGCCTAATCTATTTATCAAGATCAGGTAAAAAGAATAAACTGTCTTATATCCCGCAAGGAAATAGAAACAATCATCAAAAGTCTTTCTGCCAATAAATAAATAAATAAATAAATAAATGAATGAATAAATAAATAAATAAATGAATGAATGAATGAATGAATGAATGAATAAATAAAGCTCAGGGCCTGATGGTTTCAGTGCAGAATTCTACCAGACCTTCAAAGAACTAACACCAATACTCTTTAAACTTTTCCAAAAAAAAAAAAATAATAATAGAAAAGAAGGAACATTTCCAAACTCATTGTATGGGGCCACAATAATTTTGATACTTAAACCATAAAAGACCCAACAAAAAAATTATTTCAGACCTAATTCTTGTATGAACATTGACTCAAAAGTACTTAATAAAGTACTTGCAAACTGAATCCTAGAACAGAGGAAAATATCACCCACCATGACCAGGTAGTCTTCATCCCAGGCATGCAAGGGTGGTTCAATATACGGAAATCCATCAATATAATCCAACACATAAACAAACAGAGGAAAAAATACAACACATGATCATCTCCTTAGATGCCAAAAAAGCATCTGACAAAATTCAACACCCATTCAGGTTTAATCTTGGAGAGATCAGGGACACAAGGCACATACCTAAACATAGTTAAGGCAATATACAGTAAGCCTATAGCCAACAGCAAACTACATGGAGAGAAACTTAAATCAATCCCACTGAAATTAGGGACAAGGTAAGTCTGCCCACTCTCTCCATATGTCTTCAACATACTTCTGGAAGTCCTTGCTAGGGCAATAAGAGAATTGAAGGAGATCAAGGGGATACAAATTGGAAAGGAAGAAGTCAAAGTATCACTATTTGCAGATAACATGATAGTATACAATGAGTGACCTCCAAAATTCAACCAAAGATCTCCTTCAACTGATAAACTTTCATCAAAGTGGCTGGATACAAAATTACCTCAAAAAAATCAGTAGCCCTCCTGTATACAAAGACAAAAGGGCTGTGAAAGAAATTAGGCAAAGAACACCCTTTGCAACGGCCACAAATAACATAAAGTACCTTGCTGTGACTTCAATTCTCTGAAGAAAGAAATTGAAGAAGATATCAGAAGATGGAAAGATCTCCCAAGATTATGGATCAGTAGGATTAACATAGTGAAAATCCTACCAATACAATCTGCAGATTCCATGCAATTCCCATTAAAATAACAGTACAATCCTTTACAGAATTTGAAAGAACAATTCTCAATTTCATATGGAAAAATTAAAAGTACAGAATTGCTTAAAGAATCCTGTACAATAACAGATCTTCTAAGGGTAACTTCCTTCCTGATCTCAAGCATTTTACAGAGCAACAGTAATACCACTGCATATTACTGGCAGAGAAACAGGCTGTAGGAGCAGTGGAAGCAAATAGAAGACCCAGAAATAAACCCGCATACCTCCGGATACTTCATTTTTGACAAAGAATCCAAAACAATACAATGGAAAAAAGATAGCATTTTCAACAAATGGTACTAGTCTAACTGAATGTCCTCATGCAGAAAAAAATGCAAATAGATCCATATTTGTCACCTGCGCAAAACTAAATTCCAAGTGGATCAAAGGCCTCAACATAAAACCAGACACACTATAACTGTTAGCAAAGAAAAGAGGGGAAGAGCTGGGAATTAGAACACCAACAACACAGGCTCTAAGATCAACAATCAGTAAATGGGACCTCATGAAACTGAATAGCTTCTGTAAAGCAAAGGACACTGTCATCAGGGCACAGGGGTCTTATACGAGACAGTTTCTCCAACCAAGGATCATGTATGGATATGGCCTAGAACCCCCGCTCAGCTGTGGGCCATGGTAGCTTGGTTTCCACCTGAAGACCCTAGAAAGGGGAACAGGGACTGTTTCAGTCATGAACTCGATGGCTGGCTCTTTGACCCTCCCCCATACATGCCAGGAAGTATCAGCCTGGCTAGATCCCAGGGGAGGACATTACAGCCAGCCCTGAGGAGACAAGATGAACTGGGATCAGATGGAAGGGGAGGAGGTCCTCCCCCATTGGTGGACATGGAGGGGGCGGGGAGGAGCCTTGAACTTGTTTCAATTAACTTGACTCAGGATGGTTGACAAGACATAAGAGATATGTAGCTTCTCTGATAGCATCTCTTCTTGTTGCTGTGACCAGACACATTATGAGAAACAGTTTATGGGAGAAAGAATTTATTTCAGGTCATGATTAGAATAGTAGGATTCTTAGTGGTGAGAGCATATAGTTCAAATGCTTCACCTCTCAGAAGATTAAGAACTATTGTGGAGTTTTGCTTTACTTTTTCATATTTCTTGAAATATGAATAGACTTTACTGGAAATGTTTAAAAATTTGCCTATGTACCACATCCAGTGAATGGCATAGACAAATTTAAAACAATCACAACAGCTTCATAGTCGCCACTCATTTTTTTTTACTGCTCCTATTTTATTAAGTATTATTATTTATTACAACTTTTTCACTTTGTATCCCGGCTGTGGCTCCCTCACTCATCTCCTCCCAATCCCACTCTCCCTCACTTTTCTCCTCCAGGCTCCTCCCCTAGTCCAGTAATAAAAGAGACCCTCCTCCCCTTTCCTCTAACCATAGTTTATCAATCTCATCAGGGCTGTCTGCATTGTCCTTCTCTGTGGTGTGGCAAGGCTGCACCCCCCAGGGAATGGTGATCAGAGAGCCAGCCACTGAGTTCATGCCAGAGACACACCCCTTACTATGGAATCCACTTAGAGACTGAGTCTATGGAATACATCTGAGCAGGGATGTTAGGTCCTCTCCATGCATGGTCCTTGTTTGGAGTATCACTCTCTGCAGGGCCCAGTTTTTCTGACTCTGTTGATCTCCTTTTGGAGCTCCTATTCTCTCCAGGTCTTTCTACCTTCTCCTTCTTTCATAACATTCCATGCATTCTGCCCAAGGTTTGGCTATGAGTCTTAGACTCTGCTTCAATACCTTGACCAGTGGAATCTTTCAGAGGCCCTCTGTGTTAGGTTCCTGTCCAGTTCCCTGTCTTCTCCTGCATCCAATGTCTATCATATTTGACCTTTTGAACGATGACTAATCATCTTCCCTAGGATCTTCTTTGTTATTTAGCTTCTTTAGGAGTATAGATTTCAATATGTTTATCCTATATTATAAGCCTAATAACCACTTACGAGTGATTATATACAATTTGTGTCTTTCTGTTTCTCGGTTCCTTCACTCAAGGTGATCTTTTCAATTTCCCACCATTTGCCTGCAAATTTCATGATTTCCCTGTTTTTGATAGCTAAGTACTATGCAGTTTCCATTGTGTAAATGTCCCACATTTTCTATATCCATTCCTCAATTGAGGGACTTATAGGTTGCTTCCAGATTCTGGCTATTATGAATAGAGCTGCTACAAACATTGTTGAACAAATGTCCTTGTTGTAGATTTGAGAATATTTCATATATATTCCGAGGAGTGGTAAAGCTGGATCTTGAGGTAACACTATTCCTAGTTTTCCTGAGAATGCACCAAATTGATTTCCAAAGTGGTTGTACAAGTTTACATTCCCAACAGCAATGGAGGAGGCTTCCCGTTTCTCCACATCCTCTCCAGCATGTATTGTCGCTTAAGCTTTTGATCTTAGCAATTCTGATGGGTATAAGGTGGAATCTCAGGGTTGTTTTTATTTACATATCCCAGATGACTAAGGATGTTGAACATTTAAGTGTTTCTCTGCCATTCAATATTCCTCTATTGAAAATTTTGTTTAATTCTGTACCCAGTTTTTAAATTGGATTGCTTGGTTTGTTGGTTTTTAGATTCTTAAGATCTTTACATATTCTGGATATTAACATACTGTCAGGTACAAGGTTGGTGAAGAGCCTTTCCCAATATGTAAGCTATCATTTTAATGTAATTTATTTGTTTTTATATCAATCACAGGTTAGGTACTTTGCATCCCGGGTGTAGCCCCCTCCCTCATTTCCTCCCACTCTCCCCATCCCTCCTACATCTCCTCCCCTTTTGAGAAAAGGGAACTGCTGAACTCTCTACCAAATTAATCTTCCAACCTCACACTGACTTCAGAATTTCTAGTATATTCAACAATTCCCCTAACTGTTATAAGAAGGATTTTGCTTCTATGTCTGTTTTATTTTTAAAAGTATACATTGAGCACCCACTAAGTTCCAGACATCTTTATTCCAGAACTATAGTAAAAATTTTTAAAGTTTATCTTATTTTCAAACTTTTATTACATTTATTTATTTATTGTATTGGGGTTCTGAGCGTTTGTATAGATGATATGATGCTAGGATGGTATATGTATGTGACAATCAGGAGACAATTCAGAGCACTGGATTCTTTTTATCACATGGGCTAAAGCAACATCATGTTGTTTGTAGAGGAATTTTTTCCAACAATACTGATACTCAAGTAAAACATCACATTCAAAGACCTAAGATTATATGATCCAGATGAAATAGACACACTCTTAGTACAAAACACATCTTTAATCCCACTGGCTGGAATTTAATACAAACCTTTAATCCCAAATAATGAAGTCTAACTGTAGGACAAAGTAATGAATCAGAGAAATATTTTAAAGAATGAGCCAGAAATAGGATACACCCAACTCTCATGGGAGATAGAGGTTATTTAAGAACAGGAGGAGAGAAAGCAAGAGGGTTCATTTCTGGAGACAGTACAATAGAGTTTGGGTTGTGATTTTGGTGCAGTTCAGTTGAATGTAGCTGGGTTTGATTGGTTGTGTGCAGTTACACTCTGTTCAGTTTGTTTTGTCAGTACAGTTCAGTTCACGGAGTTCAGAGGCTGTTTTTTCCAATGAGAACAACTCAGTCAGTAGCCAAGATAAGCCAATTTGAATCAGTCAGCCTAGAGAGGACTTAAGGCAAAACAGATGAATTGAATGAAAGATTTCAGAAAGTACTGGAAAGGGGAGTTTATTCAGCCATAAGTCTTGAAGCTGAAAACAATCTAGGCCTAGTTTAGCAGGTAGAGGCCAGAAGCCTTCAAGATCAGGGCTTACAAAAGATTAGATTATACAGAGACTAAAAGCTTCCAGTCCCAGGCCTAGGGATAGTTAAAACAGAGATAGAAATACTCTGGGTTCAGACCAATCCATGTATTCATAAAGCTTGGATATGACTCTCATCCTGTCCCCCAACTTCTGAGGAATTAAAAACAACATTTACAGTTGTCAGTCTTTTTATAATTTTATTTAGTTTATTTATCTACTTATTACAATTTATTCATTTTGTATCCCCCTGCAGCCTCTTCCCTCATCTCCTACCAGCCCCACCCACACTCCCTCTCCTCAACATATGCCCTTTCCCTAGTCTCCTGTTAGGGAATGACCTCCTTTCTATATGACCCTAGCCTATCAGGTTTCATCAAGACTGGCTGCATCATCTTCCTCTGTGGCCTGACACGGCTGCACACTTCAGGGGGAAGTGACCAAAGAGCAAGCCACTGAGTTCATGTCAGAGACCACACCTGAACTCCTAACTAGGGTACGCACTTGGAAACTGAACAACCTATAGACTTATATTTGAGAAGTGGTTCTAGGTCCTCTCTATGCATGGCCCTTGGTTGGAGTATCGGTCTGTGCAGGAACCCTTGAGCCCAGGTTTTTTGGCTGTTGGTCTCCTTGTGGAGTTCCTGTCCCCTCCATGTCTTTCTATCTCCTTCTTATCCCATAAGGATTCCAGCACTCTGCCCAAAGTTTGGCTATGAGTCTCAGTTTCTCCTTGGATCCCCTGCTAGGTAAGAGTCTTTCAGAGGTCCTCTGTGGAGGGCACCCGTACTGTTCCTTGTCTTTTCCTACTTCTGATGTTTATCCTGTTTATCCTTCTGAGTGAGTATCTAGCAACTTCCTTAGAGTCCTCCTTATGATTTATCTTCTTTAGGACTATAGATTTTAGTATGTTTGTCCTATATTATGTGGCTAATAGCCACTTATAAGTGAATGTATACCCTATGTGACTTTCTGCTTCTAGGTTCCCACATTCGGGATAATAATTTCTAGTTCCTACTATTTGCCTGCAAATTCCATGATTTCCTTGTTTTTAAATGCTGAGTGGTATTCCACTGTGTAAATGTATCACACCTTCTGTACCATTCCTCTGTTCAGGGACATCTAGTTTGTTTCCAGATTCTGGCTATTACAAATAAAACTGCTATGAACATAGCTGAACAAATATCCTCATTGAATGATGGGGCATATTTTGGGTATATATTTGAGTGTTATAGCTGGCTCTTGAGGTATCATTATTCCTAATTTTCTGAGAAAGCACCAGATTGATTTCCAAAATGGTTTGTAATGTTACATTCCCACCAGCAATGGAGGAGGGTTCCCCTTTCTCCACATCTTCTCCAGAATGCATCATCCCTTGAGTTTTTAATCTTAGCCATTCTGATGGGAATGAGGTGAAATCTCAGGGTTCTTTTGATTTGCATCTCCCTGATGACTAAGGACATTTCTTTATGTGTTTCTTTGCCATTCGATATTCCTCCATGGAGAATTCTGTGTTTAGCTCTGTATCCCATTTTTGAAATTGGATTACTTAGTTTTTTGATATTTAACTTCTTCAATTCTTTATATCTTCTGGATATTAGCCCTCTGTCAGATATAGGGTTGGTGAAGATCTTTTCCCAGTATGTAGGCTTTCATTTAGTTCTTATGACAGTGTCCTTTGCTTTACAGAAGCTATTCAGTTCCATGAGGTCCCATTATTTAATTGCTCATGCTAGAGCCTGTCCTGTTGATGTTCTGTTCAGATAATTAATTATCTCCTGTGTCAATGAATTCCAGGCTCTTCCCCACTTTTTCTTCCAACAGATTTAGTGTGTCTGGTTTTATGTTGAGGACTTTGATCCACTTGGACTTTAACTTTGTGCAGGGTCTATTTGCGTTTTTCTACATGTAGACATCAAGTTAGACTAGCACCATCTGTTAAAGATACTGTCTTTATTCTATTGTATGGTTTTGGCTTCTTTGTCAAAAATTAACTTTCCGAAGGTTTGTGGGTTTATTTCTGGGTCTTTAATTTTATTCCCTTGATCCACTGTTTTGTTTCTATGCCAGTACCATACCTTTTCTCTTACTGTTGCTCTATTACGCAGCTTGAGATCAGGCATGGATATACATCCTAAAAATATTTTATTGTACAGGATTGTTTCCGCTATTCTGGATTTTTTTTGAAATTGGTTGCAAGTATTTGAAATCTTAAACATCCGCCTAGCCCCATATTCATACTCATCCAACCTAATTAGATGAGTCAGAAATAAGCACCTAGGCATAGAGTATTTGAAAATTTGAAGAATGATCCAAGAGAGAGGAGAGGAGAACTAACTACCTTATACATATTTTCATCCAAACCTCATCTGCCAAAACTGCATTTTCAAAAATCTTAAAGGAAGAAACAGAAATCACCATGAGCCTCCCTATAGGAAAGTGTTCCATAAAGAAAAAACACCAAGTGAAAATTTAAGAGAGGTTGTGTTGTGGCTGTTCCACCTGGCTATAAAAAGCTTTCATACTGTACTGTGTGTGTGTGTGTGTGTGTGTGTGTGTGTGTGTGTGTGTGGAGAGAGAGAGAGAGAGAGAGAGAGAGAGAGAGAGAGAGAGAGAGAGAGAGAGAGAGGAGAGATAGGGAATAAAAGAGAGAGGGAGGAGACAACACAAGGGAGTATAGATGCCTATAGATGACAGGAAAAAGGCATCAAATATCCTAGCTCTAGAGTTGAAAGTTCTGATCCATCCACTTGGAACTTCAATGCTCAATGAACATCATGCATTCTTACCTTCTAGTCATCTTTCCAGACTCTAATGTTTTTAACTGATCCATTTTGGCTTTGTATCAGAAATAGACACAAAACGCTGGCCAATAGATGTAGAGTAAAATGAGAGAGATCATGATCTGCAACCAACTACTGCTGGTGGTTTCAACAAGGCGGGTTCTCACTAACATAAATCCCAAGAAATGAGTAAATAGAAGGACATTGTTTTCTGAATCAACAATATGTTTAGAACAGGAAGTTTACAAAATAGATAAGTTTGCAAATCTGCATATTTTAAGACATCTACAAGTACATGGTTGTATAGCTGTAGAAACACCAACCAGTTATTAAGAACTTTCTAGACATAAAGAAAAAATGAGCCACTTTCAATGCATTTTCCTTTGTTAAATATTTGTGTCATTTCAACTGAAAACAGTCAATTTTGTTAGAAAAAATTGCCACATCTGGCTCTAGAAATGGTAAAGTTCATGAACCCCAGGAAAGTCTTACTGGTCCTGGCCTGGTACTATTGTGGACACAAAGCCATCATCATTTAGAATATTGATAATAGCACCTCAGACCACTTCACGGCCATGCCCTGGTGGCTGGAATCAACTCATATCCACTAAAATGACAGCTGCCAGGGCATGAAGAAAATCACTAAGAGATCAACATTAAGTCCTTTTGGAAAGTTTATAGCTATAGCTACCTCATGCCCACAAGGTACTCCGTGGACATCCCCTTGGACAAAACTGTAGTCAATGAGGATGTCTCTAGAGACCCAGCTCTGAAATGCAGGGCAGGCAGGAGGCCAAAGTCAAGTTTGAGGAATGATACAAGACAGGGAATAACAAATGGGTTTTCAAAGCATTTCTCTTTTAGGTGTATTTTTGTTTACATCATTAATTTTTTTTCAAATTAAGTAAAATTGCCTCCTAAAGCCTTTAGATTTCAAAGGCTTTTGAATTTTAGAAAATTCAAGGAGACTCCAAGATAGCGGCCCCGGGAGGACACTGTGTCTGAGGAGTAGGACAGCAGTGTCAGCACAGCAACAAGGAGACTGAAATCTGGGACCTAAAACACCAGTGTTTGTTTTTGTCAGGTGAGCAGAATTCAAGGAAATCAAGTGGGAAAGTCCTAAGGACACCCAGTTAATCCCTGGAAAAATTCCGGGTGACTGGCTGCGCACAGACCTTATCTGAACAAGCAGCTTCCCTCAGTGTTGCCAGTCTCCCGGACCAGGACACACACACAGTCTCCTGTCCAGGCTGAGACACCCTAGAGACCATTCCAGTCAGGGTGCATCAGCTGCGCACATTGGCTAATCCTGATCTAAGCTTGCAGCCTTCCACCACTCCACCAGCCGCCATCTTTGACAGGGACTCAGACTTCCCAGTCCAGACTGATACCAGTCCAGACCTGGGAGAAACGGCGGACACACATCTGCTAGCTCTGATCTGAATGTGCAACCTCTCAAGGCCCCACCAGTCACCATTTTTGACCAGAATGCATAGTTCCTGGTCCAGTCTGAGGCAACTCAGATATCATTCCAGACCTGGGAGAAATGGTGGGCTCACATCTGCTAGCCTTTAGCAAAACACGCGCCTCCCATGGTGCCGATGCAGCCAACCGCCACCCGGACAAGGACACATGGTAACTGGTCCACACTAAGGTGTCCCCAGATACCATCACATACTGGGATGCACAGCTGCTAGCTCAGAAGGAGGCGCCCTCAGGGCCACCTACTGACCTCAAAGTCCAGCCTGCGAAACACACCATAGAGTGAAGAACACTGGGAATCCAGGAAACCTGTGCAGGCACTTGCCCGCAGTCTGTGTTTGCTAACCACTGTAGCACCCTCTTCCCCTCCTGCGCTTGTTCCCAAAACCCATAGCTCAACCATATACACTCCCCTAGCACTACCCTTTAAGACACCTTACCAGCACACACACACACACACATACACACAAGCACATACACAACACACACACACTTACTCCCTCTCCCCAACAACAATGCCAGCGACCTTTCCTCCCACAGGGACAACTGAGGCAACAACACACACTATCAAACCACTGGAACTCCCTGATCTTCTTGAAGACTACTCCAGACACCAGAGACTGACAGTTTCAGTCTGAAGTTCAGCTTCAAGGAACAAACAGCTCCTTGAGTATATATAAACAAATGTTCAGAGGTCGACCTAAGAACTCACCCAGCAAAAATCAGGACACCATGGCACAACCAGAAAAACCCAAAAGCAATGGAGATTTTAATTCAGCAGAGACACAGGAAAATAATATTAAAGCTATGCTTATGCAGTTAATAGAGGAACAAAAAGGGGAAATGAACAAGGCCCTCAAAGAAAGACAAAAGAATTTAACTGCCCACATAGAGGAACAATTAAAGACATACAGAGAGGAAACAAACAAAAAGTTAGGAGACACATTCAATCAGATGAAGGAAATGGTACAAGCATGAAAACAGAATTAAAATCTATAAAGAAAACACAAACAGAGAAAATCCTGGAACTGGAGAACTTATAGAAAAGATCAGGAACCACAAAGGTAAGCATCAACAATAGAATACAAGAGTTGGAAGAGAGAATCTCCAGAGCTGAAGATACCCTTGCTGAAATGGATTCCTCACTCAAAGAAAAGATAAAATCGGAAAAGTTCCAAACAAAAAACATCCAAGAAATCAAGGATGCCATGAAAAGACGAAACCTAAGAATAATAGGAATCAATGAAAAAGAAGACTCCAGGCTCTAAGGACCAGAAAATATTTTTAAGAAAATCATAGAAGAAAATGTTCCCAACTTAAGGAAAGAAATGTCCATAAACATACAAGAAGCCTACAGAACATCAAATAGACTAGACCAGAAAAGAAATACCTCTCGTCACATCACAGTCAAAACACTAAACCTACAAAACAAAGAAAAAAAATTAAAGGCAGCAAGGGAAAAGAGTCAAGTAACATATGAAGGTAGACAGATCAGAATCACACCAGACTTCTCATCAGAAACTATGAAAGCCAGAAAGGCCTGGGCAGAGGTCATACAGTCTTTAAGGGATCACAGATGCCAACCAAGACTACCAGAACCAGCAAAGCTTTCAATCAACATAGATGGAGAAAACAAAATATTCCATGACAAAACAAAATTTAAGCAATATCCACACAGCAACCCAGCCCTACAGAAGATTCTAGAAGGAAAACTCCATTCCAATGAAAACAACTACACCAAAAAAAAAAAAATATATCAAATTTGGGTAATTTCCCAATGAAAAGAAAAAAACAAAAAACAAAACAATGAATCATAGTAAGACCAACAACTCCAAAATAAAAGGAAGTAACAGTCATTGGTCATTATTATCAATCAACATCAATGGACTCAACTCCCCAAGAAAGAGACACAAACTAACAAAATGGTTGCAGAAACAGGATCTAACATTCTACTGCATTCAAGAAACACACCTATGCAACAAAGATAAACACTACCTCAGAGTAGAGGGCTGGAAAAACGTGTTTCAAGCAAATGGACACAGAAAATAAGGTGGGGTAGCAATCCTAGTATCTAATAAAATAGATTTTCAACCAAAACTAATCAAGAAAGATGAGAAGGGGCAGTTCCTTCTCATCAAAGGAAAATTCCAACAGGAAGACAGCACAATTTTGAACATTTATTCCCCAAATACAAGACCACCCATATTTGTAAAAGAAACATTACTAAAGCAGAAATCACACATCGATCCAAACACCATAATAGTGGGAGACTTCAACACTTCACTCTCACCAAGGGACAGATCATCCGGTCAGAAGCAAAACAGGGAAACAAGGGCACTTTCAGAGACCTAAATCAAATGGACCTAATAGATGTCTACAAAACTTTTCACCCTAGATCAAAAGAGTATATCTTGTTGTCGGCAACTCATGGAACCTTCTCCAAAATAGAGTACATAGTGGGTCACAAAGCAAGTCTCAGCAGATACAAGAAGATTCAAATAATCCCTTGTATCCTGACCATCATGGTCTAAAGCTGAACCTCAAGAACAATAGGAAGAGCAAAAAGCCTGCACATACTTGGAAACTGAACAACTTGCTCAGGGAGAGCAACTATCCAGAGAGAAACTATCCAAATCAACAAAATCAGAAAAAAAGGGGGGACATAACAACAGACATTGAGGAAACCCAAACAATCATTATTTTTACTACCAAAGCCTATATGCCACAAAATTTGAAAATCTAAATGAAATGGACTATTTTCTTTATAGATTCCTTCTACCTAAATTAAGTAAAGATCAGGTAGAAACATTGAATAGACCTATATCCACCAAGGAAATAGAAGCAGTCATCAACAGCCTCCCTACCAAAAAAGCTCTGGTCCAGATGGATTTAGTGCAGAATTCTACCAGACCTTCAAAGAAGTGTTAACACCAATTCTCTCTAAATTATTCCACAAAATAGAAATAGAAGGAAAATTACTGAACTCATTCTATGAAGGCACAGTCACCTTGACAGCTACACCACACAAAGACCCCCCAAAAAAGAGAACTTCAGACCCATCTGTCTTATGAACATTGACGCAAAAACACTCAATAACATACTTGCAAACCGAATCCAAGAACACATAAAAGATATCATCCACCATGGACAAGTAAGCTTCTTTCCAGGCATGCAAGGATGGTTCAATATATGTAAATCCATCAATGTGATCCACCACATAAAAAAAAAAAAAAAACTGAAGGAGAAAAACTACAAGATCATCTCCCTAGATGCCGAAAAAGCTTTTGACAAAATCCAACATCCATTCATGTTTAAAGTCTTGGAGAGATCAGGGATACAACGCACATACATAAACACTGTAAAGACAATATACAGCAAGCCTATAGCTAACATCAAACTCAATAAGAGAAAATTAAATCAATCCCACTGAAATCAGGGGAAAGACAAGGCTGCACATTGTCTCCACATCTCTTCAACATAGTACCTGAAGTCCTAGCTACAGCAATAAGACAACTAAAGGAGACCAAAGGGATACAATTCGGAAAGGAAGAAGTCGAAGTATCACTATTTGCAAATGATATGATAATATACATGAGCGACCCCAAAAATTCAACCAGAGAACTCCTTCAACTGATAGACACCTTCAGCAAAGTGGCTGGATACAAAATCAACTCAAAAAAATCAGAAGCCGTCCTGTACACCAAAGACAAAAGGGCCAAGAAAGAAATTAGGGAAACAACACCCTTCACAAAAGCCACTAATAGCATAAAGTACCTTGGGGTAACTCTAACCAAGGAAGTGAAAGATCTGTTTGAGAAAATCTTCAAATGTCTGAAGAAAGATATTGAAGAAGATGTTGGAAGATGGATATACCTCGCTTGCTCATGGATTGGTAGAATTAACACAGTAAAAATCGCTATTCTGCTAAAAGCAATCCACAGATTCAATGCAATTCCCATCAAAATACCAACACAATCCTTTACAGACCTTGAAAGAAAAAATTCTCAACTTCACATGGAGAAACAAAAAACCCAGAATGTCCAAAATGATCCTGTACAACAACAGATCATCTGGAGGTATCTCCACCCCTGACCTCAAGCTGTACTACAGAGCAATAGTAATAAAACCTGCATGGTATTGGCATAGAAACAGAATAGTGGATCACTAGAACCGAATAGAAGACCCAGAAATAAACCCACACACCTATGGAAACTTGATTTTTGACAAAGAAGCCAAAACCATTCAATGGAAAAAAGACAGCATCTTCAACATATGGTGTGGGTTCAACTGGATTTGTATATGCAGAAAAATGAAAATAGATCCATATTTGTCACCCTACACAAAATTAAAGTCCAAGTGGTACAAGTACCTCAACATAATACCAGACACACTCAACTGGTTAGAAGAAAAAGTAGGGAAGACCCTAGAACTCATTGGCACAGGAGACTACTTCCTGAACAGAACACCAACAGCACAGGCTCTAAGATTAACAATAAATAAATGGGACCTCATGAAACTGAAAAGCATCTGTAAAGCAAAAGACACTGTCATCAAAACAAAACGACAGCCTACACACTGGGAAAGTATCTTTATCAATCCTACATCTGACAGAGGGCTAATAACCAGTATATATAAAGAACTCAAGAAGTTAAAAAGCATCAAATCAAGTAACCCAATTAAAAAATGGGGTATGGTGCTAAAGAAATAACTCTCTGTAGAAGATTGTATAATGGCACAAAAACATTTAATGAAATGTTCAATGTCCTTAGACATCAGGGAGATGCAAATAAAAACGACACTGAGATTTCACCTTACACCTGTCAAAATGGCTAAGATCAAAAACTACAGTGACAACACATGCTGGAGAGGTTGTGAGAAAGGGGAACTCTCCTCCGTTGCTGGTGGGAATGCAAACTGGTACAACCACTCTGGAAATCAATTTGGCACTTTCTGAGACAATTAGGAATAGTGATTCCTCAAGGCCCATCTATACCACTCTTAGGCATATATCCAAAAGATGCTAAAGTACACAAAAAGGACATTTGCTCAACCTTGTTTATAGCAGCTTTATTCGTAATAGCCAGAACCTGGAAACAACCCAAATGTCCCTCAGTCGAGGAATGGATAAAAAAATTGTGGTACTTTTACACAATGGAATACTACTCAGCAATTAAAAAGGAGGAAATCATGAAATTCGCAGGCAAATGGTGGGACCTGGAAACAATCATCCTGAGTGAAGTATCCAAAAAGCAGAAAGAAACACTTGTTATATACTCACTTATGTAGACCTATAGGATAAGATGGACATGCTAAAATCTATACACCTAGAGAAGATAAACAAGAAAGAGGACCCAGGGTGGTATGATCAATCTTTGCTTAGATGGACAAATGGGATGTACTTTGAATGTAGGAGAAAATAAGCAACAGGACAGGAACCTACCACAGAGGGTCTCTGAAAGACACTAACTAACTGTGAATCAAAGCTGATATTAATACTCACAACCAAGCCATCGCCAGAGTGCAGGGAATCATATGAAAAAGGGGGAGTTAGTAAGATTTGGAGAGGACAAGAGCTCCACAAGGCGAAATAGATCAGGGCACAGGGTTCTTCTATGAAACTGTTTCTCCAAACAAGGAACATATGTGGATACAAACTATAACCCCTGCTCAGATGTAGCTCAGATGACTTGGAAAGGGCCAGGAAGGAGATGAAGGAGCAATGGGGAGAATGGGAGGGAATGAGGGACGGGGCTACGGCTGGAATACAAAGTATATAACCTGGATTAATATGAAAATAAATAAATTACTTTTAAAAATAAAAAAAGAAAATTTAAAAAAACATGTCAAGCCACAAATCAAGGAAACTAATTTTCTTTTTTTTCATTTTTAAATTTATTATTTTTATATTAATCACAGATTATGTATTTTGTATCCCAGCCATAGCCACCTCCCTCATTCCCTCCCATTCTACCCATTGCTCCTTCATCTCCTCCCTGGCCCTTTCCAAGTCCACTGATAGGGGAGGACCTCCTCCCCTTTCATCTGACCCTAGCTAATCAGGTCACTTCAGGGCTGGCTGCAATGTTCTCTTCTGGGGTCTAGCAAGGCTGTTCCTCCCTCCGGGGGAGGGGGGGTCAAAGAGCCAGCCGTTGAGTTCCTGACAGAAATGATTCCTGTTCCCTTGCTAGGGTACCCACTTGGATACTGAACTACCATGGGCCATATATGAGCAGGGGTTCTAGGTTATATCCATACATGGTCCTTGGTTGGAGAAACAGTCTCGCAAAAGACCTCTGTGCCCTGATCTATTTGGTCTTTGCAGAGCTCTTGTCCTCTCCAAGTCTTAGTAACTCCCCCTTCTTCAGAAGATTCCCTTGCATTCTGCCGAAGGTTTGGTTATGAGTCTTAATATCTGCTTTGATACACTACTAGGTAGAGTCTTTCAGAGGCCCTCTGTGGTAGGCTCCTGTCCTGTTGCTTGTTTTCTCCTACATTCATCGTCCATCCCATTTGTCTATCTAAGTGAGGGTTGATCAGCTTACCACGGGTTCTCTTTCTTGTTTTTCTTCTTTAGGTGTGTAGATTTCGGTTTGTTTATCCTATCTTATAGGTCTATATAAGTGCGTATATATCATGTGCTTCTTTCTGCTTTTGGGATACCTCACTCAGGATGATCGTTTCCATGTCCCACCATTTGCCTGCGAATTTCATGATTTCCTCGTTTTAATTGCTGAGTAGTATTCCATGGTGTAAAAGTGCCATAATTTCTGTATCCATTCCTCGACTGAAGGATATCTGGGTTGTTTCCAGGTTCTGGCTATTACGAATAAAGCTGCTATAAACATGGTTGAGCACATGTCCTTGTTTTGTACCTGAGCATCTTTTGGATATATGCCTAAGAGTGGTATATTGAGGAATCACTATTCCTAATTGTCTAAGAAAGAGCCAAATTGATTTCCAGAGTGGTTGTACTAGTTTGCATCCCCACCAGCCATGAAAGAGGGTTCCACTTTCTCCACAACCTCTCCAGCATGTGTTGTAACTTCAGTTTTTGATCTTAGCCATTCTTATGGGTATAAGGTGAAATCTCAGGGTCATTTTGATTTGCATCTCTCTGATGGCTAAGGACATTGAACATTTCATTAAGTGTTTTCCTGCAATTCTACAATCCTCTACAGAGAGTTCTCTTTTAGCTCCGTACCCCATTTTTTAATTGCATTACTTGAGCTGTTGCTTTTTAACTTCTTGAGTTCTTTATATATACTGGATATTAGCCCTCTGTCAGATGTAGGGTTGATGAAGACCCTTTCCCAGTCTGTAAGCTGTCGTTTTGTTTTGAAGACAGTGTCTTTTGCTTTACATATGCTTTTCAGTTTCATGAGGTCCCATTTATTTATTGTTAATCTTAGAGCCTGTGCTGTTGGTGTTCTGTTCAGGGAGTAGTTTCCTGTGCCAATGAGTTCTACAGTCTTCCCCACTTTTTCTTCTAACTGATTTACTCTGTCTGGTTTTATGTTGAGGTCCTTGATCCACTTGGAATTTAGTTTTTTGCAGGAAAATAAATATGGATCTATTTTCATTTTTCTGCATGTAGACATCCTGTTGGACCAGCACCATTTGTTGTAGATGCTGTCTTTTTGCCATTGAATGATTTGGCTTTTTTATGAAAAAAATCAAGTTTCCATAGGTGTGTGGGTTTATTTCTGGGTCTTCTATTCGGTTCTAGTGATCCACTATTCTGTTTCTATGCCAATACCATGCAGGTTTTATTACTATTGCTCTGTAGTACAGCTTGAGGTCAGGGATGGAGATACCTCCAGATGATCTGTTGTTGTACAGGATCATTTTGGACATTCTGGGTTTTTTGTTTCTCCATGTGAAGTTGAGAATTTTTCTTTCAAGGTCTGTAAAGAATTGTGTTGGCATTTTGATGGAAAGTGCATTGAATCTGTAGATTGCTTTTGGCAGAATGGCCATTTTCACTACGTTAATCCTACCAATCCATGAGCAAGGGAGGTCTTTCCATCTTCTGATATCTTCTTCAATTTCTTCCTTCAGAGATTTGAAGATTTTCTCAAACAGGTCTTTCACCTGCTTGGTTAGAGTCACTCTAAGGTACATTAGGATATTAGTGGCTATTGTGCAGTGTGTTGTTTCCCTAATTTCTTTCTTGGCCCTTTTGTCTTTGGTGTACAGGAGGGCTTCTGATTTTTTTTTTTTGAGTTGATTTTGTATCCAGTCACTTTGCTGAAGGTGTTTATCAGTTGAAGGAGTTCTCTGTTTGAATTTTTTGGGTCGCTCATGTATATTATCATATCGTCTGCACATAGTGATACTTTGACTTCTTCCTTTCTGATTTGTATCCTCTTGATCTCCTTTAGTTGTCTTATTGCTGTAGCTAGTACTTCAAGTACTATGTTGAAGAGATATGGAGACAATGGGCAGCCTTGCCTTTTCCCTGATTTCAGTGGGATTGATTTAAGTTTCTCCTCATTGAGTTTGATGTTGGCTATAGGCTTGCTGTATATTGCCTTTACTATGTTTATGTATGTGCGTTTTATCCCTGATCTCTCCAAGACTTTAAATGAATGGATGTTGGATTTTGTCAAATGCTTTTTTGGCATCTAGGGAGATGATCATCTTTGTTTTTTGTTTTTTTTTTCTCCTTCAGTTTGGATCACATTGATGGATTTCTGTATATTGAACCACACTTGCATACCTGGAAAGAAGCCTACTTGGCCATGGTGGATGGTATCTTTTATGTGTTCTTGGATTTGGTTTGCAAATATTTTATTGAGTATTTTTGCATCATTTGAACATTGATGAGTTTGGTAATTTTCCTTCTGTTTCTATTTTGTGGAATAGTTTAGAGAGAATTGGTGTTAGGGCTTCTTTGAAGGTCTGGTAGAATTCTGCACTAAAACCATCTGGCCTAAGGCTTTTTTGTGAAGGGAGGGTGTTGATGACTGCTTATAAATCTTTGGGGGATATAGGACTATTCAATCACTAATTTTCATATAGAAATTCTGTAAAGATTTTATATGTTCTGTTTGATTCATTAAGTAGCACAGGTTTTTCCTAAATTTATCTATAAATGACTTGGGAATGTTTTAGGTTCTTCTAAAAATAAAGTTATATATTAGAGCTACATATGCACACAAATACACACTCTAAGTTATACACACAAACACAAACATAAACATACACACACACTACACACTTCAATACCCACATACATACATGCATATGTATATGCATAAACAGAACACATAAAACACAGATGCATGCACACACATACATAAACCCACTTGCCAACAGTCTCATTTGATTTCAGTAGTTACTCTCAAATAAATAGTCCTTGTGTATAGAACTGTCTCTCACTATGTCACCATGTACAAACTGCCTCCTAAGAGAACAGTTTTAGTTTTGTAAAGAATGTGTCCTAGAAGAGGGTTATATGAAATCTCTCTGTCAAAGTCTGTGGTATAAGTGAAACATGTCTAAAGCTGATAAATGACTCCCTATGTTTCCCTTTAATACAGATTCCCTAAACTGTAGCCTTGGCTACGACTGTAACAGTGTGTTTCTTTCTGTCTAATAGATTTATATGCATGATCCATGCAGGTGTTGAGTGTTCCTGAGAAGATGTAGGAGTCTGAAATGTAGCATGGGGCCTCAGAACAATTTTTTTAATTTTATTTTTTATATTAATTACAGCTTATTGACTTTGTATCCCAGCTGTAGCCTCCTCCCTTATTCATTCCCAATCCCACCATACTTCCCTCATCTCCTCCCATGTCACTCTCCAAGTCTACCTGATAGGGGAGTTCCTCATCCCCTTCCATCTGACCCTAGCCTATCAGGTCTCCTCAGAACCATTTTTTACATTTTGTTTAGTTGAGGATACACAGGAACAGCAAGGATTCAAATTCATAGAAGAATTTGACTTTTTTGAACAAAGCTTTAGCAGGTGTAATGGCAAGATCTTTCTCTTCTTAGGGTTAATTTTATTTATATGTGCCTATGTGTATTTATATGCAGATACCTGCAGAGGCCAGCACAGAATTTAGGATCCCACAGGCAGTGCCATCGGACAGCAGTACTGGGAACTGAGCAGAAATTTTCTGAAAGAGTACCAGTTACCTTTGACACAAGATGATCTCTCCAGCCCTAGTGGCAAGGTCTGACAAATGAGCTACATATACTCCCTTAGTAAAGACAAGTTACTTTGCAAAGCACAGTTCAGTGGAGTATTTCCCAGACTATGCTGTGGTGTGAAGAGCTGTCAGTTATTAGTATGGAAACACACGGTTAAATGCCATCAACAGAACCTGAGGATTGTCATTCATGATCGCGAAAGCAGAAGATGAACCTAGTTTGTAAATAAAAGCCTACACAAATAACCAAGGAGGAGAAACATGACAGCGTAAGAATGTATTTATATGGAGAATATAATCTCAAACCCAGGACATTATTTATGATAGTAAATACATTGAAAAAACCTTAACTATACATAGACTAACTATATATCATACAATAACTATATATGAGAACAAAAATGCATGATTTAGAACTATTGGTAGTAAAGCATGGATCTCGTGACAATGATGGCCAAGAAATGAAAGCTCTGTACTAGTTCCATACACCACAATACAAACAACAGGAACAAATATGTGAGAAAAAAAACACACTCTCTGCATTTTGAGTGGCCTTTTTCCATCAGGTGGCCACAATGTTCCTTGATTTACAAAGGCGGAAGATTTGAGATTGATTCCATATCTTTGTTTCTCCTTGGCAATTTTTGCATGGTATTCCTATGAGAAAGATTTAGTGAAGTGTGTACTTTTTGTTTTTTTTTTCAATTACTGATGTGTCTCACTCTAAAATAAGAAAAATATTTTAAAAGTGAAAGCAGAAATAAATTGAAAGAAACAATCAGTAAAGTTGTAAATAATGAAAGCATAGTAGTAGACTTGTTTATGCTCAACTTTTGCAAAGCATTGACTGCAGGGACAGCAAAAGGCAATCTCCTCTGCATGGTGCATTAATATAAACTCAGAAAGGGGGCTATAACCATCCCGTAACTGCAGCAACCTTTGAGTGACTGTGGAATGGAACTCTTGTAAAAATGATTTTGCAGCTGATGAAGAAATATGAAACATAAAGCCACCATTAAGCACACTATGGCATAAGACAGCAGGGGAAAGTTGAATGGCTTTGAATAGATAAATATCAAGAATGGATTTGTGTGAATTTGAAGCCAGCAGGTGGAAAAAGTGAAAAGAGATTGAAAGGTATGTCTGCACTTCATGAAAACATCAATAAAGTTGAGTTCATGACCTAAGCCATGCGTCTATTTTTTTATCTGATTTTTGGAGAATTTCATACACAAGTACTCTATTCACAACATTTCTTCTTCCTTCTCTCTCCCTCTTCGACAATCCACTTGCATTCTGTACTCATACCTTATAAAATCCATGACTTTTTCTTCTTTAATTATTATTGTTATATGCACACAGTTGGTGTGTGTGTGTGTGTGTGTGTGTGTAACTTACTAAGGCAATTTAGTGTTTTTTCTTTCGTATACATCTTTAGAACTGACAAATTGGGCCTGCACCCAATCAAAGAATTGCTCTCTAGAAAAGACTGACCCCCCCCTCTCTCACAGCCACTGATTACCTGTAGCTTGGTAGTTATGAGTGGGGCTCTGTAAAAAAAAATCCCAAATGCACATTAGCATGTGATATTTATCTAGTTTTATGTAACCACAGAAAAGGAAGAAGCAAACAGACTATGGATGATCAATAGTGAAAAACCTCTGAAATATCACAGGCAGGAAATTATATGATTGACAGAAGCAACTGAGAGCAACTTAAGCTTTTTCCTAGCAACAAATAAATTCTAGAAGCACGATTAAATGGTTCTTATATGTAAGACAGGCTTGTGATATTTATTTAAAGTATGTAAGGCAAGTGTTGCAAGATTTGCAGACATCATTGTGAAATGTACATCTACTTGACATTCTTACAACAGCTCTTTTCACTTTTCACCATTATCCATATCCATCAAGATGGTTACTAATAATGCAGTTTTATGTAGACACACTGACTCTAAAAACATCTAACATTTAATGTTGCTTATGTTATGAGTGTATTACAGAACCAGAGTTCAAAATAAGTCCATGTTCTTCTCATTACACCCTTTTTCCAATGTAGAGGACAAGGGTCTTTTAAAACTGCGTCCATATCACAAAGTTTAGTAATCATTCATCACCTATGTTTATAACAGTATTATTAATAACAGCCAGAATCTGGAAACAACCTAGATTTCCCTCAACTGTTATTTTTAATGGGGTTATCAAGAGAACTCTATAATGGATACAGAACTTGTGATAGATTTACACAATGGAATATTACTCAGCTATTAAAAACAAGGAAATAATCAAATTTGCAGGCAAATGGATGGAACTAGAAAAAAATCATCCTGTGTGAGGTAACCGAAGCAAAAAGACACATGTAGTATATATTGATTTATAAGCAAATATTAGCCATACAATATAGGATAAACATATTAAAATCTATAGTCCTAAAGAAGATAAATAGCAAGGAGGACCCTAGGGAAGATACTGAACCCTCATTCAGAAGGGCACATAGAATAGACATAGGAAGTAGGAAAAGACAAGGAATATTTTTTCTTATAACTTGATAGATATGTTCCAAATTATTTTCCATCCTATCTAGCTTCTTAAAGAGTGTCTTAAATATAATACCTAGAAATCCCAAAAGATAATTTAGAAATAAGTAAAAGAAAATCCACTTCAGTTCTCATCATTCTGAGAATCTTGCAAATATACAGAATGACTCATATGAAGTCCCATTGTCCATATTATAATTCAAGAAAATACGAAATGAATAATGGAAGTAATATTTCTCAGTACATCTCCCCTTTTCGTTAAATGTAAAGTAGTTTATAACTAAATTCTCTAGTAGTGGTAACATATTCAGGGAATGCTATATTAGTAGTAAGGAACTCAATTTTGTTCTCTCTCTCTTCCTTTCTCTCTCTCATCCTCTCTCTGACACACACACACACACACACACACACACACACACACACACACACACATCTTTTTGGGCATACTTAGGTAGAACAGTGGCCCAAGGGCTACCTCAGCTGCTAACTCACTGTACATTTACTTCTTTCGCATTTATTCACTAAATTAATGGAGAGAAATGTTATTTTTAATGGGGTTGTCAAGAGAACTCTATAATGTAGTATAAGCATGCTGTGTAGCATCTCATATGATATCTAGCCCATGAGAAGGGTTAAATAAATACTATCTATAGTTGATGTAGATATACAATGAGTGTTTAAAATTCCAGCAACTAGGAGGCTGAAATTGACATGGCTAGGCTACATAGAGAGTTGGATGCTAAATGGACTCTGTATTAAAAGAAAGAAAGAAAGAAAGAAAGAAAGAAAGAAAGAAAGAAAGAAAGAAAGAAAGAAAGAAAGAAAGAAAGAAAACATACATTTAATGAAAAAATGTATTTGTGAAAAAATCTGGCCAAGTATCAGTTTTTTAAATAAAACAAGTCCATTTGTTTTTTTATTATCTGTATCAATTTTCACATTCTAAACTGTAGAGTTAAGCAGAGATCACATTTTCCATAGACCACAAATATTTTCTAGTTGCCATCATAAAAAAGATTATATTTGGAACTCAAGGAAGGGCCTTTCATAACTAGACTGAAAAGACCATGCACCGGTATGAGAATTTCATACTGAAGACATACTGTCACATAAGATATACACTTATATTCTAATAATTTAAAAATATTAAATTTGAAATAACAATTATTTCATATTGTTTGGGCTATTGTAAAATTTTGTTTACTGACTGAAAAATTAATGTGAAAAATTAAGCACTGATTACAATTAACGAAAAGATTACCAAATGGATTGCGCATGTGAAATAACAGCATGGGGACCCTTTAAGACAGAGACGTGGGATTTGGCATTAGATAGCATGCTCATATAGTAAAAACTGTTTCATACAGGTAAACGCTATTACTACTTTTATTAAAAAAAGAGAATGCAAACTTTTCAGATCTAGCCATTTTTATCAGTATTTCATGGCAATAATAACATTAACAATAACCATTTTATTGCTTGTCAATATCATGGTTACGGAAGTACGCTGGTTGTTTCTGTCAGACCCAAGTGTTTTTCACTTCTGGATAAATGAACGTTCATGGTCTAGTATGACTTTCTTTCCAGCTACTATTATCTGCATGGTGAAGACACAGGGAAGTTCATAACAAGAGTAAATGATTAAGTAAAAAAAAAAAATCTTCAGTAGAGCCCTTTTCCAGGACCAATGAGAATATTTTGATTGCTTCCTCCAGTCTTAGAAAGCAAAGGATGGATATACATTAGTCTTTGGACTCCAAAACATAATTTTTCAGTTATTATTTTCTGTGTATCAAAAAAGTAGCAAATGATTTTTTGTTACAAAAGCAGGCAATCTCAGATACCCAGCTGAGGTTGAAAAAGAGCAAAGAAGCAAGATTTTATTTCTCTGAAAGGCCAAAGGCTTCTTTATAAAGTGCCAGTGCTAATGGTACTTAGTAACTTATTTTCTGAGGACTAGCATAGGGGAATTTACATAATTTTATTCTATGAGAAATAAAACTCATTTCCTATCAAAGAATATGAAAAGTAATATTGTTCAAAAATTATAAACATTCAGAAATATAATGTATGCTAATTCAATAGATTATACCAGATAAATACTAACAGGATTCATTCTACTTCCTTCTCTCAGGAATAATTGACCATCTTATTCCATGTTTTATAAAGACTTCTTTATGTTTTCAGTGTACTGTTTTTGACCTACCATCATTAGTGCTCTTGTCAGGAGATGAACAAAAAACTTTTTATTTTCTTTCCTCAAAGCTCAGAATTGTATTAGAAATCATATATACTTAGAAAACATGAAGAGCAATTTTGCATCCACAATATATGTAAAATAGGACAGTGAGAACACATGATATAGTCAGTATATGATTTAAAATACAGATCACTTTTAAAAAACAGAGGATAAAAGAACTACTGTAGAAATTATATTCTGCTGTTCAATACATCAACTACCTGTTACAAAATAATTGGGAAAGAAATTGATCAGTTCCTATTTCTGTTACAACTTTAAAAACGCTACAACTGAACTGATTCAAAGAAAATGCATGGTTTTGTTGAAAAGTTAATTTACTGCATCTGTCATGTTGTTAAACATTAATTACTTACTCCTCCATACTATTGTAAATTCTTTGTTATCTCACTCCCAGATCTTTTGGTAACAATACTGTATTTGGGTACCATTTATTTAAAAATCATCTTCACGAATGGTTACTTCCCCTGGAAAGTTTGAGTCTTTTTATTTTTTTCTTCTTCTCCATTGCTATGACAAAAGTAAATCAAGACAAACCTTACAAAATAAATCAAGAGAAAAAATGCTTTATTTTGTCTTACAATTCCAGTGAAGCCAAGGCATACCATGAGTCAGGGAAAGCATGGAAACAAGAACAAGAAGCTGGCTAATCAATAAACAGGAAGCAGATAGAGATAACAGGAAGTGGGGCCAGGATAGGAAACTTCAAAGTAGTCCCCAGTGACATATTTTCTCCAACCAAGCTCCACCTCCTAAAGCTGTCATAATCTTTTCAAACAGCATCGATCACCAACTGGGGACCAAGTGTTCAAACAAATGAACCTATGGAGGACATTTCCCATCAAAACTACCATATCTTGATTCCTTTGTTGAAACTCATTCTAAGTTCTACATTATTAGAATTTGAAAGACATAATGAGAATGCTGCAGGAAAGCGATTGTGTGCTGGCTAGCATGGGGATCTTTAACATACTTGCAATAAAGAAGTAAGCACTACAGGGTCTTACTGTGACTGTATTCAAAATAAAATAAATGGTTGAGCTTGGAATGACAATGAAAAAAAGATTTCCTCACCAGGTGCTTTGTGACTACAGAAACACACTGTAATTCTTTTTACTGCCTATTTTCTGAAACAAGTGGGAACTTCCCCAGGAATGACATTAAGACGAATAATTTATAACACACAAATGATTAAACCATGAGCAACTTTATTAAATAGCTTCCCATTGGTGGCCCAATCTAAAACAGCTGGCTTAACTGCTGGATAGCAATAGAAAATAGAATAAAATTTCAAAACAATTTCTTTCATATTCATAACAAGCTTTTTTCCTTATCTAAAGCAACCAAAGGAAAACAAATCAGCCTAATTAATGCTGACAATTTGGCTCTGACAAAAATCCAATCAGGTGTCTGCTTTAATAAGGCTGTGCATGCTGTGTAGACATAAATCATATATTCTGTGTGGTTTTCATATACAAGCTATGATTCTCAAGGCTTTATATATGTTTTCTTATTCAGACTTCAAAACAGTGCTGAACATATTGATAGTATCAGATGCATAATTTTAGATAAGTGAGAAATGAGAATGTGGAGGTCTTTGTTCAGAAAAGTTTTGAGAATGGCTTTTGTTTTGTTAGACACCCCTCTTTTAACTGAGCATGGTCTGTTTCATTTGCTATTTATCATTTTCTTCTACCACACATTGGAACCTCAGTTTGCAGTTGATGTAATAATGGGAAAGGACATAACACATTTATTGTTTCTTGGTAGCTGGTTCAAGGACACGCATATGATATAGCCAGAGCCAATGAGAATCCTGTAAAGAAGGCTTACTTTTACATGGACTTGGATGTAGGCAGATCTGAGCTCTGAAGATGTTGCTATCATTGCTCTCCTATATGAACCTGAGTTTAAAAACAGTGAAGTAGTAGGAAGACTCAAAGTGGATCTACAATAAACTATGGATTTCTGATCACAATATACAGTTTGGACAATCTCTCAGGTACATTAACGCATAAATTTCATTTGTGGTGGTAGCTGTGGCTGAGTCTACAGTCCACTGTATAACCAAAAATGCTGCTTTTATCATTAGGTGTCACAGAAATGCCCAGAAGTGTATAACTGTTACTTTGCATGGGAAAGACAACCATGTCAGGGCATTACCCGGTATTATACATGTGAACCCAATTTAACTCAAAAGAAGCAAGAAGATCAAAAGCAAAAAAAGGAGATATCCGGGGTAGATACAAGTTGGCATTGTGGAGTTATCAGCCAAAAGAATGTGGGTCAATATGTAGATGGCAGAAAATATGTAGATGCTAGAAATTACCATGGCACAATGTGGTGGTTTGAACATTGTGTTTGAACTGAACAGTTCTATAAAGACTTATAAGGAAAAGAAACAAGCCGAACAAGTAAAAATAGAAAATGTACCAGGGTCTGACAAATGCTGTGTTAGGTCTGACCATGCTTTAATTTGGAGCAATGGGGATTATGGGGTCTTGGGTTTGGAAAGCAGTAAAACATATAAGTGCCGTTTACAGGGCCATTCTAGAAGTAGAAGCAGGGAAGACAGTGGTGCTGAGGGTGATATGAAATGTAGTGGCCAAATTCAAGAAGTTTCAGAGGAGAAGAAATTTAGTATGTTGCCTAAAGATTGTTCTTGTGATATTTTGGTGAAGAATGTGGCTGCTTTTTACCCTTGTCCGAATAGACTTCCTGGGGCTAAGCTGAAGAGATTTAGATTAAATTCATTGGGAAAAGAACTCTCAAAACAGCCTAATATAGACTCTGTCCTGTGATTACTCGAGTTTACTGTTATGAAGACTGTTTTGATGAAAAGGAGCAAGATGAACAAAGAAAAATACAAAATGTATGGTTCTATAAAAAAAAGGGGGGACACCAGGAAGTGGAATGAAGCTAAAGCCTGTGTTCAATGAGATAAACAGATTAAATATATTAAGTGAAGTAAAGGAAGTGGTGACCTCAGAGCAAGATTTCACGTAAGGTTACATCTTACGAAAAGGAATTAAAGAACAGGTTAGGTCCAGGCATGGTGGTACACTCTTAATCTCAGCACTCAAGAGACAGAGGCATTTAGATCCATGAGTTCTAAGTCAGCCTCATCTACACATCAAGCTCCATGACAGCCAAACTTAGGCAGTGAAGGAAACCATGGACAACAGAGAACTGGTCAAGATCTCAATGAAGAAGTGGGCCAAGATCCAGGCCCAGCAAGCAGCAGAACTTGGCAGCACTGTCCACAAGGTTCTGGCTTTCTCTTAGTCTCCTTCTGCTGAGTATAGATCAAGCTGTAGAACTTTTAGCTTCTTATCAAGCACCATGTCTGCCTGCACCCTGTCATGTTTCCCAAGGTAATGATAACGGGCTGAACCTCTGAAATGGTAAGCCAGCCTCAAATAAATGTTATTTTCTTCATAAGGGTTGTTGTGGTCATGTTTTCCCTATACAGCTATAAAACCCAAACTAAAACACACATCCAGAAAGAATGTTTTTGATTCATTTTATAAGTCCTTTTAAATTATTTTATTACTCAATCCAGAAGGAAGTATTTTGATTTATTTCATAATTTATTTTAAATTATTTTATTACTTTTATTTACTTAGGGGTGTATGTACATGCATATGAATATTTGTAGAGTGTGTGCCACAATGTGTATATAGTATATACATGTCAGAAGACAACCTGAAAGACTAATTTTTCTCTTTCCACTTTCATTAACCCAACGATTGAACTCAGATCATCAACCTTGACAAAAAATGCCTTTATACACTGAGCCATTTTGATAGCATTTGGTTTTGTTTGTTTGTTTGTTCTGTTTGTTTCTTAAGACATGGTTTCTCTGTGTAGCCTTGGCCATCCTGGACTCATTTGCAGATCAGGCTAGTCTTGAGGACAGGAAGATCCTCTTGCCTCTGCCTCCCTGACTGCTGTAATTACTGATATGTGCCATAGAGCCCAGTTTTGAGAGAAAAACAAACAAACAAAAAAAACCCTATATTATTCTCTCTCTCTCTCTCTCTCTCTCTCTCTCTCTCTCTCTCTCTCTCTCTCTCTCTCTCTCTCTCTCTCTCTCTCTGTGTGTGTGTGTGTGTGTGTGTGTGTGTGTGTGTGTGTAATACGGTGATGCTACAGTGTTACTGTGGTGGTCAGAGAACAACTTGCTGCAGTCCTGGGTCTGTTTCTACCATGGGAGTCTTAGGGAACAAAGTCAAATCTTCAGGAGCAAGTGCTATTTTTATACTGAGCCATCTCACCAAAACACATCTTGCACTTCAAACCTCTTAAGTATAAGAAAAATTTATCCTTTTAAGTCTTTAAATGTATATAACTTTGTAGAAATACAATATATATTATCGTATTTTAACACATACTTATACCAAGATATAGAACAGACCTTAATTTATAAAAATATAGATGAAAATTGAATTTTTCTTAGCCACATAGAGAGAAATTTGTTTCCTATTTTCTATGCACATCTAAGAAAATAAACTTGCAGGAAGTTGTCTTTTTACCAGTTCATTATTTGATCATAATTTTTGCCTAATACTCCACATTTTGCCTTCTCTAGAGAATTTATTGCCTGCATTACTTTAGAACAAGTACCAATGTCTGGTGAAAAAGTAACTGTTGGGGATTCTAAAGTTTTAGAAACAGACTCATTAGAACAAGGATTCTCTATCTTTCTTCTGCTCTCCATTCTCCTTAGGGACACATACACACACACATCAGACAGAGTGAATTGCAAGTGTGTGAGGCTGATCTTTGCCTACTTCTGTTTCCAGGCTCCTTATTAGCAGCTACTACCATATTGTGCTCTTCTACTCAACATGAGAGCAGAGAGATACAGGGTCCCAACTCAGCTGGCTTGGATATAGAAAAAAATAATATTCTTGGTGTACATGTGCCTGGATTCTTATCTCTCATGTTCACCAGTGTGGGCTACATCTGGGGGATTGCTTTTGTACTCCCTGCTTGAAATACATTTTCACTATAGATGCTTCAAATTAATAAAATATTGCATCTCCCGGGAAGAGTTTCCTGCATGTTACCAGAGGAAATAAATAATTCTGATGCTAACATAGAATACATTTCTCAGATTTGTGCTATGGCTGAGCCCCATGAATTTAGACTTGGCTCTAAGAAATGAAGAAGGTATGATTCCAAATAGTGTGAAAAAGGTAAGATGTTTCTTCAGAGGCGACAAACATGAGAAGGTTCAAATTTAACCTGGAACACTAGAGCTGACCCTAGGAATGTAGAATTCATCAGAAATCCTTATAAGACTCTGCTGTGACACACTGATGGTTGATATGCCTCAGTTCTAGCAAAAAAAAAAAAAAAAAAAATGGAACCTGCTTCCAGGAAAAGAAGGTAGAGCTCAGCAGATTGGGTTTCCAGAACATAAAGCTTCCATCATGGCAGGAGCTGAGAAAACACAGTGAAGGCAAGGAATACAGTTTTTTTTTCCTTAAAGACAACAAAGAAAACCATGGACCCCTCAGGCCATAGTTGATAATGAAACAGAACTCACTACAGCTCCCGTGTTTAAAATTTTGCTTTCAAAGGCAACATAGCCATATCCCACCCAAATAAATCACAATCATTGCTGTTCAATTTTCTTTGGCTTCTAATTACTTCCTTGGTGTGCAGAAAGCATTAAAAGGTCTTTTCCAATCTCCTCCTCTCATGTACTTGTACAGCGGCAGAAATGCATATATGTATACAATGCACTCACTCACTTTAGAATCCTAGATTTCAGGCACAAAACTGGTATAGACTGCTAACCAAGGAGGAAAATTACTTTGTTTGTTCCAGAGGTAGCAAATGGAAAACACTCTTAATACCAAGACAAAAGACTGTATTCTTTTGACTGTATTCAAATTCAATTGGAGATAACTCATGCACTTTGGGATAGAAAGTGCACGTCGCAGTATACTGGGGCATGATTTTGAAAGCTAATTCTGTCATGGGAAAAAGAGGATGTAGGGTCCTAGTTAATGTTTTTCCATGTATAATACAAATTATTATCTTGGTAATAATGAGCTAATACCCTTGTAACAAAAGTACAAAATGTAGTCCCTAAAACAATGTATGCTTTTTATTATTTTGAATGTAACCTAAGCTGTAATCAACCCATGCTCATTTAATTAATATCTATCCTGAGTTTATTTCTGTCTTTTTTAATACTAAGAAATTTCAACCTTCTGGTGCTAAGAAGTAGTATTCAACTGGGAAATTTTTAACCAGTGAAAGATTTAACCAGTGAGAGATTTTCTTTTCTTTTATTTTTTTTTCAAAAGAGAAAGAGAGTTTTATAGGAACAGCACTGATTCAGCTCTAACATAAGAGAAAAAATGCTCAAACTTTGGTAAAGACTAACAAAGTAACAAATTACTCACAGTGCAAACAATGATTATGACACATTTGTTCTCCGGGAATCAGGGACAGGAAGTTTTCATTTAGACAAGCAGTGGCTACTAGAATATCTTAACAGTAATCTTTTATAGGACTCTGAGAACATCATACATTCAGTCACCCTAAACATTTGTGTACCATATATATGCTATTGATTAAATGACTTCTCTGCACCAAGGTTCCTTGGATTCTTAGCATTAGCATATTTGAAGGTCAACACTATTTTTTTTATCTTCTTTATTTTACAGAACAGAAACTAAGACTTAGAAATTTTAGGTAATTATCCAAGGTGTAGTAAACAACAATACCAAACTCAAACACAGATATTTAATGTCACAGATAGCCAATGTCTCTTGCCTAACATTTCTCTTTAATACAGAAACATTCTTGAAACACTGAGCATACATGTATGTATCAAGACTCCATGCTATCCTTTCTAGTGGCATCATTTTGAAAAGTCTCACTGTTTTTATGTTCTTATGCTTCTATCCAGAGAATGTCTGTAGGTGTAAAAACTGTGTTATATAGGTTGTGGTAGCTTAAATAAGAATGGACCCCTATAGACTCATATGTTTGTCTACTTAGCCCATTGACAGTATATTACTAAGAGGTGTGGTTTTGTTGGAGTAGGTGTGACCTTGTTAGAGGAAGTATGTCACTGTGGAGGTGGGCTTTGAGGTCTCCTATGCTCAACCTATGCCCAGTGTGCTGAACAGTCTTCTTCTGCTGCCTTCAGATGAAGATGCAGAACTCTCAGCTGCTTCCCCAGCACCATGTCTGCCTGAACCCTGCCATGCTTCCCACCATCAGTGAGATTTTCAACAGAGAAGTTTCTTGTTTTATTTTTGTGCTGCCTGTCTGGTCAGCACCCTTTCCATTCATTTCTTTCTCTTTTTTTCTTCATTTTCTTTTCTTTTCTTTTTTGATTACTTATGATATTTTTATTTTTTCAAGGAAAATGTAATTTAACATCAAAAATTCCATACAAAAGCCCCAAATACAATAAAGAAACACTCTCTTCCATTTAATACCAATAGCAATATTACTTAACATGTGCTTGCTGAAGGACTTGAAGTTTTATTGAATAACAGAGTGAGTTTCATCCCAGCCAACACTTTATTCAATATAGTAGTAAAATTCATTTCTTCTTCAAGTATTCCTCAGTATTCTTTAACGAGTAATCTCCAGTCTCTGCAGGACTGCTAGGAAGCTCAGTCCCCATGTGGGTTTCTCTGTCATGAACCCAGTTGTCTGCTCTTTGATCACTTCCCCCTGGCAATAAAGCCTTGCCAGTTCACAGAGGAAGAGGATCCAGGCAGTGCTGATGTGACTTGATAATCTAGGCGAAGATGACAGAGGATAAGAACTCCCCATTTCAGTGGACTAAAGGAGGGGGATGGAGGAAGATGGGACTGGAAAGGAGTTGAGGGAGGAGGCTACAATTGGGGTATAAAATAAATAAATTGTAAAAAATTAAAAAATAATAAACAAAAAATAAGTAATCTCTGGTATCGAGTCCCTGTCTTATTCCAATTTAGTTATGGTAAAACTCTGTATCAAAATCTAAATACATTTATAATAACATATATACTGGGTAGGACTGTGGTATCTCATCATTTTTTTTTCAATAAGTAGCAAATTCTGAAAGTAGAGAAACGTCAACCTATGTGTGAGGTGTAGTGCTAATTGTCAGGTGTACATGATCTAAAATCACTGTGGAGAGGAGCATCTGGTATGGGGAATTATCTCAGTTGCACAAGTTGAGATGAGGAGTCCACTCCACTGTGGTTAGGACCAATTCCTGAATAGGATCCCAGAAGCATTCATTCATCACTCTATGTGTTTCCTGATTGTGGCTGTGATGTGAGCAGCTCCATTAAGCTCTTGCTTTCTTGATTTCTCTAATGACATGCACCTTGGTCTGTGTGCTAAAGGAAAACTTTTCTTCCTGACTTTGCTTTAGTCAGAATACTGTATCAAAGCAAGGGCAAAAGAAACCAATATGACTTGTTGATAAATGGTCAAGGGATTGACAATATTGAGTCTGGTTGCTAAAGACACGCGTAGGAAGCACAGTGTGGCCAGTCATGGGCTTCCTTGTCCCACTGGGCGCATGATGCTCTGAAACATGGTTACAGCTGTTATCCCAGCCCCCAAAGCATTTTCTTAGAGGACCCAGTCTTTTGAATTTATTCCTCTTATTTTCTATGACAAGGAAATGAGAATAGTTCTTAGCATGGCATTTTGTTGATTAAATCAGGCTTCCACAGCCATGCAAGTCAAAAATATTTTCCCCCTCAGAGTACCTTTCATCGCCTATCATTCATGTTTAAGGAGAGAAATAAAACTACATTTTGTAAAAGGCAGATAAAACCCCATTGTGTTCAAGTGTCTCAAGCATAAAACCTTCAGAACTCCACTGTCAGCTAACAGTTTGGCTTTATAGGCATAAACCTTCCCTGTTTGCACAACAATTAACTCGTTCAGGTCTCTAAGAAGAGGACTGTGCTGTTTATCACTGATCTTATGAATTTGGTTTGAGGATTTTCAAGCTATAATGCATCCAGATTACCCCCTCTTTGGAGTTGTTTTCTATCTTTAGGAAGGTTTGTGGCATTTTAGTCTAAGAAAACTTGAAAATGTACTGTAACTATTTGGGTGTTTCATACTTACAGCATCTCTCTGGTTGCAGCAAATGACTTTGGCAAGCTTCCCTACACAATAACTGTATACTACCACAGTAGCAAGGGCGACTGAGCAAGAACTTTCCAGTTCCGTAATGAACCCCATTTATTGCTGGAACTCTTAAAAGACCAAATATAAATAAAAAAATCCCTTTAGACTATTAAATGTGTTCTTATTACATGTTAATGCAGTATCAACCAATAGATAGGTAGGAAAACAGATTCTGCTCTGCTAATTAACACATAGGATTAAGTGTCAGAGAGGCCCCTGAAATCACAACCAGCTTCATTATTTTGTCCATGTGTGACTTTGGCCAGTCTACTCTTCAAAGTTATTTTAATGCCTATAAAACAAGTGTATTGAAACTTATGTAGACGATTCTTTGGAAATTCTGGAAGAACACCTCTTTATATGTCTGGAATATCATAGATGCTCTATATATGTATTACTGGCAAATTTTCTGATGATAGTGATTCAGTAAAGCTGACCTGAGATTGTCATCGGAGAAACACAAGATTGAAAATGGAGGTGTGAAATCATCTGATGAGTTAAAATATGGGACTTCCCAAGACAACAACTTGAACTGGGCCTTAGAGAGTAAGTAGAGTAATATCAAGAGTTTTTAATGATAGCAACCTTATCTTTGATATATGAGTAAAATCAGTCTATTCTGATAATAGCACATATGTCAGATTGTTAGATGAAACAATATTCAAATGAAGAGGGTAGAAAATTCACGTAGGATTCCTGAGGATGGCAGAAGAGCTAGATAAAATATCTTAATTCTGAGAGAAAATAATTACTCTAAATGTATTGTTTTCAATTAATAAAAGATGTTTCCCAGCAAAGTATGAGGGTAGGATGAGGAAAAACTGACTGAGTTATGATGGGTTATAACAATGGATAATGAGCATAGCTAGACTTTGTGGGTAATAGACAGGCAACCCTGGAAGCCAAGTCTACAATGACCTATGGATTCTGCCACCCAACAGTAACACAGAAGACAGGATCTCATTTCTTCCACATAATAATCTCTAGTCACTCAGACACATATGTGTAAATTAAGCCTATCTCTGAAGAAAGTTTAAGGATGTCAGTGAAGACACACACCTCCGGCTAGGAGCTTCCCTCACTAACAAGACATTTAAAAGCTCCTGCACTCTCTCTTACTAAGTTTCCTCAACTGTACAGCAGCAGCAAAACAGATACAGAAAGAGAAACGTCATTCTCAAGTAGCTACTGTGGATAGAGCATTATTTGATTTAATTAGGACATACAATAAAAGATCTTCTTATTTCTTTTTTCTCTTTTCCTTGGCTCCTTATATCATTGGCTCCATATTGTATAGTTTGCCAGTAAAATACAGAAATGAGGGGTTACCCCCATAGACTTCCTGGGGCCTCCCCCATCCCAGATTTCTGGTACATCCCAGAGATGCGCGCCACTTCTAATATTCATTCTCTCACTGAGCCCTCTCTCCTTTGCTCTCCCTAATCCTAATCCCCACCCCTGTCCAACCAAAGAGCATACATGGACTGGTCCTTGTCAACCGCCCCCCCACATATGTAGCAGATGCACAGCTTGGTCTTCATGTGGGTCACACAACAACTGGAATATGGGTCTCTCTGACACTGATGCCTGCCTTGGATCCGATTCCCCTAACTGGACTGCCTTGTCTGGCCTCGATGGGAATTGATGTGCCTAGAACTGCAGCAACTTAATGTGCCAGGGAGGGTTGTTACCCATGGGGGACTTCCCATTCTCAGAGGAGAAGGAGAGGGAAGAACTTGGTGAGGGGTATGTGAGGGGTGTCTAGGAGGAGGGGGCTGTGATCAGGATGTAAAGTGAATAAATAAATTCATGGATGAAAAACCCTACAGCTACCTCCACAACCTCTACTTTCTTTTGTACCTATAACATACCCTCCTCCCAAAGTCCCCAATTGATTTTAGATAAGTTCTTGGCATTACCCACAAGAGCATTCCTATGTAATTTATTCCCTGCATATGTCCAGATTTGTCTTGACAACCTTGAAGTTGCAGTAAAAGACTAAACCATGATAATTTTGTACTTAAAAAGAACTCCAATCCAAGTATCTGGCAATTCAGCAAACTGATCTGAATTTCTCAGAAAAACACAGATTTGAAAATAAGGCAGGGCAGCATCTTACTAACAAAATACCTGATGCCCTCTCTTCTCATATTTATTACGAACACATTTTACCAAACTATAGCCAGCTTACTCAACAAAGTCTTTCAGCATACGCATTTGTTTATCTAGCAGGCTGTTCGGTTGCTGGGAACTCAGAAATATACAAGACTTCAAGTGCTGGTTAAAAATTTTGACAGCTGATGTGATGTGTGTGTGTGTGTGGGTTGTGCGCGAGGGGGCACAGGAGCACGCGCGTAAGTGCACCCGCATGTATGCATACACAAAATTTCTGTGTAAGGTACCTGGCTCATAGATCTATGGGATATTCTTAGCAAGTTAGATACTTGGCTAAATCAATGACCGCAGAGATGGACTCTGACTAAAAGGCAGCCAAACCACAGTCTACTTTAAAAAATTATCTATGCCATATAATAATAATAATTAATAATAATAATAAAAACAGATTATTTAGGCTAATAAGACTTCCTTGTAAATTTACACCAATAATGCATGAGTCTGTCAGTGATAGGAGGTAAAGTGGAAGTTGCTGTGCAGGAGAGTTTGGACCATGACACACTGCTGTGCTAATTGCAAGCTAATCACCATTAGTGTTTGATTGCTAAGAGGACTCACAGAACTCTGAGTTTATTACTAACAAAGAACATAGTTCGGTCAGAGCCAGAGAAGGAGGCTGAGGGAGCTCAGATGGGCGGTTTATCCCCTATCTATTTGGTTGCAGAAGATACACTCTGTCTTTAGGTCTCATCCTATCACTGTGTGCTTGCAAAGCACTTCCAAACAGGAAATCCAAACTTACCTCTTAATGGAAGTCTCTGAGAATGAGTTGTCTCACTAGACTTTACCATTGAAATATTTTTGCTTAAGTCATAAAATCCAATTATTATTCCTAAACAGTGCTGACAAGATGGCTCTTTCAGGTCACAGATGCATGGTCAGAGAACAGAATATATTTTATTAAATATTCCATACTGTTGGTCAAAGATCAGTAGCTCTGAAGAGAGGTTATTGATTAATCAGATCATCTGATGTTAAGCCTAACCATGCCCAGATATAAACTATACCTGGGTAGAAGCAATGGGTTGACTAGAAACCTGTTAAGTGGAAAGAGGGGCATTGCATGCATTTAACATCATGCAGGCATATACACATATATAAAAATAAATTCATATTTCAAAAAAACCAGTAAATAAAGAAACTACCTGCTCCACAAAACGTAGAGAACAAAAACTAACCTCTTAAGCCCAATACATTTCTATTCTTGGTTTCTTTTTATAATGCATATTTTAAATATTAATATTTTGTGCAGGATCCCATGTATTCCACGATGGCTCAAATTAGATTTGTATCCAGGGATCAATTTGAGTTCCTGATTTTTCTGCCTCTACCTACTGAGTCCCATGTCAAGTGCATATTTTATGAGATGTTGGAGGTTAAACAAACATGCTGGGAAAATATTTTACCAAATTATGCTTGACCCCTACTCTAAGTACTACTTTTACTATTTTTTTTATGTTTGTATACGTGTGTATGGATGTGTGTATATATGTGTGTGTATGTGTTTGTGCGTGCGTGTGCGTGTGTGTGTGTGAGAGAGAGGGAGCATGGATCAAAAAAGACATTCCTTAGAACAGGAGTTGTAGGTAGTTGTGAGCCACACTACATTGGTCATGGGAACTGAACTTGGGTCCTCTACGAGAGCAATGTGCACTCTAAGCTGGTGTGCAATCTCTCCAGCCCATCTAAACAGTCTTTTAATTGCTAAATCATAACTGTAGACATGCATAAAATATAAAAAGGAGAGATGATAACTAAATATCTCACATTCCTTTGCTTTTGAAAAACTCATTGGAAACATACTTCAAAAGCCCTAGCTCACTATACTAAGCAGAAGTAGGCAGGGGAGAACACAATAGTTCCAGAAGAAAAATCATAAAACATTGGAGCTATGTTTACCTGCTTCTCTTTACCAATATCAGTAGTCAAGAAAATCAACATTTCTTACTTGATAAGCCACAACTGTAGTTGTAAATAGGAAATCACGTGGAGTGTTTCCAAACTGTAATCTTTTTACTTTAGCGGGAAAATCAATTAAGGTTTCTCTGGAAAAAGAACATAATTAATATGACAGAAAACATTAGTGTTCATTTAAATGTTAGTGGACGGATGTTTCCCCTGACTAAATTTCTCTTATTCTTCTCTTCTGTGATAACTATCCCCTTCTACTCCTAAAATCCCTTAAATGCATCTACATTGAATAATCTTCTCTGATAGAAGGGCAAAGACCATCTAGCCTTTCCCAGATTAATTTACACTCTAAATGAAATTCTAAATAATGAGAATGGCACTCTCTCCTGTGGCATCTAGGGCTCTGTGAGTTTCGAGAAAGATTGTTTCTGCTCATGGAGATCAGCCTGTTCCTCTGCACTTTTGTATCAAGTAGAACACCAGTTGTGAACTGAACTCATTGAACGTTCAGAAATTAATCAGCTCCCCTTCACATTAGCCTCCCATTTGCCTAACGCTTCCAAATTCCTTCTGATGGCACAATTAGGGAAGCTGAACTCTGAAGTGAAAGTGTAGACTGTAGTCATTTCTCTCAAGTCTGTGGTCCAGATTACTTTGGGGGTCCTGCAGGGATGTCTGGCAGGTCTTCTCATGAGCTCCTTTTCATGGGCCATTGTGAGAGGCACTAATTGGCTTTCCTAGTGTGCACAACCCTGGACTGTACAAGAACTTAACTTAGAAATTATAGAAATTATACTTTTTCCAAAATGAATGTAAATGCAAAAAAAATTCACAAAGGCAAATGGTTAAGAACATAACCCTAATGACAAATCTCAACTTCTTTTATATCTGGAATTTAAAAAAGGATGCAGAAAACAAAAATCAAGGATGTATTTTCTCATTCTCTAGTTCATATATTTTAAAGGAATGTTGACATTTTGTTTAATATTTAAATTTAATTTGAATGTTAAATGAGATCTATAAAGTGACAAAAACTGAAGGCAAATGACTAAATGCAACCAACAATGTCCATGCTGCAGGTGAAAATACAGTGCTACTTTAAATACTTTGTCCTATTAATTAGTTCATTGCCACCATTAAGCACAGACTCCCATTAACTCTCAGGGTATGATGGATGCAGACTATGGCATATGTATGCATGGGTATGTGTGTGTGGAGAGCATGTGCATGTGTTAAGTGTACGTGTAATTTACATGTGCTCCTGTGTGCATGTACACTTGCTTTTACCACTTGTGTAGAAGACTGAGGAGGTCATTGGGTGTTTTCCTACACCACTCTCTTCCTTGTTCCTCTGGAAGCAGAGTCTCTTCCTAAATCCCATTTTAAATAGGTTGGCAACAATTAAGCCTTGGTAGTTGTCTATCTCTACCGTGCTCAGTGCTGGGGTAACAGTCATTGACAAGATAATTTTCAGCTTTTACTTGAGTCCTGAGATCTAAACTATGGTCGTTTTGTTTGAGCAGCCAATGTTTTCAACTACTGTGACATTTCCCCAGCCCTCCTTACTTTTGACCCAAGGCATAGGTAGTCATTTTTTCCATGTATTAGTCATGAAGTTAGCCCAAACGTGCAGTAAAGAACAAGTTCAAATAAACTAATTTAAGCTGGATATAAAACAAAATAATATGCTGAGTTTTGAAACAACAGTCAGGTGAATGTTTGTATGTGGGTGGTGCGTGCGTGGACACATGCCTAGGTAACACATATTTAGACATAGTATTTATATACATAGGTAATAGGCTGGAAAATAGCACATTGAAAATTTTGCTGTTGTTTTACTTACTAGAATATGGAGTATAAAAAAAATCTACTGTGAGCATCATTACGTGTTCAAATTTAAGCTAGTGTGATGCTCACTTGAATCAAAACTACTTAGCAGTGTGCCTAAACAGATTTCAACAAGCCTTTTGAGATTTCTCAGTTATTAACTGATATATCACAACAAAACCCTCAGTTATTAGCTCTCCTCAACTCTGAAGCTAGCCATTCCATATTGTGATTTATAATTTTAAGTGGGATGAGAAATCATTCCTTGCCAGGAGAGTTAAAATAAAATCCATCACAGACAATTAAGATAAACAATCAATGCTTCTGAGAAAAATTCAATTCCTCAAAGTAGGTCAAAACAGCTTAACGACAAAGAACCAATTGGAACTCAGTCACTTCTTCACACTAGGTAGAAACCAATCTAAATTACCATTATTATGATTTTTTTCATAAAAATGCAAAGAATAAGCAATCTGTAAAAATAAATGCTAAGGATTTCCTGGACTGCCTTTTAATCAAAAGCTTTGAAAAGTAAAGTCTGGGTTGCGCATGTAGACTGTTTGGAATGCCGAAATGAAACTAATATTCCCAAAAGAAAATTATTTACTCACTATCCAGCATGAAAAAAAAAAAACAGAGAGAACACTTATACTTGTCGAGTATTATTTATAAAGGTGGAGGTGATGTTCAAACTGATATCTTAATGATATTTCTTAGGGTCTCAAAGAAATGCTTGTGAGATTAAAAGATATTATGGGAAATAGTTCTTTGGCTCAGAATAGCTATCATTCCAAACCTCTTACTGGGTCTCTCTTTTCTCTCTCTCACAGTATCACTCCCAAAGAGTATCCCAGTTTCCCTTTACTGTTCCTCTTGAATTTATTTTTTTTGTCTTTATTTAAACAATTCCCTACCAGAGAAATCCTCAGTGGTCTCTGCTTGTTAATGACTCTAAGAACACAACTGCTACATTGCGAATGGAAAGCCTTTGTGGACAGGCTGTGCTATCTTGATTCACTCATAAGCTGTTTGAAAGCACAAAATCTTCTGTTCAGTTTTGAATTTTAACATTACTCAGAAGACTCTTTCTGAGAATATGAAAGCCTTTAGATATACCTATCATTACAGCTTTATACTTATTCGTGCTTTTATTCGTATTAATTGCAGCAGATAAAATGTTTTTATGATACTTTATGCACTTAGGTTGTACTTTGTTCCTGTTTGTCTCTCATAAACCTCCTTTTCCAGCCCACTCTTATTTCTCCTATTGAACAGTCTCCTTGTGCTTTCAAGTCATCTATATAGCACACAGTTAAACCTAAATTCTATATGCATGAGAAGCCATTCAATGATTCTTTCCCTCCCCACAATCATTACCTTCTTCTACTCCTTAATTATCCTCTACATAGACCCTTTCCATCCTTCCAGTTTCTCTTCTCCTTTCATGTTTTATTTCTATATACATTTTAAACACTTACTTGTTTATTTTATTATTATTTAACCTTAAAATATTTTCACTTGACCACAAAGTGTGAGATCCTAAACAAAAGAAAAATCTCAGGGTTTAGAGAGTTCAGGTTTTTACTTGAAGAATAACTGTATTACAAAGTAAAGGGATTTTGTTTTCAGCTCATACCTGGATGTCCCACATTAGATATCACTCTAACTAGAACTATGGAGAGAACGTTTTGGCTATGTCAAAACATGACTATAACAGTGTTATAATCCATATGATAAAGGCAAGCATTCATATAGAAAAATAATGAACGAGAAGAACTCAGCATCTCCTAGGATTATATTAACCTTTCCAATGGTATAATTAGAAATAACTTAGGTATCTAATCCATAACAGTAGCTCGTTGACTTATACAAAAGTTTTCTTCCATGGTAGAAGGAACAAAATTGGAGAACATAATAATGTTGACCACAGTAAGGTTTGTCGGTGAAAATTTCCCAGCAATGAAGATTAAGAGTTTGAAAGACCTCAGAAGAGATGTCAAAAGTAATGTTGGAGAGATGGGTCAGAAGATAAAGCAGCAAAACAATCATGAATCTCCCAGAACTCACATAAAGTCGTATGTGGTACCCCATACTTGTATACAACTATAGTGCCTCTAGGTCACAGTGGGAGGCAAAGATAAGAGAATCCATGGAAGCTCATAGGTCATCTAGCCTGGAATAAACAACAGCAAAAAAGAGGCTTTGTCTCAAACATGATGGAAGACAAGTATTAATACCCAAGGTTGTCCTCTGACATCCACACCTGTGACATTTATATTCACACTCGTATATAAACACACAGAGGGAAAGAGGAACATGCTTTTTACCCTGAAATTGTAAAGCGCTTGATGCCATTGGAGTATGAAGAAAAAAGAGGAAGTGGAAGTGCCATAGAATCTTCAGGGTCCCAGTCTTGGAGATTAGAAGTAGGATTGAGCACAAGAGTTCAAGAGTTCAAAGGCAGCTTGAACAGTCATATTAGTCTATATTAGTCTCTTACTTGTTGCTGTGATAAACTGCCATGGTCAAGGCAATAAATAGGAGAAAGAGTGTGTTTTGGCTTATGGTTCCAGAAGGATGGGAATTTGTTATAGCAGGTAGACAAGCAGCATCCATGGTGGTAGGAACAGGTAGCTAAGAGCTCACCTGTTGAATTAAAAACATGAAGCAATGAGAGCAAACTGGAAGTAGGCAAAGCCTTAAGCTCTCAACACCTGTGCCTAGATACACATTCCTCCAGCAAAAACTCATATCCTACACAACCCAAGGCAGTGCCATCAACTGAAGATGACATGTTTAAAATTTAAGACTATGAAAAACATTTCTAGTTCAGAACATAGAGAGGCTGAGACTCAAATGAACGAAACAAAACAAAATACAACGTTGTGGACATATTAGGATATAATTGTGAAAGCAATAGATGAACTGGTGAGGTACATTTGAAACAGCAGCTACTTTTATGCAAAACGGCTAAGAGAAGCAACCTACCCAGTGAGACACCCCCAATAACTGCTAGAAGTGACATTAAACCATTATTCTCTAATTACTGTACCACCCATATCTTTGCATAGCAAAATAACATACTGGGAAAATGCAGACTTATTTTTCTGGGTTCAGATTATACCAGCATTACAAACCATTACAATTCATGACTTTACTCTGAACTGAAAAGGAAGAAAAGACAACAACTACTACTAAAAACAATAACTATAGATGTATAGCAGAATACTAGGTTCTTGGTAGTACAGCACTCAGTGTGTGATTGTGTAGATCACTATTTTGAAAAATTTTGTCCAAGCTATTGCTAATGGCACATGAATTTAAGCTCATGAAATTAGCCGCAGGGCAACCCAAGATCAACAGGGTCTTACTGCTATGCTCCCCATAGCTGTGCAATATTTAGAGTTTTTTTAATTAAATTAATTTATATACTTATTTACGGATCGTAGCACCCTCCCTCCTCTCCTCAATGTCCCACTCTCTCTCTCCCTCTTCTTCCCTTCTGCCTTCACTATTATAACCCACTCCAGTTTATCAAGTCCCAACAGGACTGAGATTGTCCTTTTCCACTGTGTCCTGGCAACCTAGGTCTAGTCCATGCATGATCCTTGGTTGGTGCTTCTGTATCCACAAGCCTCTCTGTGCCCTGATTTGTTGACTGTGTTGGTCTTCTTGTTGACCTCCTGTCACGTCCAGGATTTTCTATCCTTCTCTCCACTTTTCCACAACACTCCCTATGCTTCCCCCAATGTTTGGCTGTGAGTCTCAGAATATGTTTTGATCTGATGCTGGGTGGAATCTCTCAGAGAACAGCTATACTAGCCTCCTGTCTGCAAGCACAGCAGAGTATACTTAACAGTTGGCTCTTACTTATGGGGTGGCCTTTAGGTTGAGCCAGGCATTGGTGGGACATTCCCTCAATCTCTGTTCTATCTTTATTCCTGTACATCTTGTAGGCAGGATAAATTTTGGGTTGAAGTTTTTGTAGGTGTGTTGGTGTTCTCCTCCCTCCATTAGAAGTCTTCATTAGTCAGAGATTGTCCTCTTCAGTTTCCATGCCTTTGGCTACTAGGAGTTTCAGCTAGAGTCTGACCAGAAGCCTACCCTGTCTTAGGTCTACCATTTGTCACAGAGATGCACCTATGCATGGTTTCTCTTCTGCCTGCAGGTCCTCTGCCCTCTTCCACTCCACACCCTAATCTCACCAGGTTTGTTCTCCACCCTCATTTCTCTCTATGCTCCCTTTCCTACCTTGTTTTCCTTCTCAGCCTCTACCACTGAACCATACAATGAAAAAATGGAAACATCATTAACAAATGTTGCTGGTCTAACTGTATGTCTACATGTAGAAAAATGCAAATAGATCCATATTTATCACCCTACCCAAAACTCAAGTCCCAGTGGATCAAAGACCTCAACATAAATTCAGATACACTAAGTCTATTAGAAGAGACAGTGGAGAAGAACCTTGAACTCATTGGTACAGGAGACAACTTCCTGAATAGGACACCTGCAGCTCAGACTCTTAAGATTAACAATTAATATATTTCACCTGTTGAAACCGAAAAACTTCTGTAAGGCAAAGAACACTGTCAATAGAATGAAATGGCAGTCTGCAGATTGGGGAAAGATCTTCACCAATCCTACATCTGGCAAAGGACTAATACCTGAAATATATAAAGAGCTCAAGAAATTAAACACTAACAAAGAAAATAATCCAATCAAACATAGGGTACAGAGCTAAACAGAGAGTACCCAAAAGAGGAATCTCGTATGGTCTAGAAACACTTACAGAAAAGTTCAATGACATTAGTCATCAGGGAAATGCATATCAAAAAGACTTTGAGATTCCATCTTACACCAGACAGAATGTCTAAGCTCAAAACACAAGTGGCAGCACATGCTGGTGAGGATGTGTTGAAATGGAACACTCCTCCATTGCTGCTGGAAGTGCAAACTTGTATAACCATTATGGAAATCAGTCTGGATGTTTCTCAGAAAATTGGGAATAACTCTACCTTGAAACTCAACTAAACCACTCCTGGACATATTCCCAAATGATATTCTACAATACCTCAAGGGCACTTTCTCAGTTATCTTCATAGCAGCTTTATTCGTAATAGCCAGAATCTGGAAACAACCTAGATGCCCCTCAACCGAAGAATGGATTAAGAAATCATGGTTCATTTACATAGTGGAATACTATTCAGCTCTTAAAAACAAGGGAATCATGAAATTTTCCGGCAAATGGATGGAACTAGAGAAGATCATCCTGAGTGAAGTAAATCTGACCAAGTAAAACACACATGGTGTGTACTCACTTATAAGGGGATTTTAGGTATATAATACAGGATAAAAAATTCACAGACCCAAAGAAGATAAGTAGCATGTAGGAGGGGGGGACGCTTAAATTTACTTAAAAAGAAAAATAGAATGGACAACAATATTTACCTTTAAAGCATTAAGACATTGATAGGACATTTCTATATGCACAGACATTTGAGATTTAGCCAGACAGTTGTAAAAACCTCTTTTAGTCTGTAGAAAAGCTGAAAAAGACACTACTATCTTTAATTTAAATCATAAGTAATTTCAACAACAGACTAGGTGGGGACTGTTTAATGGGTTAATAAACATCTTTATATCGGAAATGTACTTTAATAGCTGATCGTATTAATATTGTTGAAAAAGAAAATGTTTGACAAAGACATAATGACAGTAAGAGAAGAACTGTATCCACTCTTAAAATTGCAGGTTCAACATTTTCCAAATACTGGATAGGGGCAAATGGAAGTTCTTTGTCTGACAATGAAACCCAACAGGAGCAGAGTGGACAGCACTGATCATCAATTATAAAAGGCTATACCTCAGCGAGCACATTGAAAGGAAGAAAAGGGGCCTCTGCAGACCACACGATCTACATCATGGAGATACCAAAGCAGACAATGACAACTCAGCTGCTTGAACAGAGTGATAGGGTCTGGGACCCAGAATCCAGAGTGTTACTCATAATCATGTGCAATAGCATACTCTATTCAGGGCTGCAGGGCTGAAGAAAAAAAATCAATCAAAGCAAACATGTTGATCAAGGGCAGTCCAAGTATTTGAGAATGTCAAGAAAATCTACTATAAAGAGCAAAATTTTAAAGCCCAAAAACACTTATTTCCTCTCCTAATTCCTTTGAGAATAAATCTGCCTCCTCATTGTTGATAAAGGATTGTTTAGAAGTTTTAGAGCTGTGGTAGGATCAGAAGGATCATAGGAATAACACACTATGCTAATAAACACCTCTATGTAATCTTTAAAAAAATACTCGGGTTTTAGGGTCCCTTCATGGTTGACAGAAGATATATGGTAAAATCAGATTCTTCTTATGAATTCATTCGTATGAATTTAAGAATAGAATTGAACAGAATCCCAAGGGCTTAGTGGAATCCCAAGTTTTAGTGGAATTTACAAAGAAAGATTCTCAGGACAGGCAAACTATAAATCTTAGCAGCTGTCTGTAGAAGGAAAAGAACAAGGCAATAAAGTCAAGCCCTTTGATCTAGCATGGAGTTCAGAAGCATGACTGACAAGCAGCCACATGATGGTGAGGGAAGCTTCAGAGAAAGAGTAACAAGCCCAAATGCTAGAGAAGCCTGATGTGTTAGTGAAAAAAAATGCTTGGGAAAGAGATGAGAAGAAGAAAAGAAATTTCATTCTTCTGACTAATAAAGAGTAGTGAACAGAGTTATGCCTGTGCCCAGGTGAACTGCTCTTTTAGTGGCAAGTATTCTGGAAAGCGAAAGCACAGGCTCTTGTTAAAAGGACCAATTACTCTGCCGATAGTCAGCATGGGTCAAAGTGAGCCTGCCTTCCTAGGAGTAGTTTTTTGGTCAGGTGATTGGCTCATCCAACTGATGTAGTACCTACCCAAGCCAGAAATGCTATCCTCTGGACAAGAGTTTTGCTTTAGTGGCCCTTTATTGCCTCTCTAACACTCTAAAAGCCCCCTCTGATTAAAAGTGGATTATCTGTTCTTATGAGACTCTCCAGCTCCAAATAACGGTCTGTGTTTTGCAAGTGTCTTTACTTTTATTCAATACTGTGACTTGTGAACAGTACAACTCTCACATAAGGAGAAAGCTGTTCATACTTTTTCAGAAGATATTCAACAAATAATCTGCTCAACATGTGAATGAAAACTTTGATGATCTGTAACACCAGCTTCACAGAATCTAGAGTCATTTGAAAGACAAGCTTGAGGGCATTCCTGGGAGATTAACAACTGATATGGGAGACCCATTATAAGTGTGACTAGTACCACACTCAGAAACCTAGATTTCCGCAAGAGAAAGAGATCTGAGCATCGGAACCTATCTGCTTCCTGGCTCTGGGCTTGATGAGAGTAATTGTGTCAAGCTTCTGTTGTAATGATTTCCATATCATGATGGACTATGCCCACAAACTATGAGCCTTCCATCCATTAAGCTGCTTTTGGCAGATATTTGGTAGAGCAATGAAAATAAAACAAACATAAAACAAACATGCATTCTAAGCAGGTCATTTTTTTATTTGATCTTTTTCTTTTTCTTTCTTTGTTTTTATTATTTATTTATTTATTTTTTGTCCAATGAAATGTCAGGATACTAGCTGAACAGTAGTTGAGCCTTTTATAAAATAAAACCGTTGCTCCAGATGGAGAAAATGATAGCAATGGTCAATGGTGGGATTCTTGAATGGTAAAAATATTTCTCTTGACCACAAGAGGAATTCTGAGGAATCAAAGATGCACAGACAACAATGTACAAACATTCCACATAAGCACACCCAAAGCCAGTCAAAGCCTAATAATGGAAGACCTCCAACAGCTCTAGAGCAGCCACAGAGTTTCTGCCCTCAGCAGAATCTCATCCAAATGTTAAGAGTGACAAAAAAGGCTCAGTAAGGGGAAAGGGCTTCTACCCAAGACAATAGAACTCTATCTTGAGTACAGTATGCATCCTTAGCATACAGTTTGGTTGTTATCAGTCACCTACCTAAAGGGTCTACCCACAGAAAAAGAGACTCACCTTAAACAACCCTAAAGAGAAGAACACAATAATTAGTCCTATAATTGAATACTGCATCATCTTTCCCAGAATCACTATATATAGTGTAGTAGCTACCTGACTTGCAGCCATGGGTCTTTATATATTTTCCTCCGGAAACCATAATCTTTTTTTTTTTATCTCTTAGGTATGCCGGCATGCCTCCTCTATACTTTGAGCTTTTCCAATAATTTGGTCTCCCTACTCTTCCTGTGAAGCTCATTTCCCTATTTGTGGCTATCATGGTGCTATTTGTAAGATCTCCATGCCACCTTAAACTGCATGGATTTTTCCTTCAATCTTCCATTCTTCTCTGTGTAGCTGCTGAGATTTACAGCTTGTTTGGTTTGAGTATTCTTCTTTTACATTCTAAAAAAAAATTCCTTGACCTTCCATTTGAGTCCATTCTTAAATTCTTTTAATAATGAGACTCCTGATAGAGGAGTCTAATTTCTCCTGTAATATAAAGATTGGACTCTCCCTTAAAGCTTCCTCAGTGTTTGTTTGCTGCTACCCTTGTGTGTATCTAATTGTGTTACAAATGTAAGCACCCTTCAATCAAGAAATTTCTCTTTGTAAGTCAAGTAAAGGACTAAGTAGACCCCCCGGAGGCTATGTCTGTGTAACAGAGCCAGTGCTGGTTTCTGCAGGAGGCCACCAGAGCACTAATTTGACAGAGACCACTTCTGTGCTTCCATCCTTCATTCTGGAGCTCAGCCATCCCTGACCGCCCCCCCCTTCCAAAACTCCTCCCTGCCAAGGAAATACACTTTTAATTTTGACAAATCACTTTGATTTGCAGCCTTTGATGTTTTCCAAGGTGAATAGAGGCTAATAATACCTTGCATTCCTTGTGAACAAAAGCAGGAGGAGGTACTACCTACAAAGGCATCTCAGTGTGTCTGAGTGGATGCATTCCTAGTCTCCTTCCCCATTCTTTCACCATCCTTTCACAAAGCCAGATATTCCAGCTACCTGTTGAAGCCTGCCTGTGGCTTGGTGTCTCGATCTTGTATACTGGATCAGTGTCCCCAGAGTAATCTCTTATATTATCATTTCCATACTATTTTATTACTTTCCTTCATGTTACAAATCTTTCAACTGATTCTCCCCAGGTAATTTGAATCCTAAACTGACATTTGTGCTGAGATGCTAACCTGACCTTTCTCTCCAGGTTACTGGATCAGAAGACAGTCTAGACTCAAAAACTTCAAAGCTACTTCCATCTAAAAGCTTCCCAACTTTAAGTTAAGAAATGTCTTTCAACCTAGTTTCTGAGAGATTTGTGTTCACAAGTTTTATCTTTCCCAGTAAAAATAACCATAGAGTAAGCAGAATCCAAAGAGGCTACATGAATAGAAAAAGAAATGAGTGGATATTAGAAACATGAAGCAAGACTTTCTGAGGAAAACCTAACACCCATTTCCAATGAAAGGAATGAAAGCACTTTTGTGGTGAGTCTCACTGAAAACTCTCAAGAAGATGAAAGGAAGCCTTCAGCAGGAGTCACATCAGGAGTAATTAAACACTGTTCAAAGGGGCCCCCAATGCTTGTTCAAGTAAATATTATCTTTGTTAAGTTTTAAAATGAAAACTTCTCAGGAATTTGAATTTTGAATTTAATGACACACAGTATTGAAATTCACATAACATAGAATACGGTTATGATAGTTTATTTGGCCAATTTTTAATAATGTTTTTAAATATTTAATACTTAAAGGTGGATATCCTCAGCAATTAAGCATGGGTGCCTTCTAATTAAAAATTAAATCAGTGTTCACATGAGCATATGTGAAGAGTCACCGTCATTCTTAGAAACCGATTAACAGCTTGAATAATACCTTCTTTGACTGTTCTGTAAATTCTCATCAGTTAATCACAACAACCACTGTGAAAATGCATCAGAAATAGCCTTCTCTGTGTGGCGACTGATTGAAGCTTTGAGTGTAAGTGGTGATGCTAGGTGGGCTTTTTTTTCTTGTGAATGGAAGAAACAAATGGAAACAGCTTTTGATGAAGCCTAGAAACAAAGGGACTCTGAGGAGATACAAGTGTGACTAGGGTGCCACTAGAGAGGAGGGTTAGAAAGTCCATTGAAATTTTGAAACACTATTTAAAAGAAGGAAAAGAAAGCAGAAAACTTTAGAGGATGGGGAGATGGCTCAGTAGATAAACAGTTTTCTGTGGAAACCTGGAGATCTGAGTTTGGATCATCAATACCAAGATAAAATCCAGACATGAGTAGAGTGCATCTGCCAGTGAGATAGAGACAGATAGAGCACAGGGACTCACTGGCCTGCCAGTCTCCTTAAATGGTGAGCTTGCAGTTTGCTGAAAAGACCCTCAAAAAATAAGATGGAAAACAGTAGGGAAAAAAGACAGGCAATGTCAACTTCTTTACATATACACAAACAATTATACACATACGCAGCACACATATGCAATACACACACACTGCACTTAGACAAACTCACAAAACACACACACACACACACACATGAAAGAAAGAGAGAAGTATGAACCCTAATGGAATTCATCAGCATATTAAGGTGAAACATCTTGAGGTTAACCAGTATGGTACAATTATTAAGAGACCTGGCAACTTCGGAGCTGACATCCTGACTGTACAAAAATAACTCACCAACCCCTATATACCCCGTTTTGGAATTTATGGTAGACCACCATACACAAACATGCCCAGAGACCCTTGTACTTGCTTGTTAAAATCCTTCTTCACAACACCATTTCTTGATGAATGAGTATACACATGTGCATGCATATATATGTGAATCCTGTATTTGTGCCTGTATGTCTGTGTGTGCTCTGCACTCATGTAGACACAGCAATAATATTCCTCTATTCCTCTTTCTATCCACAGTGCTCAGCCTATACTATCTTGGATGCCTAGATGCTCAATATTTACCCTGAGTGCAACTCTATATCAGCCCATCCTCTCTAATCTCACTGTCAACTAGATAAATCGAAATAGTATATCATGAAGGGTGCACTGGGAATCAGTCATATCACTTCCACACAAGACTGGTCTCCAGACGTGATTCATTCATTCTCCCCTCATCTCTCCTCTGCTGTTCTCTTCTTTTCCACCCAATTCTCACCCATCTCTCCTTCTCTTCTCCTCTATTCATCTGTCCTCCATACCCCTCCACTCTCCCTTTCCTACAGGTCCCTTCTCCCCTTCTCTCCTCTCTCATCAGCTCCACACTTTCAGTATTTTGTTTCTGTTTAGTCATTTGTCAACTCAACCTGTAAAACTATATCTTTGTGTATCTATGTGATATGTATGAGTTTGTGTACATGTTTTAGTGTGTGTGTGTATGAATATTATCATGTGTCGGTGCCTGAAGAGGTCAACAGTTTTTCTTTTTCCATAACTTTTTCTTATGGCAGTTTATAAAGGTAGTGTGCCTCACTGATGCAGAACTCCCCACATAGACTAGGCTAATGGACTAACAAACTCCATGGATCTTCTTGGCTCTGCCTCTTCAACAATGGGAGTGAAAATCCTTTTCAACATACCTGACAGGGAATGTCTAACAGTACATCTTCTGACTGTCATTGCTGTTCCCCCAGGAATACTCTTCATCTTCAGTGAACATCAACTCTCATCTCTTTCAAATGCCAAAAATTCCAGTTCTCTCTGCTCCTTTCCATACAGTATCTTGATTTCAGTGACGCCTGCTTTGTAAGCTTACTCTCAGCTTACACCCACATGAAATCCCCCTCGGCCATGATGCCTTCAAGGTCAGGAGTAAGTCAGAGTGCCAGTTTCAATTAAGTGTATATATTCACCAATCATTTTATCTTTGTTTATAACTGCAAATGATTTAAGGGAGACCTTCACAATGCATTGATGTGTTAAATAAGAACCTTGAAAGCAGGAAGCCCTTAGGTCTCAGCTTTAAGGAGAAATCTTGTGTTGTGTACAGTAAGATTTTTCAATTTCCAAAAGAGAAAAAGAATTACAGAAATTTATCAGAGCTCATTCATATATGTAGGTATTCCTAGGATGTTAAACAATATTTATCACTTCCAGCATTTTTCATTAAAAATGTCCTTCTAATGGCAATAGAATAATATTACAATGTTTCTTATTTATATACCTAGTAGAGTTGAGGTAGGGAAGTCCTGAGAACAGGGATATAATCATAATTCAGGAGCCATTAACATTACTATAATTGGTCATATGGTAAAGGAAAAATGTTCAATTTTATGTTTTCCTAAGCAGACCAAAATTAGACTAGTGAATAATAAAACAACCTCTTTTATCAGGGGCACATAATGGGTCACATGTTTTGCAGGCTCTATCTGGTTGACTTTCAGTGATACCCTGTGAGATAATAAATATTATAATTATAGTTATGTCTAGGACTAACCAAAAGCTTACATGCTTAATTGGGTTCAGAGGTAGCCTTTCAATATAAACCAGTGGTTTTCAAATGGTGGGTTAGGGACTCCATTGAGGGTAGAACAAGCCTTTCACATGGGTCTCCTAAGAGCATGAGAAAACACAGATGTTCACATTACAGTTTGTAACAGTAACAAAAACATAGTTAAGAGGTAGGAACTGAATTATTTTATGGTTGGGGTTCACCACACCATGAAGATCTATACAAAGCGTTAAGAAGGTTGAGTAGCAGGGGACTTCTCTTTGCTGAGGAGAAGGGGAGAGGGGAGACAGAGGAAGGTGGGAAGAGAGGAATGAGAGGAGAGAGGGGGCTACAATCAGAATGTAAAAAGAATATATAAATTAAAAATATATAATTGTTTTTCAAAAAGAAAAGTTGAGAACTACTGGTATAATTTTTTTCTCTTTTTTGTTTATTTACTTATTTATTAACATTTTTATTTTATTTTATATTAATCACAGGTTATGTACTTTGTATCCCAGCCGTAGCCCCCTCCCGCATTCCCTCCCTATCCCCTCCATCCCTCCCTCATCTCCTCCCTGTCCCTTTCCAAGTCCACTGATAGGGGAGGACCTCCTCCCCTTCCATCTAACTCTAGCTTATCAGGTCTCTTCAGGAATGGCTTCTGTAGCCTAGCAAGTCTGCTCCTCCCTCTGGGGGCAAGGAGGTTAAAGAGCCAGCAATTGAGTTCATGTCCGAAATAGTCCCTGTTCCCCTTACTAGGGTACCCAATTGGATATTGAGCTACCATTTGCTACATTCAAGCAGAGGTTCTAGGTTATATCCATACATGGTCCTTGGTTGGAGAAACAGTCTCATAAAAGACCCCTGTGCCCTGATATATTTGGACCTTGCAAAGCTCCTGTCCTCTTCAGGTCATATTAACTCCCCCCTATTTCGTATGATTCCCTGCACTCTGCCAAAGTGTTGTTTATGTGTCTTAATGTTTGCTTTGATACACTGCTAGATAGAGTCTTTCAGAGGCCCTCTGTGGTAGGCTCTTGTCCTGCTACTTGTTTTGTCCTACGTCCAATGTCCATCCCATTTGACTTTCTAAGTGAGGATTAATCCTCTTACCCCAGGTCCTCTTTCTTGTTTATCTTCTTTAGTGTATAGATTTCAGTATGTTTATCCTATCTTATAGGTCTATATAAGTGAGTATATGCCATGTGTGTCTTTCTACTTTTGGGATACCTCACTCAGGATGATCATTTCCAGGTCCCACCATTTGCCTGCGAATTTCGTGATTTCCTAGATTTTAATTGCTGAGTAGTATTCCATTGTGTAAAAGTACCACAATTTCTGTATCCATTCCTCAACTGAGGGACATCTGCGTTTTTTCCAGGTCCTGGCTATTACAAATAAAGCAGCTACGAACATAGTTGAGCAATTGTCCTTGTTGTGTACTTGAGCATCTTTTAGATATATGCCTAGGAGTGGTATAGCTGGATCTTGAGGAATCACTAGTCCTAATTATCTAAGAAAGCACCACATTCATTTCCAGAGTGGTTGTACAAGTTTACATTCCCACCAGCAATGGAGGAGGGTTCCTCTTTCTCCACATCCTCTCCAGCATGTATTGTCACTTGAGTTTTTGATCTTAGCCATTCTGACAGGTGTAAGGTGAAATCTCAGGGTCATTTTGATTTGCATCTCTATGATGGCTAAGGACACTGAGCCTTTCTTCAAGTGTTTTTCTGCCATTCTACAGTCCTCTACAGAGAGTTCTCTGTTTAGCATTATTTACCAGTACCTTACCTGCTATGTCATCAGCTACAGGGTTGTAAAAGCCAAGCTGTTTGTAATTACAAAAAATGATAATCTAGTTGTCTAGAACACCAGGAAAAATACAAAGGATAATGGATTGGGAGTGGCTGTGCCACTCCATGGACTCATATACCTACCATGCCACACTTCTTACTCATGAGAGGAACCTGGGTTAAATTTTCTGCATTCACACTAGTAGGAAATTGCGGCACAGTTTCTTAACCTTGGCCTTGTTCCTGTCTCATTTTGGAAAACTTTTTTAAATTAAAATTTTATTTTTTATATCAATTACAGTTTATTCACTTTGTATTCCAGCTGTAACCCCCTCCCTCATTTCCTCCCAATCTCACTCTCCCTCATGTCCTCCCATGCCCCTCTCCAAGAAAAGCATCCTGTCACTTATGATATTTAGCATCTGCTACCTTCATGTATGTTCAGGGTTGGTCCTTTTGTTCAGTTACTCCATTCTGGAATCATCCTTACAGGTGAATCTCAGAGGTGTACCTTTCTGGTCTCTGGGATGATTTTGAAACTAGTCAAGTTGGCAAGGAAGATGAGCCATCCTCCCTAAGAAACACTTCCCCAACAGAATGAGCACTAAAGCAGAAATCAGAAGGACCGAGCTCAGCTTCTACTGCAAGCTGCATTATTTGCCAAACTTTATTTTCTTCATGTGTGAACCACTGGCATTACACTTTACCCAACTCCTAGTATTGTTGTAAGAGCAAAAATTATGAATGTATAATGGATAATGCCTATTAAAACAAGAGTGAGGAAAATACTATTTGAGCAAACTCTGCTTGCAGCACTACCTGTAGCAGCTACATTCCCAACAATACATAAGCAGCAGTGGGAAAGAAGAAAAATTGCTCATTCTTGAACTGAACACAGAGTCATGTGTCTCTGCCTACAATTGCCCTCTTTTCCAAGTGCGTGTGATGACCTCAGCTATGCTGACTGCAGCACACCTTACACCAAGAGTTATTCTTTTATTATTATTATTATTCTTTGAGAATGGGAGAATTTCTTGAGGATTTAGCATGGTAGAACAGAAGCAGACGAAAAGTAGGTATTTCTGACCACAGCACCACACCAAACCCAGATTGATGATTTCTAAATTTCTTGAACTGAAGAGAGAGAAAAACAAACAATAAACATGTCTTTATTATGAGACTTGTTGTTTCTGTCCCTTACACTGCTTCTAAGGAATCTGACCCTTTGCTCTGGTTAGCACTGTTACTGTCTATTGCTTCTGTCTCTTTTAGGGGAAAATGAAAGGAAACCCAAGAGAAACTGCTTAAACACCAAGAAAAGGCATTGACTTACAGAACTGCAAAGTCCTCAGGTAACCCAGGCTCCAGGCAAAATTCAATCAACATTTCAAACACTGTAGCTAGAGATCAAGCTGCCTTCAGTATTTCAACTTGGCTTTCAATTTCCATATGTTGATTTCCCTGCAGCTCCAACAAATTCTTCCTTAACAGTTGCTGTGTGCTGCCTACTCTGTGCAAGCTCACAGTGCCCTCTCCACCTTCCACAAGGAGAACCTCCTGTAGGGGAACCCAAGGGTGCTCAATCAGGCTACTGCTTTCTTTCTCTTTCTCTCACTCTCTCCCCCTTTCTCTCTCTCTTCTCATTTATTATGCCTTATCCCTGTCTCTTTTATGAAAAAAGAAAAATAGCCCACTCTCAGAAAATTTATGTTCAGTGACATTTGTCAGCTTATAAAACTGTCCGTGAACTTGTTACTGTGGACAGTGCATAGGAGAGGTGCTGATTACCTTCTGTCAGTCCGGCCCCTCCAGCCACTATAGAATGGGTCACTTTACATAAACTTCACAGCTTAGACAAGATAAAGTACTTCCTCAAAGACACAGGTGGTTTTACTTATTTCTCAAGCAGGAGTGGAGACATGACGCTCAGCCTCTCATGAACCTATTGTGATGTGTAAATATGGAAAGGGTTTTGAAAATAGAAATTATAATTTAACTGTGAGATCATAATTATTGGTTCCAGAGTAAGTTACTCTCTCCTTTTCTTCCCTTCTATTCTCCTTCCTCCCTCTCTTTTTTTTTTCATTTTTGTCCATTTTTAGTGTCTGTGGTACCACTTAAGAAAAATAGTGATGAATATTTCTATAGATTTCCCAACTCTTTTCTTCAGAATCAAATCTATATGATACACTTTTTTCTTTTTTAAAATTTTATTTACCATTAAAAATATTTTATTAATGATGCTTTATTCACATTGTATCCCCCCTATAGCTCCCTCCCACCTCCCCTCCCAATCCCACACTCCCTCTTCCTTCTCCACACATGCCCCTCCCCAAGTCCACTGATAGAGGTCTTCCTCTCCTTCTTTCTGATCCTAGTCTATCAGGTCTCACCAGGAGTGTCTGCATTATCTTCCTCTGTGGCCTGGTAAGGCTGCTCCCTCCTGGGTGAAGTGGGGGTGATCAAAGAGCAGGCCAATCAGTTCATGTCAGTGACAGTCCCTGTTCCCTTTACTACAGAACCCACTTGGACACTAAACTGCCATGGGTTACCTCTGTGCAGGGGTTCTAGGTTATGTCCATGAATGGTCCTTGGTTGGAGTATCATTCTCAGAAAAGACCCCTGTGCCCAGATTTTTTGATTCTGTTGCTCTCCTTGTGTAGCTACTATCCTCTCCAAGTCTTACTATTTCCCACTTCTTTCATAAGATTCCTGAACTCTGCCGAAAGGTTGGCCATAAATCTCAGCATCTGCTTTGATACCCTATAGGGTAGAGCCTTTCAGAGGTCCTCTGTGGCAGGCTCCTTTCCTTTTCCCTGTTTTCTCCTTCTTCTGAGGTCCATCTTCTTTGCCTTTCTGAATGGGGATTGAGCATTTTAGCCAGAGTCCTCCTTGTTGATTTGTTTCTTTAGGTGTATAAATTTTAGTAGATTTATCCTATGTTATATGTCTAATAGCCACTTATAAGTGAGTATATACTGTGTGTCTTTCTGCTTCTGGGATACCTAATTAAGGATGACCTTTTCCAGTTCCCACCATTTACCTGCAAATTTCATGATTTCCTTGTTTTTAATTGCTGAGTACTATTTTATTGTGTAGATGTACCACAATTCCTGTATCCATTCCTCAGCTGAGGGGCAACTGGGTTGTTTCCAGCTTACACTTTAATTATTTCAGCTATAGCTGAAAGTATCCCTTTTGGCTTTCTCTGATCTTGCTTTTGTAACTACAGTTATGACATGGCTTTTACTGCCTCCTATAGTCTGGGAGGCCCCTCACAAACTCAGTCAACAGGGACAGGCATGACAGGAAGCAACACCTTCCACTGTTTTGATGTCAGTGGTGAAGCTTGAGGTTTTCACTGTCTCTCCTTACTTCCAGTTTGCTTTCTCCTTCCATTTGTGGTTGCAGATGTGATCTCTCATTTTCCTGCTTCAGCGCCATTCCCACTGGTTGTTGCCATGCTTCCCTGCCATGATGAACTCTTTTCTTCTTGAACCATAAGACAAATAAACTCCTTCGTTCCTAAGTCCCATTGAGTCATCCACAGAATGGACAGGGTTGGCTGTGGTGCTATCTTTGAAAGAAGCACTGAACCAAACCGCTGGTGACACAAAGACATCTGGAGTGGTCCTTATGACCTGGAAGGAGTTAGCACAAGGAGCACAGTTGAAGGGAGTAATGGATAAAGGTAACCACGCTGGGCCACAGATGCTGAGAATATGAGGTGTTGATCCTCAGGTTTGGGCTGTGTCTCACATGTTGGAGGAATTATTTTCAATTTCACTCTATTTCCAACTGGAAAATAAATGTTTTTAAACACACAGACTTATTGGGGCATAATCTCACTCAGACCTCCACATCCCATGTGACAGGCTCCTCCTCACTCCCCCAGTCTCTGCTTGCATGCCATGTTTCCTAGTCAATATTTTTCTAGAACTGTGAGGCCTAATGGTGTCCTCCCGACATCTAGTTCAATAACGTGTCTTTTATTTTCATAGACAATAATTTGTTTAATAACTCTATTCCCAAGTTTATGGTTTACCCTATTTCTGTATCTGTTTTTAAACTACTGCATCCTTAAAGCATACTGTAGTATGTAAAACTAAATAAATACGTATTAAATTGATCAATCAATGTCCAAAGTGTTTAATCTTAAAATAAACATAATAAGACTTGACATAGGAAAATGTGTTATCCCAAATACTCACCTATTATTGGACAGAAAAATAAGTATTCATTATAATAGGTTCAGAGTGAGAAGAATGTCTGAGAGTTAAGTTACAATGTAAAGTATCTTCAGTTATATCTTACTATTCATGTCTATGATCCACCTCATAATTTGGATTTGAACATGTAGCAGTGTGCTTGATTTTGCAATGGTCTCATCTCTATTTTTTCTATTACAGGGGATTTAGGATTATATCTTCTGATATCACTTATCAGCATTTTGTAAGATAATAGATAGCTCCCTAGATTTCAAAAGCTTAGGACTCATCTTCTTTCAGTGAAATCCTAAACTATCTGCAATATAGCTAGCCAAATCCAGCCTGAAAAATAAGAACAAGGGTCTTGTTCCTTCTGTGCATGGACTCTCAAGGGAGCATTGCAGAGAGGCAAGGGCAGGAGGTTAGGAACAAATAGCTCAGAACAGATCATAAACAGTCTGGGTTAGAAACAGAACTTGAGGTTACCATCAATTCCAGCTCAAAGATAAGATGCTTTCTTTGTCAAAGTTCTGCTTCTAAAATGAGGAATAAGAAGTTTGTACACCTAGGATCGAAATCGAGCTATGATGGATGAATATTTCTGAAGAAGTCATAAAGGGATAGGAATAGGAAGGTTGACTCTGCTCCTAAATATTCAGGAGTCTCTTGTGACACTTTAGGTCTACATTAGAAGAGGAGCATTTTAAGTTGATTTACTGAGATAGCTAAAACTTAATTAGATATTAAATAATTACCTCTTAGATCTGTTTTGAGGTATAAGGTCAAGCCCAGGTCTAGCTGCAATGTCATTAATTATAGATTTTATAAACCATAAAAACTAATCACAGTCTTTTGCAGCAACTAGTTTGCAAATGTAATATTTAGATGCTGCTCTCTCACCAAGAAGACACTGAAAGCAGGTTAATTGGGTGGCAATTAGTAAGAAAAGTGTTAATTACTATACTAGTCTTATATTATGCAAATGAAATTGCATCTCAATTAACAGTTAAGAAACCAAACAATTCAGAATGTATGGGTTTATAGTAGCAGCACATTTCAAAGTGATACTCCCTTAGAGTCAAATGTGTATTCTCATAAATGAAAGACTTTGATCTTGCTCCCACTCAATGAGGTCTTTTTCAATATTTTCTCACTTCTGTGTGTGAATTTAAAAAGACAGCCCAATATTTTTGACTTGTTATCAGCTGAATCAATAATTTATAATAGTATGCATCAGGATTGCATAAGAAAAAGAATCATAGTTTTCATTTAACACAGTCTTTTCAACTTATACCAACTAAGAAAGCCTAAAATGTTGGCCTGATCTAATCAGCTAATCAGGAACAATCCTAGGTCAAGATTTCAAGGTTCTGTTATTCAGGGAAACTTTCTTCCTCATAACTGTCAACCCTAAGATGTGACTTATTTCAACGAAAGAGGAGAAACCAGTAGAGGTTGTTGCTATATAGCATTTAGAAAGCGGTTTATCTAAATTTAAATTTCCTGAGTTATAAAATAAGGATTCATACTGTCTACCTTATAAGAATATTGGAAATACTTATTGAAGTATACAAAGGATTATTTGATGACTAGTGTGTAATAAGCTCTCCCAATGAGAGTAATAAGTATTAGCACTGGTTTTGGAAGAAAATTGTTTGGGCAGAGTTTGAAGAACTCAGATACAGAATCTCTTTTCTTCTTTCAAAGTCACATTACTCAAAATCATCCATTTAAAAAAATTTACATGTTTCCTTCACTCCAGAGAGATGGCTAAGTGGGTAAAGCCACTTGCTTTGCCAGATGACTGCTTCAGTTGGATTTCCAGGACTGACATGGAACAAGAAAAAGAATCAATTTTCACACATTTTCCCCTGGAATCCATTTGCACCATGGTACAATACCTACATATATATGTATACACACTAACATGAGCTAATTATTTAAAAATAAGATTAATAATTGTTTATTTACTTATTTGATTACTTGCTTTAAAGATGGGGGTCTCATGTTGCCAAGGCTTGCCCCAGACTTTCTTTGTGTTCAAGAATAACACTGAGAACCTATAACAGACAGCCTCTGAAAAACTCTGCTGATAGAGGTATCAAAGCAGAGGCTGAGACTCATAGCCAAACTTTGGGCAGAGTGCAGGGAATCTTATGAAAGAAGCGGGAGATAGAAAGAACTGGAGGGGACAGAGCTCAACAAGGAGAGCAACAGAACCAAAAACAAAAACAAAAAACAAAAACAAAAAACAAAAACAAAAAACAAAAAAAAATTCCTGAGTCCTTGGGGTCCTGCAGAGACTGATACCCCAACCAAGGACAATTCATGGAGAGGTCCTAAAACCCCTACTCAGATGTAGCAGGTTCTAAGTGGGTTCCTTAATAAGGGGAGCCTGGGATTTCTCTGGCATGAACTCAGTGGCAGGCTCTCTGATCACTTTACCCTGGGTGTTGCAGCCTTATCAGGTTACAGAGGGAGATAATGCAACCAGACCTGATAGGCTAGGGTCAAACATAAGGGGAGGAAGACCTCACCTATCAGTGGACTAGAAAAGGGGGATGGGGAGAGAAGAGAGAGGGAGGGGGGGACTGGGAGGAGACGAAGGAGGGGGGGCACAACTGGGATACACATTGAATAAATTGTAATGAATTATAATAATTCAAAATAAAAAAGAATATGAATTCTAAATTAGAGGTGCTTACCATAAAACCCAATCTTTTACCAGAAGTAGAACCCAGATCTTTATGAGTGCTAAGAAAGCCTATTAGCTTTCAACTGAATGACATCTCTAGCCACCCAGATTTTTCCTTATAGTTGTGGTTGGAGATAACACTTTACTCTACCTTCAACTCATACTTGAATAGATTTGAATAGAAATTAAGACTCTCCTAGTAACCACAATTAGGAGAACAGTGCCTTTAGGTTTCTTACATTAAATGTAGAAGTGACAGCAGAAAAACAGAACAAGGCATAGGGATGTTAGAAAGGACCCAAACCACATCACTGTATTCATCATTTTGACAAGGATGTCTCGCTGTGAAATCCAGGTCAAAATCTTACCTCTGGAGGCATAACCATTGACAAAAGAATTATTCGTTTTGGTAGCTTTGTTTTCAAGCTGTGCAAATATACCCAAAGATAAATAGTGATTTGGGGTTATTTTGACCACTATAAACTACTTAGCTAAAGCTATCAATGCTGAGTCCAGAAACTAAGCCAGTCATGCTTCTATTGGTAGCAGGAGTTATCAGTATAAATGCAGTTTCGTCTGCTGGCAGGGGTCTGATGCATGATAAAGAACTCTGCCTGACAGAGAGAGGAAATGTGGACTTGAGCTTTGCCCTGTTTTCTATGAACACAGAGGAGATTAACAATTTGCTAATCTTGTTAAAATCAGCACTGACAGGATCTTATCAATATTGCAGAGTCCAGGGGGAGAACAGGGAAGGTGGCAGTAGGTGAGATTATGGACAGCAGGGAGCATGTCCATTTTAATCAGCATATCTATACAGCTGGTACTCTTTTGGTATTTACATAGCCAAGTCAAGGTGAAAGTTTAAAGCGGTGTTCAGAGGAACCCAGCAGTGATCCCCCATTTTAACCAACTCAGATTGCTTTAAATCCTCTCTCTCCATTGTTTTGAATTTTTTTCTCTTTTTAATTTTAATTAATTACACTTCATTCACTTTGTATCCTCCGGTAAACCCCTCCCTACTTCTTTCCCAGTCCCACCCTCCCTCCCCTTCTCTACACATGTCCCTCCCCAAGTCCACTGATAGGGGAGGTCTTCCCCTCCTTCCTTCTGATCCTAGTCTATCAGGTCTCATCAGGACTGGCTGCATTGACTTCCTCTGTGGCCTAGTAAGGAGGTTCCCCCACAGAGGGCCTCTGAAAGGCTCTACCCTGCAGGGCATCAAAGTGGATGCTGAGACTCATGGCCAACCTTTGGGCAGAGTGCAGGGAATCTTATGAAAGAACTGGGAAATAGTAAGTCCTGGAGGGGACAGGAGCTCCACAAGGAGAGCAACAGAACCAAAAAATCTGGGCACAGGGGTCTTTTCTGAGACTGATATTCCAACAAAGGACCATTCACTGAGATAACGTAGAACCTTTGCACAGATGTAGCCCATGACCTTTCAGTGTCCAAGTGGGTTCCATAGTAATAGGAACAGACATGTCTCTGTCTCTGACATGAACTGATTGGCCTGTCCTTTGAATTTTTTTTTTCTTACTTCAGGTTGGGCCATATGAACCACTCTCAGTAAAAACATTGATGAAAACTATTAAGAATTGGTTCTGACAAACAGACTTTAAGGTATTCCTCATGAGCTCTATCTCATGTACTTATGCTATTCTGAAATCTCTTCATCTCTAGTGTGGATCTGTGATCTAATTCTAACCTTACCACAGTTTGGCAAAAGTTGTTTTCGTGAATATTGGGTTTAGTTTGTTTTATGTGACTTGCTGTTTATTTTTTCATACTCAGCTGCTCTTATTCCAAGAGAAATATGAGTGATTATCACCTTATTCCTAAACAGATATCCCTGTTTGAACAGAATCGATCCTCCTTCAATTGTACACATGAAAATTTGGTCTTTATAATAATTTACTCAGTATTGAGTACTATTAATCTTTTGCAATATATCAATACAATATAAATACTATTTTGGGATCTTAGAACAGGCCTTAAAGTTAAAGGTTTTTTTTTTTCTAAGAACTTACCTAATACCTTAAATATTGTGTGCTTTACATTAACTGTTGCATTGGGCATGCAGGAAAAAAAATACATGTCTATTGATTTGTCATATTGAGAAATATAACAAGTCAGCCTGGAAAAAAATATTTAGGTGGATCTTCTCTATGTGGAAATGAATAAAAGATAAATAGCAATAAATAAAAGGTGCAATAAGTAAATAAATAAAATTGCTTTAAAAAACTAGGCATTTAAGGGCATAAAATCAAACTCTCCTGAGAATTTTAATAAATGAATACCCATCTCATAAGAAATTTTCATTTTCTCCCAATTTATCTCTCATTTATACATTCTAAGAAAAAAATCTCAAGTGGATAATTTAGTATAAAAATATCATAGTAAGTAATGCTTTGGGGGAGGAGAAGCAGTAGCTAATGCTGTTAAGAGAACATGAACTTGATTCTAAATACTAAAGCATAATATCACTGGAGGTAAATTCCAAAGTAATGATCATACCAGGCAGTAAAATGAGAAATACAAACTAGGAATACATAAGAGAAAAAAGAAATAGAGTCACACAGAAGGACTGTCAACTGTAGAATGTTAAATAATGACATTTATGATACAAAGAAATGTTAATACTTGGAAGAGTCAGGTAAGAAGAAGGCACTGTAAATAAGTACAGAAAGTCTTTAATTTCTTTCTTTCGCTTTTTTTGTCTTGACCCATTTTTTATTCAGTAAAAAGCTGTTCAGTTTCCATGAGTTTGCAAGCTTTCTGTTGTTGTTGATATATAGCTTTAATCTGTAGTGGTATGATATATTTCAGAGAGTTACTTCAGTATTTTTGTTATCTGTTAAGATGTTCTTTATGTCCAACTGTGTGATCTATTTTATTAGCTATTAAAATGGTTATATCAGCTTTCTTCTTGGGTCCAATTGCTAGTAATGTCTTTTTCTAACCCTTAACCCTGACCTAATGCCTGCCCTTGATTTTGAAGCGCTTTTCTTGTTATCAGCAGAGGGGTAGATCCTGGTTTTGCATCCGTTCCCTTTATTTTGGGCATGGTGGTACAGGTGGTGGTGGTATGCATGCTTCCCTTCTTTTGATATTGCTGGTGTAAGATTATTTATTTTTTGTGATTTTATGGGTGGGGTTAACCTCCTCAGTTTTAGTTTTCCATCTAGTACCTTTTGTAGGGCTGGATTTGTAGACAGATAGTGTTTAAATTTGATTATATTATGGAATATTCTGTTTTCTCCATGTGTGATGATTGAAAGTTTTACTGGATATAATAGTCTGGGATGGCATCTGTAATCTCTTATGTTCCACAGGACATCATTCTTGGCATTCTGAGAATGTCTCCATTGAGACATTCTAAAAGGCCTGACTTTAGGTTACATGATCTTGTTCCCTTGTAACTTTTAATATTCTATATGGTTAGTGTTTTGACTATTATGTGCTGAGGGGATTTTCTTTTCTGATCCAATCTACTCAGTATTTTGTGTGCTAATTTTTTATAGGCATCTCCATCTTTAGGCTAGGAAAATGTTTTTCTATGATTTTCTTGCAAATATTTACCATTCTTTGAGCTGGAGTTCTCCTTCCTCTATTATTATTTGAAGGTTGGTTGTTCCATGGTATCCCAGAATTCCTGGATATTTTGTGTCAGGATATTACGATTTAACATTTTCTTTGACCAGTGTTTTCATTTCTTCTATTGCTTCTTTATTCTATTGGTTAAACTTGCCTCTGTAGTTCCTGTTCAAATTCCAAACTTTCTTCATTTCCAGAATTTCCTCAATCTGTGTTTTATTTATTGCTTTCATTTCCGTATTGGTTTATTCCCAGTATATAGTTGTTGGAGCTGAAATCTTTGATAATTGGATGAGTTGCAAAAAGGAAAGCTGGGAGAAAAGATATTTGTGATCTATTGGGAATGGTGTCAAAGAAGAAGGGAGGCTTTCAACAGGCTTCCTGATGTAGATCTGGGGATAGGACTGGCGGTTTGGATTTCAGGAAAAGTAGAAGAGGTGTGGGTCTGTCTTTAGTCTACCTGATGTCCTACCTGAGTGGTCCTTGGGTTATCATGGATTGACTGCTGGTGTTGGTGTCTTTTACAAAAAAATGAGTAGGGAGATGAAGGTTAGAATGGGAAGATCCATGGGATCCACAGGAGATGGTTGCAGACGGGAAGAGAAGGCTGCCATGGGTGTTCTGCTGCAGAATTAGGGATGAAACTGAAGGACTGGATCTGGGAAAACAGAGAGAGAGGGTCTGTATGAAGAACTTTATAGCAAGCACTTTCTGTGCAAAGTCAAAAGAGAGGCTGAATTATTTACATTTGTCATTGCTATGGGAAAATATTTCACAGAAACAACATAATAACTGTCTCATTTTACAAAGACATGATAGGAGGAAAGCAATGAAGAACTGGACCAAACAAAAAGAAACACTGGAGGAAAAACACCAAATCCTTCATATCAAAGCCTATGGAGTACAATGACATAGGCTCGAAGAGGCTTCAATATCCCCATTCCTCCAATACTGCCAAATGGAGCATACAGCACAGAAAACAAGATTTACTGTAGACATACACATCTGGCAAGGTTTGAGAACCCAAAAATCCAAATGTTGGCAAATGATATAAAAAATTGGAAGATATACACTACTGATCAGTGTCCAAATTCCAATAAGCATTTAGATGCTTACAGATAATACTCAGAAATGTGAAATAGGCATATCATATAATAACTAGTAATAGCAAGACAATTTCTTAGGAAACACATGTTAAGTCAATAGTCTATTCCTTAGGAAAAATATTGTGTGTACTGGGTGATATCCTGAGTAAGAGTAACTATGGAAGCAGGGTCTGTGTAACAACTAATGCTGATTGTCAGCTTGATTACACTTAGAATCAACTAGAAGAAAATTTCCCTAAGTACACCAGTGAGGGATATTCCAGACCAGATGAGTTGAAGCAGGAAGATCTGCCCTAAATATAAGTGGCATCCCAGATAAAAGGTCTTGAAAGAAACAAAAAAAAATTGCCAATACTGCCAAGGTTTCTGGACTTCAAACGTAGACTAGAGATGAGCAGCTCTCCAAGAGTACCCTAGGCTTTTGGCACCATGTTAAACTGCTGGACTGAATGAAATTTTACTGAATTTTCAGCCTCCACAGAGTGAGACGGTCAGAATAGCAGACGTAATTACAATGGTAACCTACTGGAAAGTAATAATTATCTGTGCATTTGTTCAGTGGGTCAGGACAACAACCTGAGTTTAAATTGTGTATGAAAATTAGTTTTAAACAGTGTCAAACTAAATAATGAATCACAGAATAACACGCAGAGAGCGAGCAAGCAAGAGAGAGAACTTTAAAACTAGCAAAATTTAAGACAAAATTAAATAATATATTTTTCAGGAACAAGTGCATAAGGGTTAATATCTAGACAAAGGATCAAAGAGATGGCAGCCAAAACTTCTTTGTGTGATACAGTCTTGGAGATGAGGATAGATGGGAACACAAAAAGCCATAATATGCATACAATGTCTTATCTGTTTATCAATCGTCACAGAGGAGTATTGGATAATGCTAGCATTTTGACTGTGTTTTAAAGTCCTAAAATTTAACTCTAAATAATTTTGAGAAAAATAATTTGTGTACCGTGTGCCAGCCTATCACGGTCCTAGAGTTTAGAGCAGAGTTTATGGGAATCATCAGTGAATAATTTTAGTACATAGAATTCAACTCGAATAGCCCCTGCTACCTATGGCAGATGTCTTGTAAGACTGCCAGCAGACATGTGGACCTGCACATAGCACTATACCATACAAATGTTTGTTCCCATATCCATATAACTGCTATTTAGTTCGGTTTATAAGTTAGGAGTTTTAGAAAATTAAGAATAATAACATACAAGGAAAAAATACATCATAGATTTTTATGTGAGCTTTCTCTTCATATGTATACATTTATACATATATGTACTCATGTGTCTGTACAATGGATATATATACCGTATTATATACAAAGTATTAATTTTTTTAGATAGATCCATATTTTATAGCCTTAGCTAGCCTGGACTTTGCTATGTAGACCAGGCTGGCCTCAAACTCACAGAGATTTGCCTACTTCTGCCTCTCTATTTCTGGGATTAACTTGTGAGCCATCATGCCTGGCATTATACTTCTTGTTGGCTATGGGAAACACAAACGATAGAAAGCAAAGGCACAAGCAGAGAGGAACTCCTGTGTTGCCGACTAATTTAACATTCCTCCTGAGTCGTGTCAAGATGATCTACTTTACTTCCCTTTACCTCAGACACGTCTTCCTAATAACCATGTCTATCTCTTATGACAAGTGTGTCGCCCTAACATCAAAGAAGCCTCGCTGTTTCAGCATTGTATAAGAAAACTTTTTTACTAAAGCCTTTAAAACATGCAAAGGACCTTTAACTCGAACTGTTGGTGACAACATTGTAACAACATATGCTTCAAAACTAAGAAAGCGGTGGAAATTGTTTTGAAGTATCTATGGAATGAAAATTTCCAGAACTTCATGATTGCAGATTATACAGAAGGAGATTCCTTTTTGTTGGATTTGGGGATGTGTATTTTTGTGTCTGTGGGAGCAGGGAGAGTGCACGCATGCATGCGTGCTCATGTGTATTGATTAGGACTTACATAGAGAAATTGACAATGGTTGATCCTAGGTAGTAACATTATAGGTAATCATTCCTTTCAATTAAACAAAAAGATATAATTGGCTATTTGATTTGTATTTTCTTTTACTAGCAACAAGTCTTTAAAATATTAAAAGTGAGTTAAAGTTCCAGTAATTTGATTTAGTCTTTATGTATCTGAGTACTTATTAAGCTAATGAGAAGAGTTGAAAGAAAATTTGATAATACAAAAATCTTAAACTGTTAATCATACAAGAAGTTTTGAGAGAATATCTAAATTCTACTGTTGCTCAAGATGAAATATATTTTTATATTTAATTGAAAGACAAAAGAAAATCTAATGAAAACATTGAAAGGAAAAAGGGACATTTAAATTTTTCTCAATTGAAAAACGTATTTATTTTTTTACTGTGAACCATGACAATTGGGTACTGTTACCAATATCAATATATAAAAGGGTAAAAGATAAATAGAACTAAAAAAACCTAAATATCAGTGTTGTAAAATCAGGATAATTCATATTATTAATATGATTTTCTCCTAATTTATAAAGATTTTAGCTTTGACAAGAATTTAATAAAGCTAAATACAAAACTTAAAGACTTTATTGAAAAAAATCATAGTAACTGACCCTGACTTCCTTATATCACTCTTAGATCCCATGGATCTCTAGAGATTCTACACAATTTCTGCTACATATGGACACATTTTGCCATTGTGCACATATGCAGTTTTATGTTAAGAAAGAGAAGAAAACAAAACCAAACGAAATGAAATTTCAGAGGTTTGTCCACCGAGGCACAAACAAATAAATATCTCCATTGTGGAGTTGTATATTAGGTGTTAGAGCCAAGCAGGTGACACGGTCTCCTGATCCCGGGCAAGCTCTGCCAGAATTTCCTATTAAACTGTCAGTCAACAGACACTAGGTGACAAAAGGGAGCAGGCTGCACATCTCACTTCCTAATTTACAATTCCCTCAACAAAATATTCACGGTGCCTTCCAACCAAATGTAATAATCATAAAACATGGCCAAATTTGTCAACACATAGGCAAACATACCAAAGAAGCACTTATAATTAAGAAAATAAAACCTTCACACTTTTGTGGTAATAAATATGTAAGTGCTGAAACACTAAAGCAAACAAATAGTTCTCAGTGTGCCCTAATTATTCAAAGTTATAAACTGAAATTAATTTAGGTGGACATGCACTTTTTCACTTCGATTTGTGGCCTGTTATTACCAGTGATATTTGTAAAAAGTACAGATGAACTGGAGAGGTTGCTCAGCACTGCTTACTTCTCTGGAGGACCTGGTTTCACTTATTCTGTATCCACATCAGGTGGCTCACAATCTTCTGTAACTACAGCTCCAAGGGACCCATCACCTCTTCTGGCCTCTTGAAGTACCTGCACTCACAAGTGCATTCTTCCAATACCACCTCCCACACAGATACAGATAAGTATAAAGTTAATATTTTAAAGTGTACAGAGAAGTCATTCCATATTGGTTACATGAAATAGACCAAACCTCCTCACTGCCAGGCAGGGAGCTCTCCACTAGATACACAGGGTTGAGGAAAATAAGGAAGTCTCTTGTTGTATATTGCCAAACTACTTCTTAAAAAAAAAAAGCAGATTAAAATCAGTTTCAACAGCTAAATGTCTGGCCAGGAGGAGATTTTTTTTCTTTCACCCCTTTCTTCTTTCCTTTACATCTCATCACTACTGCTTCACTACCCAACTAGATGTTCCTCATGGAAGGAAGAAAAAATGATAAAGAAAGGATATTGCTTTCGGCAACTGAAGCAAGAACACTGAAGCTTGGTAGCACCTGCACAGCTCACATTTATACAGCAACAGGAGGGCAAAGGGGAGGCTGAACCCACAGAGCTCTGCCCAGTCATTACAGAACGAAGCATCCAATTTATGGAATATTAGCTGAGCCTTAGAAGTCTTCTTCTGTATGTCTGTTGAGCTATCTTTGTTAACAGCAAAGGTTCAGTAAGACATTCAGTGACACCCACTGTTTTCAGTATTTATATGTGTTTACATAGCCTATGCGTAGCCTCAGAAGGGAAACAAAAATGCGCTCTCGTCTTATGCAAAACAGGGAAACAAAGTGACTGTAGCTGAGTAGAAAGTCTAAGAACTGAAGCAGGGGGCTCAGCTGGGGAACTCGTGATTTCCGTTACCATCATAGAAGCTAAGACTTCATAGCCTTAGGACCTCACTATGAAGATAACAAACTGAAGAACATGAGGCTCTCACAGGTGAAACATCTCTGGTTCCCTGAATTTAAGTTGGTTGGTGAAATCTGTGAGTTTACTAACACACAGTGTATTTCACTTAACACAGTGATTCTCAAGCTCCAACCATGCAGTCAACTAAATACACATATCTTAGTCCGGATGGGATAGAAATACCACCACCACCACCAACAACAACAAAAAACCACCCAAATATCACATATCACATGATATAAAATGTGTATTATCATCATCATCATCATCATCATCATCACTCTGTCTCCATGAGTGAGTGGACCACGTGTCTGCTGGAACATTCCAGTTCTCAGTGTGCGGCAGGGACCCACAAGGTTCAAACATACATCTTTATTTTCTAACGGTGGTAAAAAAAAAAGTATTTTTATTTATGTGTATGTGTGTGAATGAAAATCTACGACCTGTGTGAAGGTACTTATGCAGGCTGGAAGTGGGTGTTGGATCTCCTTGAACTGAAGTTACAAACTGTTGGAGCTACCTGATATAGGTGTTAGGAAACAGCTTCGGGTCTTCTGGAAAAGCATCTAGTGCTCTTAACCACAGAAGACATCTGCTTAACCCCCAGCATTAACAAGAGTTTCCATAATTTCCAGGGAAGTATTAAATATGAAGTATCAAGCCCAGATGAGAGACACACCAGTGGATCACTACATGCAGCAAAACTTTCAGATCCCTTCTACCTATAATTTGGAAATACACAATACATGTTTATGATCTATGCCTACCTACTATATAATAGGACACTATAACTTCCCAGTACAGTCTACCCACTAATGAGTACCCCACTGATCAAAAGCTGAGCAGTTCCCTCCAGTCCTATTCTCTTCACTTCCTGGTAATCATTGTTAAAATCTCTACTTCCTTGAGATCACTGGATTTAGATTTCACATAGAAGTGAGTTTATGCCATATTTTTCTATGTACCTGGAATATTTCACTTAACAAGATGATTCTCCAGCTCCAAACTTGCAGTTATAAGTGACATGTTTTTATCCTGCTTCCTGGTTAAATAGTATTTCATATTGCATATATACCACATTTCTTTAATGACTTATCTACTGATGCAGGCAAAACTCAAAACTCATTTCCATGTGAATAAATGTTGCACAGGACTGTAAATGTCTCTTTGACATAGTGATTGGATTTACTTTGAATATAAACCGATAAGCATCATGGGATTTCTGGATCATAAGATAGCTCAAATCCCCATTTTATGTAGGAAGCACATTATGGTTTTCCATGACTGTGGTAATTGAGGCATCAAATATACAAGTGTTTAATGTTGCTATTCGCACTGTGGTAACAAGTTATTTCATTATGTCCTGTTTTCTTTTTTTAATTATTGTTTTTCTAAAATGTATTTATTTATTCTCTTTACAACCTGATTGCAGCCTGTCTCCTCTCCTCTCAGTCCCCCCACCCTTGCACATCTTTCCCCTGACTCTTACCTCTTTCTTTCCTCAGAGAACTGGGAGATCCCCCATGGGTAGCAATCCACCTCCTCACAGTAAGTCACTGGAGAACTAGGCATATCCTCTCCCACTGGGGCCAGACAAGGCAGCCTGATTAAGGGTAATGGGATTCAAAGAGAGGCATCAGAGTCAGAAAGATGCCCTGTCCCAGTTATTGGGGGATACAGATGAAAACCAAACTGTGAGTCTGCTATGTATGTGCAGAAGGCTATGTCCAGTTCAAGCATGCTGTTTGATTGGTGGTTTAGTCTCTATGAGCACCTATGTGCCCAGGCCAGTTGAACCTATAGGTCATCTTGTGGAGCCATTGACCCCTCTCACTCTCTCCATCTATTCTCCAACAGTTTCATAAGACTCCCTGAGCTCTGCCTAATATTTGGCTGTTGACTTTGTTTCCATAAGCTACTGGGTGAAACCACGCAAAAGTGGTATGCTAGTTTTTATATTTTAATGTAATATCATTGCTGTTTCTATTATTATTATAGTTCTTGTTGTGTGCACATGTTACAATGCATGTGTAGATACAGAGTAAAATCTTTCAAAATCAGTTCTTCCATGTGATTCCAGAATTAAGCTCAGGTCATCTGGTTTGGCAGCAAGCACCTTTATTCATTGAGCCCTTTTACTGCACCTTATTGTGGAGTTTTAAGGTATTTTTCTATGATTTTATTTTTATTGCATGTATGTATGTGGTGTTGTGTGTGCATATGTGTGCTATTTGTGTGCATGTTCTTATAGATATTGGAAGAGTCCATCTGATGCCATGGAGATGAAGGTACAGTTGGTTGTGAAACACACAATGTGGGTTTTGGATCTGAACTTCTGAAAGGACATTAATCACTTTCAACCACTGAGAAATATCTCTAGGCCCTTTGTAAATATTATGCACCATAAACATGATGGGTTTTATGATTTCCATCAAGTATATCCTATACTTTATCCCATTCACCTACTTTTCCTTCTCTGTCCCTCGTTAAGTAAGGAGGAGTCTCATTGGTCTTTTACCTCTTTCATCATTATCAGTTTCTTGATGGCTTGATATTCAACATCTTTTTGAGCCTCTTGTTCATTTGTATTCTTTTTAGAAATTCTGTTTAGACCCATAACCTTTTTTTTTTAATATCAAGGTGTATTTTGCTACTGATTTTTGTGTTTCTTATAGATTCAGAATCTGTATGTTAGTCTACTCTGAGATGTATGAGTCATAAATATTTTCTTCCATTATGCATGTTATTTGTACCTCCTGTTGACTATTACTTTTGCTTCCTAGTGATTTGAGTCTTTACCCAAAATCTTTCTGGCCCATTCCCAAGTGTTGAAGCATTTCTCCTGTGTGTTCCTAGCAGAATTAAAGCTGCAGGTCTCAGATTCCAGTCTTCAGTTCATTTTGTGTTGAAGTTTATAACAGGGGAGAAAAGATATGGTGATTATTTCTTCTACATGTGAATATGCAATGTTGCAGCATGGTTTACTGGAAAGAATGCCTACTCAACAATGTGTCCTTAATGGCTGTTCCCGAACCTTCAGTTATGAATTCATAAGTCTATTCCCTAACATTGATAACCAAACTAAAGGTGAACTTTATCTCGAGAATTAGCCAAATGACAAAGTTTGCAAAACATTCCTTCAGCCTTCAGGTCTAATACAAACTGCAAGGAGACAGAGTCCAAAGACAGTTTGAAGAAAAGAAATTGCACAAACCTTCCTCCCCTCTAACACTATACGTGTTTCGTAGTCCACAAAGGCTCCAGTGATTTTCACTTCTTGAGCAGTTTTAGAAGTCACTGAGGATGAAACCCTACCTCATATTCAGTGTGTACAAAACTGGGCACAGAAATGTAGGACTTTAATTAGTGGCAAAAACAATGGGCTCTGAAAGGAGAAACACTGTCCTAAACTGTCCAAAAAGAAATCATGAGATTAATGTCTAGCTAGAGGTTTTCTAGTAGAGAACAATACATATCATTTTCTCCCCTCTTAGCAGTTAATCCAAGTGGGCCTGTCAATCACCTAGACAAGAATAACACTCAAACCCTCACAGATAAAGCTGTCTGTTCTGGAAACTTTAGAAGTAGCCTTCCTAAAATGTAAGTCAACACAATGAACTCATTGGCCATTGCCCACCTCACCCCACTGAGCATTCTCCTATATGATAAACTCTATTTATGCTTGGTTTGTATATCATTGGAATTGTTTTAATGGTTATTACCAGGGTTATGGAGCCTAACTGTGAGTAGCAACATGCTGGAAACAAAAAGGATAGGAGGCTGATGCCTTACACCTATTGCATATCACCTGTTTCAGTACATATGATAAACGAAAATATTATTTATTTATTTTAATAATTACACTTTATTCACTTAAACCCCCACAAACCCCTCCCTCCTTCCCTTCCAATCCCACCTTCCCTTCCCCTCCTCCATGCATGCCCCTCCCCAAGTCTACTGATAGGGGAGGTCTTCCTCTCCTTCTTTCTGACAGGAAACAAGTTAGGAGTCTGTCACAGAGGGCCTCTGAAAGGCTCTGCCCTACAAATATCAAAGCAGATGGTGTGATTTATGGCCAACTGTTGGACAGAGTGCATGGAATCTCACGAAACATGTGGGAAATAGTAAGATAGGGAGAGGACAGGAGCTCCACAAGGAGAGCAACAGAACCAAAAAATCTGAGCACAGGGGTCTTTCCTGAGACTAATACTTCAACCAAGTACCATACAAGGAGAAAAACTAGAATCCCTGCACAGATGTAGCCCATGGCAGTTCACTGTCCAAGTGGGTTCCACAGTAATGGGAAGAGGGACTGCCTCTGATATGAACCGATTGGACTGCTCTTGGATCACCTCACCCAGATGGGGCAACAGCCTTACCAGGCCACAGAGGAAGACAATGCAGCCAACTTGTTCATGTGATACAACTTACTTTGTAAACTGTTTCATGAGAAACAGATGCTGAGTTAATGTTAAGTGCTGAAATATGGTATTGTTTTCTAAAGTTAGTTTGTTAAAATACCCTTAAGGGGAAGAGATACGTATATTGCCTAATGTGTAATTTAATGTTGAGGTTTTGTTGTTATGTGTTTGGTTTTGGCTGCTTAATTTTTTTCTGGTTTTAAGCAATTCAACTTTGTGGTGAATCAATAGAGTTTTGTTCTATTGTTTATATTTAAAATGAACTGAGCTAAAAAAGAAACTTTTCTGTCCTCAGTTCTTCACAGACTTCAACTATGCACATACTGTCAGCTTAATGTTTTCCTATATTTACGTGAATCATTGTCCATTTTTAAATTCTTTCCTCACTGTATTTATTTTGGACAGCTTGCTTGCCATGTCTTTAAATTCATTAATTATTTTAATTACTTTTTTAGTTGATGTGAAAAATACCTGAAAATAACATGTTGAGGAAAAATGGTTTATTTCTGCACACAGTTCAGAGCATCACAGTCCATCATGGCAGGTCACGCACGTAAATAATAACATGAAGTAGCTGGGTTCTCAGTCCAGAAGTAGAAAAGTATAAATTTTGACATTCAACTACTTTCTCCTTTATATTCAGCCCAATAAACTAGGCCATTAAATGGTAGTACTCATATTCAAAGTAAGCTTTCCTCAGTTAAACTTTGGTGGCATACTCATTAGCATGCTTATAGCATTTTTTTCTTCTAGGTCATTCTAATGGACATCAAGTTAACAATCAAGGTAATAAGTTCTTCAAAGGCATATAATCCATTATTAATTATGATCTTATCTGGGGCCTTGAGAGATGGTTCAGTCCAAATTGCACGTGCCATACAATCATTTAAAACTGAGTTTTATCCCTAGCACCTACATAAAAATAAAGTTTAGGAAAAAAATGAGAAGGCAGAGACCTAAAGCTCCCTGGGGTTTACTGCAACTAGCCCACATTAACTGGCATGTTCTAGGTCAACCAGAGCCATAGTCTTAACAAACAAGCTGAATGGCTCCTGAAGAAGCCATTCATGAGGTTAACATCTGGCTTCTGCCTGCATGGCACATCCTTGTATACACACACACACACACACACACACGTGGGCACAAACACACAATTTACCTGTAGAAGTTAAACATTTGAGTCATTTAAAAACCACACATGCTTTACATATTCATGTTCACTATCAACTTGTTAAATGTGGTTTTAAATATTATATCCTTCCACAGGGGGTCTCTGAAAAACTGTACCCATCAGGGTATGGAAGGAGATACTGATGCTCATAGCCAAACTTTGGGCAGAGTGCAGGAAACCTTATGGAAGAAGAGGGGGATAGAAAGAACTGGGGGAGACAGGAACTGCACAAGGAGACCAACAGAGTCAAAAATCCTGGGCCCAGAGGGGCCCTGCAGAGGCTGATACTGATACTAAGGGCCAAGCATGGAGAGGACCTAGAAGCCGTGCTCAGTTTTCAAGTTGGTTCCCTATTAAGCAGGGAGGGTGGTTGTCTCTGACATGAACCCAATTTGATCACCTCCCCTTGGAGGTGTAGCCTTGAGAGGCCACAGAGGAAGATTATGCAGCCAGCCCTGATGAGACTCAATAGGCTAGGGTAAGATAGAAGGGGAGGAGATTCTCCCTTATTAGTGGACTAGGGAAAAGGCATAGAGGGAAAACAAAGAGGGTGGGTGGGAATGGGAGGAGATGCTGGGAGCTACAGCCTGGATACAGAGTGAATAGGTTGTAATATATAAATAAAAAAAACCTGTTTAATCCACTTTGTGTCTGCCACGCAAGAGGAAAATGGCATCTGTCTTTACCATGAGCAGAATTCATCTGTGCATTATGCATATATGTGCATCAATGCATTTAATCTTTGTTCCTCTTTCAAAAGTATGAATGAGCTACACTCGCTTTCTGCTCATGTTCAGATAATTAAATTAACTTGAAGGATTTACAGTTTTGTATTCTAAAAGATTAAAGATCAATCTAAGAAGAACCTAATGTCTTAAACCAAAAGCCCATATGAGAAAGAGCAGGAATATATATAGAGAGAGCAGGAATATATATATATATATATATCTTTAACAAAGTTATCTTACAATATGTTTGAACAAGTAAATAAAGAACAAAGAAATGTTGAAAGATAAATGAGAACAAAGATAACTGATTCTGGCTAAATATTGAAATCTGACACAAGAATAGAAAGACAGATCAATGAATAGAACAGAAGACTCAAAACTGGACTATTGTAAAGCAGTAATTGAATGTAGGATGAAGCTGACCTGTCATGACCTGGTAAGGTATAGATCAGTAAATTACTATTAAATTAAACATTACAAATAAAAGTAATGTATTACACATACTACTTAACCAAAGGAGAATGCATAATAAACCATCTACTTACACCAAAAAACTGTGTGTAAAGTATAAATGAATAGGCAAAAGACAACAAGACCGCTCACAGTAGGGAATTATATCTAAGTAGGAAAGCAAACATGAAAAGAGCATAAATGCTCACAGCTTTGGGAACACTAAAGAACATTTTTTTTCCTACTCGAAGCATAAATACATAATGATTTAAAAATAGTGCAAGGAATCATATGAAAGAAGGGGGAGTTAGTATGACCTGGAGAGGTCAGGAGCTCTGCAAAGTCCAAATATATCAGGGCACAGGGGTCTTTTATGAGTCTGTCTCTCCAACCAAGGACTATGTATGGTTATAACCTAGAACCCCTGCTTGTATGTAGCAACTGGTAGCTCAATACCCAAGTGGGTATACTAGTAAGGGGAACAGGGACTATTTTGGACATGAACTCAGTGGCTGGCTCTTCGATCTCCCCGCCCCGTGAGGGAGGAGCAGCCTTGCTAGGTCACAGAAGAGGACATTTCAGCCATTCCTGAAGAGACCTGATAAGCTAGAGTTAGATGGAAGGGGAGGAGGTCCTCCCTTATCAGTGGACTTGGAAAAGGGCAGGGAGGAGATAAGGGAGGGAAGGGGGTATAGGGAGGGAATGTGGGAGGGGGCTATGGCTGGGATACAAAGCACATAACCTGTGATTAATATAAAATAAAAGTAAAAAAAAGAATAGAAAAGAAAAAATAAACTGGGATGCAATATTGTGTGATTTTATAAAAGCAATAAATTTCTCTGGAGTTTTAGTAAAACTACAAAATTAACAGTTGAAAATGGGTAACATAAATGAATTAAGATCAATAGAAATTATCTATTTCTAGAACTAAAAAGTACTAATTATTATAAAGAAATCATGAAGTTAACCAGCATCTCAAAAAATAGAAAGCTTAAAGGAACATCCTTACCTGACAATGTTAGTGACAAAGAAATGCATCCTCTCCTGCAGATATTTCTGGGCATCTTTAAATTCTAATTAATTACTTACAATATGAATATTAAAAGCATTTAAGAATTGTATTATTTAGAAATTTAATTTCAGGTTTTCAAATTTTATTTAGGAAAATATAACAGTAACAGTGTTAAAAAGAGAAAATTTGATGTGCTATTTCTTAAATGTACTTAACCCTGATATACTTAAGCTTTCATGGTAGCTTTTTTCAGAATAAAAACAAAGATGTTCAATTTCTGTGAAAAAAAAAAAACAAAAAAACATTACATTTACACTCATAAAGTGATTCTATACTCCTCACTCTTTAATCATTTGTTGATTTTTATTGCAGCCTACTGAGGTAGTAACAAGCGTGCCATTCAATCAGAGATTGTAGAGTAGAGTCAATTACTCCCCAGAATTCTAGCACTCAGTCTGGAATGACATAAACTCTCTAATGAACCCAGAAGTAAGGAGAGTGTCTCTTTTTCTCGATATCTGTCACTATGAAATTTAATCCTTCTGCTGACTGCCAGGCAATTTCTGCGTGAAGGTATCATATTTGGATGGGGCAAGGGTGGGGACTGAATGCTTTCCTTTGGAAATATGATTTTCATTATGTCAGTCCCCTTACAGTGACTACTTCAGGATGACCATGAAACAGTATCTACCTGTAGATGCAGAAGTTGTTTACTGTTCTCTGGAGAAGAGTGTGGCTATACCCACCATGGAAAAGATCTGTATCTGATTACTCCAGGATGGGAGCAGGGTGTTTGGCACCATTTCTGTGAATGGAAGGTTAGGAGCAATTGACATAGTGGTTTTTGTGAAAGAGAATTAGGTTTCTTTGAGGGTATGGCGACTGGTAGATGGATCACATTCCAATGGATACCCCCACAAGCAGGCATATATGGATAGCCCAAACTGGAAATCTAAAGAATATTAAAAGTGGACTGAATGTTTTTTTTTCATTTTGTTTTCTTATTCAGTTTGTGTTCTTTGTGTGTGTGTATGTGTGTGTGTGTGTGTGTGTGTGTGTGTGTGCATGTGCATGGGTGTGTGTGTTAAGAAAGAAGGCTATAAAAAACTAAACCTGAAAACCAACTAGGCATGGATCTGGGAGAACTTATGGGGAGAAGAGTAAGAGTTGGGTGAATATGATCAAACTACACTGAATGAAATCTTCAAAGAATTAATAAAATGCATCTTTTTTAATGATAAGAGACACCAGAAGCCCCCAAAAGCTGCCCTACCTGTACAGAGAAGTCCATAAACGTCAGGTGCTTCTTAAAGCGACATACCTTAAACTTATTTTTTTATACATATAGTCTTGCAGTATATAAAACTGCAAAATGAAGGAATGGAGAATGAATGGACCAAGCTCTTTGCCTAGTCTATTATGAGGTTTCCAGCCCTCATTTGAATCAGTTACATCTTGGGAAATTTTTGTTGTTATTGTTGTTGTTAAAATATGGTTTTCTAGTCCCTACTACCCAGAGATAGAACTTCATCTGTCTGATGGAAACATATCATGGCTTCCAAAGACAACTGTTCTCTGGACAAGGAAAAGTCAAAAAGACAAGTAAAGACTTCAGTCGAACGAGATATTGTAAAAGAGTCTTAATTTGCGCAGAAAAAAAAAGTTGGATTTTTTTTCTAGGTCACACAAAGATCTGCCTGATGGATACTTGGACTAAGGTGTGCAACTTCTAAGAGGTAATGTCTTTTTATGCTCTTACGTAGATGCTCTGTAAGTCAACTATAGCCTGGTCTCAAGTGTAAGTATTTTCTCAGTGCCTCAAGCAAAGCTAATGAAAACCACAGAGTGACATCAACTGTGGCTGATTCTAAGTTAAAACTCTTCCCTGCAAAAATTGATTCCTAATTATCTTTTAATTCCTTCTCCTCTGGTCATCTCTCATTTCTATCTCCACTTTAATCCTCTTATTTCTTATAGCACACCTATACCCATACTCTTCTCGTACATTACTTCAGAAATGTAGTTTGATAGTCTCTATGTAGTAACAAGTAAAGGATTTACTATAAACTGTAAGTCAAAGCTTCCAAAGTCAAACTCTGAGCTTTGTTACTATAGCTTCTGAGAGGCATCAATGGTGTGCTGGAAAAGGTTTGTACATTGAGATGCACTGGCTAGGTTTGGAGCAGAAGTCATGCTCTCATAGTGACGATAGGAGTGAGTCTGGGAAGAGTTTGGAAATAATCCTCTACTTTACGGCTTTCAGAAGATATTCTGTTGTCCATAAAATGATAATACAACAAAGTGGAGTATCTATCTTTATTAGTCTTTTGTATTAAGACATTTGGATAATAAAAGTAAAGATGTGATATAGGCTTTGTCACAAATATTCATACAATCCAGAGATACTAAAGAGAAATTGAAAAGCATGTAGTGACTCCCATTTAGAAACTCAACTTGTTTGCCACTAATATGCTTGGAAGGTATAAAAATACAATGTCTGGGGGCTAGAGAAATAGCTCAGATGCAAAACTAACTGCTTGATTTGCAATCAAGATGACCTGCAATAGGTTCCTAACAGCACCACCCCCCCCACACACACAAAAGTAAAAGCTGATCATGGTCACATGCACTTGTAATTCAAGGATAGAGACACGCAGAAGCTTGGGGTCCATTAGTCAGCCATTCTAGGCTAATTAGAAAAAATTGATATTTGGCCTCCACACACACAAAGTTGATATTTGTCTTCTTCACACATCCACACACACACACACACACACACACACACACACACAAACATGCACACTTGCACATATACACACACATGTTCACATGTACAACACACAAACACCATAAAAAGTTGGAGACTTACCAAATAAAAAGCACATGAGAATATACTGGATTCAATGTAGAAGGAAGGAAAAACCGTGGTTTAGAAGATTGTTATCCAATTCATATGGTGATGTGTGTGAGGCACAGTATATTCCCTAAGATTGCCACTCTAACAGAAACATGTCAAGGGTGCTTTTTTCAAATAGAATGACCTGAGGTATATTCAGTAGTATCCACTTGTTTGCTTGGTGCTTGCTTGTTTTTACCTACTTGGCTTTCTGTCTAAAGAAAAATGGGGTACTATGAATGCATTTTTTTGTGTGTGTGTGAATATGTTCACAATCTCAAAAATGACATCTTATTTTAAAAATAGGAAGGATCTCTTTCATATGAGAATCAGTGAAAGTAAGAACAAAATATAATATGAGCAAATGGAAATTTTAAGAATAAAAATAAAAAATAAAATAAAACAGAAAATAAAAAGCTTTGTATTGATAATAAAATAAAAAAATAAACAAGTAAAGATAGCTTTTGTAGTGACAAAGCTTATGTGTTATTAATTTTAAAATGATATGAATTATGAGAGTGAAACAGCCTGTAGGTAAAAGGGAAAATGGTTTCATAAAAATAGATTTGAGAATTCAATCAAGAAAACAATACAGTGAATTACCATTACATATTCATAGTATTGGCTTAAACTTTAAAACATGGCATTACTAAGGGTCAGCAAGCATGTGGCATAAGCAAATTCTTATACATGATTGATGAGAATGTGAGATGCAACATCCACTTTGGGAAAAGATTTTTCCTTTTCATATGGGAGTAAACACATAATTATCATACTGTTACTAGACTCAGGGTCACAACTTATGCCCCAAAGAGCTAGAGTAGAACATTCTTTCTAGATCACCAAATTTAAACAACCAAATTCCTATTTGTCTTAGTTAGAGTTCTATTGTTGTGAAGAGATAACATGACCAAGGCAACTCTTATGAATAAAAAGATTTAATTGGGGCTGGCTTACAGTTTCAAAGGCCCAGTCCATTATCATCATGGCAGAATACAGGCAGACATGCTGGAGAAGCCCACAGTTCTATATCTGATACAAAGACAGCAGCAGGAGACTGTGTTCCACAATGAGTGGAGCCTGAGGATGTAAGACCTCACAGCCCCACCACCACAGTGACACACTTCCTTCAACAAGGCCACACCTCCTAATAATGCCACTTCCTATGGCTAAGCATTCAGGCATATGAGTCTATGGGGGCCATACCTAGCCAAAACCTACCACAATAATGAAAAACAAAACAAAGCAAAGCAAAACAACAACAACAAAGAAAAATGAGATTGTTTACAAGGGACCATAATAGAAAGAGGGGCAGAGACTAGCAGTGACCCATCCAAACACATGTTCTATTTAAGGTCCTGAAGTAAGATTTAAGCAAAGAGGCAGAGTGATACACAACTAAGTATGGTGATTCATCACTATCTCTTCTGTAAAGTGTCCCAGCAGGTTTGGCTTTAGACTTTTCTCTTCTTCCAGCATGTGTTTCCAGAGAGGGGGATGTTCAGTCCCTTCGGCTCCATTGTTTCAATAGTGGACTTGGAAAGGGGTAGGGAGAAGGTGAGTGAGGGAGGGTGGGATTTGGAGAAATGAGAGAGCAGGATACATCTAGGATACAAAGTTAATAAACTGTAACTGATATTTAAAAAATAAAAATTAAAAAAAAGAAAAAAGAAAAAGGCCAGTAAAATAACACAACCAACCAAAGCCAAGACATCATCATCTACCAGAAACCACCCAAAACAATGGGTATTCTTATATAGCTGAAACAAAAGAAAATGACCTAAAATCTATGTTTATGCAGTTATTAGAGGCATATAAAGAGGAAAGATAAACCTCTCACAGAAATACAGGATAATAAAATCAAACAAATAGAGACAATCAAACAAGTGAAGAAAATGAATAAATCTCTTCAAGACTGGAAAACAGAATTAGAATCAATAAAGAAAACACAACCGAGAAAACCTCGGAGATGAAAATTAAGAGAAAAGATCAGATTACCACAGAGGTAAGGTTCTACAAGATTCAGCTCTACCACTCCTAGTCATATATCCAAAACATGCCCAAGTATACAACAAGGACATTGCTTTTTGTCTTTTTGTCAAGCCAAAGGCCTGTGGCAGGGTAGGCTCCTGGGAGGATATGGGTGTGACTGTAGCTGAGACCCCTAATGGGGGGGGGTAGGGAGGCATGAAGACTGAAATGACTCCCTCCTAGCCAGGCAGGACTAGCGGATCAACAAAACCTTTGATCCAAAACCTACCCTGTCTACAAGAAGTGCAGGGATAAAGAGTTGTCTATTTTTTAATCACTTCCCCCTGATGGAACTCCCCTACCAGGCTGGGGTGTCTGGGTAAGGAGCTCCCCCTCTTCTGAGGAATGGAGGAGAGGGGATGTGGGAGGCAAGGTGGGGCTGGGAGGAGAACAGTAGGGGTCCTATGACTGAGATTTAAGTTGCATTAATTAATAAAAAAGAAGAAAAGCCCAGATGTGAAGGCAATGGGGAGAATAAGCACCCACACTTGAACAGGAGGCAGCACTGGAGGAACCATTTGCATTAGATATGTGGCAGGAAAACCTGGGAGAGCTCAGGGTACAATTCCCACAAAGCATGGAGGAAAACATGGTACAACTTAGGTATGCTACTAAGTCAGATTTTGATGGAACAAAAGCTGCTTTGGGGTTTTTTGGGGGTTTTGTTTTGTTTTGTTTTAAGAGAAAAGAACATTAACTTGTGTTTTATGTGAGCTGATATTTGAAGACCAAGAACAAGCTGTGTGAGTGCTGGTGGAGACTACTGACAAACCTGTAAATATAACGCCTAGCTGTAGTCGCTCTTGAATAGAAACACAATACAGATGAGAAAAGGTTCGAGGCTGACATCAGGAAGCACATTGAGGAAGAATGGCTAGAAAGAAACACAGGAAGTCATATAAATAATGATTTTTCTCTGAGCAAGGGCTAGAGAGGTGGTTCAATGGTTACAAGGGCTACCTCTTCTTGCAGATTATCTGGGTTCAGTCCCTAGCACTCACAGCATGGTTCACAACTACCTGCAACTCTAAATGCAAGGATATCTACTGGACTCCATGGGCTCCTGCACTCATGTGTTGCACATACAGTCATGCAGGCATGCATACACAAAAGCATAAAAATAATAAATCATTAAATAAATTCACGGAAAAATTTTCTCTATGAAATTCCACCTTAAATAATTCCATGTCTGTTTTCAACTTTTTGAAGGTAGGGATTATATTTCTGTAATTGTTAGTAATACTAAGTCAATTTAATTTAGGTGCATGCTAGTAAAATGTGTGGAAGCTAGCTACTCACAGTGTTTAAATAGTAGCTCCTAAAAATTATTTTCCTCAGAATGGAAATTTCCGTACATAAAACACAGCTATGAAGTACATTGTCCCTGTCTATGTTTGACTCTTTTTGCTTCATTGGAAAATAACATGCATCATAACTATGAGGAAGCTGCATATTAATTGGAAGAATCAGCTAAAAGTCACAGGCCCACACTCAAGAGTTGAGAAACAGGAGCTAGCAACAGATGAGATCTAAAGATAGTTTTTGTACTTTTGTTCCTGTTGTGCATGTGCTCTGTCCCCATGGCCTCATCACAGAAACTAGGCAGGGAACTCTTCCAGAGACAGCACAAAGCACCATACGCATACACAGACTTTCAGGATGCTACCTTCTTCTGGTCACTAGGGAGCCAGGAACAGCCCCTCCCCTCCTATTGTCAGCAACCTGGATGAAATGCTACAAATCTGGAAGGTTGGTGGCTGGAAGAGTAGGAGGGGAATAACACATGACCTTGGAGTTCAGATGGGAATACAAATGGGCTGTCTCTCACCCACCCGTCAAGATTTCAGGAGGATGTGGTAATCATGATCTCATGCAATCTAGGCAGACCATAAATATCACACGAAAAGCAGCTGCTGTGTGTTAACACCACTTCTTACTTTCAGAATTTTGTTTATGCCTGGTCTTCTGGGTCTTTTTTTTTTAATTTTGTTTTGAGACAGGGCATCATGTAGCCCATATTGTTCTCTAACTCCCTTTTTAACTGTTGATTATAGATATGCCCACCTTGTTTAGTCTTCTCTTTCTACTTTCAAGTGCTTTATCATTAACCCTGAATAAAAGAGTGACAGGACATCTGGGATTACCTCTTTCCCATCACACCCTCTGCATAAGCTACTCTTGTCATTTTTGTGAGGAAACAAAGGCAAGCACACAATTTAAGGGAGGGGAAGCTATTTTGGCCGGTGATCTGAAGCTATACGGTCCATTGTGGTTGCATCACTGGCTAATGATCAGCTACTTTGTAATACTAGTCAAGAAACAGAAAAAAAAAGTCAGTTTCAAATGGGAGTCAGATCCAAAATGTCTGCCCCTGTGACCCACCTACAGCTGTCAGATCTCAGCAACAAGGTGTCAGGAGTTCCCCAGCAGCAGCAGCAGCCTGGGACCAAGTGTTCAAGACAAAGGGGTCATTGCACATTCAAATGTTAGCATAGAGCAAAATGGGGGTGGAGTGGGTGGAGAATGTCAGCCTGGCACTGATGAGAGCACAGCCTGCAGCTGGGAGAGAATTTCGCTGCACCTGGGCTCACTATCGCTGCATGCAGCTTTGTGGGGACCGTGCTCTGCAGGTGTCCCACAATTTCCTGAAGGCAGCAAGCATGTCTCTCCAGTACCTGAGAGCAAAATAAATCCTCCCAATTAAAGAGCTCCATGGGAACCATAGCAAAAGCACTACTTCAGAATCCTAATTGTTCTTTATTAAAATGTAGACACTTTTTGTGCCATGTGCAATGTCCTGACATACTTAGTTTGCACCTTTGGCCTCTCAGATGTTGAGGCTTCTTAAAGTAAAAACAGCTTGTGTCTAATGATGCCAGTTGCTACAGGCAAATCCCACCTCCTCACCTCAACCTGAGAATCTCCATGGGAGCATGCCAGTATGAACTTAATGTGTCTAAGGACACATTAAGGCAGCCGTTATCTGTTCAGAAGACAAGCAATAAAATATCCCATAAAGACACCAGTTCAATTTGCAATTAAAATGATTTAGTGCTTTCATTGTTTTTTAAGTTTTCCCAAGGTTTGCTGATGACAAAAATTATGTAGAAAAGCTTTCAAGTTTTAAACCTGCTGATTAATCTCTGCACCCTTACAATAACCGAAAGCAGTAAAAGGAACAATGGGAAGGGGTGGCTTCCAGACTGAGTGGATTAACCCATGAGAGCTGGTCTCTCCAAGCCTTGCTGACTTGTGCTTTAAAGTGTGTCAAATTATCAACTGGCCCTGAGTATTGAGAGAAGCCTTGCACATCAGGATCACTCCTATTTCTACTTCAGCTGCTGCTGCTTCATGAAATCTGCCAAGAAGCCTGCTGCTTGCCAAACCTTTGCATTTCAAAGTCTAAGGGTTGGGACAAAAGCTCTTGTAGGCTGAACTTCAAGAAACAGCCCAGAGACTGACAAAACAATGACTCTATAGTCACAGGCAGAGCAGAGGAATAAATTCTGGCGTGCTATTACACAGAAAGGTGATTACAGTTAACAACCTCAAAGACAAGATTTGAATGTTCTCATCACAAAGAGATGGTGTTGGAAATGATAGATTGCTTAAATTTTCTGATTTCATCATTACACAATATATAAATATGCCAAAAACATCACTGGGCACACCATAAAGAAGTTCAACTGTCTGCCAATTACAAAATACGTTTAGGGC
>CM053761.1:60047997-60116955 GCA_028658305.1 Pachyuromys duprasi
ATTGAGTGGAGGAGAAAACAAGCAACAGAACAGGAGCATGCCAAAGAGGACCTCTGGGGGGGGGGGGTCAATGTAGCGATGTATCAGAGCAGATATTAAGACTGGAGATCAAGCCTCTGACAGAGGGCGAGAAGTAACGATAGATCTGGGGGAGGTTGGTGAGACTCGGGGAGAAAAAGAGCTCCACAAAGACCAAACTGAGCAGGGCACAGGGGTCTTGTATGAGACGGTTTCTACAATCAAGGACCATGTGTGGATGTGGCCTGGAACCCCAGCTCAGATGGGGCCCATGATAGCTCGGTGTAGGGAGTGGCAGACTGGCTAGATCCCAGGGGAGGACATTGCAGCCAGCCCTGAGGAGTCAGGATAAGTGGGGGTTGGATGGAAGGGAAGGAGGTCCTCCCCTGTTGGTGACTTGAAGGGGGCGGGGAGGAGGGAGATGAGGGAGGGAGTGGGAGGGTAGAAGGGACTGAGGGAGGGGGCTATGCCTGGGATTCAAAGTACATAACCTGTGATTGAGATAAAAATAAATAAATTAAAAAAAGAAAGTAGATCTAGAGAGTGGTGACAAATGCTTGCTCCATGAGTCCCAGAACTGTCAATTGACACTTCAATGTTTAGGAAGATAACAATGGTACCTAAGATATTGGTGTATGTAAAAGAAACTGGAAAAGCAAGCTGTTGTGTTCCAGGCTTCCTGGGAGGCAGGTGAGCTCTTCAGGATCAAAAGGCACAGAACTACAGCTCCAACAAACTGAATTTTGCTACCAGCCATGCAAAGCTGAAATAGGTAAGATCTCTCAGGTGAGATGTCAACTTCACCTATCAGACACCGTGATTTTAACCAGAGGAAATTGAGCAGAGAGACAAGTGAACTTTATCCTGTAAATTTACATTAATGTTTTAAGTCTATGTTTGTGCTAACTGGTTTTGAAGGAATAAAAAATTAATTTACTGTAGAAGTCAGATATCAGACAAACACATGCACACACAATGTTCTGCCAGCCATTGGTGAACAGAATTTCAACCCCGAACAGATCCATCATTTGGAATTACACTGTCACAACCCATCTTCCTGAAAAAGCCAACTGTTAAAACCCCCACCAGATAGCAATCCCAGCCCAGATCATAACTGTGTTGCTATGCCTTTTGGAAACTTGTGTTGAATTTCTCATTAGAATCCTCGTGTTCCATCCACATCTCATTTCCATTATAGCACTTAAATGGGAAGAAAAAAATCCAAGGTAGTCTGCATGTTTACATTATGGCTATTTGACAACTTTGAGATTAAAGGAAGCCTTGTAAAATGTCCAAAGTGTCTTACTAAACAATACCAAAATAAAACTCACGAAAAGAAATTCAGCAATTCCATACTAAAATAAAAGGTCATACTTATAGTTGTGAGGTTTTGGCAGCTGTAAGAGAGATTAATAATATGGATGAATTTTTCCAAGGTGGCCAGCAGCTGATTTTCCCCACAAGGCAGTAGCTTTCCATGTACAAGAGGATGTTAAAACCATCCATGACAATTTCATGGAACCACTAGTACGCAGGTGATGCAGAAATGGGGGCATCCTCACAAGCAGCTGATCCAAGACTCCTTAAGAAAGCAATCTGAATAACCATGACACATCTGTTTTCTACAGCTTTCATTTGGCACATGTTTTGTGTCCCCATGAAGTCTCATTTCCTCATCTTTTGCCAAAGGCTACCATATCATATCACATATCAAAGCATGAGACATGTCAAGGTAGTGAAACCTGACGAGGTGGCAAAGAGAAGGTGAGCCACAGCCTCTGTGATAGGCCCATCTCCATCTCAGCACAGCACCATAACACTCAGGCCCCATGGGGCAGTGCTTTCATCACAAGAGCTGTACAGACAACAGGAAGAAGATTTTGGGACAGTAGCTGCAAAAGACACTTGAATTTGAATCATATCTATGCCAGAAAAGCACCAAGGCTTTTGAATTCAAAGTAAAAACTACTTTCCAACTTGAAGGGATCATTCCTCTAAGTGAAGGACACCTTTTGCCCTCATGTTTAATCCAATTTATTTAACTCTTCCTCAGAGGAAATAAGGGTTAAGTCATCAATTTGGTTCATTAGCCATCTGCAGAATCTGCACCTCATAGTTGAGAACATTGTGCATCTGAAGGCCTTGGGTTCATGCATAAATAAAATCCCATACTGTGTCTTTGGCCAAGTCAACAGAATTCTATTTTGAGCATTTTTTTTTTAATTTTAAAGACTGAACTTTATTTGATATCTTAAATTGTTTCTAGTTCTACTTCTGGGGATTCTCTTCTGCAAAAGAAAATGCTGGTGCCTTCTAGTCCACAAAGGACATAAGAACAAATGCTGTAGTTAAAATAATCAGAGGGGTCATTTAGAATGATCTGAATCTGCTTGCAGACTCAGAGCTCTGTGGACCCTCTCAGGGCTTCAAAGGCATGCAAAGGCACTGATTAGAAGCTGGTGTTGCTCAGAGGCAAAAATAACTTCGAGAGAAGAGTGATTTGAGGGCTAAGAAGGTTAATGTTCTGATCTAGAGTCAGGACTGACTCTTGATTGAAGACACAGAAGTAACAACTGGCATAGTATCCTAGAAAAACAGAAATGAAGATGAAAATTTAACCTCTTGACAAGTAAATACCTACAGGACACTCCACTGCAGCCTTTTCATTAGCCTTTTTTGGGGTGTTTTATTCTTTATCAGAATATAAGTAGTGAAAATCTCATACTTTGAGGCACATGTTTGTTATGGCTTGGCTTATACTGAAAGCCGTATCCAACATATTCAGTATTGACATAGAGTTAAGGGACTTTAGAAGAAAGCGTTGGAAATGCCTCCATTCTATTATGTCTAAAGCAGTTTACCATGCTAAGTTAATTAGCTGTGCATGCTCTATGTTTTCAGCCATGATGAATCCATCACTTGCCTCCCCACTTTGAGTTATCTCTTTTCCCCAAGAACATGGATACCTCTTAGTAAGGTAATACACTGCTTCTATTACGTACATTACCCCACTCTGACCTTTTGCGATTTCTGAGTATTCTATTTACACTGACCATTGTGATTTTTCTCAGTGATTATGTATCACTCACCTCTTGAATCCTCCCACCTACCTGTCACCCACAGCTATTTCCTTGCTCCATAATTTGCTGTACTTTTGTTGTTTGATTCTGTTCTTTTTCTTTTTTTCTTCTGTCTCACTGAGCCTTCTGTCTTTGCAACATAATCTATTTCTTTCTGAGGTATTTGGTTTTGTTCAGCATAATACAGAGAGGAAAATCATTAGTCCACATATTTACTTTTCAAATTAGATCCAAGTTATGTAGCGTCAGAAACTTTCTTTTAAGGATAGGGTTAGAGTTAGAGGGTTAGGGTTAGGGCTAGAAATAGAGTTAGGGCTAGGGTTAAGAAGTGGTCGGTGGAGTAGAAGATTGAATGATCAAATAATTGATGACATCATGGGGCTTTTGCAATATGAAAGTATGACTATGATTTTAGTGGGATTTCTGCTTTTATGTCAAGCTGGCATAAAACTAGCATTCAAGAAATCTGACTTGAGCAAGATCAGAGATGTGTTAGTTACTTTTCTGTTTTTATGATAAAGCATCATAGTCATGGCAACTTGTAGAAGAAAATTCTTACTTGGATTTATGGTTCCAAAGGAAGATTTCATAATGGCAGGAGAGGCTGGAAAGGGTTTTAAAATGCCATGTCTTCAACAGCAAACACAAAGAATATAGAGCAAACGGGAAGTGAGACAGTGCCGTAAACTTGCAAAGGGGCCCTCAGAAACATATTTCCTTCAACAAGGTTTTACCACCTCCTCAAAAAGAACTGCAAACTGGACACCAAGAAGTCAAATACCTGGGCCTACAAGGGGCACTACTCATTCAGACCATCTCAAGAGTTCACAGACCAAAATAAGCAAATCAGAATTCCATGAGATGTATTATTGATGAATTCTGTTAACCTTTTCTGCAAGGGCAGTGGCTCTTAACCTTCCTAGTGGTGTGACCCTATGATACAGTCCCTCATGTTGTGGTGACCCCAAACCATAAAATTATTTTCATTGCTACTCCAAAACTGTCATTTTGCTACTGTTGGGAATTGTAATGTAAAAATCTGATAAACAGGATATTTGAAATGCAAACCCCGTGAAAGGGTCTTTCGACCCCCAAAAGGGATCATGAACCCTAGGTTGAAAATCACTGTGCTATGGTCTATTTTACCCCAACATAAGGTGTCTCCAATATGCAGCTGGAATTGATGACTGTTGAGTTGCCTGCATGGATGTAAAAGTCTCGCTCAAGAGGAATTCAGTGCATGTGGAGGAGAAGACTGAAGAAGCCAGTTAGCATCAGGACACAGGAAGCAGCCCTTGGCAGCTGATCTCTGTGAGGCTCTTATTAGTTCTCAGATTTCGGTATGATCAATCTGAGGAGCAAGGAAAATGAAACTTGGGGTACTCTGGGGCTATCGAAAATGTTTGAAGTATTCCTCTTTACAAAATGCCCAATCCTATTTATTTGCCTCAGGTTCCTTGTCTGTGAAGTGAGGAGGTTGGCTATGAACCCTGAGGTTCAGTGAGTAAAAACACTCATGGCTTTGTGGTGCTGAGCCTCACAAGAGGATACTTTATTGTCTAGGCAATAAAGAGACATGTGGCTCCATATGGCTGTTTTCATCACCCTCAGAGCGTGTTTGAAGGTATTACTTTAATGGAGAACACACACTTCACTAGTGTAGCTGTGACTCAGCCTTCAGACCAGTGGGCTGTGGCAGGCATTTTCACACTTGCCCACTGAAATGACAAGGTTACCCGAGTGATACAAGAAGGATGAATGAGCAAACACTCCTAGGAGACAAGAACTCTGAGAAGAGGTACTTTACCATCCTGTATAGCCTTGTGCAAAAAAGAATCATTTTGTGTTGTTTCCAGTCCAGGTAGAGGCTTGTTGCCATCATACTGTTCTGCCCTCAATGGTGAGCATATACTGCCACCTTCTGGATTCTTGCTTCTTTATAACAAGAAATGTTCACCAAAGACAGAATCTATTAGTGGTTCCTAATCTATTAATTTTGAAAGTCTGACCTAATCTTGAGAGTGTTATAGCGCCCAGTCTTTATAATAATTTGTGTGTGTGTGTGTGTGTGTATTCAGGGTCACCCAAATGAGGTCTTAGTGAAACACAGAAGCTAGTGTGCATAAAAAGTCCTTTAGCAAATTTCAATCACCCATATTTTTTTGCATAATAGAAGTTTTTAGCTTCCAGTAATATTGTCAGTATGCTATTTCATGTGAGGTGATTGAGGGTACTTTTAAACTCAGAGTTTATATGCATGCCTCATGTCGATAATAAAACAGTGTTCTCATTAAACACTTCAGGCATTTGGTATTGTCTGGGAAATTTTAAATTGTACTGCATTGATTCATGCCATTAGGCCCCATGATTAATATTTTCCAATTGGAATGGCATAGAGGCTAAAAGTTACCACATATATAAATAGAAAGAGTTCTATATTTGATTAGGAAAGTAGTTTGGAGCTGAGCTTCAGGAGTAGTGTTTTATTTGAAATGACATTTATTTTCTCTTTGGTTCTAGAACTCTAAATGTTTCATAGTTGCAATTTTGTGGGAATAATGTGCAGTTGTGTGTTTACATATATGTTTAGACTATGTGTGCACATGTGTCTGTGTGTGTGGAGGTCCCAGGTAAATCTTGATGATATTTCATTAGCACTTTCCATCTTACTTTTTTGACACAGAATTTGCCTGTGTCAAATATATATTTGCCTGAAGCTCACCAAGTATATTAGGATGATCTGTCTTGGATCTCAGAGGTCTGTTTGTCACCTCCTTTCCAGCACTGGGATTCAGATAAATCTCCTCACACCATTTTTCATGTGGGTACTGGAAGTCTAATTCAGGTCCTCACCCCTGCACTGTGAGCACATTGCTGGCTGCACTATCTCTCTAGACTTCTATAAGAGTCCTGTAAATCGGAACTAATTGTTTAGAGTTGGTGTCTGTGTCAGTGGGTATGTAATACTTAATAACAAAGACCCCATTTTCTGTTTTCCCCTTGGGAAAAAAAAACACTTGAAACATCTGTACCCTTTTCTAAATGAGCCATCCATTCCTCACTGTCTTGTATCTATCCAATCCACAGCTACATTTGGCTTTCATTTTGTGTTTGCATAAAGAGAGAATTCATTATAAGACTGTATTGAATCCTCCCCTCTTTAAAAATTCTAGTCTTTCAACAATCAGGTAATGGGAGGAGTCAGCATTTCTAGCCAACAAAGCTTTTAAAATTATCGATATCCAGCATCAGACCAACTTATTTTATAAAACTAATGGGGTAAGAAAGAAAACTCAGCCATCTTCATGATCCCTTTTTCTTGGTGTGTCCTTTCATTCTGTCAGATACCAAACTTTCCCCAAGTTACTAAATAACTGAAAAACCAAATTCACAGATGAAGAGAGACTCTTCCACCACATAGAACATCCCCAGATAACCCAGAAGAACAGAACCAAAAGGAAACACTGCACAGTGGGTCCCTTCTGAAGGTCTTAATCTTGTTGCTAAAAGAATTCATAAATCGACTTACATGTAACAATGGGGTGTCCAGATCCCAGAAAGTTTGCATCATAAATCCTGCACCTAAGTTTGCATCAGGGAACATTGCAGTGTGCGGCAGAAGGGGGTGCTTCAATAGGCAGATGACCAGAAAATGACAGGGAAGATTCACATGACGTCTCCACCACATGGCTGCCAAAATAAGACCTGAACTATGAAAATATCAATAGACACACCAGTATGGAAGGGGGAACTCTCATTGAGCCCCATCCAAAGACAAATAACTACAGGCAACTAAGGAATGCCAAGAGCTGAAAAAATATTTTACTCTCCAATAGTAAGTGATCAACCCTGAAATCATATGTATACAAATAGCACTAAACACATTGAGCAAGGTGTGCGCGTATGTGCGTATGTGCATGTGTAAAACAATAACAACTAGATAAAGAAAAGTCATGATTTCAAAATGGAGTAGGAGGGGGTACTTGGGAGGGGACGAAGGAAGGAAATGGAATAGGGAAAACATTGCATTAATAGAAAAACAAAAATAAATCTCTTTTTCACAGAAAATTCAATATTGATTTGATCAATATAAGACATGTTCATGTATAGAAATATCACCTCAAACCTTGTTAATACATAATTAGCATGTATTAATCATTTATAAATTAAAACAGTAGACTCAAAAAGAAATTCAAAGCCAAGTATATTCACTTTCAAGGAAGTGAACAACAAAGAGGAGGTGGAGAATGGTGGAGATCTACACAGCTGATACGGGGGAGATGCAGGGAGGAGAGACTTAAGGAGCAGGTTCATTGTTAGATGTATGAGAACAGCTGCATGTGTGTGAACTTAAAGAACTTCTGTGTCACCCAGAGCAGGCAGAAAGCTTCAGCAGTGTGGCAGGAAAAGGAGAAGGTGATATCTTCTAAAGTGTGCACGTTTAACAGGGGGACTTCACTACACTGAGGTAGGAGTTTCCTTTCAGGAAATAAAATGACATTTATCGTGAAAAGGCTCGTTAGTCTCCATGTGTTGTTGTTATCTCTGTAACCACATCAAACTTCCTTTCAGTTATATTAAGCTATTTGATGAAGACCTTCCTTTGTACCTACTACCTTGGAATTGAAACATTCCCTCTTGAAGAGAGCTCAGAGGCTCCAAATATCCAGTAATTAAATTAGGCATAACTACCACAAGAAGATCATAAAAGTTACGAGATTCACAGTGCCCTTGTCCAAGGTTACTTGGGCCATAAATAATTGCTGGAGGAGAAAAACTCTCCTTTATGGAACTGTCTACAAATTAAGCAGAAAACTCTACAGTTGAGACATTTAAGCTGCGGTGGGCTTTTCACCTACATAGCTGCCTTGTGTCACCCATGCTCTTGTAAGGAACGCAAGCAAATTGACTACTTTATCAATCTAGACTTGGATAGAATAATTTCTTTGGTCTTTTGATCATATCTCTCTAGGGAAAAGTCACTGAACAGGACTACTTTCCATCAGGAATGCTATTTGTGTCACCAGGGTGCCAACATCCTCTTTTATCTCAAGGACAGTCTCTGATGCTGGAGGAACCCATTGTCAACAACAGCAAGGACACTATCAGCCATGAGCTGTGCCTAATGTACCAAGCAGATAACCTTAAGTCACAACTGGTACCTGGGATGCAGCTGGCTGTGAAGTAACATTTAAATTTTCTTCCTTCCTGCCTAGCTTTCCTGAAAACAAAAGCATTCTCAGCTGGTACTCCTTTCAAATATACTTCCTTATTCTTGCTTGATTCCCTTAACGTGTGGCAGCAGCTTCTCTGGCAGGTAAGGCCTTGTGTTCTAGTTTGGGAAGCACTGGAGTGGAAGGAGAGTAACTTTAACTTTGGATGGCGATGTGTGGAGTTTGCATGGTGCCTCTAGCATTTAACAATGTCTGCATTCCTAAGGAAATCACTCAAGCCTGTAAGACTCCACTTCCACAAAGGTGACATGGTTGTTCATGATTTGTGGGTAATAAATAGCATTCACTTCTCCATATGCTAAACACCTATGCATATTAATTCCACTGTCTTTTACCCACCCTTCTTACTTCATAGGTAAGTGATAGAGATAAAGGGAAAAATTAGAACATTTCTCTGTAAGTGATAAAGTGTGGTTGAGTTTCACATCAATGCAGATTTAACTCTGGAGATGAAGTTCACTTTGAAACCCAGACTCCACATCTTAGATTGTGCCTGGCAACTAGCGTATGAAAGGTCAATCATGTGGATTATGCTAGCCAAGAACACAGAACAAGTTTCTGACTTCACTATCAGTCTTGCTATTGTCACCTGTGCATAGGCAGCTTTGAGGATCAAGTTTTTCTTATTCATCTTAACATTCCAAAAAATGCATACATGTGTACATATGTTTCAACTGAAGCTTCATTTTAGATTGTCATCACATGGTAGTACTTACAGAAGTTTGAAAAATCAATTTATAGTTTTTGCAGTTATAGAAAGCTTGGCATTAAGGTATATGCAGAGGCATGTCATCTCTAAAATAACATGATTTGTTGAAAATGTTGGTTTCCTAAAGATTTTCACTTCAACCCTCCACCTTCACTTGGTTGCCAGTCACATTTGATAATGGAATTATTCCTCTCCTATATGACTGTTTCTTAACTAATTATATGTCCACTTACCTTCTCTCCAAGTAAAGTCATATTTTGAAATTCTAGGAGATAAGACATTTACATTTTACAGTTCAACCCATAAAAATAGTCCCTTTTCTTATTCACACCGAGATTAGCCTTGTTTTTGCTTTAATTATTTAATTAATTTGTGTGTGGGAAGAAGCCTGTCAGATGCCAACCAGCAGGTCTCTCCTTTCACCATGTATATCCTGGAGATGAAACTCATGTCATCTGCCTTGATGTCAAGTGTTTTCACCAACTGAGCCATCTCACCATCCAATATTCTCACTTTATTTTTGAGAAGCTGACTGCCCCTTGCAGTATATCACCTCCAACGTCTTGGAAGCTTGAACACTATGTCTTCTTCTACAAATGAACCTGCCAGGCTTGTTTCCAAGTTCTAAAAAGGGACACAGAAACTCTCCCTATTCCTTGACCATTAAATAGCTTACCTCCATCATGAAAGTCCTCTTCTAGTGAGTGTGTCTCATCAAGAATGACACATGCTGAGTGCTGAAGAAGAGGTATTTCTACCTAGTCATACAGAACAGTTGAATCAACCCTCGGTGATAGATGTCACAGACAGATCACCATCACCTTAGATAATCTGAAATGAGAAAATAAAATACAACAACAAAAAATTGGAAAGACCTGAGATCAAGTTTAGTATGCATATTAAGGAAAAGCACTTGAGTGACGGAGGCTATTTCCTTATCTGTTAAATAAGGGTATTGACATGTACCACCCATAGTGAACATGATTTTCAAATAAAATAAAACATATAAAATACAGAACTCTATACTTAGTACATGGACATTCCCTAGTCCCTCTCAGTACTACTTGGCAGAAGTATACTATGTGTAGTGTCTCTCCTAGGATATGCATCTACTGAGGAAGCAATTATCCTCAAGAAGATTGATGCCCAGAACCTTCTACATATCTACAGCCTTTTCTCTAGCCCCTGCATGTTCTCTTTTGCAAGATAACGATTCCTACCTGAGAGTCGGGACAATCAGTCTGATTTAAAAGCAGGAGTTTTACTAGTTTGCATTATCTTTGGAGATGACATTGCCTCCCACGTTGTCAAATCTGGTTTCTGAGCACTCTTCTGTGTGACACCGGAACTGGCAGTGGTAAGAACACATCACTCAACAACTGTGAGGCAGGGGGAAGTGAAACTCAGTGACTTCTGATTTCTCTGCTGCCAAAGCCAGCCAAGAAAAATTAACCCACCTCTTTAATCACAATTGTGCATCCCAGAATCTTCAGCTGACAGAAATGATAATCATTCAGTTCATTGATTCTGGGATTAATCACTGGAGTTGATCTTGGCATGTATTGATCCCATTTCTTCTGGCTGTAACTACAGAGCTCAAATTACTTATTCCAAGTCTGACAGGAATGGGTTCCCAAAACAAAGGGATTCAAAGATGAGCTATTACACCTGACAGTTTTGCACAGCCCCTAGTGACAGTGCTGTCTACCCATCTTTCTTCAAGAGGGGACCCTAATAGGGAAGGATCAAGCACCTGTTCTTGCTGTTATACACTGCTCTTTCGTAAAGTAGATCCATCAGTGTCTAGAAGAATTGGAAATAGTTTTATCTTAAAGAATCTGAGCTCAACATTTGGCTGCAAAGGCAAGTGAATTATGTAGGCAGCATAGCAACACAGGTCCGTCTCACAAACTTGGCCTCTATGTCAAAACGTCAGCATTTGTCACCGTGCAGATCTACGATGTGGCTGAACCTACAGACCACTAGCCTCAGAAACTTTATTCTAAAAGTAGAAGTTTATGGCATAATAATACATCAGGTCAAAATTTTCATAACCAGGTCCATGAACATTTGACTGTAACTGAAGTGTCAAAATTACTTATTTTAGCTTGGACTGCAATGATTCACAAAACAGAGGAACCCATTCTAGCCTTAGAGGTAGTGTGGTCTATTATTTATTAGTTATACTTTGGTGGCTCATTCCAAAAGGAACATAACACACTAGAGCCTGGAAGGTGCATTGTATTTGAACCATGGATGGTTTTATAAGACGTATCATAAGCTAAAGTTCATAGGGCAAGGGGATACTCTACCTGTGTTAATAAAGATTATACAAAGTAGACTGAATAGCCATGATTGTGGAGCACTGTAATGTTACATGGCTGTAATCATCTCCCTTGTTAGCCATTCATTGTCTGCCTCTGCATTCAGCATATGGACTCTGTGATTATATAGTAAGATGATTTTGGAATGTACTAATAATCTTCTAGCCTCCAACAACCCAAATGCTAACAAGATTGTCAGACAGCATCTGAGACCCACAGTAGAATCTTCGTGGCTTTGCTGTCACCCACCTACCTTATGATCCAGCAACATATTTAAGAAGTATCTTAATTAGTGACTTTATTTTGTTCTGTTGCTATACAACCTTGAAGGAATTGTTGTCAAATTGGAGCAATTATTTAGGATAACCTGGACCCATGTACAAAATACATGGTCATTTATATTGAACTCCAGAATAAACTATATCTTATACCCTTTGTGCACTGACAGTAGGAACAGTCTCAAAGTGTAGTAACAATAGCAAGAGCAAGAGTGAGAGAAATGGTGAAAGCAAAAGATTGCGGATAGAACTAATGATGTGCAAAGCAGGTTGGCCATTGATGAGTGCAGGGGCATGTGTGTGCCCCAAGAACTCTCACACACATGAAATAAATAAATCAATATATTCTAAAACAATAATGGAAACTAATTGCAGATGTATGTATTATAACAGAGAGGTTTTTTTTCTACAAGGTACAATGAAGTGTTGTATGGACTTGAAATCTACCATTTTTTTTTCTTAAAGAAAGACATGAATGCAATGGGGGTTCTTTGACCTCCCCACCCTGCAAGGGAGGAGCAGCCTTGCTAGGCCACAGAGGAGGACTTTGCAGCCAGTCCTGAAGAGACCTGATAGAACAGGGTCAGATGAAAGGGGAGGTGGTCCTCCCCTATCAGTGGACTTGGAAAGCCGCAGGGATTAGATGAGGGAGGGCAGGATTGGGAGGGAATGAGGGAGTAGGATTCAGCTGGGATACAAAGTTAATAAAATGTAACTAATAATAAAAATAAAAACAAATGATAAAAAGGAAACTTGAAAAAAAAGTCCCCGAAAATGTCTTAAGGGAAAACAACAAATAAAAAATGGTTTAAAATCATTAAGTCCTTGTGAAAACTGTAATCTGTTTGCACTGAGACTCAAGTTGCCCACTCCTTTGTCACCATTGCAGCTCAACTTAATAGAAGTGTGATGAACTATGTTCCACTCAAACATCTAAAACATATGTTCGGCCAAATCCACAAAGGTCCAGATTTATAGAATAAATGGTGCTACTTTTCCAACATACAAATGGCAAAAATATTGAGGAAAGCTAAATCTGATTTTTCTTTCAGATCTGTGTTAGGGCAAGATGTGAAATACAGCTTCTTTCTCTGGGCTTAACATGACCTACCATTGCGGACCTACAGTAACCTTGGCTGTGTAATCACAGAAATAAAAGAAGCAGATCAATACTGTGATAACTAGGTGTGTGGTGATGTCGGTGGACTGCTAACACTCTCCAGCAGAATGAGAAGGAGATTGTTACGCGACCCTCATCTGGAATTTTAGCCACTGCTTATTTCTGAGCCCCAGCTGAAGCGGCTAAATTATATAGGAGGAAAAAGGCTAGCTGGAAGTCAAAGACTCCATTGTTGATAGCTTTTCCTACTGAGGTCGCCCATGTTGGAATGAGGCTTTAGAGTTTGCTGAAATAATTTTTGTCTGTCTCCCTCTCCCTCCCTGCCTCACTGTCTCTTTCTCCACCCCCCTCATGAAGTACATTTTGTTATCTGTGATTGAAACAGCCTGTGACTTTTCCTGTTCTGTGCTGTTTCTTTCCTGCTAAGTGTCCTACTACAAACCTTTGCCCCCACTGCATTCAACAAAGTCCAATTAAATGTCACCGCGTCTGCAGGTTCAAATCAGACCTCGAAGACAGATTAAACTGTCCTCCCAGTTTTCCCAAGACACTTGATACATTCCCCAATGAATATGGGCCTCAATTTACAGCAAACATCTTTACATATTTGTCTTCCTTTACACTTTTGTTCAATTTCTGATCTCAGAACTGATGAAAAAGACCATTGTCATGCTTTTAAAAGTTAAAGCATAAATAAATTAGTGACCCTAGTAGAAATAATTAAAGCAACAAATACTGAATTTTAAACTAACATTAAAAGCATTGAAGAGATATTGTCAGTTATTCAAATGGAGGTGAAGCAAAGAAGGAGTGGGAGAAAGGGGATGAGGATGAGGAGGAAAGAACAGAGAAGGAGATAAACAAAGACAGAAGAGAGGAGGCAACGGAGAAGTAGGAGAAGAGGGTAGAAAAGGGTGAGGAGAAGGAGAGAGAGGAGACGAAAGGCGGAGAGTAGAGGAGGAGACAAGCTCCAAATACCCAGTATCAAACTGTCACTATGTATTTGTTTCCTTCAGAATGAGTAATAGAAGATGGTTTAGAAGTCTAGGACCTGTGCATATGAACTCTTAGTAATGGCAAGCATGTTTGTGTGGTGTGCCCATGCATGCTTTGATGCAAATGTGTTGATTAGTGGACAACTGGCAGGAGCCTATTTTCTTTTCCACTACATGGATTCAGGGAATCAGGATTTCAGAGCAAGTGTCTTTACCTGCTGCCATCTTACCAGCCTTTGTGGGTGATATTTTTAGCCAAGAAACTGTTAACTGAAGCTCCCATGAAGTTAAAAGTAGCCACATGGGTATTAAAGATTCTGTGATTGTGCTTAGGTAAAGTTAGAGTGTTACAGAACATATGAAGATAATCTTGGGGTGGTTTTTATTCTATTTGCAAGATTCTCATTGCTGAGCCACCTGCTGAGCCATCTTGTCAGCCTTAAGGTGGCTCAGGTGGTCATGGGGGTAAAGGCTTCAGTGCTGTGTTATGACTTTATTAGCTTCCACAAGCTTAGTTGTGTTTCACAGTCAATCTGTTTACTTTTGCATGTCTTTCTTCAATTTCTTGTTCATTTTTAGCCCATATGTTCTGTGGAGTTTGTAACTGCACCTGGAGGAATTCTTGCCATGCCTGTGAAGTGTCTGCAGTGGAGGACCCGGGGAAGGATCCTGACACTCAACTCCTTGTCAGTTTACAGACAGTATGTTGTCGATGCCAGCAGCCTCTGGATCATGCTTCTTTCTTATATCTATCTGTCTGTCTGTCTGTCTATCTATCTATATTTATGTAAGCATTAATTAATTTGTTTACCTATCTATCCATTTATTTGTTTGTTTGTTTATAAACAGTGTTTCTCTCTGTAGTCCTGGCTGTCCTAACACTCTCTCTCTATAGATCATCCTAGCCTCAATCTCACAAGGGATCTGCTTGCCTCTACCCCTGGAGTGCTGGGATTGAAGAGATGTGCAGCCACCATCCGGCTGGATCTTTCTTCTTAAAAGTGTCTCCGTGATTTTCCAGCTTAGTCCTTCCTATTCTCCATTTCCTCCAGCTTGTGTATCACTCTTTCTATTTTCTCCGTATTTTAATCAAATCCCTTGTTTTTAGCTACAAATGTTGAAATTACATGTTTCCCTAAACAGCCACCAGAGGGCACTCCAAATCACTGAGGTTCACTGATGCTTGGAAGGCCTCACTGCAGTTTGAATTGTTTTTTTGTTGTTGTTTTGTTTTGTTTTTTGTTTCGTTTTTAATTCCTCAAATGCTCAGTTCTGCCTTCTCTAAAAGGTTAACTACCATTTCTCTGTGCAGGGGCTCAAAATCTTCTTCCCAGCCCAATAAAATCTTAGATGCCCAACTCTGCTAATCTACTTTCTCAGTACAGCTTCCAAAACAGAATCCTAGCATCTAGATTTCAGTCTGAGGATTCTTCTTTGTTGCTGCACCCCCATAAGGCTCCTCATTTTGCCCCTTGACCTTATGGGTGTCTGATCTTGGTAAGATGGAACATCTGTCATCACTTGTTGATTGAATTTATCTCCAAGGATCAGAACCTACCACCCATACATGTCATTGTGCAGTCCATGCACCTTCCTTCTCCTAGTCTCATTCCTAAAGTCGCACCTCTTCATTCTAGCTCAACTCTAAGAGTTTACCCTACACAGTCTCTAAACAGCGATCTAAGATCTAAACAGAGATCTCCAGGTGGTTCTAGACCCACTAAAGAAAACCATCAATTATGAGCCTGACATCTCCAGACAAGTTCTGTCGCTGGTCCAGTAGGCTGGAGCTGAAAGGGCAGGGTACCCTAACATCCATGGATTTCCACAAAAGGTGCACTTTCTTGCCCTCCAATGACCTCAAAAAAAGCTGGAAGCACATGCAGGAAGTGTGGTGATACAGGCTGCAAGTTCCTGCTTCCTGTGATGCCCAACACTGCCAGCATCTTCTGATCTGGAGTACTGGGGTGGATTTGCTTCAAACAATTTGGATCTCCTGGGATCAGCAAGGAAATTAACCAATCAACAACCTAAGAAGTCAAAGTTCTCATTTGCAGAAGGGTGCAACAAGGACTGGGTGCCCTGGGCCAGAAGAAAGGCTAAGTGGGGTTAACTCCTGAAGTGATTGCAAACAGCTTCTAACACATGCTAAATATTTGACACAAAGAAGTCATCAGCATTGTATTTCATTGCCTGAAACTCATTGACACTTTATACTGAGCTACTTCTCTGGGGCATGGATGTTGAGTGTTGGGGAGCCCTTCTGGGATAGTTTCAGGGTCTGCGGAGAGCCCCTCTCTGTTTTCTTTCCCCTACAGCCACCGAGATTTTGATGAATATGTCTCTTTCCTTAGGTGCAAGAACTCCTAAGCCTCGGACTCTTAAAGGCTAGGAAAGAAGAAGGGAAAGGAGTGGAGAAAACACAAAGAAAATTGAAAAAGGAGAAGATAAGAATAGAAAAGAAATGGGGAAAAATACTTCATGAAACTGAAAATCTTCTGTAAAGCAAAGGACACGGTTGTCAGAACAAAACAACAGCCTACAGATTGGGAAAGGATTGTCACCAACCCTACAACTGACAGAGGGCTGATATCAGGGATATATATAGAACTAAAGAAGTTAAAAGGCAAGAATTCAAGCGACCCAATTAAAAAATGGGGTACAGAGCTAAACAGAGAATTCTCTGTAGAAGAATATAGAACGGCAGAGAAACACTTAAAGAGGTGGTCAACATCCTTAGCCATCAAAGAGATGCAAATCAAAATGACCCTCAGATTTTGCTTTACACCCATCAGAATGGCTAAGATCAAAAACTCAAGTGACAACACATGCTGGAGAGGTTGTAGAGAAATGGGAACCCTCCTCCATTGCTGGCGGGAATGTAAACTTGTACAACCACTTTGGAAATCAATCTGTCGCTTTCTCAGACAATCAAGAATACTGCTTCCTCAAGATCCAGCTATACCACTCCTAGGCATAAATCTAAAAGATGCTCAAGTATACAACAAGGACACTCGCTCAACCATGTTTGTAGCGGCTTTATTCGGAATAGCCAGAACCTGGTAACAACCTAGATGTCCGTCAATGGAGGAATGGATACAGAAATTGTGGTATTTTTACACAATGGAATACCATTCAGTAATTAAAAATGAGGAAATCATGAATTTTGCAGGCAAATGGTGGGATTTAGAAAAAATCATCTTGAGTGAGATATCTCAGGAGCAGAAAGACACACACGGCATATACTCACTTATAAGTGGGTACTACATCTATAAGATAGGATAAACATACTAAAATCTGTACAGCTAAAGAATATAAACAAGAAAGAGGACCAGGGGTAAGATGATGAATCCTCACCTAGAAAGTCAAAGGGGATCGATATTGGAAGTAGGAGAAAATAAATAACAGGACAGGAGCCTACCGCAGAGGGCATCTGAAAGACTCTACCTAGCAGTGTAGCAAAGCAGATGCTGAGTCTCAAAACTAAACCTTTGGCAGAGTGTAGGTAATCATATGAAAGAAGGGGGAGTTAATATGTCCTAGAGGGGACAGGAGCCCAACAAAGACCTAATATATCAGGGCACAGGGGTCTTCTATGAGACTATTTCTCCAACCAAGGACCATGCATCCATATAACCTAAAACCCCTGCTTGGATATAGCCCGTGGTAGCTCAGTATCCAAGTGGGTTCCCTAGTAAGGGAGACAAGAATTATTTCTGATATGAACTCAATGACTGGCTCATTGAGCTACCCCCCACCCCCGAGGGAGGAGCAGCCTTACTGGGCCACAGATAAGGACATTGCAACCAGTCCAGATGATATCTGATAAGCTAGGGTCAGATGGTAGGGGAGAAAGGCCTCACCTATCAGTGAACTGGGAAGGGGACAGGGAGGAGGTGAGGGAGGGAAGGGGTATTGGGAGAGAAAGAAGGAGGGGGCTATGGCTGGGATACAAGTGAATGACCTGTGATTAAAAGAAAAAAGAAAAAAATAGAAGAAAAAAAGAAAAATTATACTAAAGCAAAAATGTGGAACCTACCTTGTAATTCCAGGTCTAAGTGTAACAGGCTCTAGACCTTAGTTGGTCCCAGACCTTATCACTACTGACTCTATGATAGAAACACCATTCATGCTGTAAAAATCAGCATGTAGACAGCATCACTTGCTGAAACTAAAATAAAGGCCTAAACTATCAAAGTACACACAGTTCTCAGAAAGTCTCAAAATGCACTTGCCTTTCTTTTTTGCTTCTGTAGTTCCACTTCTGGCTAACTGTTCCTATTAACTGAAATATATCAACTCAGAACATGGTTTTTGTGCTTAAAAGGTCATCCTGATAGAGGCTCAATGCTACAGTGGGATCCAGTACATCCAGTTTATTTGCTGGCTGACTAATAAAGACTTTCTAATGGTTTAAAACTATGCCAAGTAGTCTTCTCTGGTAAATAGCCAATAATGATAGTATTATTTGGATTGTTGTTGTTTTGAGCTTTTCATAACTCTGTAAATTTTAGACAATTGATAACAACATAAATAACTTGTGTTTTATAGATAGACCCACACATTGTGTGGACATAGACCTCTCCCCTGCTCCCACTGGTAGAAACACAAGTTTTATGACCATTGGCCAACTCATTTAGTAACCCTGCTGTATAGTTTTCATAGCTCTGCTGACTTCCTCCTGGTTCCCCTTCTTAATTGCTAAATAAAATATTCCACACATTACTTTGGTTTCTCTGGCCCTCATTTCAATCATTTTGACATTATCCTTTGATAAAAATCTATCACAGTTAAAGTTTCTACTGTTGCAATGAAACACCACCTCCAAAAATCAAGGTAGGGAGAAAAGGGTTTATTTGGTTTATACTTCTACCTCACTATTCATTATCAGAGGAAGTCAGGTCAGGAAATCAAATAGTCAGGGCCCTGGAGGCAGGAGCTGATGCAGGAGCTGATGGAGGGGAGGTGCTTATAAGCTTGTCTCTCCTGACTTGCTCAGCCTGTTTTCTTACATAACCTAGGACCACCAGACTCATGGTGGCACCACCTACTCTGGGCTGTACATGTCTGCCCTCATTAATCATTGCTCTTTGATCACCTCCTCCTGAGCGAGGTGCAATCTTACCAGGCCACAGAGGAAGACAATGCAGCCACTCCTGATGAGACTTGATAGGCTGGTGTCAGATGGAAGGGGAGGAAGACCTCCCCTATTGGTGGACTGGAGGAAGGACATGGGTGAAGAAGAGGGGGAAGAGTGGGGTTGGGTGGGGATGAGACAGGGGGCTACAGTTCTGATGCAAAGTGAATAAATCGTTATTAATAATAAATAAATACATTTAAACTAAGAAAAGAAAAATCCTTACAGGCATGCCTACAATCCAATCTTATGGAGGCATCTTCTTAATTGAGGTTTCTTCCTCTCAGATGACTAGCTTGTATCAAGTTGACATAAGATTACCTAGCACAAAATTCTCTGTGTCCTCTGATACAAATTTTCTTTATAAAAATAGAAAATGGGTGTGGTGACACAATTCTGTAATTCCTGCACTGATGAAGCAGAGGCAGGTGAATCACAAGTTTGAAGCCAACTAAACTACACAGCACCTTGTTTTAAATACATAAAAATAGGTGATAGATGGATAGATGATAGATACATGATAGATACATAGATAACAGACAGACAGGCAGACAGACAGACAGTCAGACAGACAGACAGACAGACAGACAGACAGACAGACAGACAGACAGACAGACAGACAGACAGATAGATAGATAGATAGATAGATAGATAGATAGATAGATAGATAGATAGATAGATGAAAGGCTAGACTATGAATGAATATGAGAAGTTAAGAGGAAGCCTAAATTAGCTAGCCCTAAAGAGCACCTTGTATTTGTATTTCTTTATAGCACAAGTCTTCCCCCTTACCACACACACCTTTAAAAGACTCTCAGCCTTCCTAATGCTGGTATGGTGGACATAACCATAAATTTATTTTGTTGCTACTTTATAACTGTTATGAATTGTGTTGTAAATATCTGTGTTTCCCATGGTCTTGAGCAACCCTTTTGAAAGGGTCATTCATCCCCAAAGTAGACAAACCCACAGGTTGAGAACTGCTGCTCTAAATGATATCCCATCATGACCTACCTAGCTGTCCTTCTGGGCACACTGAAGGAAGGAGAAAACAGATCCCGTTCCCTGAGTCCCACTCTGCCCCTCAAAGTTGACCCTGTACCCTGCACACAATCTTTAATCAGAAACTCCCCACCTCCAGCACTCAAAGGACCTTGGATCTTTGTTTCCAGCAGAGGGCGCCTAGACACTTTCATGGTTTAGCAGCCACTTCCTTGAATTCTACTGTGCACAAAAATTCCCTCACCGTATTCCAGCTGCTCTGTCACCCACCCTCTCACTGTCTTCTCGTTTGGAGAGCAGTGTTTCTCCAACATTAAATCATCCGCTTTTATTAAGACCCACTCCCAAACTCACTTTTCCTCTCAATCCTAACTTGAGACCACATGGTCTTAAGATCTTGCCCTCTTTTCTACCTGGCAGAATCTAACAGAACAGGGAGTAATGGATTTGATTGCTGGAGCTGCTTGGAAGGGAAATGCCAGCAGTGAAAAACAAAGCAAAACCAAACTTAAACCCTCTGAAAGCAGCAAGTGCTTTGACGGCTTCGCCACCTTTCCAGCCCTTTCAAACATTTTTTTTATGACAGATATTTTATGAGAAATATAGACTCTACTTGCTGAGTTATTAATATTTGAAACTATATTATTTTATTTTTATGTTTATTTTCTGTTTTATTTATCTTGAGATAGGATCGCATTGTGTAGCTTAGACTTACCTTCAACTTAAAATCTTTCTTCCTCCACCTCTGGAGTGCTGGATTCCAGGCATGTGTTACTAAGGTCAATGAGAAAACATGTTCTTTTTTTAAACATTTATTTGTTTTGTATGTGTGCATGATTTATGTGTGTATTCATGTGCATAAGTCCCAGGATGTAGGTAGGAAGGTCAAGGAACACGTAAGGGGAATCAGTTCTCTCTTCCACTATGTGGCTCCTGGGATTGAACCCAGATCATTAGTGTTGATGGTCAGTTCCTTTATCCACTGAGCCAAGCAGTCTCATAGGCCCCAAATCAGATTCTTACAAATGAATCTCCAATGAACTTCATTTTCTGGTCATTCTACCCATTGGTCTCTAACATGAAATCACAAGGAGGCAGAAACAAACAATACCAACCATCCTTTACTTTGACAAAGAGAAGACCAAAAAGAAAAAAATCAATGGAATAGGTATTATTTAAATAAGTAATTCTGCAAACTGATTAGGAGCGCTGCCTCTCCCTGCCTCAGGAGGACATTTTGTGAACTAATCAAAGGCAGTGTTTCAGGTAATATTTGCAGTGTTGCTGAAGCTGTCAGCTTAGTAATGGCCTCTTTTTGTCATTTCATACACAGGAGACATTGACTTTCAGGCCTAAGAGAGACTTGCATTTTGTTGCTCTGTAACACAAAGGAATGACAGTATCTCCACTTTGGTGGGGGGTGGCTTGTACCGGTGAACTGACTGCATGCCTTCACAGAAGTCTCACCTCAGAATGTCCTTCAGTGGCCAGCATACTTTGGGGATGGTGAGCCTGAAGAGCCTGCTTGCGCAGCTGATTCACTCACAGAGATGAAGAATGTGAGTGGCTCAGCCATGGCAAGGGAGATGGCTCAGTCGATAAAGTGCTTTTCATGCTAGCCTGAGGATCAGAGTTTGATCTTCAGCAACCATTTAAAGAGATGTTTGAAGTTGTGTGTCCTTGCAATCCCAGAACTGGGGGCACAGAAACAGAACAATTCCAGAGCTCACTGGCTGACCAATCAGTAATATTTTCTAACTTCAATGAGAAAGCACATCTCAGAAAGTAACATGGAGAATACCAGAGGCACTGCCAATCTGTGGCCTCCACAAGCACCAAGACATACATTTCCACACACGTGTGTACAGACTCACACACAGCAAATACAAACATAAAAATAAAATCAAAAGACAAAAATTGAAAGCGACTACTAGGCTGACACTCCTGACAGACACTCTCTGCTTCACCTCTAGCCACACATGAAGTATAATTAGTACAAACTATCTCTGGTAATCAATAAGGCCAATAGTACAACAAAGATTTATCATTGTGGATTTAAAAAAAAATTGTACGGGTGTGAGAGGAAATTAACAGCTCAAGGAGATGGGTCAATAAAACCACTTCTATCATCCTTGACCATGTCTGTATTTTGGATAACTATTATTTTATTTCTATCTGCTCTGTGTCCCACGTACGGCAGGCAGGAACACTGTACCTTGCGTTTATACTGCACGCTGTGTTTAAAGTACCATGGATAGATGATACTGCAACTATTATAAATTATGAGCCTTAACCAGTGACCCCTTTCTTGGGTAGCAAGAGGAACAAGATAAGGAGCTTGCACATAGCCAAGTCTGTGACAAGCCCAGGATACAGACATCCTGTGGGACCCTTATACAATGTCCCCTTTCTCTTTACTGCATCTTTGATTTCACTTGTAAAAAAAAAACAAATCTTTCTTGGCAACTTGGATGAATTTAGAATTGCCTCAGAAACATCCCTCTGAGCATACTTGTGAGGATATTTCCAGAGAAGTATAGCTGTGAATGGAAGAACACCTACAGACTGGAACTGCATAAAAGGAATGACAAAGCCTGTGGCGCATCAGTACCTACTTCTCTCTATTCCTTGATCCAACGCAATGTGAGGAGCCCCAGCTATACAAGAATTCCAGGAACACAGTCATAGTTTCCCCACCATGATGGAGTACGGGCCCAGATAAATTCACACACTCCAAGGTCACTTGCTTCCTGGGAATTGCACTGCCCATAGTAGGCTGGCCCTCTAACACCAATTAACGATAAATAAAATGTCCCATGAGCGGCCTTCAGGCAATGTGATGGAGGCAGTTCTTTAGTTGAGGTTCTCTCTTCCCATTGTGTCTACTTTGTGTCAAGTTAGTAATAAAACAACCTACTGCAGTTGGGTTCTGAGTATCCACTTTGCACATCTCACAGTGACTTATAACTCCACCCTCTTTTGTCCTCCAAGAGCAATTCATGCACATACTATGTCTCCCACACATATATAGATATATAAAAATAAAATAAGCTTTTAGACTATGTGGAAAGATGAGGGTTATATGCAGTAGTAGCTGATCTCAGTTTTCAGGAAAGATCTTAGTTTGAAAAGCAAGAAAAAGCTCCTCAGAGTAGGTAAAAATCCACTTGCTAAAAAGTACAGGGGCACACTCATGGAGGTAGCACACACAATCCTGCTGCCTCTTGTCAAGTCCTGCTTAGAGATCATTAGATCAGTTGGGCACAGAAATCTGAGGCAGCATCCAAAACAGAAAGTAAGGCCAGAGGGGTTGCAGGTTCTAGCATGAGCTTATGGTGCCCTCTTGTGATAATTTCTAAGAAATGCAGGTTTTCATCTCTCATGTGATGCTGTCATTTTAAGTTTATTTAAACTAGAGGATTTAGTATTTTATGTGAACTTTTAATGTATCTATCTGCTATTATGTAGAATTTTTTGTTAGAATTTTTATCAAATTTGTTCTTTGAAAATTTTATATATGTTTGTATTTTTAAATAGTTAGTATTTTTATTGGTGCATATTATTGCAGCATTATTGCAGTGCCCGTGGAGGCCAGAAGTTGGCACCAGGTGTCCTGAGGTGAGGTGGACATACAGGCAGTGGTGAGCCACCTTCCCCACTTGGGTGCTAGTAACTCAGTTCCTCTAGAAGAGCAGCAGCTGAGCCATTTCTACAGCACTCCAATACTACAAAGTCTCATTCACCACTCCCATTCAATATCAAGACAAAGTGTGAGAAAAGAAACCACTTCAATAGCTCCTGAAGGGTTGGTGGATGTCAGGAGACCTGGCGGGATCTGGCACAGGAGACCAGGAGGGGAAGGGAAGCGAGGGACAGGGAGAGACTCTCAGGAGAGACAGCTAAATCTAAGAAAGCTTTGAGGTCTAGTATGAAAACATAGCACATTAGAAGCTTCATAAATAATTCAAATATGAGGGAAACTGAAATCATCAGCTAATGGGGGGAAAGGATCCCGAGTTGTGCAAGTCTGGTCACCAAATGAAGTTTCCAGCACTGGGAATGGGTTATATCTAATTGAGATTTTGGCCAAAGGGGCCAGATAGGAGCTACCAAGCAACCCAGTCTGTCTGTCGTCAAGATTGTTCTCCACAAATGGACATTAAGTCCCTATTGCTGAAAAAAAAAAGGCCTACACTACTCATTGAACATGAAGAAGTCAAGCTGGTGCCAACATACGCCAAACTCCTACATTATAATGTCTTTGGAACAGGCTACCAAAAGAGAAATATAATCATCAACCAGCCATGAACTCTTTTGGCCCAGCCATATCCACTGGAGATGGCGACAGTCATGAAGCCAGCACAGCTACTTGACACAGCAAAACTGAGCAGATTGCTGTAATCACTGTCATTGTCTCTAACTTTTGGGTTTGGGTGTTTGCATGTTGCATTCTTGGGAGCTCTCTGCGTTATGATTCATTTTATGTATTTTCCTCAGAAAATTTCTGCCTGAGTCTTTTTAAGAAAATCCTATAGTTAACTATCTGTTCACTATTTGGAAGTCTCATTAAGCATGGATATGCACATATCTAGGTGAGGCCATCACTGTAGGAAACTTCTTGGAACATCTTCCCCTGAACAAACACCAGCAGTGTAATTAGTGCAGGAGAAGCAGAGACAATGTCTGTCCTGAACATGGCTAGCTGACCCCAGATAAGCTTTCATTGTAAGGCAGAACTTCTCCTTTATACTGCCAGGAGAGTGGACACATCTGAAAATCTTGCCTCCTACCTTCCTTACATGTTTTTTAGGTTTTAAAGAAGAAATTCTCCATAGAGAAGCCTCATAGTCACCTAATAGTTGCACTGAAAAATAACCCTTGAGGGACAGGTTGGCTACTTCCTAAGTACAATACAGGATTCATCCACAACCCAGGATTCTAAAGTGTCCTCTGAGGGCATAAACCAAATTACTGTGAGTTGATACTTGAGCCCACTCATTGTTCTTCTCTCCAACCAAAATGAGAAAGCAAGTGATACAGAGAAACTTCCCAACATAGGTGCCATTAGAAGCTTCAGAAGTCCCCAGTGTGCATCTCCCTGAAGTGCACAGGTCATGGCCTCCTGGTAGCACCACCATGCCAAGGTTTCCACCACTTATTACCCAGAAAGCCCTCGTTGCTTCAGTGTCTTGGCCCTGACAGCAAGCCCAAAAAGGGTCAAGTTTGTGGTCTCCTTATGGAAAGAAATATTGCTGAATTCAGCAAAACTTCACTTCAGCAGTTTTTACTTGTGTGTTTTACAGTTTTTCTATATTTATTGTATACCATTTGATACTTCCATACTTAGTATTCAAATCAGGCTAAGTATATTATCATCACCTCATATATTTTTCCCATGTCTTTGTGGCCAAATATTCATAATCCTTTATTTTTTAAATGCACATTTTCTCTTATGTCTATAAATATTTGTTGATTATTACTCTTAAGATAATATCTGCTAATAAATCTTTCATTGAACTGGGTATTTCTTGTGAAGATTTATTTATTTGTATATTTTTATGCACATTGGAGGCATGTATATATCTGAGTACAGTTACTTACTGGTTATGTGTCAAGTTGAGAGGAGCTACAGTCATCAGAAAGGAAGGAGCCTCAGTTGAGAAAGTGCCTCAATGATATCTAGGTGTAAGGCATTTTCCAAATTGGTAAGAAATGGGAAAGGGCCCAGCACACTGTAGGCAGTGCCATCCCTGGGCTGGTAGTCTAGGTTCTATAAGTAGGCAGGTTGTGAAAGCCAGGAGGACAAGCCAGTAAGTAGCACTCCTCCATGATATCTGCATCAGCTCCTGCTTCCAGGTTCCTGCCCTGATTGAGTTCCTATCTGGATTTCCTTGATGACGACAGCAATATTAATGTGAAATACAAGGAATTCTCTGGTGGAATTTTTGGGTCACTCATGTGCAAATAGTGATACTTTGACTTTTTCCTTTCTGATTTATGTCTGCTTGATCTTCTTCAGTTGTCTTATTGCTCTAGGTAGGACTACAAGTACAATGTTGAAGAGATATGGAGACAATGGGCAGCCTTGCCTTGTCCCTGGTTTAACTTTCTCTCCATTGAGTTTGATGTTGACTACAGGCTTGTTGTATATTGACTTTACTATATTTAGGTATGTGCCTTGTAGCCCTGATCTCACCAAGACTTTAAACATGAATGGGTGTTGGGTTTTCTCAAATGCTTTTTCAGTATCTAAGAAGGCAATCATATATTTTTTCTCCTTCAGTTTGTTTATATGGTGGATTAGACTGATATTGAACCACCCCTGCATGCCTGAGATAAAGCTTACTTGGTCATTGTGGGTGATATCTTTGATGTGTTCTTGGATTTGGTTTGTGAGTACAAGGACCATGCATGGAGAAGACTTAGATGCCCTGCTCATCTGTAGCCCAGAGGCAGGTCAGTTACCTAATAAGGAGAGTAGGGGCTACCTCTGACATGGACTCAGTGGCCAGCTGTTTGTTTCCCTCCTGTTGGGTGAGCAACCTTGCCAGGCCATAGAGGAAGACAATACAGCCAGTCCTGATGAGACCTTATAGGCTAGGGTCAGATAGTAGAGAAGAACCTCCTATATCAGTGAACTAGGGGGAGGGGCATAGAGGAAGAAGAGGATGGGAGGGTAGGATTAGGAGGAGATGAGGGAGAGGCCTGCAGCCAGGATACAAAGTGAATAAATTGTAAAAAATATATTAAAAATAGAGAGAGAGAGAGGAAAGAAAGAAAGAAAAGAAAGAAAGAAAGAAAGAAAGAAAGAAAGAAAGAAAGAAAGAAAGAAAGAAAGAAAGAAAGAATATAAAACAAATAAACCCTTCCTTCCCCAACTTTTTGGTCATGGTGTTTCATCACAGCTATAAAAACCCTAACTAAGACATGTGCCCAAAGAAGCAAGAAAAGGGATTGGCTGCTGGAGCCGGAGTTACAGATGTCTGGGAGTTGTGTGACAAGGGTGCTCAGAACTGAACAAGTATCCTCCACAAAAAGAGTGAATGCTTCAACTGTCAAGCCTTCTCCCCAGCCCTGCAATGGACAATTCTTAAATAATGAATTAAAACAACAAACAAACAAACTAACTAACAAACAAGCAAACAAAAACACAACATCATCTCAACAACAAATAACTGTTTTAATCAAAGCCTGACTGGCTCCAGGGATGTTGGCTGGCTTTCTGAGAACAGGAACATAGTATTTTACAATGATTACCCTTGGGGCACCCCTTCTCTCACAGAGTCTGTTCAGATCACAGCTCTTTAGTGTGACAGCCATTAACAGCCAGTGAGAAGAGCGCTGGGGTCATCAGACAGCAAAGGATTGCAGCTGGAGGCCTGCCATCATGCCTGCATCCTGAGGGATTGAAGAAGACATAACTGAACAGCAGGAATATTGATTATCTAAAGTCTGTGTGTAGAAGCTTGACCTTTAGAGACTGCCAGGAGATGAAAGGATTTGTTTTCAGGAGTAGTGACCTGAAATGTTTACTGAAGGTTTATTATTTATTGGAAACAGGCAGTCCATTAAAATATTATCTCATTAAAAATAGCTAATCAGTGAGGTAGATAGACTTTTTCATAGTTAGTAAAAGTACACAAACATTAGCTTGAAATATCATGAACTATATAATACATAGTTTTCTGACTTGCTCCTTCATTTCTATAGGAAAGTATTAAGGCAGCTAGAAATTTAAGGATACAGGCACAAGCACACCAATTCTCCTTTTCATTTGGCAAATATGTGGCAGATTATAGATTGATGGACATGAGAGAGAGAGAGAGAGAGAGAGAGAGAGAGAGAGGATATGTAACAAATAGGTATATGAAACATAGATATATGTGATGATGAGAGATAACAGAAAGTTAAATGATAGATAATAGATGATAGATGTATGGAGTGGTGAATACATAGGTAGATGATAGATGGTAGGTAACTGATAAAAAGAAATACAGCTCTTTACTGTCACAGCCTCTGGCAGCCACTAAGGAAGGCACTGGGGCCACCAGACAGCAGAGGATAGATAAGCAGATCAGTGGAGAGATGGATAGGCATATCTCTGCTTCAGGCCTCACTAAGAGTATTAACTTTCAAAATAACCATATTTACTGGGTCACAATGTCTGAAAATTGTTATTATGATACAAATTAAAAGGTGGATTATATCTAGAGAACAATTTGTATCAGCATCTTACCACACTGTAAAACCTTCTAGCAGGCCTCTGGGCTACTGCTTGACTTGGGAAGTTAGAAGCTGCACCCTCTCTGTGGACAGCCGTGCCCACAGGGCAAAAACAGGCAAGCATGTCAACATTCTTGGTCACATCATCAAACTGAAAACCCCTCCTTTTGGTTAATATCTACTCTTTACTAGGAATTCTGTTGTCTGCAAAGTTTCAAAGACAGAACAAATTCTCTTTCCAGAATTAAATTTCACAGAAAAATCTGTCAATTAAAAACTCCTTCCTCCATATTTTCAAAATGCTGTTATTCATTCTACGGAGACTTTTTTTTTCTTGTCCTCAAATTAAAAAAAAAATCATTTGTCCATTTAATTGCAGGTGAATATTCGCCTGCAAAAGTAACAAGCAGGACAGAGCTTAGGTACACTTTGTCTTTTCCTTGTCAATCTTTGTCTTTTGTCCTATAAAGGAACATAACTATGAAATTCAGATTATCCCACCTTTTCCGTGCATGCTTAATTGATTTCCAACATAAATTAAAATGGCCATAAGGAAAATTTAAAGCAAGTAAGGCACATATATCTGGTGAGATCTTTTAATAAGCAGTCTTTTAGGAACCAATCTTAGGATGTCGTTCTGTCTAGTTTTATGTCAACATGACTAAATAAAGTCAACTGAGAGGAGAGAACCTCAATTTAAAATATGTCTCCATAAGAGGAGGTTGTAGGAAGGCCTGTAAAACAGGGTTTTTTTAAACTTAGTGACTGATGTGGGAAGGCCAATCCCATTGTGGGTGATGCCAAACCTGAGCTGTTGGCAGACTGAGGAAACCAGGAGGAACAAGCCAGTAAGAAGTACCCCTCCATGGCCTCTACACCAACTCCTGCCTGATTCTAGTCCTGCTTGAGTTCCTGTCCTGACTTCCTTCAATGATTAACAATAAGTCAAATAAACCCTTTTCTCCTCAACTTGCTTTTTGGTCATGGAGTTTCATTGCAGCAAATACTAAACTAAGACAGTTATCCTTATAAACAGCAATTACATACATTCTTCAGCATGCGTATTGCCCAGTGTGGCTGAACATAGTTACAGTTCAATCTCTTTATCTTTGACATGATTTTCCTGTGCTGTATCACTAACCAAAGAGTTTCAGGAGATAAGCCTTCTTATATTTTCCATTCAGCCAATTAAAGTTGGTCAGCAGGTCACATCTAGCTAATCAGAATTCATCAGTGAGGAACACTTATTGGGATGAAAGGATCCTTGTTAGCTAGCAAACATGACATCATGCTTCAGAGGCTCTATGTGAATAAAGAAATCAATTGGATTAATTTAATTACTTTGTGCAGGAAACTGAGTGCATCTCTGATGACTTACAGAAGAATTGTGACACGTTCTTATTTCCTATTTCCACTGCACTTAGAACACCTCATACCAACCTACACTAGGTGAGTAAAGAAACTGGTTTTGTGACTCAGAGGGGACTGGAGCTCCACAAAAAAACCAACAGTCCCAACCGACCTGGGCCCAGAGAGATTTTCAGACTGAAGCACCAACCAAGAACCATGCTTGAACTAGACCTAGACCCTCTATACATATATATCCAATGGGCAGCTTAGGCTCTATGTGGGTTACCCAGAAAGGGGATCAGGCGCTGTCTTTGACTGTTCTCTGTTGAGTGCTTTTTGATCATTTCACCCTGGGTGACTGTCTTTACAGGACACTGTGAAAGAGGAAATGCACTGTTCTGATGAGACTGACTGTGCTGGAGTGGGTTTTCTAGGACCAGCGGTATCTCTCCTTTTCTGAGGGACAAAGGAGTAAGGATAAGGGGATAAGGAAAGGACAGAGGGGAAGGACCAGGAAGAGAGGAGAGAGGGGTCTACAATTGAGATATAAAGTGAATAAATAAATAAATAACCCCCACCTATCCTCCTAAAAAAAGGGAAAAAAATAGAAATTGGTTCCAGGAAACAGAATTTTTCAGGCAAGGATGGAGCAGAAGAGGAAGAGACCAGCATTCCAGGAGATCAAAGCATGGGCACCATTTCCAAGGAGGCTTAGCTTTGTGTGAGCACTCACAATGAGCCTGGAGCCTTCAGGCCTCTGCCAGAGACAATTACTGCCAAGTCAAGGTGACGTGAGATAAAAGCCAACCATTGTGTTTTCATCAGGGATGTAGACTGCAGCACTCAGACAGGGGCATGCTGTGAAGACGAGGAGCCTTCAGATTGAATAAGAGCAGGGTCTGTTAACAGATGCCTCCAACTGGCCTTTGGCTCAACAGCAGAGGTAATCTCCGGAGGACAGGACTGCTCTCCTCCTCCGTTATGCCGCTTTTCCATGGGCCTGACACCCTCTGCCTTGTGAGAATCCAGCTTGTACCATTTTCAGCAGAAGTAGACTCTTTCTCAGGTGTTTCACAGGTTCCTACCCCTAGAACGATAGCAGAAAATGCTTAGCATCCCTCACCTTCAGTTCTCTGGGTCTGAAGGAGCCATGGAAGGAAGCAGCTACCAGTACAGGTGAACAAGAAAGCCTCAGTTACCATTTCAGTAGGATGTAAACTGTTACTGTGAACAGACTGGGGAGGGAGATACAAAGATGAATAATCTCACAATACATCTCGTTTTCATTATTAAATGTTTTTGTCATCTTTTATTGTCACCTAAGGTCAGTAACTGATATAGTGAAAAGGCTTATCTTGATCACAGTTTTAAGGGTTCAATCCATGGTTTGTTTGTTTGTTGTTGTTTTGTCTTTTTTTTCAGGCAGCAAATCATTCTGGGTATGTGTGGTGGAGGAAATGTGTTGATGTGTAGCTAGGAACAGAGAAAGACAGAGGAAAAGAGAGAGAGAGAGTAGTCCCAAGGTCTTCTTTAAGAATATATCCCCTATGACCTGACAATCTCTTACCAGGGCCCCTACTTTTTATATGTCTGCTACTTCCCAATAGCACAAAGCTGGAGACTAAACTTTTATTTAACACATGAGCCCTTAGCAACAGCCAGGGCTAAGACAGGGAAGTCTCCATTTCTTAGAATTCATACATCCCCCAAAAGTCTCTGCTTGAATATTTTGATACATTTTATTGTTAATATGCTTGTTTTGTTTTATTTTGAGACATGACCCCAAGTACCCAGATTGAGTTCAAGCTTCCCCTCTATACAAGGATGACCTTGGACTCTTGATCTTTTTGCCTCCACCTCCCGAGTGATGAAATTGTCAGCTATGTGTCCCACAGATGGAATATTATACTTTAGTTTTATAGAGTCTCCTTGGTTGTTATGTGCTTCATCTTAGTAGAAATGTCACTAAAATCACCTCCAAGGTTTGATCTTAAGAGATTCATGTGGCACTTAGAATCTTAGACTTATAAGACTATTGATTAACCACATACTCTAAGCCTTAAAGATGGGTAGTGTTCTCCTTAGTCACAGGCTTTTTCCAAACTCGTCATTGGCCAGTAGCTGATATTGAGTAGATGCCCATGCAGAATGAATTTGTTCTCACAAGAAAATGGATCTTTGTAAAACCATACCAAGATCAGTCATATTTTCTTTTTTTTATTTTATATTAATCACAGGTTATGTACTTTGTATCCCAGCTGTAGCTTCCTCTTGCATTTCCTCCCTATTCCACCCCCCCATCCTCACTCATCTCCTCCCTGCCCCTTTCCAAGTCCACTGATAGGGGAGGACCTCCTCCCCTTCCATCTAACTCTATCTTATCAGGTCTCTTCAGGGCTGGATGCAATGTCCTCTTCTGTGGCCTAGCAAGGCTGTTCCTCCCTCATAGAGCGAGGAGGTCAAAGAGCTAGCCATTGAGTTAATGTCTGAAATAGACCCTGTTCCCCTTACTAGGGTACCCACTTGGATATTGACCTACCATTTACTACATTCAAGGTTGTATCCATACGTGGTCCTTTGTTGGAGAAACAGTCTCATAAAAGACCCCTGTGCCCTGATATATTTGGTCCTTGTGGAGCACCTGTCCTCTCCAGGTCATACTAACTCCCCCTTCTTTCATATGATTCCCTGCACACTGCCAAAGGGTTGGTTATGGGTTATAATATTTGCTTTGATACACTGCTGGGTAGATTCTTTCCGAGGCCCTCTGTGGTAGGCTCTTGTCCTGCTACTTGTTTTCTCCTACATCCAATGTCCATCCCATTTGTGTTCCTAAGTGAGGATTAATCCTCTTACCCCAGGTCCTCTTTCTTGTTTATCTTCTTTAGGTGTATAGATTTCAGTATGTTTATCCTATCTTATAGGTGTATATAAGTTAGTACATACCACGTGTGTCTTTCTGCTTTTGGGATACCTCACTCAGGTTGATCATTTCCAGGTCCCACCATTTGCCTGCAAATTTCATGATTTTCTCATTTTTAATTGCTGAGTAGTATTCCATTGTGTAAAAGTACCACAATTTCTGTATCCATTCCTCAACTGAGGGACATCTGGGTTGTTTCTAGGTTCTGGCTATTACGAATAAAGCAGCTAGGAACTTAGTTGAACAAATGTACTTGTTATGTAGAATAGCAGAAAAACACTTAAAGAAATGCTCAATGTCCTTAGCCATCAGGAAGAGGCATATCAAAACGACCTTGGGATTTCACCTTACACCTGTCAGAATGACTAAGATCAAAAACTCAAGTGAAAACACATGCTGGAGAGGATGTGGAGAAAGAGGAACTCTCCTCCATTGCTGGTGGGAATGTAAACTTGTACAACCACTCTGGAAATCAATTTGGTGCTTTCTTAAACAATTAGGAATAGTGATTCCTCAAGATCCAGCTATACCACTTCTATATATCCAAAGATATATAGCATATATCCAAAAGATGCTCAAGTACACAACAAGGACATTTGATCAGCCATCTTTTGAAGGCACACCATCCAACTGAACTCATTTAGCCAGTGTTCCCTGAGAACCTTGAATATGCCAGGAAATGCAAAATTTAAGAAGCGAAGAAAATGGTTAAATTTTTATCCCTAACTGAACTTAGCTCCAGAAAAATAGATTGTCAGCAACTACCTAGAACTCCTGTAAGCAAAAGGAAGTGAAACTGTCCAACAACTCATCTCACAGGCTCATTTCCAATAAACTGTCCAGGAATTAACTGGGGTGCAAGTGTTCATTTTCATTACATAATGAAATTCTACTGACAATTCCCGCAGGAAAAGAAACCTCTGGTCATCAAGCCTCCTAAGGGCTCATGATTTAGTTTCAAGGGACTGATGCCCAAATCCATATATATAACCAGCACTGTATGTTCACACACATGAAAATCTCATGAAGAGTGGAAAAAAGGTAAGTGAAAAATACTCCTTAAGAAGGATTGGGAGAGGACAAGAACTCTAGTCTCAGTTTATTTGACCCTGTTGGTCTTTTTGTGGAGTTCCTTAGTAAGAGGAGCAGGGTCTCTCTGACAGGGTCTCTGTTGCCTGCTTTTTGACCATGACCTTCTGGAGGGGTTATCTTGCCTGGCCTCAGTGGGATAGGATGCACCTAGTTCTATCTGACTTGTTGTTCTGGGGTGGGGTTGGTTTGTGGGGGAATCTCCACCTTTTTTAAGAAGTAGGGAAGGGGGTTGAGTATGGGGCTGGGAGGAGGGAGATGACTAACACCAAAATGTAAAGTGCAAAAATAAAATTAAAATTAAATAAAAATGATAGAAATGGATGGAAGATTAGCCAAAGGGGCCAAGGGAACAAACAACTTAGGAAGCTGCTGCCTTCATTCATTATCTTTCACCAAGTGATACCATTTAACACAACAAAGCCTTTTATATAGAACTGGTCAAGTTTACTGAGAGTAACTAGGAGCAGAGATCACTTGTCAATAGACAAAAGCTCTAGGAAGGCTTCATTAAAGAAGTCACATGTAAGTAAAAAGACCTGAAAAGTAAGCGGGATCAAGTAGTGTAGAGTAAGGAGTAGGGCGTGCCACTACTAAGGATTAGAAAGTGAACACATCCAGAGAAACAAATCTGACTTCTTCAGGGTTGATAGTTTGATATGTAGTAAAGGTTTGCAAGGAGGATTTAGAATTTCAAGCAGGCAAACTAACTCAGACAGGTGATATGCACTGTTTTCTCATAAGTGTTCATAATTCATAAACAAAGGAAAAGGAAATGAGGTCATATACTTCAATTACTCCCAAGATCATGCAGAGCTCATCTCTAAAGATGAGAAAGAGTCTACATAGAGAAAAGACACCTTCTAAGCTGTTAAGATGCAAGTTCATAGTGGTGTTGGTGTGGAACAGGATAATGTTCCTAGAGATGATTACAAGAGATTTTTACACTTATGATGTTTGCATTTATTTATTATTTGCATGTGTGTGTGTGTGTGTGTGTGTGTGTGTGTAGGTGAACATATATAAAAGGTCATGTATGGATGTGGGAGGACAACTTGCAAGCTTTCATAATGTGGGTTTTGGGACTGAGCTCAAGTTGTCAGTCTGGCTGGCAGGTACCTTTATCCATTGAGCAATCTTTCTGGTTCTACTTATCTATCTCACTGGTTGAATTGGCAATGATAAAAGCAAAGGACATCAAGCTTTGTCATGGGTCTCCAGATGAAAGGTGATACTATATGTGACAATGAGAAAGACAGAAGAGGGGCATTTAAAAAATATGAACACCCCCAAATTTCAGTGACTTATGGATGACCATTTGCTGGAAATATATTGTATATTAGAGTAATTCCAGAATTTGCGTGAGAATGGACACCCTGATGCTAAGAATTGATTACTACACTTTTATTTTTCATTAGCTTCCTCATGCCAGGGATTTCTCAAATATCTTTCCCACCCATCAGAAAACCTCTCTTATTTTCAGGTTGTAAACATCTCAACAGGGGTCACTTATCTAAGCAAGGAAATATTTATCCAGGTGCTCTTGAATTATTTTTTTTCTGGGAGAATACTTCCTTATTCTTAACAAAGATATTTATTTCCATATACATGCCCTGAAGGTGACAGGACACTCAGCTGCCCTGCCCAATCCTTGCCCTTTGGGCTCATACTCTGGTGAGGTCAGACAACAAGGAAAGATGTGAATAAAAGATAGATGTGTGATAAAAGGTGATGTGTGTTTAGAGAAAATGTAGGCTTTAAAATACAATGGGGAGAGCTGGCTATACAGGATGGCTTATAGAATGTTTGCTAAAAATATGACATTTGGTTTAGTAACTTACTTGATCAGTATGATGTTATTGTAAAAAACACTGTGACCTTCACTTTAGCTCTTATGCTATTGAAATAGAGGACACTAAGGCACTGGAATCTCATATTTTGAGAAATAAGGGTAAAGTCTTCGACAGCCAAAAGAAGTGTTTGTCTCCCAAAAGACTTTTATAACTTATCAGACCTCCTTGTAAGAGAGACTGGATTCATGTTTCTGTTTTTCACGATTAATTTGGATCTTTTAATTGGCTTATTGAGGGTAGTTTAGTCTGGCTTGTAACCTTATTATCACCTTAACAGAAGAAATGACTACACAGTTCATGGTAAAGAGTATTCCATATGGTAGACAAGTTAATGTTGAGGATAATTCCAGAAGATGGTCAAGATGGTTGCAGCCTGCTCTGTGACAGAGTTCTGGGAAAAGAGTTGGGTAGAACTCTCCAGATTTCAATTGCCTCTAGGACTCAGAGCAGCTAACCCTCATTACACCTACTATGTGTACTGTTTGCTCCACAGGGCCTAAATAGGGTTGCAAAAGTTAAAAACATAAGAGAAAATATAGGATGCAACTAAACCATATAGATATTGAAGACGGCTGAGCTAGAAAAGGCCACCAAAGAGGATCAACTGTCCGACCCCTTTCACCCCAGTCAGTTCCTTTCTTCCCACACACTTCTTCTTGCACTGTGTCTCTGCACAGGAAGATCCACCACTTGGAAACCCCTCAAGTTCACCTCTCATCCTCCCCTCCATTCTTCTCTGGAAGTTCATTCTCTCCTCCTTCTAACCACCCTTGACCGCTCTTAGACCACTGTCAGGAAGCATGCTCTGGGTATTGCGCAGACACAATGCTACCATCATCAAGGGTCTTTATGGTGACATAGCATGATAACACCCAACTGAAATTACTATTTACCACCCCCCCCCCCCACATACAACCTAGAACAAACATTTCTCTTCAGATAGGAGAGAGTGAAAGAAGAGGAAACATCATAGTGGGAAATAAAAGAGCTACATCAAGTCCTATTGCAGAATTTACTCTAGGGAAGCATTGGGGCAGCCTGTGGCATTTCAGAGACACAAAGGTACAACTAAGGCAAATCAGAGGAGTACGAAGAAGAGAGAATCCATTGATATGAGGAGGAGAAAGCAGGGACACATGGGAGGCAAAGAAAAATTTCTCATTAGGTAAGAAATAGCTATTGATCTAGGTTCCTCCACAAAGTGGTTACAAAAGCTACCCAGGCTAGCATCTTCTGAGTCCTGTGTCCTACCAAATACAGGAATAGAAGTCAGGGTCAGCAAGAAGATGAGGTTTTGATGGGGGAAAAAAAAGCTCGTTCTCTGTTCCTAGGTGGTGACTTAGAGATAGGATGAAAGAAAGACATGGGAGCTCCTGCATAGCAAGAAGAGGTCCAAGGATTCTGTCTGGGGATAAGAAGCCTTCACTGTTTTGAAGCATAGCTGGGGATATTGAGCTGTTCAGACCAGAAATCTAAGAACAGTATTCATACATCTGTTCATGCTAGTGTCTGGACTAGGTTTGGGCCACACCCTCAAGCACAACTCCCAGGGAGCTGTGTTCACATCACAATTATGGAAAAGAAAAAGAAGGGACCAGAGAGAGAGAGAGAGCCTATACTCCTGCCTGGTTCTGGTGTTTCTGGCCTCCTTTCTGGAACAGAAGTACCTATGACACCATGAGCTTTTCAGCTTCTGAACAAGAACAAGAGGAAGGCATGATCATTTTTTGTGGTCCCAGCCCTAAAACAACTGCTTGCGCTGTTTCTCCTGTTCTCAATACCATTTAGGAATAAAAGCTTCATTTTTTCAAACCTATACTCCAATTATAATATGAGCCATTAGGTCACCAAGGCCAGGAAAACATAAGATGTATTATTTCCTTATAATTACTGGTAATTGCAGCCTGATATTGTTTGCATCTAGATTAGCCAATTCAGTATCCTTTAAAAGCAGTGGACTTTGCCCTGGCCCTGATAACACTTCTGTGTTCATAATTTCTTATCAACATTTACTCTGGGAAAGTGATATATACTAACACACAGAAAAGTAAGCAATCATCTAACAGGAACCAAATGAAATAGAGGTTAAGAGACTCAAGCACGACCCCAAATACTAAAAACAAATCTTTCCTAAAGGAAATATTTGGAAAATTGGGGAAAAAAGCCATTTGGCTCATCCTGAGAGACTGGGTGTTTCTTTCTCCACCTTTTCCAGAGAATCTCTGTTTGTTCAGATAGAAACAGGCCTTCTGGGATGCCTGTTGTCTGAGCTTTTGTGAAAGATCTTGCAGTCACTCATCAACGCTGAGATATGGATTAGGAAATGGGTGGATTATTGCCCTTTTCTTCCCTTGCCATCAGTTTTGCCTATTCATCCATTTCACCTCCTTGCTCTTTTTCTGAGAATTTAAAATTATATTCTCTTGTTATTTCAGACTTATTAGGCCAAATAAATTTCATTTGAAATTTATTGTTATTAATTTGCATGTGTGAATGGGTTTGTGTGATAGGTCTGTGAATAAAGGTATGTTTACTATGGAATACATACAAAGCTCAGAAGATAACTTTTGGAAGTCAGTTCTCTTTCTCTGATTAGGTGCTAGGATTGATCTCAGGTTCTTAGGGATGGATAGAGAAGACTTTTACCCCTGAAGCCATCTGCAGAAGTCCTAAGACATTATTGTTATTTTTTGTCACAAGAAAACCTACAGTAATACATTTCTCTGGGGGGAACCACTAATTTAAACATTTGTGTCTTTTGTGTATGTGTGGTTGTGGGTGCAGTGAACTTTATTGATGATATTAATGAGAGTAAGACTTCTCTCATTCTTCTGGAGGTCTATATGGAAACTGTGAGAGTAGATAGCTGACTTGGGTCAGGAACTCTTCAGTTGTTGAGGACTTCTTTCTTGCTTTCATATTCTTTTGGGGTGAATGGTCAGGGGATTCTTACATTTTGGATGTCATGTAATCTATGAGGTTCACCACCCTGTTGCTATAGCCATATTTGTTGTCATACTAAGAAATGAACTTTACAGAGTTGTCACTGAGAGCATCATTAGCCCCAGAATTAAATGTGAAAGAAGGGGCATCGCTATTAAAGTTGGAGGATACAGTGTCTCCCAGTGTAGCCCAGGATGCCCTTATTTGGCCCCAATGCCAAGTATTATATCATAGGAAGGTGCCAGCTTTCTCTAGATGCCATGTCAGAACCATGATGGACACACTGAGGTTAGATATAGAAGGTAGTGCCAGTTAGCTTCTGGTTCAGCTGAGATGACCTTGCCTCCATCCATGACAGTACCTGTGGATGCAGGGATGATGTTCAGGACATCCCCATGACCATCATGCCACAGCCTCCCAGAGTGTTTATACATAGTCTTCTTGGTGGTATTGATGGCATGCACCATGGTAAGGAGTCCTTCCACAATGTTAAAGTTTTCATGGACGACCTTGACCAGAGGGCTAAGCAGTTGGTGATGTAGAGTTGCTGACTATCTTAAATGGTTCACACCCATCACAAACATGGGGTCCATAGCAGAATGGGCAGAGCTGCTGAGCCTTTTGGTCCTTCTCTTCAAGTAGAACCCAGTCTTCTCCATGGTGGTGAAGACACTAGTGACTCCACAACACACTCAGCAGCAATATCACCCCATTTGATATCAGCAAGCTTCCTGGTCTGAGCCTTGGCTGTGCCATTGAACATGCCATGGGTGGAGTCATTTTGGAACGTGTAGAATATGTAGTGAGGTCAAGAAAGGGCTCATTGATGGCAACAATATCTACTTGGCTAGAGGTGAAGGAAGCTCCAGTAACCAAGTACCCAATGTGGCCAAATCTGTTTATTTCAACATTTATTATCCTGTCTCATATAGGATAGGGATGAAGCTGGCATTGCATGAGAAGATGCTGCTGTCTCTAGAATGTGAGGAACAGAGTACCATGCCTGTTCTTTAATATTCATTAGATGTCTAAGGGACTGTCCATTTTTTAAAATTTTGTTCTTACAATGCATCTTTGGCTCATCTCACACTCACTCATTAGGTGGTTCACCCAGGCCTTGTACTCATAGAAATCTTCCTGCATCAGCCCTTTGGGAGTCTGAATTACAAGCTTGGACCCCAAATTCCAAGTGACATTATCCAACTTTATATAAAAAGATACAACTGAAGCTAGTAATTTACCCATGCTCACAAAGCTAGAAGCAAAAATAGATCATGAGTCTGCTAGTGGGAAGCCTGGTCTCTATGGCAAAATCCAAGAACAGCTTCATCTGTGCTGATATAACACTGGATTTAGAGCTCATATAACAAATTTAACTCAAAACTTCATCTCAAACTATGTATTTCCCTCAAAGCACTTTTTCTTTGCATTCTGAGGGTTAGTTGGAAGTGTGAGATGCATCAGGCTTGAGGGTTCAGAGGAGCTTCCTGCGTCTGATGAATAGCACTGTGGGGAAGCATGATTAAACAAGAGAGACTGTTTTAGCAGACAATCCTATCTTTGCAAGGATTGCTTACACACTCCTTTTTGCTCTTCCAGTCTTTGAGAAGAGATGCACTTTACTTTCTCTCTCCTTCAAATACCTGCCACCTTTGCATCAATTCCGAGAAAATTAATATCCACCCAATGCTATTCTACTCAAAAGTCAAAACCCATGGCATATTGTTCCACTGTAAAGATGGAGCAGCAGTCAGAGACAGTTCTCCCTCACTGGAGGTTTACAGATTTGGAGTAAAGTTTGTCCAGCCAGGACTAGATATTGAACCCTGGACCATAAGCATCCTAAACAAGTACTCTATGAAGGACTTACAGCACTGGAAAAAGTTGACTTGGATGAAATTTATAGTATCTTTCAGCTCTCAGTCAATAGTTTTATACAAATGGACACATGGGGGCGCACTTCCTTATTGAGGGCGATCCCTGCTGCATCTTGAAATCTTCCACCTTTATAGAAGCTAACATAGCTACCTCTACTTTTGCAGTGATACCCATTTCTGGCTCAAGAATAATTGAGATTCAGAAGATTCAGATGAATGTAGCAATGCAAACTGGCAAAAAAGGGTTAAGGCAGTTGTGAAAGAATTACTTAGGTATTTCAAAATAATTTTAGAGGTAAATAGATTAACCAAGCAAATGAGGTGAAGCTGAACTCAGCCAGAGTGAGGAACTTGGAACTGCTTTCTCACCTCTTTGTTAAAATAGTTTGATACTTTGCCATAAAATGATCACTATAGAAACTTCTTCCTCTTCCTCCTCACCCATTTCCTCTTTTCTCTTAGCCTCTGGTCTTTTTCTTATATCCTTTCCCAAAATGTCTCTTTCTTCCAAATCACCCTATCTGTTTCTACCTTTTATTCTTATACATACAAAAGTATGTGTGTGTTTCTCTGTCTCTCTGTCTATGCATGTGTGCATATATGACATATGAAAGAAAACATGAAATAGTGGTCTAAGTTTATTGTATGCAAAAGAAGTTTAATATGTATACGATTTTCAGCATCTGTGAAAATTAAACATTGACATAAATATTAGAAACACAAACATATCTAAATGCACATGGGCTCACACAAGCATGCATACACGTTCTAGACAAGAAAATGAAAGGAAAGCTTTTTCTCCGGTAGTCATGAGAGCAGTCACAGTTAATACACTGAGAACAAGAATGTTGATATTGGTCTTCATGCTTAAAGAATCATGCTTCCATAGAGACTTTGTTTTCTGGTTTTGTCCCATTAGCAATAGTTTGAAGGACCACCTGATTCCTATCTAAAATAAAAAGAGGGGTCTATATTTCTTGGTGAAAATTATCAAGGAATATATAATAAACAAAATAGTCTTGGGTACACATCAGCTAGAGGAGAGGACGGTCATGGGGAAATGGCAGGTTTCTTGATGAGGAAGCATGAACATTGCTGCCTGAAGGTAAACCAGAGTACGGAGGGGGGGGGGGCACATGCAGAAAGTTGAATGAGAGATGTTAGTTAGTCAGAAGTGCTTGCCTGTTCTCAAGAAAACCTTGGATAAAAACATCATCATTGTATGGAAGGCAAAAATTACAAACCAAAGGTATCACAAGCAGCTTCAGACACACAGCATGAGTAAACTTTATGCTGAAAGAACTCAAAGGACCTGTTCTAACATTCTTAACCTACAGTCATACTGAGGTCAATAAAGGTCTTTGAGTCTCAGAAGTCTTGGAACACTATATCCACTTCATGAAAGATGAAATAGATGCAGAGCACTGAAGGTACTTAAGCTAGGCCATAATCCAGGAGCTGTCAGTGGTAACATTTAAAGTCATGTTGTTCCTCAAAAGCCAGTATTTTATTCCTTTTGCAAAACTGCACTGAGGGAGGAGCTTGGATTGGATCAAGTTGCTACATCAGAAAAATGTATCACATCTATAGCTGTCTCTTGACTATTATATGAGGTAGCATCTCCTTTTTCAAGCTCTTTACTACCTTCCCTAATATATACATATAATATGCTAAAATATATATTATATCTTTCTTCCCTAATGTATATTATTTATCTTTTCTTTATATTTCTTTATTATATTTATGTATATATATACACATACACACAAACCTATACATACATATATATATATATATATATATATATATATATATATATATATAGGTTCTTCATGAAAGACATGACATATAATTGTTTCTGTTTTTTCCTCCCATTATTCTCTCTTGCTTGCTTTCCCTCTCATATTAGACTCCTTTCTTTTCATTTCTCCTAGGTACTTTCATATCACTCATCTATCTATCTATCTGTCTGTCTGTCTGTCTGTCTATCTATCTATCATCTATCTTATCTATCAGGTATTTATGTATATATCATATATACAGATAAATATCCATATATATATCATTCCATTATTTTATTTGTCTGTCTGTCCATTCATCCATCCATCCATCTATCATTTATCCATCCATGTTTAGTTGACCATGGTTCGTATGTGTGTGTGTGTGTGTGTGTGTGTCAGGCTTGAAATGAGCCCGGGGAACATTTAATTGAAAGCCTACATGCAATAGGTTATCAGATGCAACACTACTTCATTTATCACAATCCATCTCCCTGTGGTAAGATTAAGACATACTGTATACAGTATCGACGAGCCTTTGTTCATGGTGGAGTAAAGGGTAAGTTAAGTGCACCATGGTAGGCCTATGTTCTGCTAAGTCTTTTCAATACTTGGAGTTTTTCATGTTGTGTTATTTATTTAAAAACAATGTTCCTGGACAGCTGTTGTCCCCACTGTATTGGTGCTGAGCTGTGAGTCATGCTCTCTGTAAAGGAGATAATTTACTGAGGCAAAGTGTAGTCCCTGTAAGTTCAGTACCTGCATATGTGAGCCATCCAGTGAGGTTAAAAGTAAAAACTCGACTTTTCTTAAACCAGATATGTTACACCATAGGAGGTTAGAGAACAACTGTGCAACATCTTGAGTTTCTACTACTACTTCTCTTTAATAAATGAAAAAGTGGAGCTGTCCATACCTTTCTATAAATACAAAAGATACCACAAGATACTACACTTAAAAGTTTACATGTGAAAAATGTTTCAAACTCGTATTAAATCAATTTTAGTTCTATTGCTGAGCATGAATGAGTCATGAACTATTTAGAGAAAAAGTATATAAAATACATATTTATTATTTATCTATTTATTTATTAATAACTAAGCTGGTTATTCACTTTTCATCTCAATCACAGACCCAGTCCTACCCTCCATCCCTCTTCCCCACTCACCTCCCCTATTTCTCAGAAATGAGAAGCCCCTTCATAAAAACCTACACTAATACAGTAAGTCACATCATCACTGAGTGCATTCTCTTCCCCTGTGGTCTGGTGAGACAGAGTTGCAAGTGAGAAGTGATCAAAAAGCAGGAAACATAGTTCATGTCAGAGACAACACCTTCATCTCCTTACCCACATAAAGATTGAGTTATCCATGGGCCACATTTGTGTAGGAGACCAGGTACAGTCCGTGCATGGTCCTTTCTTGGTGCTTCAGACTCTGCAAGCCCCACCCTAAGCCCTGGTTAGTTGGCTCTGTTTGTCTTCTTGTGGAGGTCCTGTCCCCTCCAGTTCCTTCTATCATCCCTCTCCCATCCCCAAGTCTCTCAGTGCTCTGCTGAATGTTGGGGTATGAGTCTCAGCATCTGTTTTTTATCCCCTGTTGGATGGAGCCCCTGAGAGGACAGCCATGCTAGGTTCTTGTTGGCAAGTAGAGCCAAGTATCTTTAATGATGTCAGGGGTGGGTGCCAGGTTGGAACAGGCATTGGTTGGACATTCCCTCAGTTTCTGCTCTATTTTTATGCCTGTACATCTTCTAAGCAGGATAAATTTTGGGTCAATGTTTTTGTGGGTCGGTTGGTGTTCCCTCCCCTTCAGTAGAGTTGGAGACATGAACTGTGGAGGGGGTTAAGAAACTACAAAGGACCCAAGTTTGGTTCCTACATTGGGTATTTCACTGACACCTGTAAACCAAGCTCCAGGGATAAACTCTCTCTTCAGAACTCTTCACATACCCACACATGAGTACATATTCCACACAGAGAAACATAATTTTTAAAATTGAAGAAAAGCATAAGCCTAAATATTCATTGCATTTCTAAGAATACAATGAAATGCCTAAAATAATTTTAAAATTAATACCATTAATATTGTCTACACTCTTCTTTTGTGGTTAATTCCCAGGATTACACAGTATATTCTCTTCTATTTCCTCCCTTTTCACTATTGACCTTTCTACATTAATTCTTGGAACTAACAAACCTAGTTGGAGTAAATACTTAGGTTCTCTATGCCTTTGAGACAATTCATTCTTAATCATTCTCTTAGCCTATTCTATATGCAAAAGTGTCAGCCGTGACTGTGGTATGCACTAGAGGTTTATAGGAGTACAGAGTCCAGCACAGAAAATTTAACCCTAATGGCTTTCCTTATACCTTCCTGTAAGAAGGTGGAGACTACCTTGATTAGAGCCTCAGATTCCCTAATGCCAGTAATAACTCCATATGTACTGAAGGTTCCAAGCCACCCTCAGTGTCTCTCATTTGGGGGAAGACAGTAATTTCTTGTGGACTTTGGCTTAGGCCTATCCCTTGGATTGTCCATTATTGACACTCCTCTGTGTGTGTGATAATTCTCTTCTCTTCCAAATCCAGAATGACTTCTCAGAATATGCTGAATTTAAGTTCTTGTAATGTCTACAACTGAAACACTTACGAGAAAAGAAACCAGCTGAAAACACCCTGAACAAATGTTTTTTTCCTTAAAGCAAAACCACCACATAGAAAGAATGTATACTTATCTGTACACATATCACAACCAAAACATGCTCAGAACCCCCCCCCCCAAAGTTATCAGCCTTAGAGCCCTACTACAAGAATGATTTAGATCAATTTCTATTTGCTTTCAAAAATAAATTACACCAATCTTCTTTGAAGTATGTATATTTGTATAATATGACATTTAAATTCTACATGAGACCCAGGAAAAGTAACCAAACACCTGTGGAAAATTCCATTAACAGAAAACAAATAAGATGTCCCCAAATCAATGAATCTATCCATTGAAGTGATTTTTAATAGTACTAACTCAAAAAACAATTTGTTCTTTTTAAAATTTAATTCATGGTTGCTGAATGCCTGAATGATCCTAACTGAAATGAATTAATAATTCTATAAAACATAGAAGGAAGAACTTACTAGGATCATCATTTCCATGTCTCACCTAACCTCTAACATGCCATCTTGCCTAGACTAAGCCATTTGTCTTCTGAGTTCACTCATTTCAATATAGAGGTAACACATGCCCTTCATAATGTACAGGATAGTCTGAAGATAAAAGCAACTGGTAAACAATATCAATAAATTAGACATTGCTTAAATTAAAGAGGTTGGAATTTAAAGTATTCAGATAATTTATAGGGAGATGAGATCAGTATCTGTCTTTTTTTGAAGAAAAAAGTGGCTCTATTGTATTTTAAGTAAGTATGGAGTCTCCAATAACTCCACTGAGCACTCTTCTTCATAATATCCATAAAATTAATGTGGCTTAGCAAATAACCACTCTGTACTATTGGCCACAAAATTTCCCTGGAGTTTTCAATCTTCCTGTGCATAACAGGATGATGATTTTCTGGGCTTAGATTTTCTTAAAGTCAGATACACCAATGGCAAATTAAACATGTTTAAGACACCTTTCCTTTCCCTCATGTAGTAGTGAACAGCTTTAGAGCGAAACCCAATACTCTTACATCTTACCTTGTTCTCATCCTCCTAAAGGAAGATGGTGGTAATAACCTAAGAATCACTTTGGCCTTCATTACTTCTATCAATCTGGGACAAGGTTATTCAGCCTGTTTAGATGTCCATTTCTTTATGTAAATGATAAGGGAATAACTAGCTGTTTTCTAATGATCCTCTGGATATTTCATCAATGCGTAGAGAATTCTGAGCACAATGGCTAGCAAAAAATCAGTGCTGTCAGTGCTGAATAAATGGCAGTCATTATTAAACTCTTTCACAAATTAGTCTGACAATTCTTTGACAAGATTCCCTAGAAGCAGATTCCTTAATGAGTAACATCTAAATCCTTTTTAAAATTTAATACAATGTTACTCTACTTAATCATATTCTGAGAGTGAAGAATTCCGGACAAATATTGATTACTTCTCCTCAAAGGAGCGTTGTTAAAGGTTAAAGAACAGATCAAAATGATTGCAGCTGATAACTAAGCCAGAAAATAACTCTGAGCTGCTCTTCTGCTGTAACTTCATCTGCAGATCAAATGCTGGCCTTTCCATTGAGAATCATCAAGCACTGATTACAAAATGAGCATGCATTAAGAGTATCACTAGCTTCCGTTTACTATGTTGTGTATGATATAATATGATCAATTACATCCATGCTTTGTTTTACTTGATTCCTCATTAACTTCATTAAATAGATCTGATCCATGAACCTGACTTCTTAATTGCAGTGCTTTCTGCTTGTCCACTATTTGGACTGGACATCTGATACACCTGGGTGAAAATGAGTATCTGAAAGATAATGGAGACACAATGTGTAGTAAAGGTACTACCATATTCTTAAAGGATACATAATATCTTGGATAATTTCCAAGTTAGGATGCCTAATAGGAATTCCAACTCTATGCTCCATTACCCCAACACACGTGGCTTTCCTACTCAAGTAGAATAGCTTGATGACAAAACCTTCTTGAATTCTCGAGATGATGCTTCTCACTATATCCTCTGAATTTCAGCCACTGGATTTGTCTTGGGTGTGCTCAAGCTATTATTAGGATCATCCCAATCCTCCAGGGTGGCTTCCATCTCTGAGATACTATGCCCTCTCTGTCTACTTTTTGGTTGGTAAGTATGGTTCATCAGCCTTACCTAACCCCCAAGATAGTGTTCACATCTTGTTTCTGTAATAGCTCTTGGTCGTCCCTGCAGTTATAGTGAAATCTTGTTACTATCTAGATTCTTCCTTAAGCAATATACATAACATGAAGAGAAGACAATGAAAGACACGTGAAAAATATCTGAGAAGTGTTTTCTATGAAGTCACTTCTTATCTATGATTCCTAATTCAGTCCATGAATTGTGAACTCCAAAGAGCAAAGTTTCCTTTATTTTGAATTCTAAACAACCCACAAGATCCAATAACTTGAAGAAACTTACATATCTTGGGATTTATTAATCGTATCCCTTTCCTTCCTTTACTCCTTTTAGTAAACATCAGTCCAAAAGTTGACCATGAGGAAATTTTCTGTGTGTTGACCCTTGGTTTAGGTCAGATATATCTGTAGAAATTTCCAAGTTAAATTCTGTATGCCAAGTAGTCTTTCTTGTAAAGCCGCTTAGGGGATAAGCTCAAAGGCTTAGAAAATAATCACCCTTTGATTAAAGTTATTTAATCCATGTGATGGCTTTCTAAAACACATTTTGTTTACACAAGCTACAAGGAAAGGCCAGAGAATGTGTATTTACTTTAGAATGTTCTTTCTAATAGTGAATACAAAATAAAGCAATGAGAATGATTCATAATGGCTCCTTTTGGAGGCTAATTCTGCTATCATTTTTTTTTTATTTCCATAGATTCTTACAGATGACTGCTAAGAACAGTAAGAAAGCATTTTTCCTGAAGATTGAGATTTTAGTATGGAAACAATAAATTCATTTCTCAGGGACTCTGTAATCTACATTCATGATATTCTCATGAATTCCTTAAAAATAGAAAACAGATGAATTGTACCTCAGAGAATCTATGTCTAACATCTCATTAGAGAATCGGGAAAAACACATAAAAGGTAATAAAGTCACTCATTCAAAATAATACATGTAATTATGGAAATAATATCTTTATTTTTCAACCTAAAATATATTATGAAGCTAAAATAATTATTAATAGATTATTGAATAAATATTAGAGGGTTCAATGTAATAGTTGGTGAAGATACAAAAACTACATTTAGTCAGTATAGTATACATTTAGTCTGTCTATCTGTTTGTCTGTCTTTTCTGGTTCTGTGAGTGGTGGACATGTATGCCAATGTGGGAATGTGAGTAGGAATGTATATGAGGCTAGACCATCACATCTGTTGTTCCTTGAGTGGTTTCCACTTTTTCTCTTAACTGGCCTGGAGCTCAACAAGCAGGCAAAGCTGGTTGACCAATGGGCCACAGAGATCCACCTATCCATGCCCACCAGCACTGAGGTTACAAGGATACAACACCACACCTTGCTTTTTGTATCTTGGATTCTGCATATTGAACAAGAGACTAAAAGATAAACCCAGTCAATGCACAGGACCATGAAAAATAACAATAATTTGTTTCAAAGCATGAACTTTGGAAAGAAGTCTATTGTGCAGTAATCTGTTATCAGAAGAACAGATAAAGGAAAGATCCCATAAAGAGATTCAAGAGGAAGGTGGTGGCATAAATAGAGTCTTGAGAACAGAAAACAAAGATATGTATCCTGTACTCTGCTCTTACCTTACTGTCAAGTTCATGTAGAATTTGAAGATTGCTGAGTGCAATGGGGTGAAGTTTTCCGTTCTGTATCCAAATGGCATTTCATAGACTCACAATGGCTTACCATGGGGCAGATAAAGGACTAAGCACCATAGAACTCATGTTTTGTGATCTACGATTTTTGAATTATCATATCCCAACACTGAGCATCCTGTAAGAAGTCTCATATATACTCTTCCAACAGATAGGAACAAATACAGAGATACACAGCCAGGCATTATGCAGAGAGAAAGAGAGAGACCTGGGAACACACAACTCTAAACTAGACATTTCCATCAAATCCCTCCTCTCAGAGCTCAGACAACCCCATGGAAAAGGAGACAAAAGGAATAGGGGATATAGGGGGATGCAGGACACCAGGAAAAAAAGCTCTCTAAAAGAACTCATATGAGCTCACAGGGACCAAAGCAGCAATCACAAGGTTTACACTGTTCTGCACCAGGCTCCTTGATATGTATTACAGGTTTTAGGTTCAGCACTTTCATGGGACTTCTGAAGCTGTGAATGACTGGCTCTCTGATTCTTGTGCTCTTTAGCCTCTATTATTTTTCTATTGGGTTGTCTTGTCCAACTATGAATTTTTTTTGATTGCTGTTTTATCATATTATCTGTTACTTTGTTGTATTTTATTGTTATTGCCCAGAGGCCAAATCTGTTCTAATGAAAGACAGAAAGAGTAGATCTGAATGGGAGAGGAGATGGGAAAGAATTGAAAGGAGAAGAGGGAGAAGAAACTGTATTCAGATTATATTGCAGAATAAAATAATCTATGTTTAATAAAAGGGAAAAGTAGTACCTTTTCTGACAATACCTTTTCTAACTTTGTTGCTAAAATATAAGTGTTTAGTTGGAATTTATGTGCTGAGAATATTTTTCTTTCTTACTAAATTCTCCTATTAGATGTAATGATTAATTTAAAGATTATTCATTTCTTTTATTTTTTATAGAAATTGAATATTTGTAGAGATACTGAAAGCTCTGTTTACTTTTTGATTGTTTAATTTTCATTTTTTAAAGTGTGCTTTCCGTAATAGGATACTGTTGAATAGAATCATAACAGTAAAGAACTTATGTTCCTGGTTATGAAGGAAACATTTTCATTATTTTGATTTTGAGACCTGTTGACATTCTGTGATGTACAACTTGATTGTTACCAATTTTCATAACTCATTAATGAAAGTTAGACATTACTAAATACAGTTTTTACATAACAGGTTGGTCATTTAATATTTCTTTTATAGGTGTAGTCCATGGCAGCTCAGTCTCCAAATGTGTTCCGTAGTAATGGGAACAGGGACTGTCTCTGACATGAACTCAGTGGGTGGCTCTTTGATCACCTCCCCCTGATGGGGACACAGCCTTACCAGGCCACGGAGGAAGAAAATGCAGCCAGTCCTGATGAGACCTGATAGACTAGGGTCAGATGGAAGGGGAAGAGGACCGCCCCTATCAGTGGACTTGGAGAGGGGCATTGGAGGAGGTGAGGGAGGGAGGAAGGGTGGGATTGGGAAGGGAAAAGGGAGGGAGCCACAGCTGGGATACTAAGTAAATAAACTGTAACTTATTTAAAATTAAATTAATTAAAAAAGAAATGAAAACAAAAACAAACAAAAAATAAAATGTCTCAATATGAATACAAACAGTCATGGTTCTTCCTCGTGAAAGCAGCTTTGCATTCCTGAGGTTAATTTTTCTTTCTTTTATTTATTGTACATATTTGCTTAGTATTTTGTTCAGGAAATTTGCATATAGGCTTTTGAAGTTAATTGGACTTTAAATATCCTTCTCATGTTAGTTCTTGGTATTTCCTTCTTCTCGGAATTCCCTTCCATGCAACATTTTATTTAAAAACTCATATAAATCCAATGTACTGTATGATTAAGCCCCATATACTTTACTATGAGTTAGTAAACATTTCTTTGTTGCTTTTCTTGTTCCGCCAAAATCACCTTCTTTGTTACTAATACAGCAGATTATATTGATGTATGTCCAGAGAAATGTGCTTAATTCATAAGTATTACATTAAGCTTTAAATGATAAAAATGATCTCAAGTAATAGAATATCAATCACCAGATTGGCATGTAAATAAATAATATCTTAACTTTATCAAATGCTCATGCTTTATCCATAATCTCATAATTACCATTTGCATTGAATTTTTCTTTATTAGAATCTAAAGGCATTTTGTATATTAGACTTTCCATTGATTTCCTCAGATGTTGAGCATGTTTTGTTATTTTTTTTAAATTTATTGCTTGAATTTCTACTTTTTGAACATTTCTAGTTGTGACTGCTTTGATATATCATGAAATTTGTACCAAACTTCCAATTTCTTAAAAATTGACAGGTAAAAAAAACTCTCAAACAATTTTCTTGTAAGAAACATTTACACACCCAATTATCATCAAAATGTCAATGTTATTCACATCATTGGTATTTAGAACACTAGACACTAAAGTGGGCATTAAACATATTTACCAATTCTATTTGAACATTTTAAAGGGTTCCCTAAAATGCCCACATACTTTGAAAACAGTATGTATGTCAAATAATTTACAAGGAAAGATAGAGGATACAAGTTGCTTTTCCTCATTTTAACATTTGGTCCTTCAGGGGGATTTCCAAATGCATTCAAACAGAATGTTTAAAAGTATGAATTTAAAGGATTAGGAATGTTAATATTAATTTCCTTGTTTGATTACTTCAAGGCCATTCAAATATGAAATGTCATCTTCTTTTTGCTTGAACTCATGCATATGAGTGATGAACACGTTTATGACCCTGAATGAATTAATACTAAAGCACATAGCATTTATCCACCATTTCCTTGACATCATGAATTCAGGTATTGATACCATTAAAACAGCACATAACATATTTCATAATTATGAAAAATTAAACTTCAAAGCCATCCTGAGAGGATCTTAAAAACCCCAAAGATGTCTGATCAAAGTTTGAGGAAAGTACTCTCAATATCCAGTATACAGCTCAGAATTACAGTAAACACGGGCCTCATTTCTCAACATTCCCACAAAGAAACAGACTGAAAGCAAGTCCATTCAGCCACTTTTCTGTGAAACCTCAGCTAAAATATTTACTCAAGAGCTTATCATCAAGCCTCCTGCAAATTTTGCTACAAATATCAGGCCTTTCGCTTTAGCTTAAACTGTTGTTTCTTTTTTTTCCTTTCTTTTTTTTTTCAATTATTAAACCAACACTATCAGCACTTACAATTCTTAACTAATCAACAATTTAACCATTCATATTTTCTAAATAATGCAAAACAAAGGACAATAAATAAATCTGTAAATCTGCAGGTACAATTTCTTCAGAGTGGAACAAAAGTACACCGTGCTAATATTGTTTTTCTTTTGTATCTCAGAGTTACAATATTTTGAAAACGGTGTCACAGAATAATCCATAGCGCAGATATCATTTTCTTAAGAATCCCAGAACAAGGTATCTGAAATAATGTGATTCAAACTGCACCTACACCTGATAATAGAGCAGGGCTGCTATCAGGCCAGGCCCACATATGTAACAGTTCACAGTTTCTGCCAGGAATGAACTTGTGCCTCTGACGGGAACATTCTAGAGTCCACGCCAAGCACTACCCACTTCCCTGATTGCATAAGGATTCCTGCTTATACACATTGATGCTCCTCCCTCAAATGGTGTTATAAAAACAGTCATCTCTGTCCTGACTAATTATCCCAGATCCCTGCAAGACAGGTAAGTGGGAGGGACAAGATGCTAAGAGCCTTGCAGGAGAAGGAGAAGATTCCCTGTCCCCACAAAAGAGAGGGCTCTGAGAAGCAGCACAGGCTTCCTGGGAAGTTTTCTGAGTGGAAAGAAGAGATGGACTCTTTTTATTCCAGAATCAAGGGAGGAGAGAAATGGAGTGAAAATTAGTACATCCCTAAAGAGTTATTGAAAGTAGAAGGAATGGGGTAGTCCTCCCAGCATGCCCCCTCTTACCATGTTCCTCACCATGACTGGTTGTTCCTCCCTCACAGACAAGATGCTGCCTCGCATGGCCCTCACCAGCCTGTCATGGATGCTGCTTTGCTTCCTGATGATCCTGTCTCAAGTGCAAGGTAAAGATTCCTTGCCTTTAGAGTTGAGTGTCCAGAGCCAACGAACAGAGAAGAGCTCTAGGGTGTCTTGTGTGCTAATGATGAAAAGAGTCCCACACAGAAAAACTGTTCACAACTCATCCATCACCCTGCTGTACTGCAACTCACTAATGATGGACAGTGTCATATCATCCCATTATCAAAATTAAACAGGGTTCTGTTTTATTGGAAATTTTGGCTAGTGGCTTCAGCAAGGAAAGTGTGGGAGTCATTAACGAGCTATAGAGAAAGAGAAGGGCGTGATGAGCCAATGTACAATGTGTCAGCCCTAAAATTGGGGATGTAGGATAATATGAAAAGATAGTAGCATAAAATTAAAAGAAGGCAGTTTCTCATAAAGTAGGCCAATTCTGAGACCAAGATGACACTCAGAGAGAACAGACATTCTGTATTAGGTATCCTGTATTCTGTATAGTCTATATTCTGTATAGTTTGTATACTGGACTTAATCTCAAAAGACAGATCTCATAAATGTTTGCTGTGTTTACCTTTCTGTTGATTTCACCACATTTCTATGGTCTTCTTCTACTCCAGGTGAAGATGCCAAGGAAGATGCACCCTCTTCACGAATCAGCTGCCCCAAGGGCTCCCGAGCTTATGGCTCCTACTGCTATGCCTTGTTTAGGATTTCTAAATCCTGGTATGATGCAGATGTGAGTACTGGAGTACAGAAGTGGAAACAATGGGAATTATATGTCAGTCACAGAAGAAGTGGGTTACAGTTTCCATGGTTCCTTGAGAATCAGAATGAATACTTTGTTTTTCATTCATTAACCCTATTATCTACATTTGGCTGCCATTCACTAATGAAGTCTCAGTCTGTGACTCATTCTGCCTTTCATTTAGCTGGCCTGCCAGAAGAGACCATCAGGACACCTCGTCTCTGTGCTCAGTGGTGCTGAAGCTTCCTTTGTGGCATCGATGGTTAAAAGCAGTGCAAACAGTGGCCAATATGTGTGGATAGGGCTCCATGACCCTACCCAGGTGAGAAGCCCTCTCCTCCCATCAGATTTCTTTCTCATTGATTTTGTTTCCAGCCTCATTCTGCGTTTTTCTGGGAAAAGGCCCAATTATAAGTATAACTCACATTCTGGGGTGCAACTGGGACAAAATAAAATTCATGAGCTCTGTGAAATTCCATGGTCTTTACATGATGTCAATATGAAAACTGATAGTTCTTAGAAAGTTCCTCAATGAGGGTTTGGAAATCTCTTCTGTGATATTTGGGGAGTTTGCCCCATGATTCTGAGAGAACACCAAAAGAGAAGGATATCTGTATTTCTTCATCACAGAATCCATGTGGGGTTTGAGGTTCAGAAAAAAATAACAAAAGCATAACCTGTTTTGTTCATCAAGGGCCTTGTTCATTTTTCTGGGTTTAAACATCTTGAAGTTATCAGCAGGGATGTGTTAATGGCAGGGAGATGGTCAGGTTGCAATCTGAGCAGCATCTGAAAGAGTAGATCAATACCATGAGCCTGGATATGGGCTTCAGCTATTCCCAGAAAGGGATCAGCAAGCAGATCTTCAGTGGCTATTTTTCCCATGGCTGCCCTCTCTCTAGGGCCAAGAATCGAGTGCATGGGAGTGGAGTAATGCTGATGTGATGAATTACCTCAACTGGGAGAGGAATCCTTCCTCAGCCTCTGGTAGCTATTGTGGAAGCCTGTCACGAACCTCAGGTGAGACAGAGCACAATCTTCTCTGAGAACCAGTGGTTCCCTATTCTTCCATTATTATTGATCTGTAATCATCTTTCTTGTCACCTTCCTTTGTTTCTTCTTCCCCGGGGGTGAAACGCTGTTTAAGATGATTAGCATCCTTCATGCACTCTCATTGTATTTTCAAATTGAACCTGCCTCTTACTTTTGTGTGTCTGCAGGTTATCTGAAGTGGAAAGATAATAATTGTGACTTGGAGTTACCCTATGTCTGCAAGTTCAAGCCTTAGAGTACAGAGTGAACACCCTGAGCTCATATGAATCTCACTGTGATTATAAACCCAAGTGTGAAGATAAACAATAGAAATGCACATTTTCCCAACACTCCAAACCTCACTGCCTGTGATTTCCTCCTCCTTGCCCTTCTGTCTCACTTGAGTCTCTACTGTGTGCACTGTGGACTGAGTTCTCAAAGCATAAAAATAAAATATATATCAGACTCATACCTGCTTGTGTTCTACTCATTTGGTAAATGAATAATATATGTTAGCTAAAGGAAAGATATTAGCAGAGTTAAATTTTAAAGGAGACTCCATTATGCTGGGGAAGGGAAGGACATGTTCTTCAGCAGTATAACCACAGGAAGTGTTTTCACGCTCCTATAGTGTATCCCCCATGTCCCTGTAAGGAGTTACAACTAACGCTCTTGGATCACATGCACACACACACATGCAAAGGGATAAATATGTAAATAGAAAAGTATTAAAATAGGAAGAAGGAAATAGATCACCTATAATGGACGGAGATGAGGAATGAGGACTTCATATAAATTACATGGCATACCTATGTAAAAGGGTCATAATTAAGAACACGTGCATGTCTAGATGACTTTAGAAAGATCATTTGTTAAAAAAGAAAAGGATGAAGAAATATAATCCTTAGTATTATTAGAGAAGATACTGGAATAATTATTTCAAATTTCACAAATTCCAATTTCAGGATATAGAACATTATCAAGAGTCAAGAGAAGCATTTGAAAGACTTAAACATGCTCAGTTCTTTATGAGCCTGTGTCTGAAAACAGAAAAGCAAATTAATGAGGCAATAACATTCAGAACTACAGTAGAAATGAAAAAAAAATCTACTACAGGTCTTTACCTATGGCAGGGCTGCTTATGTAAATGCACTGTAACTTGCTAACATACTAGTTCAAAACGATCTACTTCCTCTAGCCTATCAAGCACTATAAAATAGGAAAATAGGGCGTGCTGTAATGTATTTGTTTTCTTCAATAACCCAAGGTTATAATATGTTGAAGTGGTGTCAAAGCACAGCTATCATATTCTCAAGATTCCCAGAACAAGGTATCTGAGAGAAGATGGTGAAAGTTCAAACTGCACTCACACCTGATGATAGAGCAGGGCTGCTAACAGAACAGGGCCACATATGTAAAAGTTCAAAGTTTGAGAAGAATGAAAGATAAAATTAAAAATTAAAAAAAAGTTTCTCATGAAGTAGGTCATTTACAAGACCAAGATGTAGAGGGTATTCTTAGGGAGAAAGGGTTTTCTGTATTCTGTGTAGTCTGTATTTTGATAGTCTGTATTCTGGACTTATTCTCAAAGGAAATGTATCATGCACCATTGCTAGGTTGGTCTCCTATATATTTCACTACACTACTGTTATCACCTTTCACTCCAGGTGAATGAGTTTGCGCCCTCTTCACACATCAGCTGCCCCAAGGGCTCCCAATCCTATGGTTCCTATTGTTATGCCTTGTTTAGACTACCTAAATCCTGGTTGGATGCAGATGCCGGTACTGGAGGGTGCCAAGGAGGAAACAATGGGGAGTACTTGTCAGTCACAGAAGAAATGGGATCTAGTGGGCACGGTTTCTTGAGAATCCGAATGAATGCTATTTTACATTTGGTGTCCATGCCATCTTCATTTGCTGCCATTCACTAGTGAAGTCTCAGTCTGTGACTTATTCTGACTCTCACTTAGCTAGATTGTCAGAAGAGACCCTCAGGATACCTCGTCTCTGTGGTCAGTGGTGCTGAACCTTCCTTCATAGCCTCCTTGATTGAAATCAGTTTAAACATTGACTCAGACATTTGGATTGGGCTCTTTGGCCCTATACAGGTCAGAAGTTCTCTCCTCCCATCAGATTTCTTTCTCAGTGATTTTGTTTCCAGTCTCATTCTCTGTGTTGCTATGAGAAAAAGCCTAATTATAAGTAGAACTCACATTCTAGGGTGCAACTGGGACAAAATAAAATTCATGAGCTCTGTGAAATTCCATGGTCTTTACATGATGTCAATATGACAACTGAGAGCTCTTAGAAAGTTCCTCAATGAGGGTTTGGAAATCTCTTCTGTGATATTTGGGGAGTTTGCCCCATGATTCTGAGAGAACACCAAAAGAGAAGGATATCTGTATTTCTTCATCACAGAATCCATGTGGGGTTTGAGGTTCAAAAAAAATTAACAAAAGCATAACCTGTTTTGTTCATCAAGGGCCATGTTCATTTTTCTGGGTTTAAACATCTTGAAGTTATCAGCAGGGATGTGTTAATGGCAGGGAGATGGTCAGGTTGCAATCTGGGCAGCATCTGAAAGAGTAGATCAATACCATGAGCCTGGATGGGCTTCAGCTATTCCCAGAAAGGGATCAGCAAGCAGATTTTCAGGGGCTGTTCTTTTCATATGGCTCCCTTCTCTCTAGGGCCAAGAACCCAACAGAGTTGGATAGGCGTAGACTAATGCTGATATGATGAATTACTTCAACTGGGAAAGGAATCCTTGCTCTGCCTCTGGTGGATACTGTGGAAGTCTGCCACAAAACTTGGGTAAGACAGAGCACAGTCCTGTCTGAAAACCAGTGGTTTCTGACTCCTACATTATTCTTGAACTCTCATCTTCTTTCACTGGCCCTTTTTGTTCTCCTTCCTCTGTAGTGAAACACTGGTAAACTTGACAGATATGCCCTAACATCTTTACCAGTGTTCTTGATGCACCTTTATTGTATTTTCATATTGAACCTGCCTTTTATTTTTGTATGTCTGCAGGATATCTGATGTGCAGAAAAAAATCACTGTGACTTGGAGTTACCCTATATCTTCAAATTCAATGCCTAGCGTACAGAGTGAACACCCTGAGTGCATATGTGCTTCACCATGGTCAAGAAGCCAAGTGTAAGATCAAAAACAGAAGTACACATTCCCCCAAAAGTCCAAACTAGGCCATTTGTGATTTCCTCCTCCTCTGCCCTTTCCACTCTCTCATTTGAGTTTCCTCTGTGTGTACTGTGTACTAAGTTATAAAAAGCAAAAGGATAAAATACAAAACAGACTCTTATCTACTTGTGCTCTCCCCATTTAGTAAATGAATAATATGTATTAGTATATGCAATATATCATATATTATATATGTATATTAATATATTAATACATAATATTACATATATATAAGTTAAAGGAAAGACATTTTAGCAGAGTTAAATTTTTGAGAAGACCTCATTATGCTGGGAAGGGAGAGACATTTTCTTCAGTAGTATAACCACGAGAAGTGTTTTTACGCTTCTATAATGTATCTCTCATGCCCTTGTAAGGAATTCTAAATAAACCTATTGAATCACACACTCACACACCTACTCACACACACTTACTCTCCCCCACACAAAGGCAGACTATAATAGAAGAGAGTTAATAGGGAGGAGGAAATGGATCAATGATAGTGGGAGAAGATAAGGAATGTGGACATCATACAAATTACATGGCATACTTATGTGAAAGTGTAGTGATTCGCAATGTATGTGTATATGTGTCTCTATACGAGTGTAAATACAAATGTGTCAGTTATGAAAATAAAAGGACGGAGTAAAACAAGTCATATTGTTATTAGAAAAAGTACCGGGTTAATTATTTCAAATTTCACAAAATCTTTATTTTAGAAAACAGAACATTATTGAGAATTACGAGAAGTATTTGAAATACTTAGACATGCCCAGTTCTTTATAAGCCTGTGCCTGAGAAGAGAAGAGAACAACAAATCAATGAGGCAATAACTTTCAGAACTATAGTAGAAATAAAAAATCAACATCAGATCTTTGACTTATGGCGGTGATGCTTCTGCTAAATGCCCTGTAACTTACCAGCATAGTAGTGCAAAATGATTTTGCTTCCTCTAGCTTATTAAACACCCTAGATTAGTAAGACAGGGTGTACTTTGAAGTAAGTATTATTTCCTGTTTCATAGTTGCTTGCCACTACTAGTCATTCGTGGAGTATCACAGGCTATACAATCAAGGAAAATATTTCATTTGTACTTCCAAATGAACACATGAGCTTTTAAATCTTTATAAAGTCAAACCATCTTAATATTATACTTAATATTTATAATTAATTATTATAAGTAGGGGCAATGCATACCTCAAAAGGTTTTATTTTGGTAATTGATAGATCAGCAGCCAAAATATTTGGAGTGAAAAAATTGACTTAATTGGTAAAAATGGTCAGCTTAATCTGCTTGGCATTTAGTGAATATCCAAGCCAGTTTTGATATGGTGGCACATACTAATAATCTCAGTATTTAGGAGACTGAGATAGGAGGGTTAATGCACGGCTTATCTAGGATATGTAGAAAATCATAAAACAATCTTAATTACAATGTAAGACCCGTAAAGAAAGAGTATTTTATCAAGTTGTACATTCTTCTCAAGTTCAAATGGAATAGTTACCAAGAAAGGTGACAGTACAAATAAATATGAAAGTGGATAAATGATACAAAATATTTTTTATCAAGTCCCAATGGAAGCAAACTTCAAGCCAAAAGCAGAAGCATGTTACTATAGTCTCAGTATTTTGGGAGAGGAAATGAGACACTTCTAACTAATACCTGGAAAAGAGAAGTCACAGGAGAGCTTAAAACAGTGTGAAAAAAAATAAAGACACAGCATGTTAAGACATAAAGTGTACTTCTCACCCACTACTTAGGGAGCAACTGGTAACATTAGATGAATGCATTAGGAATGAACAAATCTCTAAAACCTACAATCTAGTGTTTCTCAGTACTAATGATGTGATACTTTAATACAGTTCCTCATGCAGTGGTGACCACAACCAGAAAATTATTTTTGTTTCTACTTCGTAACTGTACCTTTGCTATTTTTATGAATCATAGTATAAATTATCTGTTTTATGATGGTCTTATGTGATCCAATGAAAGGATCCTTTGACCTCCAGATTGGTTACAAGTCACAGGTTGAGAACCACTGTGAGTATAAGTCAAGCTAATTCTGAGAAAACTAAATCTGATTAGGCCTGCTAGAGAGTGAGTGTGCCTTCAAGCATTTGAATGCAGAACCACAGATCCAGGGTTCCTCCACAATAGAAACCAAACATCTGATCCCTCCTACCAACATACCCACTGTGGAGAACACAGGGATTCTTGGAACAGCATTCTCAACATTGATGCCCCTGTTCTGTGGGTCTACCAGTAAAGTCTAGGCAAATAATTCCTTGAGCCCAGACAGATCTGAATACTAGGAGGACAGTATAACAGGCATGTATGTAGTTCACTAAGGAATTCACCACATGCAAATTGCACCCACAAACAGCGTGAGCACCCGCACCCTGTCCTGTACTTAAGCTCCACATTCCAGGCATCTACTAGCTTTAGCACCCTGTCCTTCAAGACAAACTTCTGCACAGACTGCCTTGCTTGCTTGCCTGCACTTGTGCACCTGCGCATGCAAACTTCGTCTCTTAGCTACAGCTGAAACACCAGCATCCACTCTCCAATGGTGGATGTCTCTCATCTTCCTGAAGAATACTCCAGACACCAGAAAAAGATGGACACAGTCTGAAGTACAGACTCCAGGAACAAAGAGCAAAGGTTACAGATAAGCAAATGGCTAGAGGTCGGTATAAGAACCCCCCCCCCAAAAAAAAAATCAGGACACCCTGGCCTTATCAGCAACTCCCAAAATCAATGGATATTTTAATTCATTGGAAACACAAGAAAATGATTTTAAAGCTATGCTTATCCACTTATTAGAGGCACATACAGAGGAAACAAACAAACAAACAACAACAACAACAACAAAAACATCTCCAAGAAAGCACCACACAAATGCAGGCAAATAAAGAGGAAACAAACAAAGCTCTCAAAGAATTACAGGCAAATAAAGCCAAACAAATAGAGACACAAGTAATAGGTACAATTAGTGGCATAGAGAGATGAAACAAACAAACAAAAAAATAGAGGCCATCAGGGAAAGTCAGGAATCCACATTCAAACAGATGAAGGAAATGGTGCAAGATACAAAAACATAATTAGAATCAGTAAAGAAAACACAGAGAAAAACCCTGGAGCTGTAGAATTTAGAGAAAAGATCAGGAACCACAAAAGTAAGCATCACCAATAGAACACAAGAGATGGGAGAGGGGATCTCAGACAATGAAGATACACTTGCAAAAATTGATACATCTCTCACAGAAAAAGTAAAATCAGAAAAGTTACAAACACAAAACATCCAAGAAATCAAGGACAACATGAAAAGAGGAAATTTTGGAATAATAAGAATAGACAAAAAAGAAGATTCCAGGCTCCAAGGTTCAGAAAATATTTTCAAGAAAATTATTGACAAAAAATTCCCAGCTTAAAGAAAGAGATGTCCATAAGCATCCAAGAAGCCTACAGAAAACCAAATAGACTAGAAAAGAAAAGAAACTCCTTAGGTCACATACTAGTCAAAACCCTAAATCTGCAGAACAATGGAAAAATATTAAAAGCATCAAGGGAAAAAGGCCAAATACCTATCAGAATCACACCAGAATTCTCAACAGAAAATATGAAAGCCAGAAGGACCTGGCCAGAAGTCATGCAGATTCTAAGGGACCACAGATGCCAACGCAGACTGTTATACCCAGCAAAGTTTTCAATTAACGTAGATGGAGAAAACAAAACATTCCATGAAAAACTTAAACATAATCTACACAGCAAACCAGCACTACAGAAGATACTAGAAGGAAAGGTCCAAACCAATGAAAACAACTACACCCAAGAAAACACAGGATATAGATAACTTCACAACAACAACAACAACAAAAATAAAAGAAAACAAGCATTGAAACACAATAACACCACCAATTCCATAATAAAAGAAATTAACATTCATTGGTCATTAGTATCTCTCAACATGAAAGGACTCAGCTCTCCAATAAGACACAGACTAACAGAGTGGTTGTGGAAACAGGTTCCAACATTCTGCTGCATCCAAGAAACACACCTCTGCAACAAAGATAAATACTACCTCATAGTAAATGTATAAAAAACATTTTTCAAGCAAATTGACCCAGAAAACAAGCCAGGGTAGTGATACCAATCTCTAATTAAATAGACTTTCAACCAAAATTAATCAAAAAAGATGAGGAGGGGCACTTCATTCTCATCAAAGAAAAAAAATGCTGCAGGAGGACATCATAATTCTGAACATCTATGCCCCAAATACAAGAGCACCTATGTTTGTAAATGAAACATTATTAAAGATTAAATGTCTACTTGATCCCAACACCTTAATAGTGGAAAACTTCAAGACTCCACTCTCACCAAGGGAGAGATCATCTAGACAGCAACTAAATGGAGAAATAATGACACTTATAGAGGTTCTAAATCACATGGACCTAACAGATGTCTACAGAACTTTTCACCCAAACTCAAAAGAATATACCTTCTTTTCAAAACCTCATGGAATCTTCACAAAAATTGACCACATAGTTGGGCACAAATTAAGTCTCAACAGATAAAAGAACATCAAAATAACACCTTGTATCCTATCAGACTACTATGCCTAAAACTAGCCCTCATCAACAACAGAAATAACAAAAAGCCTAATACATATGGGAACTAAAAATTGTCGACTCAATGACAGCTTGGTCAGTGAAGAAATGAAAAAAAATTAGAGACTTCGTAAAATTCAATGAAAATGAAGTCACAACTTACCCAAATTTATGGGACACAATAAAAGCAGTACTAAGAGGAAAGTTCATAGTACTATGTGCCTCCAGAAAGAAGTTTGAAATATCTCATACAAACAACTTAATGGCACACCTAAATGCTCTAGAAAAAGAAGATGAAAAAGAAGAAGTCACACTCAAGATGAGTAGATAATTGGAAATAATCAAACTTAGAGCTGAAATCAATTAATTAGAAATAAAGAAAACAATTAAAATAATCAATGAGACCAAGAGCTGGTTCTTTGAGAAAACCAATAAGAAAGACAAAATCGTAGCCAAATTAACTAACAGACAGAGAGAAACTATCCAAATCAGCAAAATCAGAAATGAAATGGGGGACATAACAACAGACACTGAGGAAATCCAATCATTAGCTCTTACTACAAAAGCCTATATACCACAAAATTTGAAAATGTAAATGAACCATAAATTGTCTTCATAGATTCCATTTACCAAAGTTAAATCAAGATCAGGTAAATAGATTGAGTATTCCTACGTCCCCAAGGAAATAAAAGCAGTCATCAAAAGTCTCCCTTCCACACAAAGCCCAAGGCCAGATGATTTCAGTGCAGAATTCTACCAGACCTTCCAAGAACTAACTCAATTTTCTTCAAAGTATTCCACAAAAATAGAAACAGAAGGAACATTACCGAATTCATTTTATGAGTCCATAGTCACCTTGATACCTAAACAACACACAGACCCAACAAAAAAAGAGAACTTCAGACCTATCTCTTCTATGAATATTGATTCAAAAATACTTAATAAAATACTGGCAAACTGAATCCAAGAACACATAAAAAATCATCCACCATGACCAAGTAGGCTTCATTCGAGGCATGCAGGTGTGATTCAATGTAATGTACCATATGAGCAAACTGAAGGAGAAAAACAACATGATCTTCTCCTTAGATGCCAAAAAAGCATTTGACAAATTTCAATAGTCATTCATGTTTAAAGTCTTGGAGAGACTTTAGGCACACACCTAAACATAGTAAAGGCAATATAGAGTAAACCTATAGCCAACATCAAACTAAACAGAGAGAAACATAAATCAACCTCACTGAAATCAGGAGCAAGGCGAGGTTGTCCTCTCTCTACATATCTCTTCAACATGGTACTTGAAGACCAAGCTAGAACAATAAGACAAGTAAAGGAGATCAAGGAGATACAAATCAGAAAGGAAGAAGTCAAAGTATCACTATTTGCAGATGATGTATATATATGAGTGCCCTCAAAAATTCAACCGGAGAACTCCTTCAGCTTATAAACAACTTCAGCACAGTGACTACATATAAAATTAACTCAAAATCAGTAGCCCTCCTATATACAAAAGAAAAATGGGCTGAGAAAGAAATTAGGGAAATAACCCCCATAACAATAGCCATAAATAAGTACCTTGGGATGACTCTAACCAAGCAAGTGAAATAACTGTTTGAAAAAAAAAAACTTCAAGTCTCTGAAGAAAGAAATTGAAGAAGATATCAAAAGGTGGCAAGATCTCTGGTGCTCTTGGATTGGTAGGATTGACATAGTGAAAATAAAATGGCCATCCTGCCAAAACCAATCTACAGTTCAATGCAATTCCCATCAAAATACCAACACAATTTTTTTACAGATCTTGAAAGAACAATTCTCAACTCTTTATGGAAAAATAGAAAACCCCAAAGAGCCAAAACAGTCTTGTAAAACAACAGATTGTCGGAGGTATCTCCATCCCTGAACTCAAGCTCTACTACAGAGCAATAGTAATAAATAAAAGGCACAGTGCTGGCATAGAAACAGAAGGTGCATCAATGGAATCAATAGAGGACCCCTAAATAAACTTGACACACCTACAGATACTTGATTTTTGACAAGAAGCCAAAAACCATACAATGGAAAAAAGACAGCATGATGCTGCTCTTACTGGATGTCCACATGTACAAAAAGGCAAATAGATCCATATTTATCACTCTGCACAAAACTAATGTCCAAGTGGATCAAAGTCTTCAATGTAAAACTTAGACACGCTAGGTCTGTTAGAAGAGATTTGAACTCATTACCACAGGAGACAACTTCCTGTACAAAACATCAACAGCACAGGCTCTAAGATCAACAATCAATAAATGGGGCCTGCTGAAACTGAAAAACTTCTGTAAGCAAAGAACACTGTCATCAAAACAAAACCAGTCTATAGACTGGGAAAGGATCTTCACCAACCCTTTATCTGACAGAGAGCTAATATACAGAATATATTAAAAACTCAAGAAGTTAAAAAGCAACAAATCTGATAGCCCAGGATCAGATGGAAGGGGAGGAGGACATCTCCTATCAGTGGACTGGAGGAGGGGCATAGGAGAAGAAGAACGAGGGAGGGTGGTATTGGCAGGTGATGAGGGAGATGGCCACACCTGGGATACAAAGTGAGTAAACTGTAATTAATAAAAAATATTAAAAATGAAGCTGAAAAAATGCAGCAAATCAAGTAACCCAACTAAAAATGGGGTACAAAGCTAAACAGAGAATTCTCTAGAGAAATATTGAATGGCAGAGAAACATATGAAAAATATGTTCAATGTCCTTAGTCATCACAGAAATGCAAAATGAAAAGAACCCTGAGATTTCACCTTACTTCCATCAGAACGGCTAATCTAAAAAACTCAAGTGACAATACATGCTGGAGAGGATGTGGAGAAAGGGGAAACCTCCTCCATTGCTAGTGGGAATTTAAACTTGTACAACTCGTTCGGAAATCATTCTGGCACTTTCTCAGACAATTAAGAATAGTGCTTCCTCAAGATCCAGCTATACCACTCCTAGGCATGTATCCAAAATATGCTCAAGTCCACAACAAGGACATTTGCTGAACCATGTTGATAGCAGCTTTTTTTGTAATAGCCAGAACTTGGAAACATCCCAGATGTCCCTCAACCTAGGAATGAATACAGAAAATGTGGTACATTTACACAATGGAATACTACTCAGCCATTAAAAACAAGGTAATCATTACATTTGCAAGCAACTTGTGGAAACTAGAAAAGATCATCCTGAGTGAGCTATCCCAAAAGTAGACACACATGGCATATACTTACTTATAATCCGTTAGGCATATAATATAGGATAAACATACTAAAAATCTGTACACCTAAAAAACTAAGCAAGAAGAGGGACCCTGGGTAAGATGATCAATCTTCACTCTGAAAGGCAAATAGGATGGACATCAGAAGAAGGAGAAAACAGGAAACAGGACAAAAGCCTACCACAGAGGGCCTCTGAAAGACTCTACCTTGCAGATTATTAAAGCAGATGCTGAGTCTCATAGCCAAACTTTGGTCAGAGTGCAGGGAATCTCACAGAAAGGGAGATAAAAAGACCTGGAGGGGGCAAGAGCTCCACAAAAAGAGCAGCATATCCAAGGAAGCTGGGCCCAGGATTCTTTGCTGAGACTGATACTCCAACCAAGGATCATGCATGGAGATAACCTAGAACCCCTGTACAGATGTAGCCCCTGGCAACTCAGTCTCCAAGTGGTTTTCCTAGTAATGGGAACAGGGGCTGTCTCTGACATGAACTGATTGGCCTGCTCTTTGATCACCTACCCCTGAAGAGGGAGCAGCCTTACCAGGCCACAGAGGAAGACAATGCATCCAGTGTTGATGAGATCTGATAGGCTAGGGTCAAATGGAAGATGAGGAGAATCTTCCCTACTAGTGGACTTAGAGAGGCACATGGGAGGAGATGATGGAGGGAGGGTGGAATTGAAAGGGAATGTGGGAGGGGCTACAGTTGGTGTAAAAAGCGAATAACCTCTAATAAAAATACAAACAAAAATATTTGAAAAGATTATCTTGTCACAGATAAACCTGGCCTTGGCATTCAATTTATGCCTGTTTACCCCTACAAAGAAAAATAAGTACAGTAGTTTCTTAATATGACATAGGGGAAATAGTTGTCATTTGAAGGAAAATAGTTCATTTTGGAGGAAATGCATCTAATTAGTACACACATGGTGAACATGCAGACAATTGTAGCACATATACACATAACTTAAAAGACAACAGATGAAAATAAGGAAGAGAGAGAAGAAGGGTGGAAAGAAAGAAGCATAATAGATACTGAAATGTGTCACAGATTTTTTTTATGCCCCAACTTCCTATCGAATTCCCAGTAAGGGGCTCAGGGCAGAGTCAGATTTTCTTTGTGTTTCTATAATGCCTATTTGTCAGGAGACAGAAGATGATGGGCTTGGGTAAAAAAGAGGGGATAACATATGGTGTTAATCTGCTGATTACAAGCAAGACTCACTCAGAGAAGACAGAAGATTTCATTAAAGCACATAATAGTTTACCATGAAAACAACAAGAAGTGATGGAGCATATGCTTGTGACTTGCAAAAACTGCTTTTAAACACAATGTGCCCATGCTAGCAGCTTACTAAATGTAGTATGTCACCATTTAAATTTCTGGCATACTTTTACCCCTCCACCCATATCAGCAGGGCTCTGCAGTCTATATCCCATCGGCTTTTCCACACAGCAGTGCAATCCGCCCCCCTTAAGTGAAACTCAGGAAGGCTCACCAACGCAGAGAAGCCCATGGGATCTCCATGGGATCCCAGCCATTTTCTGGATCTCAGTAGGGAGTATGAACAGCTGGCACAATATTCAAGCCAGCTCCAAGCTAACTGCCCCCCAAACCATGAAGCTCCAAATGAACTGTCCTCTAGTGTGGGAAGCAGCAGTAGTTGAAAGTGTTTCAAAGGAGATACAAGCTGTTTATTGTTCCTTAGGTCAGAAAGTATCCATACCCCACTGCCAAGTTTCTAGGGTGTTTGGAAGACTTTCAGGTAGAAAACTGGTTGGTGTGTTGAATAAAAGCCACTGGCACTTTACTCTCAGGAAACCCTGTTACTGTTTTCTTAACATTTTTATCTTTCTATCACTCTGCTTCTCCTAGTATAAATTCCCTTCAGATTTTTCTTGGAATAATAGCAAGACCATCATGTATCTTTTTTTTTTCCCATCCTTGCCTCTCCCTCCACCCCTCCCCCTGCCCATCCCATGGACACAGATAATCCAAGAACAACATGTTTACTGCTGATCCATGTACTGTACTTGTGCGGCACATTCCTCTATAGGAAGACATTGTTGCTGCAATCTGGCTAGAAATCCGCTGAGACAATGCCAGCATTCTAGATAAAAGATGGTTGCTGAGACAAGAGGCTAGAGCATCTAGCCTTTCAGGGATCATGTCAACAAATGCTTTCAGACAAAAAGTCTTTAAGTGTCCCAATCTTAGTAACAGTTCTATGAAGTATTACCTCGGAGGAAGTAAGTCCTGGGTAGGGAATTTGCCAGCTCCCAGGCACATCCCCAGGGTGTGTGGGGAAGACGCAGGTATTGAAAATTTTCATGGCTTTGACCCAACCATGAGGGCTTAGAGGTCTCCTCAGGCCAACTCATTCCACAGGTGAAAGAGCAAGGCCAATCCCTCTTTTGTGACATTTACTTTGCTCCCTTTTAGCATCTTTAAATTTTTATCCCTTTGACTCAAGGTTTATCCTTTGCACAAGGCAACTATTCTGTCATAGACTTACATGAGGCTCACACTTCAGCTTTCCCTGACTTTGAAGTTGTTTTTCCATTTTTCCTCTGTGTGTATCCTCTCCCAGGTCTCAGAATACCTGATGTGCTGAACAGACATAATCTGAAAGGCTTGCAGTGTTCCTTGGCCAGCCACGAGTAACGAGCAGGCAGGAAGAACGGTGCCTTTGAAGTTAACCGTCAGTGCCACATAAAGTATTCATCTGGTTTTTTGGTTTCTTTCTTCTTTTTCTTTTTTAAATTTGGAGTCAGGATCTTACCTGTAGCCCAGGTTGACCTTGGACTGGACTTGAACTGTTTGCTTCTTCTGCTTGCACAGCTAGCAACTCTATCTCGTTCAATTACCTAAAATTCTAATCACAGTGGGCTGAGTCCTCTTTACAGCTCAGATGCCCTTGTACTGGACAAAGTAGAGGGGTTACCCAAGTTCCTTCAAACAGAAATGAACCAGGCATCATCTTCAGAATCTCTTTCCACGACTGCTGAGCCCCTTTCTGAGTGATAGTCTCTGCGGTAGCGGTCTCATTGAAGGATTCTGGGAAATGAGACTGTTTTGTGATTCAAAGGTTCATCATGGGTATGAACAAGAGAAAACATCTATAATAGTTTACTTCCTTTAAGCCTAATCTCTCTTACAGGATTTCTTTCTTGCATCCTCCCAACAGTTCCCAGCCCCTAGCTATCATCAGCACCAGTGCTGGGACAATTCTAAGCAATGTTTTGGAAAATACTGCCTCTGCCTTATTTCTTAGCTTTGGAAACATTTGCCTTCAACGGTCTTTCTCTGGAACATGTACATTTTTCTTTTTTTAAATATATTTTTTAATAAATTTATTTATTTTTATATCAATCACAGGTTAGGTTTTTTTGCATCCCATGCGCAGCCCCATCCCTCACTCCCTCCCACCCTCCGAACCCTCCCTCATCTCCTCCCTGCCCCCTCCAAGTCCACCAAGAGGGGAGGATCTCCTCCCCTTCCATCTGACCCCAGATCATCTTGTCTCCTCAGGGCTGGCTGCAATGTCCTCCCCTGGGATCTAGCCAGGCTGTTACTCCCTGGCATGTATGGGGGAGGGTCGAAGAGTCAGCCATCAAGCTCAAGACTGAAACAGCCCCTGTTTCCCTTACTAGGGTCTTCAGTTCACCAATGAGTTA
>CM053761.1:60117455-60142306 GCA_028658305.1 Pachyuromys duprasi
TTTTAATTGCTGAATAGTATTCCATTGTGTAAAAGTACCACAATTTCTGTATCCATTCCTCAACTGAGGGACATCTGGGTTGTTTCCAGGTTCTGGCTATTACAAATAAAGCAGCCACGAACATGGTTGAGCAAATGTCCTGAAACTTGCCATCTCAGTTTTCTACTATAAGCCTTCTGGGGGAAATAGTTAACCCTTTTATCTCGGAACATGGAATGAGATAAATTTCAAGGTGTTCTCTTCTCAACTTTCGTGTTGTTGGTCAATGAGCTATTTAAATGACTACAATTTAATCACTGAATACACAGGTGTTTGATCCAGTGTGGAGATGAATTTCAGTTCTGCCAATTCAGTACTACACTCTGCAAATGCCGTTCTCTGTGTCAGCTTTGCTCTTTCTCTTTTAATGATAACCATTCTGGCAGCAGTGAGATGGCATCTTAACGTACTTTGCTTTGCGTTTATCCAAAGCTCAGGGATGTTGCACATTATTTAATGTATCTATTGGCCATTGCACCTGGTCCTTTGCAAAGAGTGTCTGTGTTTTTCACTTGTCTGTTTATGGATTGAATTTTTAGCATTTCTGGGGTTTAATTCAGATATTTATATATTTTAGATATTAATTCACTGTCAGGTGCCTGAATGGTAAATTTTTGTTCTGTTATTTTAGCCTTTGTCTCGGTCTATTAAATGATTCCTTTGCCTCACAGAATTTGGAAATAATTCCAAAATTGACAAGTGGCATTGATGAAATTGAAACGTTTCTAGAAAGTGTATTGCCCTTAATGCAACATCTTTCCCCAAAGTTTACCCAAAAATTTGCACATGTCACCTACATATGAACTTAAGTCCTTTAATACAGTAATGAGTGGGATAGAACTTAAATTACACTAAAACTTTCACAAGTCTTCATTATTCTCTAGTGAAAACTCTCTTTCCTTTCTTGGCTACTTCATCTTCCATTTACACAAGTTCCTGGAAGGTGTTTTCTTGCTCCCTGTGCATCTAAGGGTCATGGGAATTTGACACCTGGGGAAATTTAAAACACAAGGGAAATTCAGCTCTGTCTGGAGGTTTTTTTTCTGTCTATGGCTATCTTACTTTGTGCAATATCAGTCTCTACCTAAAAAATCATCTCACTGTGCCAGATTATCCCCAGGCCAATACATCTATGTGCTTCTCAGTACCCTTGGCTGCCTTGAACAGTCTGTTTCCCTTGGTTGTTTTGCCAGACATTGATTGGAAACTTATTGTTGCTCTCCCCCTCTGCTGCTATGTGAAGGACTTTCTCCTACTACCCTGGTAACTATTCAAACTAGACCATAACTAAAATAATATAAACAAGGTTATTTATATGGACCACAAGTAAGATTGTAAACAGGATATCTAAAGCTTCATCCCACGTCTATGCCCTTTTCTTTTTTATATTAATTAAGGTTTATTCATTTTGTATCCCTGCTGTAGCCCCCTCCCTACTCCTTTCCCAATCCCACCCTCCTTCCTTCATCTCCTCCTATGCCCCTGTCCAAGTCCACAGATAGAGGAGTTCCTCCTCCTCTTCCATCTGACCCTAGCTTATCTGGTCTCATATAAACTGGCATCATTGTCTTCCTCTGTGGCCTGGCAAGGCTGCTCCCCCATCCAGGGGAGGCAGTCAAAGAGCTAGCCACTTAGTTCATGTCACAGTTCATGTGAGAGACAGTCCATGTTCCTATTACTAGGGAAAACACTTGGATACTGAGCTGCCGTGGGCTACATCCAAGCAGGAATTCTCGGTTATCTCCATGAATGGTCCTTGTTTGGAGTATCTGTCTCAGAAAATACCCCTGTGCCCAGATATTATGGTTCTTTTGCAATCCTTGTGGAGCTCCTATCTCCTTTCTTTCTTTCTTTCTTTCTTTCTTTCTTTCTTTCTTTCTTTCTTTCTTTCTTTCTCACTCTTCTTTCAGAAGATTTACTGCACTCTGCACAAAATTTGTCTGTGAGCATCATCATCTGATTTCATACTCTGCTGTGTACTCTTTCAGAAGCCTTCTGTGGTAAGCTCCTGTCTTGCTGCCTGTTTTCTTCCTCTTCTGACATCCATCCCTTTTGCCTTTCTGAGGATTGATCATCTTACCTAGGGTCCTCCTTCTACCTCACCTTCTTTAGGTGTACAGATTTTGTAGATTTATCCTATATTATATATCTAGTATCCACTTATAAGTGAGCATACACTGTGTGTGTCTTTCTTTTTCTTGGACACCTAACTCAGGATGATGTTTTCTAGTCCCCACCATTTGTCTGCAAATTTCATGATTTCCTTGTTTATAATTGCTGAATAGTATTCCATTGTGTAAATGTACCACAATTTCTGTATCCATTCCACCTTTGAAGGGCATCTGGGTTGTTTCCAGGTTCTGGCTATTAGGAATGAAGCTGTTATGAACATGGTTGAACAAATATCCTTGTTGTGTACTTGAGCATATTTTGGATATATGCCTTGGAGTGGTATAGCTGGATCTTGAGGAAGCAGTATTCCTAATTGTCTGAGAAAGTGCCAAATTGATTTCCAAAGTGTTTGTACAAGTTTATATTCCTATCATCAATGGTGGAGGGCTCCCCTTTCTCCACAATCTTGCCCACTTGTATTGTCACTTGAGTTTTTTTATATATAAATATTTTAATTAAACTTTTATTTTTATATTAGTTGCAGTTTATTTACTTTGTATCCCAGCTGTAGCCTCCTCCCTTATTCCCTCCTAATCCCACCCTCTCTCCCTCATCTCCTCCCTGCTCCTCTCTAAGTCCAATGATCTGGAAGGTTCTCCTCCCCTTTCCTCTGAACCTAGCTTAAAAGGTGTCATCAGGATTGGCTGCAATGTCCTCCTCTGTGGCTTAGCAAGGCTGCTATTCCCTCGGGGGTGGGGGTAGGTCAAAGAGCCAGCCACTAAGTTCATGTCAGGGACAGTCCCTGTTCTGTTACCCACATGTGTACTGAGCTGCCATGGGCTATGTCTGAGCAGGGGTTCTAGGTTATATAGATGCATGGTTCTTGGTCAGAAAATAAGTCTCAGAAAAGACCCCTCTATCCAGGTATGTTTGGTCTTTTTGGAGCTCTTGTCCTCTTCAGATCTTACTAACTCCCCCTTCTTTCATATGATTAGCTGCACTCTGCCCAAGGATTGGTTAAGAGTCTCAGCATCTGCTTTGATACATTACTAGGTAGAGTCTTTCAGAGGCCCTCTATGCTAGACTCCTGTCCTGATTCTTGTTTTCTCCTACTTCCAAGGTCCATCCCATTTGTCTTTGTAAGGATTGATCATCTTACCCCAGGTTCTCCTTCTTGTTCAGCTTCTTTAGGTGTATAAATGTTACTATGTTTATCCTATCTTATAGGTCTAGTATCCACTTAAAAGTGAGTATATATCATGTGTGTCTTTCTGCTTCTGGGATACCTCACTCAGGATGATCTTTTCTAGATCAAAAATCAAGTATCCTTAAGTATGTGGATTTATTTCTGGGCCTTATGTTTGATTCCGTTGATCTGCAATTCTGTTTATATGCCAATACCATGCAGTGTTTATTACTATTGCTCTGCATTACAGCTTGAGATCAGGGATTGAGATACCTCCAGATACCTGTTGTTTTACAGGATCATTTTGGCAATTTGGTTTTTGTTTGTTTGTTTGTTTTGTTTTGTTTTTTCATAAGAAGTTGAGAATTTTTCTTTCAAAGTCTGTGAAAAATTGTGTTGGTATTTTGACGGGAACTGCATTGAATTTGTAGATCACTTTTTGAAGGATGTCCATTTTCACTATGTTAATCCTATTGAGCCATGATTACAAGAGATCTTCCCATCTTCTGACTTCTTCAGTTTCTTTCTTCAGAGACTTGAAGTTTTTTTTTTTTCAACAAGTCTTTCACATGCTTAGTTAGAGTCACTCCAAGGTACTTTATGTTATTAGTGGCTATTGTGAAGGGTGTTGGTTCCCTAATTTCTATCTCAGTCCTTTTGTCTTCAGTGTACAGGAGGGCTTCTGATTTTCTTGAGTTAATTATGTATCCAGTCACTTTGCTGAAGGTGTTTATAAGTTAAAGGAGTTCTCTGGTTGAATTTTGGGGGTCACTCAGGTGTACTATCAGATCATCTGCAAATAGTGATACTTTGACTTCCTCCTTTCCCATTTTTACCCCCTTGACCTTCTTTAGTTTTCTTATTAGTCTAGCTAGGATTTCCAGTACTATGTTGAAGAGATATGGAGAGAGTGGGGAGCCTTGCCTTGTCCCTGATTTCAGTGAGATTGATTTAAGTTTCTCTCCACTGAGTTTGATGTTAGCTATAGGCTTGCTGTATATTGCCTTTGCTATGTTTAGGTATGTGCCCTGTATCCCTGATCTCTCCAAGACTTTACACATGAATGGTTGTTGGATTTTGTCAAATGCTTTTTCAGCATCTAAGGAGAAAATCATGTGGTTTTTCTTTCTCCTTCAGTTTGTTTATATGGTGGTTTAGATTGATGGATTTTTGTATATTGAACCACTCTTGCATGCCTGGGATGAAGCCTACTTGGTCATGGTGTATGATATCTTTTATGTGCTCTTGTATTCAGTTTGCAAGTATTTTTTTGAGTATTTTTGATCAATGTTCATAAGAGTGATAAGTCTGAAGTTCTCTTTTTTGTTGGGTCTTTGTGTGGTTTAGGTGTAAAGGTAACTGTGGCTTCAGCGATTGAGTTTCATAATACTTCTTCTGTTTCTCCTTTGTGGAATAGTTTGAAGAGAATTGGAGTTAGCTCTTCTCTGAAGTTCTGATATAATTCCACACTCCACACGGAAGCCATCTGGCCCTGGGTTTTTTTTTTTTTTGGAAGGAGACTTTTGATGACTATTTCTACTACCTTGGGGGGTATAGGATTATTCAATCTTTCTACCTCATCTTGATTTAATTTTGCTAAGTGGAAATTACAAAATTTCCAAATCAAGAAAATTACCCATTACATTTAGATGTTAAAATTTTGCTGTGAATAGGCTTTTGTAGTAAGACCTAATGATTGTTTGAATTTCCTCAGGGTCTGTTGTTATGTCCCCCTTTTCGTTTCTGATTTTGCTGATTTGGACAGTTTCTTTCTGCCTTTTAGTTAGTTTGGTTGAGGGCTTGTCTATCTTGTTGATTTTCTCAAAGAACCAGCTCTTTGAATTGATTCTTTGAATTGTTTGAATTCTTTGAATTGTTTTATTTGTTTCCAATTCATTGATTTCTGCTCTGAGCTTGAGTATTGCCAGCCATCTACTCCTCTTGGGTGAGTCTGCTTCTCCCCCCCCCCCCAGTGCTTTCATGTTAGCTATTAAGTTGCTTGTATGGGATGTTTCAAATTTCTTCTTGAAGGCACATAGTGCTATGAACATTCCTCTTTGCACTGCTTTCATTATGTCCCATAAATCTGATTATGCTGTGCCTTCATTTTCATTGAATTCTAGGAAGTCTTCAATTTCTTTCTTTATTTCTTCCCTATCCCAGCTGTCATTGAATAGTGAGTTGTTCAATTTCCTTGTATGTGTAGGCTTTTTGCTATCTGTTTTTGTTGAGGTCCAGCTTTAGACCATGGTGGTCAGATAAGACACAAAGGATTATTTCAATCTTCTTTTATCTGCTGAGGCTTGCTTTGTGACCAACTATATGGTCTATTTTGGAGAAGGTTCCATGAGGTGCTGAAAAGAAGGTATATTCTTTTGAATTTGGGTGAAAAGTTCTATACACATCTATTAGGTCCAATTGATTTAGGGCCTATATAAGTGTCCTTATATCTATGTTTACCTTTTGTCTGGATTATCTGCCCCTTGGTGAGAGTGGAGTGTTGAAGTCTCCCATGACTAAGGTGTTGGGATCAATGTGCGAATAAGCTTTAATAAGGTTTCATTTACAAATGTAGGTGGTCTTGTATTTGGAGCATAGATATTCAAAATTGTGATGTCCTCCTTGTGGAATTTTCCTTTGATGAGAATGAAGTGTCCTTTCTCATTTTTGTTTGATGAATTTTGGTTGAAAGTCTATTTTATTTGTATTTGGATAGCTACCCTAGCTTGTTTTCTTGGTAAATTTTCTTGAAAAACATTTTTCCAGCCCTTTACTCTGAGGTATCTTTGTTGCAGAGATGTGCTTGTTGGATGCAGCACAATGTTGGCTCCTGTTTCTGCACCCAATCTGTTAGTCTGTGTCTTTTTATTGGTGAGTTGAGTCCATTGATGTTGAGAGATAATAGTGACCAATGAATGTTAGTTCCTTTTATTGTGGATTTGGTAGTCTTACTGTGATTCATTCCTGTTTTCTTTTAATTTTTGTTAGGAAATTATCTGTATCCACTGTTTTCTTAGGTATAATTGTTTTTGTTGGATTGGAGTTTTCCTTCTAGTATCTTCTGTAGAGCTGGTTAGCTGTGTAGATATTGCTTAAATTTAGTTTTGCCATGAAGTATTTTGTTATCTCCATTACTGTTGATTGAAAGCTTTGCTGGGTATAGTAGTCTGGGATGGCATCTCTGGTCCCTTTCAGTCAGCATGACATCTGCCCAGGCCCTTCTGGCTTTTATAGTTTCTGATGAAAAGTCTGTTGTGATTCTGATAGGTCTACCTTTATTTGTTACTTGGCCTTTTTCCTTTCCTGCCTTCAATATCTTTTCTTGTTTTTGTAGATTTAGTGTTTTGATTATGATTTGAACTGAGGAGTTTCTTTTCTGTTATAGTCTATTTGGTTTTCTGTAGGCCACTTGTATGTTTATGGACATCTTTTTCTTTAAGTTGGGAAATTTTTCTTCTATGATTTTCTTGAAAATATTTTCCTGGCCTTGGAGCCTGGAATCTTCTTTTTCATCAATTCCTATTATTCTTAGATTTTTGCCTTTTCATGGTGTCCTTTATTTCTTGGATGTTTTGTGTTTGGAACTTTTCTAATTTTACTTTTTCTTTGAGAGAAGTAATAATTTCTGCAATTGTATCTTCAGCACCAGAGATTCTCTCTTCCATCTCTTGTATTCTGTTGGTGATGCTTACCTTTGTAGTTCCTGATCTTTTCTCTAATTTCTCCAGCTCCAGGGTTTTCTCTGTTTGTGTTTTCTTTATTGATTCTAATTCCTTATTCATGTCTTGCACCATTTCTTTGATCTGTTTGAATGTGGATTCCTGTCTCTCTATGATGATCTCTATTTTTGTTTGTTTGTTTGTTTCCTCTCTATATGCCACTAATTGTGCCTCTATTTGTATGGCTATATTTTCCGTGTTTCTTTAAGAGCTTTCTTCATTGCCTCTTTATCTGTCTCTCTTTGTGTAGCTATTTCTCTGAGAGATTTGTTTGTTTCCTCTTTATGTCCCTCTAATAACTGGATAAGCATAGTTCCAAAGTCATTTTCCTGTGTTTCCATTTAATTGGAGTATCTATTGATTTTGGGGGTGGCTGGTAAAGCTATGATGTCCTGATTATTGTTGGATGTGTTCATAAGTTGACCTCTGGCCATTTGCTTATCTGTAACCTTCGCTTTTGGTTCCTGGATTCTGCAGTTCAGACTGGTATTGTCTTTCTCTGGTGTCTGGAGAATTCTTCAGGAAGATGAGAGAATCCAGTGGTTTCAGTGTGTGCTTTGGTGTTTCAGCTGTACCTGAGGGAGGACAGTCTGTGGTCACAGAAGGACAAATGTGGGTGAGCATGTGCTTGGAAGTGCACCTTGAAGTGTGCTAGAGAATGTAGAAGCCTGGAGTGTGAGGGAGGGGCGCCTTGCAGGCACTGAAGGAGTTGTAAGCATTGATGGTATTTGTAGGCACTGGTGGTAATCATGGACACAACTTGCTTGTGCAAAGCACTCACTCTCTCGCAAGTCAAATCAGAAAGCACAGGGGTTCTCCCTTTTCTCTACTCTCAAGTTTTTGCTTGCTGGGGCAAATGTGGTTTTATGAGCTCCATCAGCTCAGTGGTGCTGCAGCTGCCGAATCTTGTAGTCCAGCTGCAGCTGCAGAACTGGGAGGCCTGTCCAGGTGCCGGCTGGGAAGTCCTGGTGAACCTGAACAGTGGTAGCACTATTTCCTGAGCATTTAAACTCCTATGTAGAAGATTCTTGACTGTTTATATGTCTTGAAATGTTTCCTGTACTTTAGTCTCTCTCAATATTAAGATTTTAAGTCTTGGCACCTGTGCTTAACTGGATTTTTTTCTCGTTCTCCGATACCTCACTCTGGAGGGTCTTTTCATTTTTATTTTATATTATTCACAGGTTATGTACTTTTTATCCCACAGCCCCCTCCCGCATTCCCTCCCTATGCCCCCCTTCCCTCCTTCATCTCCTCCCTGACCCTTTCCAAGTCCACTGATAGGGGAGGACCTCCTCCCTTTCCATGTAACTCTAGTTTATCAGGTCTCTTCAGGAATGGCTGCAATGTCCTCTTCTGTGGCCTAGCAAGGCTGCTCCTCCCTCGGGGGGCAGGGAGGTCAAAGAGCGAGCCATTGAATTCATGTCCAAAATAGTCCCAGTTCCCCTTACTAGTACACCCACTTTGTTATTGAGCTACCATTTGCTACATACAAGCAAGGGTTCTAGGTTATATCCATACATGGTCCTTGGTTAGCTTATTTGGAATTTATTTTCATACAGAATGGGAAATAGAGATCTAATTTTATTCTTTTAACTCATGGATATTCAGTTTACAATCATTTTGGTTGAAGAGGCTTTCATTTCTCCCATGTGTGCCTGAACTCTTTTACTGAGACTCAATTGGCTATTTATATATGGGTTTGTTTCCAAGTAGCCTATTTTATTCCTGGATCTAACAGTCTTTGTACAGTACTATGATGCTTTTATAACTATGGCTTCTTAATGACATTTATAATCCAACAATGGTGATTTTTAATCATTAAAATATGCATTAAAGGCTTGTTATAACAAATTAAATTTTTTATAAATGAAAATTCATGTGAACTGCCACCATTAAGGTAGATGAAAATACTTAGGTCTATAAAAGGCAATAGGATAGAAACAGTCATAGGAGCTTTTCTCTCTCTCTTTCACACACACACACACACACACACACACACACACACACACACACAGGCCAATATAGCCGGTGAACTCAAACACAACATTCTCAATAAAATACTAGCCGGTGAACTTAAATATAAGATTCTGTATAAAATACTTATAAAAAGAATACTTCAAAAATATGTTATAAAGGACATTTACAATAATCAAGTTATCAAGTTGGCTTCACTCCAGAGGTGCACATGTGGTACACGAATTAATAAGTAAAGTAGCACATAAATGAGTTTAAGATAAAACTCACATGAATATGTCAATTAATGTAGAATTAGGTTTTGAAAAATAGCCAACATCCCTTTATGATAAAAGCTATAAAGAAGCTTTCAGAACATATTTCAACCTAATGAAGGTTGCATGAGACAAACAAAACTCTATATAGTCAACATTATGCTACATGGGGAAAAACTGGAAGTATTTACAGTAAAATTGAGAATAAGTGAATGCCATTCACATGCTCCAATCTTATTTATTGTACTGCTTTGCATTTTAGCTAGAGTAATAAGACAACACTGGAAAATAAAGGGGATCTCAGAAATGAGAAAAGTCAAAGAAACTACGGAATCAGTATGTTTTAACTATTTCTAATTTCCACATGCAGTTTACAAACTTGTCAAATTTGATGAAGACAAATGACAATTTGGTGGGTGTTAAAATACATCTATAGATCAATTTGTGGGTTTCTGACTTTGTCTCACATTCTGCTTCATAAACATGGGATATAAGTTTGGTTTTTAGGTATGGACCTGAGAGCCCAAATTGTTTTGACAATCATTCCATAAGATTTTATTTCTATAGTATATTACATTTTATATTATATTATATTATATTATATTATATTATATTATATTATATTATATTATATTATATGGCCAGGGCTCTAGTAGTCTATAGCTTTTCTTCCTTATTTGGCCTCTTATGTGCTAGCATCCAGTTATAGCTTCTTACCATAATATAATCTTATATCAATATATTTCAGTACTTTTGGACTTATTTCTTTTTTATTTTATTAATTAATTACAATTTATTAACTTTGTATCCCTGCTGTAGCCACCTCCCTCATCTCATCCCAGTCCCACTCACTCTCCATCTCCTTCCCCTATACCCCTCTCTTGTCCACTGATAGGAGAGGTTCTCTTCCCCTTCTATCTGACTTCAGCCTACCGGGTCTCTTTAGGGCTGGCTGCACCATCTTCCTCTGTGGCCTGGCAAGGATGCACTCCCCAGGGCGTAGATCAAAGAGCAGGCCACTGAGTTCATGTCATTGACAGCCACTGTTCCCCTTACTAGGGAACACACTTGGAAACTGAGCAGGGGATCTAGGCCCCCTCCATGTATGGTCCTTGTTTGGAGTATCTGTCTCTGCAGGCCATCCTGGGCCCAAGTTTTTTGGCTCTTTTGGTCTCCTGATAGAGTTCCTGTCCCTTCCAGTTCTTTATATTTCCCTTTTCTTCCACAAGGTATCCTGCACTCTGCCCAAAGTTTGGCTATGAATCTCAATATCTTCTTCCATACCCTGATGGGTAGAGTCTTTCATAGGACCACTGTGGAAGGCTCCTGTCCTGTTCCTTGTCTTCTCTTTCCGATGTCTATCCTGTTTGCCATTCTGAGTGAGGTTTAAGCCTCTTCCCTGTGGTCCTCCTTCTTGTTTAACTTCTTTAACACTATAGATTTTAATATGTTTATCCTATATTATATGGCTTACATCCACGTATAAGTGAGTATATAACATATGTGTTTTTCCTTCTGGGTTATCTCACCCAGGATTATCTTTCCTAGGTCCCACCATTTGCCTGCAAAATTCATGATTTCCTTGTTTTTAATTGCTCAGTAGTATTCCTTTGTGTAAATGTACCAAAATTTTTGTATTTCTTCTATAGTTGAAGGACATCTCATTGTTTCTAGATTCTGGCTGTTATGAATAAAGTTGCTACAAACACTGTTGAACAGATGTCCTTGTTGTATGGTTTAGCGTTCTTCAGATATATGTTCAGGAGTGGAATAGCTGGATCTTGAGGTAGCACTATTCCTAATTTTCTGAGAAAGTGCCAGATTCATTTCCAAAGTAGTTGCTCAAGGTTACATTCCCACCAGCAATGCAGGAGGGCTCCCCTTTCTCCACAACCTCTCCAGCATATTTTGTCACTTGAGTTTTTGATCTTATTCAGATGGATATGAGGTGTACTCTCAGGGTCGTTTTGATTTGTATTTCTCAGATGACTAAGCATGGTAAGCATTTTAAGTATTTTTCTGTAATTAGATATTCCTCTGTTAACCCTAACCCTAATGCTGAGAATTCTGTTTAGCTCTGTACCCCACTTTTTAATTGGATTTCTTGGTTTGTTGGTGTTTAACTTCTTGACTTCTAAATATATTCTGGATATTAGCCCTCTGTCAGATGTACAGTTGATGAAGATCTTTTCCCAGTCTGTAGGCTCTCTTTTTGTTCAGAAGACAGTGTTGCTTTCTTTACAGAAGATTTTCAGTTTCATTGGGTCCCATTTATTGGCTGTTGATCTCAGAGCATGTTCCATTGGTGTTCTGTTCGGGAAGTTGTCTCCTGTACCAATGAGGTCAAGGCTCTTCCCCACTTCGTCTTCTAATAGGTTTAGTTTGTCTGGTTTTATGTTAAGATCTTTGATCCACTTGGACTTTAGTTTTGTACAGGGTGATAAATGTGGATCCATTTGTATTTTTCTACATGTAGAGATCCAGTTTGACCAGCACCATTTGTTACAGATGTTATCTTTTTCTGTTGAATGATTTTGGCGTTTTTGTCAAAAATCAGGTTTCTGTAGATGTGTGGTTTATTTCTAGGTCTTCAATTCCAGTCCATTGATCCACTAGTGTGTTTTTATGCTAACTTTTGTGCTTATTTTTATCACATAGTTTCCATACTTTCTTTGGAAACCATTTGTATCTTTCACCGGAACGCATTTATCCTATGAATGTGTGAATATATACATATTGCATCTTAGTTTGTTTTTCATACTCTGTTGTTATAGTCATAATTCAAATTGATAATGTGTCTTCTTTGGATTGGATTGTTTTACCAAATTTTGTGTAATGTTCTCATTGATATAATTGGTGCTTGAATATGAGTTATAGTCTTAAATTTATTAAAAATCCTAACTCTTGTCTGTATTTGGAGATAAGACCCTTAAAGTGACAATTAACTATTCCTATTTATTTTTTTTACTTAAATAATCATGTTTTATGTATTACTTCATTCAAAGAATGTAATTATTCAAACTATGATGGTCTTTAAGCATCTAGTATTTCTGTCAACAATTTATTCGGTATTTTAGACCTAGTAATTTTCCTTAACATCTGAAACCAATTATAGCTTCAAATTGTTTCCCTGAGCACACAAAAGTGGCTTCCTTAAAACTCAAACTTATGAAATTCCACAGAGTACCAAAATAACCATGTCTTATATGAGTGAACACTCTAATGATTTCTAAAAGACACAGCCAAGCAAAGGCACAAAAGGCTCATGAAGAATGCAATTTTAACAATAGCTATGCTAGGCAGTGCTTGAATACTGCCTTCCATCTTAAGTACTCAAGCACTGGCAATGGACATAGTGAACTCAAAAAAAAAAAGAGTAAAATCGCTGGGCACAATTTTCATCTTCATTGGGCCATGGCACCCCCAAAATGTATTAGATAAAAATATAAGTATTATGGTTTCTGATTTTGTATTTTTTATTTTTTGCTTGTAAATATCTCTCTCTTTCTGTGTATGAATTTTTAGTGCATTTTTTTTGTTTTTGTTTTTACTCATTTCCTTTTTTTCATTTTTTGTTTGCCTGTTTGTTTTTTCTTTAAGAGAGAAAGAATGATGTAACTGGATTGTGGGAGAAGTGGGGAGGATCTGGGGTGATAGGAAAAAAGAAAAACATACTGCAATTCTGTTTTCCTTGAAGAAATTGCATTTAATTGGGGATGGATCAATGGTCTTCTTTGACTTTCTACAGCATAGTAACAGAGTTCTGAACATCAGTTGTACAGGTGACTTTAGGCTTTGAACTTGCAGACAAAAGAGTACTGAGCATCACAGTTTTCGTCCTTCCATCTCTTGTATGCTACAAGCCAAAGGAGAGAAAAAAGTCAGATGGAGAGAGTATGGTTTCACCTAGTTTTAAGACTGATTGGACAAGAAATAAGGGAACACTCTTTTCTTTCTTGCCTAAGTAACCCTTCACTATCTCCAGTCCTAGGTACATCCCCAGAGCTGAGCAGAAGAAACAAACAGCAACATGAGACTCGGCTTCTTACCTGTGTTTGAAGTCAATGTCACGCAATAACCACGATTGGCAGAGCTTGGAGCCCCAGTGGCCCACGATTTGTAGAGAAATAGAGACCCACTGCTCCAGTGCCAACGGCGGTTCTATAGTGAAAGAGTCAAATTGAGCCAATGTCACTCAGAAATTCATTGAAATACTGGGACCATGTGCATGTTCATAAGGGGACCAAAATATAGAACAAAGTAAATGTCACAGTCCCACTAAGAATCAATGTTTCTTTGTGCTTGTCCTTTCTTCAAATATCCAACTCCTTCCACTGTCCTTCAGAGAGGTAAGTACTCTGAATTTTACCAAGATCGAGAAACATTTATCACATAAAGCCATTCCCATAATCTCTTTCTTGAAACCCTAAGCTTGCCTAGATAATACCGCTAGATAATACTAGATGTGTTAGTATAACAACAAATATGCCAAAACAAGCAATAAATTATTTTCTTATTTGCCATCTGAAGACAGTTCTCTTATAACATGATTCATCAAGATACACAGTAAATAATCACCACTATATAACAAATGCTACTTGGATAATACAATAAAATCGGCCATGAATGTATGGAGCTATAAATAATTTTAGCCCCAGTTATCTTTATAACCATGTTCAGGGAACCTCAACATGCTAATACATCCTAGTATTCACAAACACATTCCTTTTCTATGAATGTTGTAAATTTGGCTTTCCCGAGACTAGACTTGATTCTCCCAGTTCTTCTGCATCTGATTATTAAGAGATAAAGAGGCCACAAACTCACATTTTTGGGGTCATGAAGTCCAATCCAGACATAGGTAGCTGTAGTACCACTCTCCTTAACCAGAGAGGCCACAAAGTTGCTCTCAGCCTGGCTGAGCACTGACACCAGATGACCTGAATTCATGTTCTGGCAAAAGAGCTGTGGTGTCCAGAGGAAAAAAAAATATTACCCAATAGAAAAGGCAGTTTTGAACAATATGCTAGTTCTCCTAAAGAATGTTTGAGAAAAGGGACAATACAGAAATGCTCCTGATGATACTATGATTCAGCACCAAGATCTCTGTAGGAAAGATTCAAACTAGAAGTCATAAACAAGGGAAAAATTTAGTTTGTGATGGGGAAAAGAGGTAATCTGCTCTATTGTATGAAGCCACTGGGAAATGTTAACTGTCTCTATTTTCTGATACCCCTTTTGCCACATATCCTCTTCACTTACATCTGCCTCCCCCCAGGTCAAACGATCTTCAATGAAGTAGTAGCAGTAAGAACCATAGGCATTGGCACCTTCTGGGCAGTTGATTTTAACAGAAGGAAGGTCATTTTCTGTGAAAAGCAAGTCTTCTGCAGCCTCTTCGCCTAGGAAATGATGGTGAAGTGAAGGACATCATGAGAATGTGACAAAGCCTGAATATGAGATAGCCAATGTTGTCTACTTTATAGGCATGTAAGGATGTAGCACAGGCAATAGAGTGAATGCCTACTCTGTACTCCTCCATTCTGGCTTTTCTCTTCTAAGATTTCTTTCTTTGAGACAAGAACTCACAATTAATTTCTGATGCTTTTTCTCCACAATTATTCTCCCCTTTTTTCTGAAGTATTTTTCTGTGATTCTTATAGCTTTTCTTACATAATGCCCTCCATAGTTTCATATTTTTTGCATGCAATCCTCTCCAAATGAATAAAGTCATCTAGATTTAACCAGATCAACTAAGAAAGCATCAGTTGTTACGAACAAGAGGTTATTTATCTTCCAAATCATTTGTTCTGGTAATTGGAAATGCATTTGTCCATGATCTGTGAATCCATAAGAATGGCTGATTAACTTCCAAACCAACCCTTTTCTCAAAGCACATGAGCATATATGCAGATGGAGCAATGCCTTCAGGTCTGTAGGGATAGTGCTTCAACAAGCTCACCTTGGCTGAATGACAGGAACATCAGACATGTGAACAGGATAAAGTATGGATTGTTCTGAGCCATGCTGATCAGTAGCCTTAGATTTAACTTCCAAATCAACAATTTCTATTAAAGAACAAAGAGAATGAAATTCTAGAAGTGGTGAACATAGAAAGCTTGATCTCACACAATGCCCCTTGTCTCTTAATTTCTTAGTTTAAGAAGGTTGTCTTGCACCCCATATGCTCAATTTCTTCTCTTGAGATTTTAGAAGTTTATAAACCTATTAATATAAAGGCATTTTGGACCTCTACTGCAGAACCAGTACTTCTATAACATTTGTATAACACCCCTCTGTCTCTTTCCCCACATCTAAGTAGAATAGCTTGTGTTGGAGGAATATTCCTCTTGTAAGCATACTTACTTGCCAGCTGTGAATAATCAATGTTAACAGGCTATGTAGTGGTAGGGCTTTTATATGCAATAGGGTGGGGCAGAAGGGTCATTATGAGTGACATAAAGGAGGGGCAAGGAGTCTCAGAAGAGTTACCTTTGGCACAGATAGCATACAGAAATTCTGGCAACAGGAGTCATGTCTTTCTGGGACATCATGGGAATGGTCACAGGTGATGAAATCTTTGTACTCACAGTTGGAAAAGTTCTCACGTGAAAAAATATTTTGTTGTACAGCCTTGTTTACATTCCTCATTGCAGGTACCTGAGCAGGAACAAAGCCCTTCCAGAAACTCAGGATGCCTAATGAGAGAGAAAGAGCAGCAGGAGCATCCAAAAAAGATGTGTGACATTCAAAAAGGACAATTTTATAATTTATTCACCTTTTATCTCAATTGTAGCCCTGTCCCTTGTCTTCTCCTTCTCCCACACTCCCTCCCTCTTTCCTCCTATACTTCTCCCCTAGACCACAGAAAGGGGAATCCCTCATCCCCTACTTCTGACCCTAGCCAATCAAATCTCAAGACTGCCTGGATCCTCTTTCTCTGTGGCCTGGCAAGGCCATCCACCAGGGAACATGATCAAAGGGCAGGCAACAGAGTCCATGTAAGAGACAGTCCCTATTTCCCTTACTATGGGACCCACACAAAGACTGAGCTGCCTATTGGCTACATCTGAGCAGGGGCTCTAGTTCTGATTCATGCATGATCATTGGTTGGTCTCTGTATGACCCAGTGTGCCCAGATTTGTTGGTTTTGTTGGTCTCCTTGTAGAGCTCCTGTCCCTTTGGGTCCATCTTTCCATCTACTCTTACAAAAGACTCCCTGCAGATCCTCTGGAGGCATTTCCACCCCTGATCTTAAGCTTTATTATAGAGAAACAATAATGAAATCTGCTTGTTACTACCATAAAAACAGACTGGTAGATCGATGGAATTAAATAGACGACCCAGAAATAAATCCACTCACATACAGACACTTGAATTTTGACAAAGAAGCCAAAACTATACAGTGGAAAAAAGATTCCTTCTTCAAAAAAAATGGTGCTTTTCAAACTGGATGTCTTCATGTAGATAAAAGACCTCAACATAAAACCAGACACACTAAATATGTTAGAAGAAAAGTGGGGAAGAGACTTAAAGTCATTGGCACAGCTCAGGCTCTAAGATCAACAATCAATAAATGGGACCTCATGAAACTGAAAAGCTTCTGTAAAGCAAAGGACACTGTCATCAAAACAAAACAACAGCCTACAGATTTGGAAAAGATTATCACTAACCCTGCATCCCACAGATGGCTAATATCTAAAATATATAAAGTACTCAAGAAATTAAACCTTAACAAATCAAATAATCCAATTAAAAATAGGGTACAGAGCTAAACAACTTTTTCTTTTCTAGTATTTTCTCTCTTCTCTCTACCTCACACTGTACACTATTTTTTTTCTCTAAACTTTACCATTTACAGATTCCTGCTTAGGCTGTATTATGCTCTTCACCAAATATTGTCTGCCCACGGGGCATGCCTACTCCTGTCTTGATCTTCCTCCTCTTCCTAAATTGTTCAAGAGAACATCAGCTGTCCCACAAACAGAAAGTCCATGCTGCCTTCCTTCTCTTCAGTGAGCTTTAAGATTAATAAGGATTATGATTCGCCTTATACAGTAGAGCTTTCACACATTCTTAGACTTTCCTCTATTACATCTGCTTGCCCACCCTTGGATTCTCCCAGATGATTGGATTTTTTATTGATATTTTCCATTGTGATATTCATTTTTCACTTTAAGTTAAAAATGCACAGGAAGAATTAAGACTACTTGCTGCTCTTGCAGAAGACCTGATTTCAGTTGTTATTATCCATATAAGGCAGTTCACAACCTCCTATAACTCCAAATCCAGGGAATTCAACATGTACATAGGTGTACAATCACATAAACGAATACACATGAATAAAATTTAAAAAATAATTGTTTTGAAAAAGATTGTGTTGTTTTCTTGACCTTGATTTTTGGAACAAGTAATTATGACTCTCTAAACTAGTGATTCTAGTCTGTGCCCCATATATTTTTCCTCTGGTAATTGTGTGTATTTGTGAAAAATTGTTTTGTGAGAAATTCCTACTTATTCTGGTGGTTGAGTGAATTCACCTTCTATGTTACACAGGTATAGCCCTGAGTTAACTATTTCCTCTCTGTTCAAGTTAAAGCTACTCATCAGAAAAACCAAGCTATTGATCCTGAAATTATCTGGAAGTCAACCCATAGCCTCAAACTAAAGTCCTAATGATTATGCTGCACCTTGTTTAAGTGACAATGTCCTTAGGTGAATTCTGGTGCCAAGAAATTTCAATGAGATCTTTCTGTTGGGGAGGACATCAGAGTCCATGTCAGAGACAACCCCTGCTCCCCTTACTAGGGTACACACATGAAAAGTGAGGTGCTATCAGCTACATCAGAATGGCTAAGATCAAAAACCCAAGTGACAGCACATGCTGGAAATCAATCTTTTTAAATCCTTTTTTTGAATGAGCAAGTACAGACACTTAATGGACTCAAGGCATGAACTGTGTCATTTTATATGAACAAAGATTGTGATGCCAATAGCGCTAAGCACTTGAAGCTCTGATAAGATTACTTCAGGGACAAGCCAGAACCATAAAAGCCCACAAAGTGTTTGAGATGTTAATAAGATGTTCCACCACATGGTACCATATGATCCAAAATTATAGAGATTTCAAATAAAAATATTCTGAGGATGGTTTTAGAAATACTTAAAAATTATAAAGTAGGAAAAAGTTTAAAATGACTTTCTGTAAGTACTCTTTGGGACAAGCCAATAGAAACCAAACCTAACCCTCAGCCCCAATTGTATTGTTATTGTCACCCTCATGCTTAATTTTTTAAATATTTTTTATGTTTTAATATTAATCACAGGTTATTTACATTGTATCCCAGCCGTAGCCCCCTCCCTCTTTCCCTTCCAAACCCACCCTCCATCCCTCATCCCCTCCCTGTCCCTTTCCAAGTCCACTGCTAGGGGAGGTTCTCCCCTTCCATCTGACCCTAGCTTATCAGGTATCTTCAAGACTGGCTGCAATGTCCTCCTCTGTGGCCTAGCAAGGCTGTTCCTCCCTCAGGGGGTGGGGGGAGGTAAAGGAGCCAGTCATTGAGTTCATGTCAGAAATAGTTCTTGTTCCCCTTACAAGGGAATCCACTTGGACACTGAACTACCATGGGCTATATCCAAGCAGGTGTTCTAGGTTATATACATAAATGGTCCTTGGTTGGAGAAATCGTCTCATGGAGGACCCCTGTGCCCTGATATATTTTTTTAAAGATAACATAAGCCATGATCCTCTTCTTTATCTGCAAAGATATGATGTTTTCAGATGTTCTGCAAGAGTGTTTGTGTGAGCCTCAATTGCTCTTTAGAGAAAGGTTCTTGTGATTCTAAGCTGTCCTTTAGGAAAGACACTGAAAATGTCCTCAACTTAATTAGGGCAAGACAATAGATGTTGTTGGGCATGAGGAGACCATGGTGAAGTGAGTGGGGGTAAGGATACAAAAGGGTCAGGAAAAGTAGCATGATTAGTAGCTGTAGGTAAGAAATAAATTTGAAATGTGCACTTTTCAGGAAGGAGGGGTTATGGACTCAGTTATGGAAATTTCCTTCAGGTGAAAGGTTTTTGTTTGTGTGTGTGTGTGTGTGTTTTGTTGTTGTTGTTATTTATTACATGATAAACTTACTTATTTTCAGGTAGCATTAGAAACTCTAAGATTTGACCCAATTTTTAAACTAACATGTCCTTCATTCCATGAGAAAGTACTTATACCTTTCCTTTTGCTTTAGAGAGAGATTCCATCATCTCTATGGGAGCAAGAGTATCTCTGACATGGACTCTATTGCTGGCTTTTTATCACTTCCCCTTGATGGGACTGCCTTGCCAGACCACAGGAGAAGAGGAAAAACTCAGTCCTTATTCGACTTGATAAGCTGGGGAAGGTTGGTAGGGGCTTCCCCTTTTCTGAGGAATAGGGAAGGAGAAATGGGGGAGGAAGGATAGGACTGGGAGAAAAGAACAGAGGGGGCTATGACCAGATGTAAAGTGAATAAATTAATCAATTAGTTAAAAAATTTCTGAATGACAGTCTAGACCCAGTGGTCCTGAACCATCCTCTTGTGCTGTAAAACTCTAATATAGTTCTTCACGTTGTGGTGAACCCCAACCATAAATTTATTTCCATTACTACTTCATAACTGTAATGTTTCTACTGTCATGAATTATAAAGTAATATCTGTGTTTTCTTATTGTCTTAGGTGACTCTGTGAAAGGCTCATGAGACTCACAAAAGGGTCACAGCACCCAGGCTTAGAAGGAGATGTCACCATCTCTATCTTCAAAAATTCTGAAACACAGTCTAGACCTCTAACTCTATAACTCTAGCACCTGTAACTCTGCTCAAAGGAAGCAAAGGATCATAAGAGACACATGGAGAATCATTCCCAATATCTCAGAGCATCCATCCCTGGGGATAAACAATAAAACAAGTGAGAAGTCTTAGTTGAGATTATTTATGAGTTTCCCTTATTTATAAATATTTTATCAGTCATCTAAACAAATTCAGGGCTCTTACCAGAATATTTTTATATGTTTGTTTAATATTTTCTAGGCAAATATTCTACTTCAGCTAGGTATTTTTTAGAAAAGATGATTTTTAGGAGTCTAATGTTTTGGAGTAGTGTCTGTGGGATGGTGACAGTGAAGAGTGAACATTTGAAAATTGCTAAAACATTTGAGGAGAAAAAAAAGGTCTAATAATCTAGGGTCAGATCGAAGGGGAGGAGATCCTCCCCCATCTGTGGACTAGGGGAGGAGCATGGGAGGAGATGAAGGAGGAACAGTTGGATTTGGAGGAAATGAGGAAGGGGGCTACAGCTGGGATACAAAATGAATAAACTGTAATTAATACAAAAATAAATTTTAATATAAAAAAGAAAGAGAGGTAACATCAATTATAAAACTGGAATTCTTTCATCATCCTTATAATGTATTTATTCTTATGCCTAAGTTACAGGGAGATCCTCAGGCAAATCCTCCAAAGAGCATACTTTGTCAATATTTTGCTAAATGAAATCTCCCAACTTTAAGCAATATGTAACTCTCCTTTAATTAATACGCTATTTATTGTTCAAAGTATTTCCCCATGATATTTCTGTTTTAGTGTCTCACTACATCAAATAATCTGTCAATGTTCTTATTCTATTACCCTTTTCAGCTAATTTCCTTTCTTTTACCTCATTTTTCTCTCTCTTTTTAAAATTTTATATCCACATAGGTATGTGCATGTCCATGCATTTATACTTGTGTGCTTATTGAGTGCTTGTTTTTATTTTGTGTGTGTGTGAAATTTAGGTTCCACAAGTGAGGATGTAAGAAAGTACATGATATTTATCTTCCTTCATTTGACTAAGTTAGCTCAATATGATCTCTAATTAATTATACTTTTTCCTCAAGATCCTCAAAGCTACCCTCTGTTAACCTCTTTCTGTGCTCCACACAAGTCGAAAGATTCTTATTTTTGGATTTTTACTGGTACTTACATATACCTATGTATAGGTATGTGTATAGAGATATAGTATGCTTTTGTTGTTTCATTGACATCATGGCTCCTGCTTCTACGGGTCAAGGAACATCATGGAAGAAGGGGCAGAGATAGTGTAAGAGCTGGAGTGCTAGGAAGTCTGTAACCAATAGATTAAACATTGGTGTCAACTCATTTTTTTCCATTTATTGGGGTAAAGGATGGAGTATAATAAGAGAAATTCTGCCCACTGTTTCCTGATACTCTTTCCTTCATCTGTTTTATCCGTGTTTGTCTTTGTTATTACTGTAGACTGTATTCTTGGCTACTACAACCACTGTTTAAAATACTTTCCTGGAAGATCTTTTCCTTTCCCATCTGAGTTTGAAAGCCATGGGAATTTGGCATCTGGTTACACCTCAAAGCAGTGAAATTACATCTTTGTCTGAAGACAAGTTTGTTTTGATTAAGCTATCTTACCTCTGCTTGGAAGAGTATGTCAGTGTGCCAGAAACATATCTAACTTATCTACTGTGTGTCTCTTCTTGATGTTGTGGGGGTTGTTCTGTGGAATTTTCAGTGTCCTAGGCTGCACTGTGACTCTATTGTGCCTTCTGGTGCTTCATTCATTGCTAGGCACTGAATTTTGCTTTGTGCCCTGTTGAGAGCTAAACCAGAGACTGTAAAAGGAGTTTCTTAAATGCACTTATTTCTAACTTTCCTAATTTAGCAAACATTTTTTCCTGTTTAAAACAGTGAAAATCTGTTGGTCTCCTTGTGGAGTTCTTGTCCCTTCCAAGTCTTTCTGTCTCCTTCTTCTTCTATAAGGTTTCCTGTATTCTGCCCAAAATTTGGCTATGAGTCTCAGGATCTCTTTCAATACCCTGGTGGGTAGAGTCTTTCAGAGGCCCCTGTGGAAGACTGATCCTAGTCTTCTATTTCTGATGTCTATCCAGTTTTCCCTTCTGAGTGAGGATTAAGCATCTTCCCTAGGGTCTTCCTTGTTGTTTAGCTTCTTTATAACTATACATGTAGTATGTTTATACAATTAATATATATTAATATATAGCTAATATCCACTTAGTGAGCATGTACCATATGTGTCTTTCTGTTTCTTGGACACCTAACTCAGGATGATCTTTTCTAGTTCCCACCATTTGCCTGCAAATTTCATGATTTCCTCAGTTTTTAATTGCTGCGTAGTATTCCTTTATGTAAATGTACCGCAATTTCTGTATCCATTCCTTGAGGGACATGGGTGGCCTGCAGATACTGATACTCCAACCAAGGACCATGCATGAAGAGGACCTAGAAGCCCTGATCAGAGAAAGCCCATAAGCTGCCCGGTTTCCAAATGGGTTCCCTGGCAAGGGATACAAGGTTTGTCTCTGACATAGAGTCAGTGGCCAGCTCTTTGATCACCTTCCCCTGGGGGTGCAGCCTTGCCAGGCCATAGAGGAAGATGGTGCAGCCAGACAAGATGAGATCTGATAGACTAGGGTTAAACAGAAGGGGAGGAGATCCTCCCCTATCAGTGGTCTAGGGAACGGGCATAGACAGAGAGAAGGTAGGGTTGGTGGGATTGGGAGGATAAGAGGGAGGGGGCTACAGCTGGGACATAAAGTAAAAAAATTGTAATAAACAAATTAATTAATTAATTAGTTAATTAATTAAAGACATTTAAAAAATCTATTCAGGTCCATAGTTTTGCCACAGTTTTCCCACTTGATATAGGGTCTTTCACTCTTTACCCAAGATCAGTTTGAAACTCACTATGTAGCCCAGGGTTTTCTCAAACTCACATGATTCTTTTACCTCAGTCTTTGACTACTATTATAGGTCACAGTCATGAGCTTTGACTAATTTTCAAATACATCTGTTTTGCTGAATGCCTTCCCTTTTATTTGTTTGAATACTTATTTAACTTCTAGTTATGTGTTTATGCGTTGAATAGAGGGTGAACATGTCTGTGCCATCCATGAGAAGGTGTTAGATCCCCTACAGCTGAAGCTACGAATAGTTGTGAGCTGCTCAATGTGGGCACTGGAACTAAACTACAGCCCTCTTCCAGAGCAGTACATACTCATAACCTACAGAGCCAACTGTTTGTTTAATCCATGCACTCACAGTTTAATTTTTTAATTTAATTTAAATTTTATTTATTACAGTTTATTCATTTTGTATCCCAGCTGTAGCCCCCTCCCTCAAGCCCTCCCAACCCTATCTTCTCTCCCTCTTCTTCTCCTATGCCCCTCCTTCTGTCTAATAATGGGGGGTCCTTTTCCACTTCCATCTAACCCTAGTCTATCAGGTGTCATAAGGACTGCTTGCATTGTCTTCCTATGGACCCTGGTAAGGATACATCCCCCTCAGGTGGAGGTAATCAAAGAGCCAGCCAATCAGTTCATATCAGAGACAGTCCCTGTTCCCATTACTAGAAAAATCTCTTGGACACTGAGCTCTCATGGGCTACATCTGTGCAGGGGTTCTAGGTTATCTCCATGTATGGTCCTTGGTTGGATGATCAGTCTCAGAAAAGACCCCTGGGCCCAGATTTTTGGATCTGTTGCTCTCCTCAGGAAGCTCCTGTCCCCTCCAGGTCTTTCTATCTCCCCCTTCTTTGATAAGATTCTCTGCACTCTGCCCAAACTTTGGCTATGAATCACAGCATATGTTGTGAAACCCTGCTGGGTAGAGTCTTTCAGAGGCCCTCTGTTGTAGGCTCCTGTCCTGTTCTCTGTTTTAACCCCTTCCAATGTTTGTCCTGATTGCCTTTCTGAATGAAGACTGAACATCTTACTCAGAGTCTTCCTTCTTGATTAACTTCCTTAGTTGTACAGATTTTAGTATGATTATCCTAAGACAGCATCTCAACAAATGGTGCTGGGCCAACTGGATGTCCATATGCAGAAAAATGAAAATAGATCCATATTTATCACCCTGCACAAAACTAAAGTCCAAGTGGATCAAAGACCTCAACATAACACCGGACACATTAAATTGGTTAGAAGAAAAACTGGGAAAGACCCTAGAACTCATTGCACAGGAGACTACTTCCTGAACAGAACACCAACAGCACAGGCTCTAAGAACAACAATCAATAAATGGGACCTCATGAAACTGAAAAGCTTCTGTAAAGCAAAAGACACTGTCATCAAAACCATCAGGGAGATTCAAATCAAACAGACCCTGAGATTTCACCTTACACCTGTCAGGATGGCTCAGATAAAAAACTCAAGTGACAACACATGCTGGAGAGGATGTAGAGAAAGAGGAACCCTCCTCCATTGCTGGTGGGAATGTAAACTTGTACAACCACTCTGGAAATCAATTTGGTTTTTTTTTTCTTTTTTTTTCTTTTTTTGTTTCTTTTTAAAAACCTCAGAGTAAAATCATACAAAGCCAATCACTGTATTGTTTAGGGTGTGGGTTCATAAATGGTAAAGACAGTAACCATATCACATTTACCAAGAGTGCATACATCTCTGGAGGTTATAAAAAGAAGTATAAAACATATAAAGATTTCTTTGACTCAAGTGACTGATAAAATCTTAAATTTCGTTAAGTAAAAGGTGACACACTGCGTTGA
>CM053761.1:60142806-60157056 GCA_028658305.1 Pachyuromys duprasi
TCACAGGGAAATTTCTCCAGGTAATAACTGGGTGTCCCTAGGGTTTTCCCACTTGATTTTCTCACCGTAGGAGTTCCGCTCACCTGGCACTCACAATGCTGGCGTTTTAGGTCCCAGAGTTCAGTCTCCTGGTCGCTGCGTTGTTTCTGCTCTCCTACTCCTCAGACACAGTGTTCTCTCGTAGCAGCCATCTTGAATCCCCCTAAAATGTCTTCTTAAAGTAAGATCCTAAAGTAAGATCCTCAGCAGCTCAGTCACAAGCATGAGGACCCAAATCGAACACTAAGAACCAATGTAAAGTAAACTTGATATGGTGGTGCATAATTTTAATCCAAATGATGGGGAAGGGGAGACAGGAATATTCATGAGGATCACTGCATGGCCAGTCTAGCAAAATCTATGAGTTGCAAAGTCACTTAAAAACCCTACCTAAAAATTCCACTGTGAATAGGGACTAAGGAATGATGTCAGAAACTGACCTCTGTTTTGCATATCCACATGCTTGTGTATATCCTGCACACACATGACGGCACACACACACACACACACACACACACAAAACAACAACCCCCAAACTAAGAAAATGCCAAGAGTGAAAACTCAGGTTTACAGTCATAATTTCAAATATGGCTTTAGAACCAATTTCTATGTTGACCTCTTTCTCTAATCTCCATTCTCCTATTCACTACATCACTATCTATATCTATCTCTAAAGGAAATCAGGAAAATAATCCCAGAAGAAACTCCCTTATTCAGCTGCCCCTAAGGCTTCCCGGCTTATGGCTCCTATTGCTGTTCACTGATTTTGATACCACAGACTTGGACTAATGCATAAGTGAGTGCTCACAGGCAGACTTGGGAGCAGTGGAAGAAAAAAAACTTGTGTGTTAGGGAGTGTTGGATTTCAATCTCTAAGGTATAGTTTAGTGAAATGAACCCAAGCCCTGACCTCTTACCTACCATTTCCCAGTGGGATTTCAATATCTCTTTCATTCTGTCCTTCATCCTTCACAGAGCTGGCCTGCCAGAGTCATTTCTCAGGACATCTGGCATTTCTGCTCCCTACTGGTGAAATTACCTTTGTGTACTCCCTGGTGAGGAAGAGTTTGACTACCTACCAATATAACAAGATTGGACTCCATGATCCCAAAAATGTCCTGTCCTGTCTTGGCCTTGCCTGTTCCCATTAGTGCCTTTTGTAGCTGGAAGACAGCCTGTGACTCTCCCTAATGAACCAAATGGGTCTTAGATATCCAATGCTGGGTGAATAATTAAAGCAAAAGAAATACCAGCGGAATATCTGAGCACTAAGGAAGTTTGAAACTTTACATGAAGTTTATATGCCTGTTGTTGACTTTTGTTAAGTTTTCATATGATACCTTGGAAGGCTTTTTTATCAGCCTCAAGGAGTGCACACACACAGAACAAAGAAAAGTTTTGTGTTGTATTTTTATAGAATAGATTTTGTCCATTTGTTTCTGAAGAAACCTCAAATGTACCACCAGATGTACTTACCAAGAACAGGTAAATGTCAGTAAACTCTAATTTCATTCCATAGTTCCTGTAGTTTGTAAACAGGAATGAGGAATTCTGGGAAAATATTCCATCTGAAAGCTCTTGTCAACTGTCTTTGATCATACCAAGTTTTGGGAGGCTAGGCAAGGAATCAGCTGTTTTAGTGAAGATATCAAGCAAACAGAGTGCTGATGAACCCTTGCCACACACTGCTTCCCACTCAATAGGGAACATTGCTCAATGGAGGTGGATGGAAGTGGAACAGCTCTGTCCTACTGACCTACTGTAGCTGGGAGAAGAACCCTTCTGTTGCTGCAGACCATAGCTACTGTGTGGCTTTGTGTCAGGCCTCAGGTAAGACAAAGAGCCATCTCTAACTATACGGTTCTTCCCACACCCAGTTTTACCTCTTAAGTACAACCCTGAGTTGGGAAATACAGTGTGTACTTGTGAGCTGCCATCTCTCATTTTTCCTTCTGTGTCTCCTTCCTTTGGAGATGCAACAATGGTGAGCATGCTAGAGAGATGTCTAAGTTCAAAGCCAGACTGATTTGTTCTTTCTTTCTTAAAAATAAATCTGTTTATTTATGTATGTATTAATTTATTTATTCATTACAGTTTATTCACTTTGTATCCCATCTGTATCCCCCTCCCTCCTCTCCTCCCAGTGCCACGCTCCCTCCCTCTTCTTTTCCTATTGCCCTCCCATATTCCACTGATAGAGGAGGTCTTCTTCCCCTTCTATCTGAACCTCCCCTGTCAGGTCTCATCAGGACTGGCTGCATGCTCCTTTCTTTATGTTCACAGATTCACCTGACCCATTCTTTTTACTCTTGTCTCTCTGCAGGTTTTCAAAAGTGAAGAGATTATAATTGCGAAACACAATTTTCTTATGTCTGCTAGTTCAAGGGCTAGAGGAGTTCTAATTTCAACAGCTTGAACATATTCTGAATCTCACATAGACACAGGAACAAATATGAGGGCTTTCCCCAAAATATCATGCTCCACCCACACTCCCACACCAAATACCTCATCCTGTCTCTGATGTTCTTCCATCAGTACATTCAGAGAGCAATAAAAAAATGTAGTCAGTGGTATGATATAGGATAAAAACACTAAAATCTGTACTATGAAGCTAAGCAAGAAGGAGGACCCTAGAGAAGCTCAATCCTCATTCAGAAAGGCAAAAGGGATAGACATCAAAAGTGGGAGAAAACAGGGAGAAGGACAGGATCCTACAATATAGGGCCTCTGAAAGACTCTACCAGCAGGGTATCAAACCAGATGCTGAGACTCACAGCCAAACTTTGGGCAGAGTACAAGGAATCATATAAAAGAAGGGGAAGAAAGAAAGACCTAGAGGGGACAGGAGCTCCACTAGGAGACCAACAGAATCAAAAAATCTTAGCCCAAGGGTCTTTGCAGAGACTAATACTCCAACCAAGGTCCATGCAGGAAGATAATCTAGAACCCCTGCACAGTTGTAGTCCATGGCAGTTCAGGCTCCAAGTGGCTTCCCAGTAAGGGGAACAAGGGCTGTCTTTGACACGGACTCAGTGGCAGCCTCTTTGATTACCCCACCCCTGGGGGAATGTAATCTTGTCAGGAAAGAAGGGGGAGATAGTAAGACCTGGGGAAGACAGTATTTCCACAAGGAGAGCAATAGAACCAAAATATCTGGGCACAGGAGTATTTTGTAATACTGATACTCTAACCAAGGACCATTCATGGATATAACCTAGAACCCTTGCTCAGCTGTAGCCCATGGCAACTCAGTATCCAAGTTGGTTTCTCAGTAAGGGAAACAGGTACTGTCACTGACATGAACTCAGTGGCTAGCTCTTTGACCGCCCCCCCCCATGGGGGAGCAGCATTGTCAGGTCATAGAGGAGGACAATGCAGGGATTCCTCATGAGACTTGATAAGTTAGGGTCAGATGGAAAGGGAGGAGTACTTCCCCTATCAGTGGACTTGGAGAGGGGCATGGGAGGAGATGAGGGAGGGAGGGTCAGGTTGGGAGGGAATGAAAGAAGGGTCTGCAGCTGGGATACAAAGTGAATAAATGTAATTAATGAAGATTTTTTAAAAATGGTGCAGAGACCTAGCAAGATGGCTTAGAAAGTAATATTTCTGTTCCTAAAGATTGATGAACATATTTGGTTTGCCCTAATTGCCAGGGAACTTACTGAAAAATAGCTGGAGGCAGCAGAGCCCATTAGCAAATTCAGTACTCAAATGGAAAGATGGAAAACAGAGAAAAATAAAACAAATTCTCTGACACTTGTTAGTTTACTGTGCAGCAGAAATAAAATAAGCCTGTTTTAACAGGTAAAGGCAAGAACCGATTCCCAAAAGTTGCCCTCTGATCTCCATAGGCACTCTGTGACATTCACATGCCTGAATTCACATGGATAACAACTCAGGCAGTATAAATATTTTTAATGGAACACAAAAACTCAGAGTGTGACTGAAGTTTTATTATTGCTTTTCAAGACTTGAGGCTACAACCTGTACAAAAATGATGAAGAGAAAATCTGGAAAGAGCAGGCGAGGGCTCTGATGTGGACTATGGAGAGAATGTGCTCTTCCTGGGTAAGTTGTCATATTCATCCCTTGTTCATGATGAGCTTCTGGAAAAACTTGGGCTGTTTGTATTTGGATAAACCTAATCCTTGAATTTGCAGACATAGGGCAACTTCATGTCACATATATTATCTCTCCATTTCAGAAATCCTGGGAAGAGAAAAGGGGTTCAGTAATTTAGAACCATGGATCTTGGGAACATAATGAAGAAATGCCTGAATCTGTAGCCTTGATTGGAAAAACACTTCCTCCTGCTTCCCAATGGTACAAGCTAGGGTGAAGGAGACACCCAAGAAGGAAAAAAAGAAGATGAAAAAGAACAAGAACACATTCCATTTCTTAGCTCAGAGGCACCCAGGGATTTAAAAAGAGGGACATGCATTTAGGCAAGGAGGTTTTTTGTTTTTGCTTTTTGTTTTCTTACCGGAAACTCTTGACAAGCTGCCACAGAAACCACGGTCTAAGACATTGGATGGGTTCCTTTCCCAGTTAAAGTAATTCATCACATCATTGTTACTCCATTCCCATCCGCCTCCATTGGGTTCTTCACCCTGATGAGGAGGTATCCAATGAAAGGAAGGATCCTGAAAACTCTGCATCTGTGACACTTTCAATGAAACTCTGGACCCTCTCTCAACACCCCTTGACTCAGTTGATCATACTCAGCTTTCAAGAGCACACCAATAGAAATCATAGTTGTTCACTTCTATTTATAAACTCAGAAACTGCTGATCAAATTAGGACCCACTGAAATGTTTTTAAAATATAAATGTTGTTAAATTGACAATTTACTCTAAAATGGAATTGAAATGTTTATTCTATATAGAGAAAATATAGATTTTTCTCTCTATTCTGTTTATTTTTAATTAAATTTTACTCTTTCATATTAATTACAGTTTATTCACTTTGTATCCCAGCCGTAGACCCTTCCCTCACTCTTTCTTGACAATACTGTGTGCTTCCAATTCCTCTTGGAGACTTCTGTAAATGTCAACAACAGGCACATGAACTTCATCTGAAGCCTAGGACCCTAGTAGAGCTCAGCTCTAACATGCTTCTGATGGTTTCCCTGGTCACAATGTCATGACCTGTCTCATTTCTATGTCTTTTAGGGTTCTTTCTGGGGATTCAGAGTATGAGATGAAATGAAGAATAGTGAATCGTACCAGGGTGGGATCATGGAGCCCAATCCAGATATATTGATAGCTGTTCCCTGTGTTCTTCACCATGGAGGAGACGAAGGAAGCTTCAGCTCCACTGAGCACAGACACAAGGTGCCCTGAAGGTCTCTTCTGGCAGGCCAGCTGTGTAAGGAGCAAAATGAAAGGCAGATGTAGACATCACTGGATCATAGCAAAGCAGAGGCATGTGAAGGGACAGATAATCTTAAAAGTTAGGTATTCATCTCAGACACAATGAATTAGGAGGAGAGGAAACTGATATTCTCCCATGACCACATGTGTTTTCTCATGCCCAGCACTCACTTCTGCATCGAACCATGACTGTGGTATCCGAAACAAAGCATAGCAGTAGGAACCATAAGCCCGGGAGCCTGCAGGACAACTAATGCGTGGGGAGGGAATTTCCTTCAGGGAGTCTTCACCTGGGGGCGGGTTGAAATAAAGAGAGCAATGAGGTGAAATAAAAAGTGGTATTTAAATGGTAGGTCAAAATAGAGTATATTTTTGTCTTTGGTACAGTTTTTATAATAAACAGATGCAGTAAATGGTTGCAGTCTCATTTTTTTCTCTTCCTTTCTATATATTAATCCATGACTCTACCATTTCTGGGCAGTTAGGCTTAACTTCAGTTGTCCACCCTTCTTCTCTCATACAATATTAACCATCATATTTCACCTTTTCATCTTACCAAAATAAATGATAGCATCCTGCCAAAATGAGACATCTTGTCATTCCACTGGTTACACCCACTATGATACCTTCCTCAACCAATGACCTGGAGGCATGCAAGATGTTGGAGCAGTTGCAGGCAGTTTTTCTATGTGGATGTTCCTCATAATAACCACATGATACTTGCCAATGCTCTGTGACTGAACATGGGGAACTGAACTCAGTGCTAAAGACAGAGAGGTCTTCTTACCTTGCACCTGAGAAAGGAGAATCAGGCAGCTGAGCAGCATCCAGGACATGCTGGCGAGTACCATGCGAGGCAGCATCTTGTCTGTGAGAGAAGAACAACCAGAATCACTTCAGGTAGTGTAGTTAGAAAGGACATGCAAAGAGAACCATCCTGCTCCTTCTTTGACTAGCTTTCTGTAGATACTAATAGTATCCTATGTTTCTCCTGTGATCTAGGAATTAAGAGGGAATCCATATTTAGTCCTTCCCCTGAAAGCTGCCTACATAGCCTGTGTTGTGTGAGGATAAGAGTACCTTCTCCTGTTTGTGTAAGGGAAGCCCATGTCTGTTTCTCAGCATCTTTCAGCTCCGGCTTACCTGTCTTGCAGCAACCAATCTGGATGGTTTGTCAGGGCAGAGATGACTGTGTTTTTATAGCAAATTTTGAAGGAGGGGCATGAATGTGAATAACTGGAATGCTTATGCAGATTAGGGCTGTGGGTAGTGCTTGGCATAGGCTCAGAGATGTTTCCAGAAAAATCAGAAGACTGCCTAGCAAAAACTGAGAATTATCATAAATATTACCTCCTTCCTGTTATCATCCCTGCTTTGCCCTCAAGTGAAGTTTGAACCTTCCACACCCTCTTCCAGCTCTTCTGTTCTGGGAAATACAAGCAAACAACAGCAGCATTGGGACATAATTTATGCTGTACTGTAGTTTATAAAGTACTACTACCCAGTCAGGTAAGGAAAATAAGACTGCTACTTAAGAAAAATAAATGTAAGAATACACTTAGAATACATTTATACAACCTCACTTGTGTAGAGATTTCTTTAAATTCTTCTGGAAGTCAAACAAATTAGAATAAACCGAGCAGATTAGGAATTGTAGATGTGAACTGATTGATTGTAAAGAATAACTTGATACTAAAAGAAAAAATGGTGATTTTAGGTATGCTGATAAAACTTCATATCATTATGTAAAGTCAGCTTTTAAGTCAACATTCTTGTACAAAACTTAAAAAAAAAAAAACCACCTGAACAAATGTACCTTGCACACACATCTATGAGGTTAGGAATAGGTCTCAGTTCCTTGTATCTTAACCTGGCAATTAGTCACCTTGAGAAATCTTCCTCAGACTGAGCTCTCACAGTTACAGGGTTCTTGTAGACCCTTGTAACTTACTTTTGTAAGTCTACTATTCATTTCATATTAAATGTTTTTTTTTTCTGTGACATGTTTATGTCTAAGTGCCTATGACTCTGGGGCATCTGTACTTATGGCACCAATAAATAATCTAGTGGCACAGCTTTGGTGATGCCAAGGCCATCAGTCTTTGTCCTCCTTTTATACTTATAAGTAGAAATTAGCCATTGGCAATCAGAACCTGTGGCAGGTCTGAAGTATTGCAAGTGTAAGGCATGACTACACTAAAGAATAAGGTCAAGGCCAATCTGGGCATTTTATTAAGAGCCTAACTCAAAGCAGAAAATAAAGAGAGGTCTGTAGATATATGCTTGTAGTAGAACATCTGCCTACCATGTACAATGCCTTGGCTTCCATGCACAGTAGCACACACACACACACACACACACACACACACACACACTCACACCACAAGATGTCATCTTTTTGAAATACCCTTGACTTTGATTAAGATAAAATTAGTTAATTAGTTAATTATGTTAATGTGTGTGCTAACCTTTCTGTACAAATGTTTTATGACTAACTGGAAAATCTGCAAACTGAAATACAATGATTGCTTTCTAGGAAAAAAAAAAAAAACCTAACTATAACACCGATGTAACTAGCTGTTTTGTATAAGGTACTTTGCTTTTTGCATGCAAAGCAAGTTGACAAATATCAGTTGTTCACCAAGGAACAATTTATTAGCGTTTATTAAAACTGACCAATGCAAATTAGTAAATAAATACTTTTATAAATGTTTGATAAATACGTAGCAACTACTTTTGGGGGAAAGAATAATGAAAGTAGATTTTATGTTATACCACAGATACTCCTCAGCAACCTCCAGAAGGTGAGAAGCCCTATAGTGCAAAAGGCTTCATTTCCCCATAAAATGAATGTAAAGAAAGTAAGTAATATAGAATTCCTAACAATGGAGTACACGCATAGACCATTGTTGACTCCTGATTTAAATAAGCCAAAGAGGAAATTTAATTATGAGATCAGTGGATCCACACTCCTCTCTTCCATAGAGCATTACCATCATTCATTTCACTTTCTCTTGTGCTATATTCACCCAGAGTTTGTGGTATTATTTCTTAAAGGGAATACTATACTTAATCTTGATTAAAAGTAGGAGAATAATTGTATCTTCTCCATTTGTTTTCAAAATGTTTCTTGTAATATTTGTCAGTGGACCTCTGCCATTTCTCTTCACCCACCCTGGAGAGTGTTAACTTTTCTTGTGTGAGATCTCTGATAAAAATCAATTCTGCAAAGCCTTGCCACATAAAGACTTTACTTATCTTTTGAAAATAATATTTCAGTCAATAAAATTTCATTTTTATTTCTTTCTGCTGCAAGCACATTTCCTGGGTCTTTCCATTAAGTTTTATTTTTGAAAGCCTTGATTATTGTTCTTCTGTATGTAAGCTATTCCAAAAATGGTTGACTTCTTTCAGGACATTTCAATCTGCCTTTGGTAATCTACATATTGATTAATATCTATCTAAATTTAGCTTGTGCTATTAATTCTACTTGGTTTTCTCTGGTATTATTAGATCTAGGTAGTCTGTTCACATTGATTTAGGGAAACTCCAAAAAATCTTGTCTCCTCTGACAATTCTTCTACCCCTCTCTCCTCTCTTCTTATCTTTAATTCACAGTATTTGCATATGCTGTATCATTTTTCATCACATTATCACTTTCTGTTTTTAAGTGAGATGATGTTATTAAATTCATAGAATATGTACACTTGACTTGTGAAATTGTTGTTCATTTTTCTTCTTGTGTTTGATTTATAGAACTGCAATTTGATTCTTTCCTAGAGCTCACATCTCTCTACATATATTGTATTTTTCTTAACCATGGTATATATTTTTCTATTATATTCTTTACCAAGTGTTGTAGCAGTTGTTTTTCATTCCCACTTCCAAATGAGGGAAACAGTTCTTGGCTCTTCATCATTAGAACTTGGTAGGTTCTTGTAAGGTAATATATCATTCCATGACAGTATTGTTGTCTTCCAAGAAGTATTGATGACAGGTATTTTCCACTCTAATGATGATCCACATTATAGACTTAGGAATATCCAAAAATGCCTTTAATTGTTCCAAATGAATATTTCAGAATTGCCATGAATTGTTCCAAAGATTGGAGGTTCCATCAAATAAACAATTTCTGCAATTATCAAACATATTATTTACATGGTCACTTCAATTCTTCAATTAGCCCAAATAAAATCTAATAGGTTGAATGTTACTCAGATACAACACTAACTATACATCTAATTCACATTTTACAAAGACCTCCTTCCTAAGCAGATTGGAAATAAAAGAAGAAAATGACTTCTCACAGAAGGGGCAATGTCTCCAACACATCATGACAAGAGCCTTCCATGAACTGGTTTCACAGTCCACACAGTACAAAGGTAAGCTCATATCATTAGGCATTTTTCTTAAGCCTAAGTGGAACTGGGGAGTACTTTTCAGTTCACAATTAAGTTCCTCTATAGAGCCTTAATGTAAAAAATACAACACAAAAGCACAGAATAGGAATTTAAATGTTTATTGTTGCTCTCTGGGATCTCAAGCTACCACACACAGAGAGAAGAAACAGCAGCATAGAGGAAAAGAAGGTATGAAAATGCAGAATGGGGATCAAATTTGTGAGCCTTCTTACCTGGCCCTTTATTAAAAGCTTACTGAGAACTTTTGTTTGTGACTCCTCATACTTGCAGATTCCTCAAACTCTACTTTAGAAATCCTAGAGAGAGAAGACATAAATTATTTGAGGGAGGTAGATCTTGTGAACCCAGTAAGCCTGTTTCTTTGACTCTGACCAAGGTCCTGCACAGTACACAGAACAAAAGTAGAAGGAAAGGAATAAGATGAAACAAGACAACACAAAAGGAATTTCATAGTTTTTTTTTTTAATTTACAATGCTAAGACCTAGAACTGGGGCAGAAAAACTGGAAAAAACACAACTCACAGACAGTTCCTGTTTCTTGCCAGAGATATAGACAGACTCCTGCAATAACTATGGTCTGGTGCAATAGAAGGATTCCTTCTCTGGCTGGTGTATCTCAGTATATAGGTGTTACTCCCTTTCCATCTGCCTCCATTGGTTCTTGGCCCTTAAAGGATGGAGCCATCAGAAGAGAATTGCCTTTAGGCTCTATGTTGATGATATCATTAGCTGGAAAATTGGGTTCTCTCCTTTACCTTCACAGAAGTTAGTCTGCTCACCCACTTGCTTCTAAGAGCCTTTAATCAACTATTCTCTCTGAATTCCTCACTCCCATTGGAAAATCCCAGAAAGATTACTATAAGTACTTGGAAGCTATTGAAATTTATGTTTCACCCTAAATAATATATAGTTGAAATATGTGGTTTTCTTTACACCCTGAAAGGTAATATCTAATGTCTAAAGATAAATTATAGATCTTATCTTCATATGGATTTAACTGGGAACCCTACACACATCCATTGAGTTTTGTCTAAAGAAGAGAAACAGTGGGCACTTCCTTTGAGTGAAGTTGTTACCCAGCATCGGAGCTCAGTGTCCTGTGATGTTCTTGGCTGGGAGGCAGAAAAGTGTGCCTGGGCAGCAAAGCACTTGAGAGGAAGTAGAGAGGATGGAATTGCACCAGGATAGCATCATGGAGATTCATTCATATGTGTTTGAATCATGTATGTAGTCACACGATTCTTCACCATGGAAGACAGAATGGAAGTCTTGGCTCTATTCAGCAGAGACATAATATGTCCTAGGGGCTTCTTCTGAAAGGTAAACTCTGTGGGAGCAGAAAAAGATGGTGATTTCTCATGGCAAATGGAAGGACAAAGATAAGTAAAGGGAAGGGGTCATGTGACAAAAATGGGGTGTTCATGCTGATTCTCAACTAAGCACAAAACCCAAAGAACCCTTTCCTCTGTGATTAACAAATACTTTCCACAGTTGCAACCCTACCCACTCACCCTACCAGATACACTTTCTCAGCCATCAACATCTGCAGCAAATTAAGATTTTACTGTTCTTAACAAACCATAACAGTGGGAGCCATGGGCCTTGACGACACTGGGGCAGCTGACGTATGGAGAAGGAAATTCCTTCTCAGTGCCTCCACGTAGGGTGGGAGAAGATAAATGTGGGGATGATCTAGTAGAAAGTGGATATCAGGTGGAGATGTAAGTTTAGAAAACAATTATGGGTAACATTCTTTATGAGTCATGTTTAAAATTGTGACCATCTTTTATTATTTCTCTCTCAAATATTCTTATTTATTGAATAAGCCTACTTTATAAAGAAGTCTTTGTTTTACACTTCTCTATTCTACCTCCTTCTAGAGCTGAAAGTTGCTACACTGGACATCTCATTTCACCTCTTTCACACTGTGTCCCTTCAACCTACCCACTGATATAAATTAGAAGTTTCTGAGGATTGTCCTCTATGCGTCTTCACATTGTCAGTGGACCTTGAAGAAAGCAGGATGATAGAACCGATGGCAGTTTTCTTGTGTGGAACATTCTTTATTATTACCACATAAGAGTCTCAAAATCATCCCCTGTTTCTTGGCTCTGAACATACTCAAGGACCCCAGTAACCCCAATAGAGAAACCTAACCTTGCCCCTAAAATAGAAGTCAAGAGATGAATTGAAAACATGCTAGGAGTAACCATAGGATGCATGGGATGGGGAGCCCTTCAGAGGCACTAAAATAAACATGATTACAGAGAAGACATCAAAACACCCAATTCCTTTTGCCTATTGCCTGAGTTTAATCTCTCCCCTCCTGTTTTCCATTTCCTTTTAATTTTCCTAGTATAGCTAGAGTATTTACACTTTCTGTTTCCACTGAGAAATTCTTTATCAGCAGTTGTTGAGTAGCAGACTATTCATGTTCTTTGTTAATGGCAGTGCTTGTATCTTTTACTACTGAGCTAGAGCCTCTGCATGAATTTTAGTTTCTTTATCTCCTACTAATATGTCAGATGTCATCTAAGGTAGTTTTCAGCGCCAGAAAATAGAAATTTCATAAGACTATCTGAGGAAAGGGCACTTAAGTGAATGCATATGATAATGTAGGGTTTGGTGTTGTTTCTGCTTCTCCTCTCTGGGTATATCGGTCCATTGCATGCAGAGCAGGACTGGAGGGAATGAAGCTTGGCCAGAATGAGGGGGTACAAGCAGGATCTTAGTTGGCTAGAAGAGTGCATGGGCAAAGAACACATGCTCAGGAACAGCTTTGGAGAACTGTTTTATTTGGTGGATGGGGTGTTTATGGCCCTGGGAAGGTGGCCAGGATCTCAGGGGCAAGGGTTGTGTGGCTCTGTACAACTAGACAAAACAGGTGTGTTGGAAGATACATCATTTGCACACTCAGGGGCTGGGGCCTGTGGTAGGAGGGAAGTGAAGCCTGATAATCGTCAAGGTAATAAATTCTTATTAGGGCTGGTAGTGGAACAGCTGATTTTCTGGCACCAGGTTGAGAAGGGGTAGAGAGCCAATTCCTGCCATCCTTATCTGAGGTATCTGGAGGTAAAGTGCTCCTTGACCCTTTCTCCATAATCCTGGACCATTAAAGTTCCACAATAGTTTTGAGAAATGTTCCACCACCTTTGGTTTCTTAGAAATATTTCCTCTTTCTAGTTAGCATATCAGCTTTTTCTTCAAGTTCCTTGAGGATTTTTCCCTTAGCTCCTTCCTTATTGTCTGTCTGTGACATCAAGTTCCAAGCTCATATCAAAATAAATTGCTTCGAGAATTACTCAAGAACTTACATTTACTTTAGCTACTGTGATTATATAAATTCTGTATCTTAAGTATTGTTGAACAAAAGAATTTAAAATATAGTACCAACATTTTAGGTTATATAAGGAAATGAGGTTTAGAGCAAACATGATGAGTCAACTCTACTGTCTCTGACAAATAATGGCAAACTGGTAGGAAAAGAGGCAACCAAAGAACCTAACACTTAAGGGGGCTACAATGAAATAATACAGATGGGAGGAGCAATAGATAGAGACTAACAAAATATCAGAGCCAGTATCATATAAAGTCAATGTAATGTGCCATTGCTTGTAAAACACACCTCTACTTTAGCAAGACATAGAGCTTTTAGGCTTTTCTTGAGCTCTCTTGCAAAACGGTTTTCTAAAAGTAAAACTATTTGACCTCATTTTCATAGGGAAAATAGCCAGGTTTATGTAGATGTGCTTTAAAATAAGGGAGGTTTGTTTTGTTTTATGGTTAAACTGGAAATTTCTACAAAATTTTGTTGTTATTGTTACTGAAGCTTGTGATCAGCTATAGGCATCTGTAGTGAGGTTATACAGGCAAGCTTATACTTCATGCGTTCAAGTCACAGATGCCCATGGAACCTCTTCAAGTAATCTAAAAATAAGCATAAACATATTCTTTTCCTAAAGGACGAATGTTTTTTTTATGAAATATATGCAGAACTATGTAAGTAAACAGCCAGTACTGTCATGAGCTTAGCAAATATTTAGTATACAAATTTTAACATTTAAAAATATCAGAAGTTTTGATGCCTGGGATTCAAAGTACCTAACCTGTGATTGAGATAAAAATAAATAAATTTAAAAAAAAAGAGGAGGAAATCATGAAATTCGCAGGCAAATGGTGGGACCTGGAAACGATCATTCTAAGTGAGGTATCCCAAAAGCAGAAAGAAACATATGGTATCTACTCACTTATATAGACCTATAGGATAGGAAGTTCATGCTGAAATCTACACACCTAGGGAGGATATACAGGAAGGAGGACCCAGGTTGGTATGATCAATGCTCGTTTGGATGAAAAAATGGGATGGACATTGAGTGGAGGAGAAAACAAGCAATAGGACAGGAGCATGCCAAGGAGGA
>CM053761.1:60157156-60171197 GCA_028658305.1 Pachyuromys duprasi
TGGGGAGAACAAGAGCTCCACAAAGACCAAACTGAGCAGGGCACAGGGGTCTTGTATGAGATGGTCTCTACAACCAAGGAACATGTGTGGATGTGGCCTGGAACCCCCACTCAGATGGGGCCCATGATAGCTAGGTGTCGGACTGAAGACCCTAGTAAGGGAAACAAGGACTGTTTCAGTCATGAACTTGATGGCTGACTCTTTGACCCTTCCGCATACATTCCGGGGAGTAACAGACTGGCTAGATCCTAGGGGCGGACATTGCAGCCAGCTCTGAGGAGACAGGATGATCTGGGTTTGGATGGAAGGGGAGGAGGTCCTCCCCTGTTGGTGGACTTGGAGAGGGCGGGGAGGAGATGAGGGAGGGGTGGGGAGGGTGGGAGGGAATGAGGGAGGGGGCTACGCCTGGGATCAAAGTACCTAACCTGAGATTGATATAAAAATAAATAAATTAAAAAAATAAAAATATCAGAAGATAGATTTCAGTGGATGATCTGAAAGTAGATGAAGGGAAATGGGGGTATATATGATCATTGAATTGTGGGTGGCATTAAATCCTCAGAAAATAAATAGATTAAAAAGTACTTACAGGGCTAGAGATGTGGACCAGCACTTTAGAGTTTGAGCTGATCTTTTGCTTCCCAGAACCAAGATATCTGATGATCTATTCAGCCTCCACACATTAAAAACACACATACAAACAGACACACACACACACACACACACACACCTAAAAGCAGTAAGAAGAAGTTAAGAAAAATTTCCACAATCATAATTTTCCCTAATTATATGAAGATTCCTAACTTTAGTATATTAAAATAATTGATTGGGAACAAGTGAATACTAGCAAATGAACCAAGAATGAAGTATATCTCAAACTCTTGAAAAACTCAATATCACTGAGGAAAGAAAAATTTAAGATAAAAAGAACCTAAATTGTTGGTATGGTGAGAGCTCATTCAGCAAATTGCTTGCCTTACAGGCATGAAGATCTGAGTTCATCACCAGAACCCACATTTGAAACCAAAAGCCAGAGAGAGAGTTCACTTGTAAGCCCAGTAATGGGAAGGGGAAAGGAGAGACGACGAGTGGATCTCTGTGTTTCTCAGTTTAGCCTACATAAAGAGGACCTATTAGAAAAAACAAGGGTAAGATGGCAGAACACTTCAGAGAAACACTATGGGCTATACTTGGCCATTGCATGCATGCACATATAAGTACACACACAGACAACCAAAACAGACTTTAAAGAAATATGGAAACAAAACCAACCCAGCTGTCCCTCATCTGAGGAATGGATACAGAAATTGTAGTACTTTTACACAATGGAATACTACTCAGCAATTAAAAAGGAGGAAATCATGAAATTTGCAGGCAAATGGTGGGACTTGGAAATGATCATCCTGAGTGAGGTATCCCAAAAGCAGAAAGACACACATAGTATACACTCACTTATATAGACCTATAAGATAGGATAAACATACTGAAATCTATACACCTAAAGAAGATAAACAAGAAAGAGGACCTGGGGTAAGAGGATTAATCCTCACTTAGAAAGTCAAATGGGATGGACACTGGATGTAGGAGAAAACAAGTAACAGGACAAGAGCCTACCACAGAGGGCCTCAGAAAGAGTATACCTAGCAGGGTATCAAAGCAAATATTAAGACACATAACCAACCCTTTGGCAGAGTGCAGGGAATCATATAAAAGAAGGGGGAGTTAGTATGACCTGGAGAGGATAGGAGCTCCACAAGGACCAAATATATCAGGGCACAGAGGTCTTTTATGAGACTGTTTCTCCAAACAAACCATGTATGGAACCCCTGCTTGTATGTAGCAAATGGTAGCTCAGTTCCCAAGTGGGTATACTAGTAAGGGGAACATAAACTATTTTGGACATGAACTCAATGGCTGGCTCTTTGACACCCCCATCCCTCGAGGGAGGAGCAGCCTTGCTAGGCCAAAGAAGAGACAGAAGAGGACATTGCAGCCATTCCTGAAGAGACCTGATAAGCTAGAGTTAGATCAGTGGACTTGGAAAGCCGTAAGGAGGAGATGAGGGAGGGTTGGGAGAGATAGGAAGGGAATGCGGGAGGGGGCTGTGGCTGGGGTACAAAGTACATAACCTGTAATTAATATAAAATAAAAATGTAAAAAATAACTTGCTGATTTTATTTAATAAAATGTCCTTTAGAAAGTAACCACACAACTATGAATTTGTACCAGTGTTTGGCTATGAGAAAATTTAAATTATCTCTATTGTGATTAATATTACAGTAAGTAGAGTTTACAAAACTACTCAATGGGGAGAAGCGCTTGCTAGTGTGCCTGAGAACCTCAGTTGCATCTTTGAGACTCACATGACAGAATAAGATAACCACCCTAAGGTGTTCTCCAACTCACACAAACACACATGCACACACACACATGCACATTCATGCATGCACACACACACACACACACACCTTTCCATTTCCACTATAGATATACATATACATATATATATATATATATATATGTAGAGAATTTCTTGTACTATTGATGTTTATGATTAAAATACTATCTCATACTTATTTTGAAGTATCTTGTATTTATGATATTTAGGGGAAAATAGGATATGTTTAGCTTTCAAAAATCTCAAGACAAAAGAGATAGAGCTAGGCTGAGAAGAGAGAAACAAAGCAAATACCTTAAAATTTAAAAACATAATAACTTTAAAAGAGATAAGAGCATGCATACTTGTTTTCTATTTTACTGTATTTTTGAATTTTTTCTATGAGAATATTCTAATTTAATATAAAAGCTAGTATTTAAATATAACACACTATAGCTTTACTACCATTATTATAAATAAAAGATATTACAACAGAATATTTAGTATAATGAATATATAATAATATCAATATATCAGAAATTATAAATATAAATAAAACAACACACACAGTTGATTCTCATTATGATATTTTATTCTCATCATTCTTTGAGAGCTCATTATATCAGTCATACATAATCTTAAATAACACATGAAATTTAAAAAAACTAGTCAAATTTTGCCTTCAATTGAAGTAGTGTAATATCTCTAATAAAACTCTGGGGTAAAATGTCTGTAGCTGCAATGTAACATCTTTATTTCAATGCTGACTAGCTGGACATGAGAAGTTGTTCAATTTCTATGCTTACTGAATTGGTCTTGAGATATTTTCAGTTCATTTCTTGGCAAGGAAGGAATTCTTATTCTTGGAATGGCCAAAGCTAGATTTTAATGTTTCTTCTGTCAAAAGATAAGAGATTCCCTTTGTAAGTTTTATCTGTCTTCTCTCCTGTGTCAAATAATATTTGGATAGCTACATGTAAATATATTTAGAATATGAGTGGGAAATGATCCCTTTATCAAGAGCCCAGGGTCATTATTCCAAGCATTACATATGTAGAGTTACTGGAAGATATTGGATAGGGCTCTACGTCAAAAGTAGCCTTGAGCTGGCTTATTGAACATAGGCCAATGAAACACACTGCCTTGATAGACAGTAATCATATGCCCAGATTGTTACTTTAGTCCTTTCATGTTATTGTAAGATGATCAGAAAAAAAGTGACAGAGAGATAATGAGGCTACATGCTCTTTGTAAAATGAGGCAGAGTGACAGATTTCAAAATATCTGAGACCAAGAAGCAAAGCCATTAAAGAACTGGGATGCTGACATGGATTACTGTAATTGGAGCAGTCAGAGGCAAACACTGAACTGTGCTTCTTATGACCTGTGCCATTATTAAGGCCAATAAAGTTATTATCAGAAAACTGTGTCAATTTCATTTGATTTCCAACTCATACACTGGACTTGTGCTGTAATGCTAGAAAATGACTCCAATTAAATATTGTATAAAGGCTATTGCTCATTGTTAATTTTTATTTCAGGGGAAGCTAGATATATTATCAAACACTCATCATTCAAGAAAATCGAAAATTATGTTTCAGTCTTATTATTGTCATAATACTCTAACAGCTTGCTCAAGACAGCCTAACTCTGTATTTCTGAAAATGATTTCATGTACCTTTTAGTAGGAGATAAAAACAAGAAAAGTAAATATTTCCTTGGCCATACTGCTTTTCATTTTGTTGTGAATTATTCTATGATGCACAATCTAGAGTTAGAAATGACTGAATATTGTCATAGTCTTTGATATCCACCACATCCCATAGTGGGGGATTAGAGAAAAACTCACACATTCTAGGCAAGCACTTAAGTACTAAGATAAACATCCAGCCATCCTATACTGTTTACCTTTGAGGAAGACTTTCACTAAGTTCTCAGGTTGGTCAAATATTTGTGAACCCCTTGTCTCCTGCCTCACTGTCTTCAGTTCAGGACTTATAAGCCTTTGTCACTAGGCCTCAGTGTTGTCAGTTCAGGACTTACGAGCCTTTGTCGCTAGGCCCATATTTTCTCAAGTGAAATAAAGAAGGAGACGGCAGGAAGAAATTTAAAATTTAAAAAATAACACAATAGCAGTCCATTCGTTTTTAATTGAAAATAGGCAGGAACAGCACAAGAAACACAGATGCAAAGACATACATTCCTCACAGGGGAGTCCCATAAAAGCACAAAGCAAGAATATGTAATATATGCACAAAGGACTGGTAAAGTCTAAATACATGAATAAATAAATAATAAATAAATGAATACACCTTGACAAAACATTATGAGACAAAGAACCCCTAACAATGTCACTGAGTGTGTTTTGTGTTGGCCCTCTATTGTTAGGTATAAGGTCTGGTTTAAGAGTGGTTTTTATCTCAAGTGAGACTCTGTAGGAGAAAAGTAATTTGGTTTTTTGTTTTTGTTTTTATTTGTTTGTTTTGCATGTGGTTATCAACTGGAGTTGAATTACCTTCTGGGTTAGGAATGGGAGCTTGTATCTACTTCTTGTCTCAGTCCTGGGACCTCATTTAGGATAGACCTAGCCAGCCTTGTGTGTGTTGCCTAAGTTTGTGAGTTCATATGGGCATGAAACATGCTGTATTTAGGAGACTGTTCCTTGGTGTCTTCCATCCACTCTGGCTCTTATACTCTTTCTACTTCCTCTTCCAATGGGATCCCTGAGTTCTGAAAGGAGGATCATATAGAGCCATCCATCTAGGATTGAGTGTTCCAAGATTCCTCACCCTGCACTTTGTTTGGTTCTGGGACTCTGTGTTGTTTCCATCTACTGCAGAAGGTCCCTGATGATGACTGAGCAAGATGCTGATCTATAAAATATGGCAGAATATTATTAGGAGTCATTTTATTGTTACATCACTTTAGTAGAACAGTAGTATTTGGTTTTCTTCTAGGATGCTAGCCTATCTAGTCTCAGATTCTTGGCCACTGAAGCAGTATTAAGTATGGAATCAATATCACAGGGAGGCCTCATATCCAATCAGTTATTGGTAGGTTACTCTCGCAAGCTTTGTGATACATTTGCACTAATGCTTTTTGTAAGCAGGTCATCCTAGTAAATCAAAGGATGTGCAGCTAGATTGGTATTTACTTTTCTCTTTAGGTACCCTGGAGAGTACCTCAGAGTACAATGAATAATAGTCTATAGGGGTGCAGCTCTAGGTAGGCACTAGCTTGACTTCTATATACTCAATGAGTTCGGTAGATGTTGTAGTCAGTAATACAGCCATACAGTCAGATTTTTGGAAAGAAAACATTAGTCTTCATAGCCTGGATAGTTTGGGTTTTCCCATGGGACCTGTTGGCGAACAATTCAATTAGATAAACCCTGTTCTTGGTACTAGAAGTTTGGTGACAAGTAATGTCAGCTTGGAGTTCCATGTGCCTCAATGTTCATGATTTTTATTTAGTTTTCCTACATATATGTCTATATTTTCAGAAAAGCTAAGGTATTGGGTTTCCATTCTACTTCTCAAATGGCCCTTAGTTGTGTCTGGCTATCCTCTTACTTCTTCCGCTTGCCAACCCCTCTTTTTTTTTATATACCTCCCCATTTGATCTTCTCATTTCTAGACCTCTAACATTGTCTGTCAGTAACTTTATATTCAAGCTCCCTTTCCTAGGTCTCTTAACTTCTACCAATTACTTTGGTTATATAGATTGCAGCCTTCTTATAGAAGATTTAAAAGTTGATATTCATGTATAAGCAAATACATACATCATATTTCTCTTTGTGGGAGTGGAATTCCTACCTTAGGTTGATTGTTTTCAAGCTCTGCCCATTTAATTGAGAATTTCATGATTTTGTTTTATTTTTTGAATGGCTGAGTAATATTTCATTGGATAAACTATCAATGTTTTCTTTTTTCATCCAACCATTGATGGATATCTAGGTTGTTTCTAATTTCTAGATATTATGAATAGAGCAGTTGAGAATGTGGGCAAGGAAGTAATTCTGTGATAGCATGAAGTGTTCTGTGGTTATGTGCCCCAGAGTGGTATAGCTGGATCTTGCAGGAGATCCATTCCCAATTTCCTGAAGACCTGAAAACCACACTGATTTGTACAATGGTTGTATCAGTTCACACTTCCAACAGCAATGGGTGATTGTTTCCTATAATTGACATCCTTGCCAGAATGAGCTGCCATTTGCTTTATTGATTTTGACCATTCAGACTGGGGTTACGATGAAATCTCATAGTACTTTTGATTTACATTTCTTTGATTACTACAGATGTTAAATATTTCTTTAAGTGTTTCTTCTTTTGATAATTCTGTTTAGATATGTATCTCATTTTTAAACTGGGTTGCTTTTTTTCTTGGTGTACTGTTTTTTTTTGTTTTGTTTTGCTTTTTTTTTTTTTTTAGTTCTTCAGGCATTTTAGAAGATAAGCCATTTGTCTGATGAATACTTGGTAAATTTTTTTAAAAATCCTTTTCCCATTGTTATCCTGTCACTTTTTAAAAAGTGATGGGGTCCTTTGTAGTAGAGAAGATTTTTGTTTTCGTGCAGTAACATTAATTAATTTTTGCTATTTGTGCCTATCTATCAGGGTTTAGTTCAGAAAGTCTTTTCCTGTGCCAATGATTGCAAGGCCATTCCTGACATTCAGGTGCAGTATGTCTGGCTTATGTTAAGGTCTTTGATCCATTTGGGGTTGGGTTTTATGCAACGTGATGAGTATGAATCTCTTTGTATTTTTCTCTTTTTGCCTTTTTAAATTGTTTTATTTTAATGATTATAATTTATCACAATTTATTCACTTTGTATTCTAGATGCGCCTACCTCCCTTGTCTCCTCCCAGTTATACCCTCCCTCCCTCTGATCCTCCTATGTTCCTCCCATAGTCCACTGATAGGGGAGATCCTCCTCCCCTCTATCTGACCCTAGCTTATCAGGTCTCATCAGGAGTGACTGCATTGTCTCCCTGTGTAGTCTGGCAAGGCTGCCTCATCATCAGGAGAGGTGATCAAAGAGACAGTCACTGAGTTCATATCAAGGGAACCCACTTGGAGAATGACTTTATGGGCTACATCTGAACCACAGCTTTAGGTCTTCTCTATGCATGGTCCTTAGTTGGGGTATCACTCTCTGCAGGCCCCCCAGGGACCAATATTTTTGACTCTGTTGGTCACATTTTGGGGGGACCTCCTGTCCCTTCTGGGTATTTCTATCTCTCCCTTCTTTCATACAATTCCATGAATTCTGCCCAAAGTTTGGCTATGAGTCTCAACCTCTTCTTTGATACCTCGGTCATTAGAGTCTTTCAGAGGCCCTCTGTGGTAGGTTCCTCTCCTGTACCCTGTCTTCCCATGATTCCGATGTTTATTGCATTTGCCATTCTGAATGAGGATTGATAATCTTCCCTAGGGTCTTCCTTGTTGTTTAGCTTCTTTAGGAGTATAGATTTTAATATGTTTATCCTATTTTATTTGTCTAATAACCATATGCCATGTGTGTCTTTCTGCTTCTGGGTTACCTCACTCAAGATGATCTTTTCTAGTTCCCATCATTTGCCTGCAAATTTCATGATTTCCTTGTTTTTAATAGCTGAGTAGTATTCCATTGTGTAAATGTACCACAATTTCTGTATCCATTCCTCCATTGAGGGATGTCTAGGTTGTTTCCAGATTCTGTCTATTATGAATAGAGCTGCTATGAACATGGTTGAACAAATGCCCTTGTTGTACAGTTGAGCGTATTTTGTATATATGCCTAGGAGTGGTATAGCTAGATTTTTCTAAATAAGCCCCAGATTGATTTCCAAAGTGATTGTACAAGTTTACATTCCCACCAGGAATGGAGGAGAAAATCATGGACAAGACATGGCTGCCCACTCTCTCCTTATCTTTTCAACATAGTACTTGAAGTCTTAGGTAGAGCAATAAGACAACCAAAGGAGGTCAAGGGGATACAAATAAAAAAGGAAGAAGTGAAATGATGATAAAATATGATACATATCGCAGATGATATGATAGTATACATGAGTGACCCCAAAAATTCTACCAGAGATCTCCTTCAGCTGATAAACGCCTTCAGCAAAATGACTGGATACAAAATTAACTCAAAAATATCAGTAGCCCTCCTGTATACAAAAGAAAATAAGGGCTGAGAAAGAAATTAAGGAAACAACACCCTTTACAATATTCACAAGTAACATAAAGTAACTTGTCGTGACTCTAAACAAGCAAATGAAAGACCTGTATGTAAAAATCTTCAAGTCTCTGAAGAAAGAAATTAAAGAAGATGTCAGAAGATGGAAAGATCTCCCATGCTCATGGATTGGTAGAATAAACATAGTGAAAATGGCCATTCTACCAAAAGCAATCTAGTTATTTGCATTCTTCTACATGCAGGCATCCATGGGCTGTTTGTTAAAGATGGTGTCTTTTTTCCAGCTTTTGTATAAAAAATTAGGTGTCACAGATATGTAATTTTTACTTGGTTCTTCAACTCTGTTTTTCAATGTGAATGTGTTTTGTGCCAATATTGTGCTGGTTTTATTACTATAACTTTGCAGTATAACTGATATCAGGGATGGTTATACTAGCAGCATTTTTTTAATTCTAATTAGGAATTGTTTTAGCTATCCTGAGTTGTGTGTGAGTGTGTCCATATGAAGCTAAATAACTTGTCCTTTCAAGTTCTGTGGTGAATTATATTGAAATTTTGATAAGGACTGCACCGAATCTGAAGATTGCTCTTGGTAAGATGGTCATTTTTATTACGTTAACCCTACCAATCCATGAGCAAGCCTGTGATTTCTTTCCATCTTCTGGTATCCTCTTCAACTACTTTCTTCAATATCTTATAATTATTTTTTTATCATACAAGTCTTCTACTTTCTTGGTTTGAACTATACAAAAATATCTCAAGTCTGTTGTGAAAGATATTGTTTCCCTTGTTTCTTTCTCAGCTAGTTTGACATTTGTATATAGGGTGGCTACTGATTTTTGTGTATTAAATTTGTATACTGCTACTTTCCTGAAAGTGTGTATAGTTTATATGAGTTTCCTTGTGAAAGTAAATAATGATTTACACATACTGTCATATAAACTGAAAATGCAGATACCTGAACTTCTTCCTTTTCAATCTATCTCACCTTTATCTCCTCAGTTGTCTTATTACTCTAGCTAAGACTTCAAGTACTATATTTTGCACAGATATGGGGAAAGTAGATAACTTTGTCTTGCTCTGGATCTAGGTGGAATTACTTTGAGTTTTTCTTTCTCTCTCAGGTTGATGTTAGCTGTATGTTTGCTGTAAATTTCCTTGGTATTTTGAGGTATATTCTTTGTAACATTATTCTGTCCAGGACCTTTATCATGAAGTGCTGCTGGATTTGTGTTAAATGCCTTTTCTGCATCTAAAAAAATGATAGTGTAGTTTTTATTTCAGTCATGCTTATGTTGTGGATTATATTTATTGCATTTCTGGAGAAAAGTTTACTTGATCATGGTGGTCCTTTAATGTGCTTTGGATTCAGTTTTCAAGTATTATTTAAAACTCTTCTGTCTGTGCTCATAAGTAAAATTGGTTTGTAGTTCTTTCTTTGTTGGGTCTTTATGTGGTTTAAGTATTTGTGTAACTGTGGTGTTGTTACTTCTGTTTCCGTTTGGTGGATTGATGTGAGGAATATTGGTGTTCACACTAAAACCATATTTTCCTGACCTTTTTGTGGAGGGACTTTTCACTACAACTTTGTTTTCAGTATGCTATATAGATCTCTTTCAATTGTTTATCTGATATTGATTTGGATTAAATATAGAGGTGAAATTATCCATTTCTTTTAGATTTCCATTTTGTACTGTTTTTTAAAGTGTGTCCTCCTGATTCACTGGTTTTCCTTGGTGTCTTTCGTTATGTATTTGTGTGTGTGTATGTATGTGTGTTATTGTTGTTGTTTTATTTTGTTTTAGTCTCTAATTTTGTTAATTTGGATATTTCTCTGCCTTTTAGTTAATTTGGCTAATAGATTGTTATTTTTTCTCAAACAAACAGCTCTTTGTTTCATTGATTCTTTGTACATTTTTTGTTTCTAATTTTACCTTACTTTATGAATTTATTTCTACTATCATGTCTTGAACAGTTTTTTTTCATTCCATTCTATTCTTTCTTTGTGCTTTCATAGGTTTAATTAATGGGTTTATTTATATCTTCTTTAAGGTACTTGAGCATATTCATAATAGCTATTTTGGTCCTGGTCTTGTTCTTCATTAGTGTTAAGTTTCTTAGGACCAAGTATAATATGTTTGATGGGTTCTAGTGGAGTTATAATGACCTGATATTATTGATTGTGTTTTTACACTGTCATTTGGCATCTGTGTTTAGGATGATTACAGCCCTGGTCTTGTGTTTTTTTGGGTGGATGTTCCATTCCAGTTTCCGTTCCCCCTTCTAAAGAGTGTGATGGCTGTGGGTTGTCTGGTAGGAAATGCTTCTGACAACTTGGCAGTGTGGCCCCTAGGTATTGGTCGATGACAGTAGCATGGGGATGGGCTAGAAAGGAGAGGGTAGCTAAAGGGGCCATGATATGGAGAAAAGACGGATGCACCACCCAGATCTGTATAGACCCCTGGTAAAGGGGCCAGAGAAAATATGGAACCTCAGCAGGCAGACTGCTATAGTACTTGGGGAAAATGGTTATATGGAATTGGAGAATAGGAAGGATAGTGAAGATCACATACCCGATTCCCTGGTCAAGGAATACATCTTTACTTTATCTCTGTTTTTGTAAAACAACAGTCAAAAACATTTTTATGACTAAATCAATATGTTCATAAATACAATAGGGATGTTTAGTACTTTTTCCAATTCTAATGTCCACAGTTAGAAAAAAAACAGGTACGTATTAGAGCCTTGTACAAGTTTGAAAATACTAGTACAATATGAAAATGAAAAGATCCAACTTCTAATTTTAGTGATGGTATTCAGTGTAGGTATAGGGTTTATGACCACAGCTGCTATTCACATACAAGTCCTTAGTCAGTTTGAGGTTCATGAGTGAGGCTCAGGTTTCAGATCTAATTCTAAATTCCATGTCAGAATTCTAAACCTTCTCCCATGTGCTACTTTGTTGTAGTAAATTTTACTATGCTCCCTTTTCTTCCTTTTACTCTACTCTAACATACATGTATTCCCCGGGATTAATCACCAATTTTACCATTACATTTTTATTTCTCTCTTTTGACACTTGCTATTTTCAGTATTTTCACCTAGCCCCTTTTCCCTGCTTCGATGTACACTGATTCTCAAATATCATTATTAACATAATAATATAAAGTTTTAAAACATACATTTCTCTCAAATTCTTTTTTTTTAGAATTTTTCTATTTACATTTTTGCAGATGCTTATACAGGATTAGAAATCAGACCTAAAGCAGGATATCTCACCTGAATACGTGTAGACTGAGACTCATCTGTGTCACAAGGAACGGCACTATGATGGACATGCCCATAAAATATAAACAAAGGCTACACAGACTCAGGGACTCAGTGCTTAATTAACCCTGATCTCATGGTTCTATATCTCCCTGTCACTCATGGTTTGTTTGTGTTTTTCATTCATTTGTATATTGTATTAGTGGATGCACACACTAAAGAATCTTAAATCATATTCTTCATGCAGATCAATCGAGTGTTTGAAAGCTCCTATTCTATGTGACAAACCCCTGCAGTTTTTCTAACTGGTAAGATGGTGTGGTGAGAATTAGAAATTGGCTTTATAGTTCATTCACATAAATAAAGATCTTTGAGAATATTGAAACGTGTATACATAAGCAATAACTCATTAATAATATGTTTCTAAAAATAAAATATAAAACATTAAAAAATATAAAAATCATGAAGCAAAGCTGGAAGCACACATAATTTATAATGAGCATATGCCTATTACATAACTATTTTCATGAAATCAACTTAAAAGAAACTTAAGAACCTAGGAAAACATTGACAATAATTAGACCATATGGATCATAGTAAAGGAAATACATTGTTTTCAAGATAAAAGATCCTAGTCAAGTTATTACAATATTTGTATTATAAATTTCATAATATATAACAATTGCAAATTGTCATGTTGAATTATATAGAAATGTTCTATTTTCTGGGCCATTTTACTATAAATCTGTAACTTATTAGAAAATAGTCCATTAATTCACATAAAACTATGCTGAATCTGCCAGAAAGGGAAAGGTCTAGAGGTCTAATTAGCAATATCTGAGCAGGACTGCAGGGAACTAGAACTCTTTACATGAAAGTGGAGCAGATAAATTGGTGTTGTACGTGCTCTTCTATAGGGCATTTGTATTTATCAAAATTAAAAATATGTGCTCCTCTTGCCATAGAATTTTCCTTCCCAATATTTATTCTGCAAATGTGATTACATGCAGTCCAAAATTAATTATGATGAAGGTCATTCATTGAAAGAGTGTTAGTAATGGAAGTAACACAGAAATAACACATGCATCAGAAGAAAAGAAAAAATACATGGAAACTCCACTCATTGACATGTAGGTCTGCCCTCTCTGAACAGGATGTGTTCTAGAGGCCTGAACACTTGAATTAAAAGGGAGCTTGACAGCGTATTATTTAGTACTCCTGAAAGGATCTAAACCAGTTCATCCCTATTAATTACATCAATATTGTGCACTAATATATTTGGAGAAAGACACATTAAATGATATAAATTAAAGCCACAGTATTTATACTTTTTATTTTATTTTATTTTATTTATTTACTTTTATATCAATCACAGGTTAGGTACTTTGAATCCCAGGCATAGCCCCCTCCCTCAATCCCTCCAACCCTCCCACTCCCTCCCTCATCTACCTCCTCCCTGCCCCCTCCAAGTCCACCAACAGGGGAGGACCTCCTCCCCTTCCATCCAAACCCAGCTTATCCTGTCTCCTCTGGGATGGCTGCAGTGTCCTCCCCTGGTATCTAGCCAGTCTGTCACTCCCCGACTTCTATGGGGGAGGGTCAAAGAGTCAACCATCAAGATCATGACTGAAACAGTCCCTGTTTCCCTCACTAGGGTCTTCAGTCTGACACTGAGCTATCATGGGCCCCATCTGAGCAGGGGTTCCAGGCCACATCCAAACTGTCTCATACAACAACCCTGTGACCTGCTCAGTTTGGTCTTTGTGGAGCTCTTGTTCTCCCCAAGTCTCAACAACCTCCCCCAGTTCTATCATTACTTCTCGCCCTCTGCCAAAGTCTTGATCATGAGTCTTAATATCTGCTCTGATACATCGCTACATTGACCCCCCCCAGAGGTCCTCTTTGGCATGCTCCTGTTCTGTTGCTTGTTGTCTCCTCCACTCAATGTCCATCCCATTTGTTCATTCAAACAAGCATTGATCATACCAACCTGGGTCCTCCTTCCTGTATATCATCTCTAGGTGTGTAGATTTCAGCTTGACCTTCCTATCCTATAGGTCTATATAAGTGAGTATAAACCATATGTTTCTTTCTGCTTTTGGGATACCTCACTCAGGATGATCGTTTCCAGGTCCCACCATTTGCCTGCGAATTTCATGATTTCCTCCTTTTTAATTGCTGAGTAGTATTCCATTGTGTAAAAGTACCACAATTTCTGT
>CM053761.1:60171697-60184109 GCA_028658305.1 Pachyuromys duprasi
TTCAGTCATGATCTTGATGGCTGACTCTTTGACCCTCCCCCATACATGCCAGGGAGTAACAGCCTGGCTAGATCCCAGGGGAGGGCATTGCAGCCAGCCCTGAGGAGACAGGATGAGCTGGGTTTGGATGGAAGGGGAAGAGGTCCTCCCCTGTTGGTGGACTTGGAGGGGGCGGGAGGAGGGAGATGAGGGAGGGAGTGGGAGGGTGGGAGCTAATGAGGGAGGAGGCTAAGCCTGGGATGCAAAGTACCTAACCTGTGATTGATATAAAAATAAATAAATTAGTTTAAAAAAAGCTAATTAAAAAAAAAACAACCTAGATGAAATCTGGAACCCAAGAATAAAATCCCTTTCATCCTAAGGAGACAGAAAAGTAAGCAGAAGAGTTTCAAACTGGAATATTTCTTTGAGAATTGCAGCACTCTGGAAGGCAGATTATGGAATCCAAATTTTAGGCCAAATGAATTCACCCTAATAGGAGAACATTGCTGCTTTTAAAAAATTTTAATGAATTTATTTATTTACATGTGTGCTTGCATGAGTGTATACACTCCACTTGTGTGCAGGTTCTCAATCAGGTCAGAAAACAGCATTCCACCCCTTGTAGCTGGAGTTATAGACTGTTGTAACCTGCTTAGTTTGGGAGGTAAGATCTGAACTCAAATTCTCTGGACTCCAAGAAGGGGCTCTGAATCTCTGAGTCATCTCCCGAGCCCTTCTGTTAATTTTGCTAGTGTAGAAACTCCATCAGTGATGCCCATATGACTATCTCCTTGTATTCATTGGCAACAGACTTCCAGAGAGTGTACATTGGATGACACTAGTTATTGACAAAATTTTTCCAAGTGATCACACCATACTTTGTGTAAGAAAATGTACTGCACCTTGTAACATACCATTCTATACTTTACAGTGAACTCATGAGAATGCAATTGTTCCTGGTGTCTACCTAAGCTTTTCTTTCCTGGATTAGCTGTAGGTTTATATCTCTTTTCAGGTTTATGGTACATTGCCTTTACTTCACTATGAATTGCTTGATTATGTCCTTTTGTTTTGTATGCCTCTCCCCCAAATCAGAGTTCTTGGTTGCCATTTCATCTAGATCCTTTGCTTAGACTTCATGTACCAAGATCTTGTTCTATCAGTGCCACATTATGGATTCACCATTACACTGTCCTGATGTTTTACTAGTGGCTCTTCTGGTTTACCTTTTATTCTCATCTGGATCATCACATTTTTACAGCCAGCACAAAGTTGCTATTCCTGTGCTCCATGGACACTCAAAGATGGCACAGTCCTCCTTCTCTTTCATGTTTAATTCTAATTTTCTAAGATGTAGACCGTGGCAGCTCAGCATCCAAGTGTGTTCTCCAGTAAGGGGAACAGGGACTTTCTCTGACATGAACTCAGTGGCTGGTTCTTTGATCACCTCCCCCTGATGAGAGAGCAGCCTTGCCAGGCCACAGAGGAATACAATACTGCCAGTCCTGATGAGACCTAATAGGCTAGGGTCATATGGAAGGGGAGGAGGACCTCCCCTATCTGTGGACTTGGAGAGGGACATGGGAGAAGATGAGGGAGGGCAGGACTGGGAGGGAATGAGAGAGGGGTGTTCAGCTGGGATACAAAGTGAATAAACTGTAATTAATTTTAAAAAGTAAAAATTTAATAAAAAGTGATCATGCCCTTTCTTAATACTTCATTTTCTTAGTATTTTGTTTTAAAATACTCTCTCTCTCTCTCTCTCTCTCTCTCTCTCTCTATATATATATATATATATATATATATATATATATATATATATATATATATATATATATATATACCTTTGCTTATTTGCTTATCTTTTACTTCATATGGAATGTCTTACTATGCGTGGGACATTTTTGTTTTCTTTTGTTTTCTGTTTTTGTTTTTGTGAGTCAGGGTTTCTCTGTGTATCCCTGGCTGTCCTGGACTTGCTTTGTAGACTATGCTGGTCTTGAATTCACAGAAATCTTCCTGCCTCTGTCTCCCAAGTATTGGAATTACAGGTGTGTACCAAGGTGCCTGGTTGGGATTTTTTTTTAATTTATTTTTATCTCAATCACAGGTTAGGTTTTTCTTTAAGGCTGTATTTCAGTCTGAATCTGTCAATCTCTTGTGTCAGGAGTATTCTTCAAGAAGATCAGGGATTTCCGGTGGTTTGTGGTGTGTGTTTTGTCTCAGTTGAACTCTGTTGTGGGCTTTGTGTGCCCAGCTTCGTGCTCTGTGCTAGAAGCTGTGAGCACTGCAGGCTGGTCACCCCTCTGGTCTGGAGTCTTTACTCCTCACTCTGTGCTAGAGTCTGAGTGTCCAGGTTTGAGATGTCAGCTGGGGGCTGTGGATTCCGCCCTGGGCTTGCTGCTAAGGGCTCTCCCCTGGACTGGAGATTTGGCGCCTCCTTCTGGGCCAGGGGCTGTGCACCATGGTCTGAGATGATATTTGGGGCACACACAGTGGGTTTGGGTTTGTGTGCATCCGCTGTATGCAGGGCTGTCTGAAATGGTGCCCGAGGCCTTCTCTGTCTGGCCTGTGGACAGGCACCCGAACTGGGGTTTTTGCTGGCGGATGCGTGCAGCTTTTGCCCTCAGTGTGTGGTCTGGTCAAGATGGTCCCAGGATCCTCTCAGCCTCTGTGGGTTGAGACAGAACTCGGGTTCTTACCAGATCTGCCGGCAGAGTTTTTGCTGGCAGAAGCATTAGGCTCGCGCCCCTGCAGTGTGCGGACTGGTCAAAACGGTCCCCCAATCCACTCAGTCTGTGGTGGTTCCAGTGATTGGTTTGCGCCCGCAGCACACCCGTGGGTTGAGGCAGAACTCGGGTTCCTCCCAGACCCGCCTGTGGACTCACACACTGACTGAGTTTTTGCTGGCGGAAGCGTTCGGCTCCTGTCCCCTCAGTGTGCGGACTGGTCAAAACGGTCCCCCCATCCACTCAGTCTGGTGTGGTTCCGATGATTGGTCTGAGCCTGCAGCACACCTGTGGGTTGAAGCAGAACCTGGGTGCAGTGTGCGCTCGTAGTGTGCAGTTCAGTGAAAATAGCACCCGGTTCCTCCTCAGACTGCCCGCGAGACTGTGCAATCCAGTCTATAATGGCGGGTGCGGGCACCCAGCGCGGCAGCTTGTCCAGATCAGAGCTGTGCACCGCTGGTCACCGGGAAATTTCTCCAGGTAATAACTGGGTGTCCCTAGGGTTTTCCCACTTGATTTTCTCACCGTAGGAGTTCTGCTCACCTGGCACTCACAATGCTGGCGTTTTAGGTCCCAGAGTTCAGTCTCCTGGTTGCTGCATTGTTTCTGCTCTCCTACTCCTCAGACACAGTGTTCTCTCGTGGCAGCCATCTTGGATCCGCCCTCAGGGATTTTTTTTTTAATTGTAAAAATCACTTGTTTAAATTTTTATTTTATTTTTATTAATTACAGTTTACTCACTTTGTATGCCCGCTGTAGTCCCTCCTTCATTTCCTCCCAACCCCATCCTTCTTCCCTTTCTTCCCTCTTCTTATCCCAGTCCCCTCCCCCAGCCCAATGATAGGGTAGGTATTCCTCCCCTTCCATCAGACCCTAGTCTAATCAGGTCTCATCAGGAGTGGCTGCATTGTCTTCCTCTGTGGACTGGTATGGCTGCTCTCCTCTCAGGTGAAGGTGATCAAAGAGCCAGCCACTGAGTTCATGTCAGAGACAGTCCCTGCTCCTATTACTAGGGAACCCTCCTGAATACTGACTTGCCATGAACTACATTTGTGCAGGGGTTCTAGGTTATCTCAATGTATGGTCCTTAGTTGGAGTATCAGTCTCAGAAAAGACCCCTGTGCCCAGATTTTTTGGTTATGTTGCTCTCCTTGTGGAGCTCCTGTCCCCTCCAGGTCTTTCTATCTCCACGTTCTTTCATAATATTCCCTGCACTCTGCCCATAGTTTGGGTATGAGTCTCAGCATATGTCTTTTAAATTATTTTTTTTTTACTTTTTATATTAGTTACAGTTTATTAACTTTTTATCCCAGCTACAGCCCCCTCCTTCATTAACTCCCAATCCCACCATCCCTCCCTCATCTTCTCCCTGCCCCTCTCTAAGTACACTGATAGGGGAGGTCCTCCTTCCCTTCCATCTGACACTAGCTTATCAGGTCTGAAAAGGATATGTTTTGATACCCTGCTGGGTAGAGTCTTTCTGAGGCCCTCTGTCATAGGATCCTGTCCTGTTCTCTGATTTCTTCCTCTTCCTATGTCTGTCCTGTTTGCCTTTATGAATGAAGATTAAGCATCTTAACCCATGGTCCTTCTTCTTGGTTATCTTCCTTAGGTGTACAGATTTTAGTATGATGAACATCACAGCTTTAAACATCACCTCCATGATGTAATCCATTAAGGTACCAGATACCCAGAAATGGACCTTCCTACACTCACTATCTTAAATAAATTATAGGGAAAACTTATTTTTGTTTGTATAACATGAGAACTTAGAGCCTTCAAAAAGTTGAGAACACAGCTGGCACTCATCTTAATCTGCAGCCCCAGTCACCACCAACACAGTTCTTCACAGAACTTTAAAAGACAGTTTTCAGCTTCAAATGACAATACAGAAACAAAAACAAAGAAAAAATTCAAAAAAAAAACCAAGATAGTGAAAACAATCCTGCATAATAAAATATCTGCTGGCAATGTCACTCTCCTGGCGCTCATATTGTACTACAGAGCTGTTGCAATAAAGATGGCATGGTATTGGCATAAAAACAGATACATGGATCCCTGGAGCTGAATTGAAGTACCATGCACAAGACCATACACCTAATGACACTTGATTTTTTTTATAAAGAAGCTAGAAATACACACTGACAAAAAAAAAGTGTCTTCAACAAATGGTGCTTGTCAAATGAAATGGTTGCATATAGAAGAATGCAAAGTTATCACCTTACACAAAATTTGACTCCAAATATGTCAAAGACCTCAACAGAAGAAATATTTAACATTATTAGATCATGGAAATGCAAGTCAAAGCTACTTTAAGATATGATCTACACCAGTCACAATGGACAGGTTCAATAAAATCTCATTTATGTTGGCAAGTATGTGGAGTAAGGGGAACACTCATCCATTGTTAGTGCAAATGTAAGGTTGTATTGCCACCATGAAAATCAGTGTGGTGCTTTTTCAAGAAGATGAGAATTGATATACCTCAGGATCTAACTGTGCCATTCTTGAGATTATAAGTAAAGACTGCTACATCTCACCATGTAGATACTTGCTTAACTAATTTAAAAACCTAGAAACAGGTTTGATGTCTACCAATGGACGGATAGATTAAACAATATGTGGTGAATTTATACAAGAGATATTACTCAGCTACTAAAAATAACATGAAAATTTTAGGTGAATTTATGGAGCTAAGAAAAATTATCCTGGATGAGGTCAACAAAACCTAGAAAGACAGATAATGATTTTACCTATTAAGTATTCAATATACAGCCTACAGTCCATATAACAACAGGGAACAGTTAAGTGTAAGGAATTTTGAGAAGGGTTGGATTATCCTAGAAGGGAGAAATATAATAAATAGTTATATGGAAGTGGACTTGAATGGAAGAATTGAATGAGGAAGAAAGAGGGAAAATGTAGTGCAAGGTAGATAAGGGGAGAGAACACTAAAACTGAGGATCATTTGACGTGTCATATGAAAACATAATACAACAAGACCTTCCTAAAATATACACATATATCAAGGTGAACTAAATGGAATTGCCAAATAATGGAGACAGTCACAGCTAGACATCTCTCACTCCAAATGAAGCTTCTTTTCTAGAAATTGGTTTTATATAATCTAATGGTTGGCTAAAGGAGACCCATGGGAATCCTAAACAGCCTACACTATTGAAAAGCTAATGCTTACTCTCCACAGACTGATAGTAAGGTCAAATTACTGAAAGCAAAACCAACAGAATCTGTGGAAAATGGAGAAGTTGAACTGGTTCCTACCTAGAACCTTCACCCCTAAATGTCATTCCTAGAAGATACTCTGCCTACTAGCAAAGAAGAATGATAAATACCAACCCATCTACAATCTACAGTGGTGACCTGCCTGCTGGGTGTGTTAGTGTAACAGTAGAACAATGTTTGTGAGGATAAGCAACTAATATCTGATTAACTTAAGGCCAACTCTATGAAATGGAACCCATCACGAACACTGTTTAAGTAGCCAAAAACCTGAGACAAGATAGGTCATGTTCTTTGGTGAAAACCAAATGCTACTGTTCTGATAAAGGAATGTAGCAATAAAATGATTTCTAAGGACACTTTGCTATACTCATGGATCAATGTCTTTCATAATCATCATTGAAGAAGCTCCCCCCTTCAGTATATGCAGATAATATAGAGACCCACAGCTGGAAAATGTGCAGAAAGTGAGAGACCTTGGAACACAAAGTCCTAAATGGGATGTCTTTATATCTTCATCGATTTTCTTCCCTTGGGATTTAGGTATTTCTACAAACTATAAAGCAGAAAGATTATAAGAACAAGTTTAAGTGCAAGACATCAAGTACACAAGGCTTTCTAAATATAACAAGATCAAAACACTCATATGAGATGCACAAAAAGACTGTGGTAGCATGCACAGGGCCTGCATAGAATACTGTCCCAGTTTGGAGAGAAGAAATGGTGATAAGCCCAAATTTCTTTTTTTAAATAATTTATTTTTTATTAATTATATTTTGTTCACTTTGTGTCCCAGCTGTAGACCTCTCCCTAATCCCTACCAATTTCACCCTCCCTCCCTCATCTCCTCCCATGTCCCTGCCCAAGTCCATTTATAGGGGAGGTCTTCATCCCCTTCCCTCTGACTATAGCCTATTAGCTCTCATCAGGACTGGCTGCATTGTCTTCCTCTGTGGCCTGGAGAGGCTGCTCTGTCCTCAGGGGAAGGTGATCAAAGAGACAGCCACTGAGTTCATGTCAGAGAGAGCCCCAGTTCCAATTAGTAGGAAACCCAATTGGACACCGAGATGCCATGGGCAACATCTGTGCAGAGGTTCTAGATTATCTCCATGCATGATCCTTGGTTGGAGTGTCAGTCTCAGAAAAGATCCCTGTGCCCAGATTTTTTTGGTTCTGTTGCTCTCCTTGTAGAACTCTTTCCCCATCCAGGTCTTTCTATCTCTCACTTCTTTTGTAAGTTTCCCTGCACTCTGCCCAAAGTTTGGCTATGAGTCTCAGCATCGTCTTTGATACCCTGCTTGGTAGACTCTTTTAGAGGCCCTCTGTGTTGGTTCCTGACCTGTTCCCTGTTTCCTCCCTCTTCTGATGTCCATCTGTTTGTCTGAGTAAGGACTGATCACCTTACACAGGGTCTTTCTTATTGCTTAGCTTCTTTGGGTGTACAGATTTTAGTATGCTTATCCTATATTATATGTCTAACATCAGAACAAAACAACAGCCTACAGACTTGGAAAGGATCTTCACTAACCCTATATCTAACACAGGACTAATATCCATAATATATAAAGAACTCAAGAATTTAAACAGCACAAAATCAAGTAATCCAATTAAAAACTGGGGTATAGGGCTAAACAGAGAATTCTCAATACAGGAAGATCGAATGGCAGAAAAATACTTAAAGAAACACTCAGTATCCTTAGTCATCAGGGAAAATGCAAATCAAAATAACCCCGAGATTTCACATTACACCCATCAAAATGGCTAAGATCAAAAACTCATGTGACAATACATGCTGGAGAGGATGTGGAGAAAGGGGAACTCTCCTCAATTGCTGGTGGGAATGTAAACTTGTACAAACACTTTGGAGATTAATGTGGTGCTTTCTCAGACAATTAGGAATTGTACTTCCTCAAGATTCAGCTAGATCACTCCTAGGCATATATCCAAAATATGCTCAAGTATACAACAAGGACATTTGCTCAACCATGTTCATAGCAACTTTATTCGTAATAGCCAGAGTTTGGAAACAACCCAAATGTCCCTCAACTGAGGAATGGACACAGAAATTGTCGTATTTTTACACAATGGAATACTACTCAACAAATAAAAACAAGGAAATCATGAAATTATAAGGCAAATGGTGGGATCTAGAAAAGATCATCCTGAGTGAGGTATTCCAGAAGCAGAATGACACACATGGTATATGCTCAGGTACAAGCCCAAATTTCTAACCCAGAATGTTATCTCCAATTGATATCCATTCACATAATTTAGTGTTCTCCAGTGGAAGCTCACCGTATACATACAAACCCCTCTTAAGGCCAGGCCTGGTGTCCATCAGTACATGGCCAGCACAAAACAAACCCAGTGGCATCTTTGTTTCATAATGCTTTTCCATGCCTTTGTAGTTAACCTTATAAGTCCTTTGTATATATATATATTATAGTTTCTGCGTTTTGTGTTGTTTTTGTACTTAGTGGGTATCTTTGTATCTACATGCTTTCTTGAGCTTTTCCTTTGGCTCCCTTTCTTCTGTTTAATTTGCTACTTTACCATGTGCTTATTTGTTGCTTTTATTTTTTTCAAATTTTTTTAATCTAATGAAAGAGAGACAGAAAATCTGTTTATTCATATGGGGATGAGGAGTGAGTGGAGATCTAGGAGGAATTAGAGAAGAGACAACCAGAATTGTAAGATACTGTATGAAAAATTGGTTTCCACAAAAATAATTTTTATACATTTTCATCATAATTTTATGAAACTAAATATAACAATAAAGGAGTGAGCTAAACATGAACATCCCAAAAGAAGATGGTTTCTGGCCTGGTCATGAAGTCCAAACCACAGTTTCTAAAGTTTCGTTGTTGTTTTGTGTGTGTGTGTGCATTTGTGGCTCCATGAAACCCTTCTGCAGACAGCTAGAAAGGGTATCCAGTCTGTGATAGAAAGGCTGTCTCTTAAGCCCTGTCCAACATGGTGACTCACTGCGGATGAACAGAAGTATTGGGGAAGGTTGAGGAAGACATGTAGAGACCATGAAGGCTCCAACATGACACAGAGCACTGATGTTCTTCTGGAAGACCTGCACTACAGTGTAGGCAGCACAATTTGAATGGCAAGGCTGTTGAATTTGACCTCAGGCTTGAGTCCTAAGAAGTCTTTTAGCCCTCCTGTGCTCTTAGAAATGTCTAATGACAAAGGATCACTCCTCCCTCAAATGTTAGGTGACATGATGGTCTCACTCTGTACTTATTATATTCTTCTGATGTTTCTGTGATGAAATAGGGAAGGAAAGGATTTATAAGGTTCACACTGCAGGTCATAGTCTATAATCGAAGGAAGTCAGGGCAGAAACTTAATCATTTAGCATGAAGACTGGGCTGATTGCTCTCCAATGCTACATTACCTCTAACCAAAGAGCACACACATAGATAAGAAATTACAGCAGAAACTGAGGAGAAATGTTGACTGATGCCTTTTTGCAGCCTCGTGCCTAGCTAGATTTCTTACACAGCTTACATCAAGAATCAAGACAAGCCCCAACAGACATGTTTACAGGCTGATCTAGTCTGGAAAATCCCTTCCCAGGTGACTTTAGGCTATGTCAACTTGACAGTCAGTTCAAGTAAAATGGTCATTATTTTGATTAGCCTCTGCGGGAGATCACAGCTTTGTCTATCTGCCCCCATAAAACCACAAATCTCATTCATTTTTACAAAATGTCGAACATTGTAATCATTTCTCCTAATGGGACAGATTGAATAAAAATATCTTCTAAAATGTAAAGTACACATTCTTTCACAAGTAGTACTTAGAGAAATTCTGTAAATGATATGTGGACTTTTAAAACATATGTCAAGATCCTCAAACAATAGGCTCATGGTAGAGAGGGAAATATTTTTCATATAGATGGAAAGGATATGTTTTGCTGGAAGTAAGAAGATCCAATCTTCAAAACAATTATTTTAGGAAATTTTCATTTAAATCTATATTCTTGTTGTTGTGGGCAACATCTGATTAGAAATGAAAAAAAAGAGAGAGAGACAGAGTAAGAAAGAGTGTTGAAAAGCACATGAACTTGGGCTCAAGCCAGCATTACAATAGCTGGCTATATGGCTAAACCCGCTGAGGATTTGGAGTGAGCTGGGATAATTGCTCTTCCCAGTAGAACCTTGTATTCCTTCAAGTGAATCCTGGCTGTGTTTGGAGTCACACACCTTCTCTCAGCCCTTTTTCAGGCCGCTGAGTGTTTGATTCCAATCTCAGGATCTCTCTTCGCTTTTCTCAGCATAGCAGAGACTAAGTTGCCATGATCTGCCACTGAAACCTGGGCTGTGTTAATAAACTGTGTGGAGTTTAGTTTGTGATTTAATGATGTGAAGGATGGGTTGATCTGAAAAGTGTGACGTTTTATTTGATAGACACTTCTGGGTCCTAGATATTTGCCCAGTACCATTTATCAATGGCACTAGGGTGGAGATCTAGTGGCACTAGATGGGGATCTCCAAGGTGCATTAACAAACACAGAAAATATGAACTAATAATAAATATTCCTAAATGATTCTAACAGATAAAATGATGTTCTAATAGGAAAGTCCAAATTGTCTACCTTATGGCCCATCCTCTGGATTATCAGATTCCAGCTTTTACTATCGCTAAATTATCCTTTGATTTTATTTTGCAAGTTGATAGATATGAAAATTCTGTGTAGTCCAGTAAAATGCTAATTGACTTTCTCCTATCTCATGCAGAAATCAAAGTTGCCTTTGTGTTCAATCAGTTGTTTCACTCTGCATCTGATTGTTAGCATTTTGATCATTTTTATTTTGACAATTCTATGGAGATGTATTTTTTTTACACTAACAATTCAACTCCTTAATGCACACACCTTAGTAGAGTCAGGGTTGTGTAATCATCTCCAGTCACAATACAAATTCAAAATGCTTTTAAACCCTAGACCCATTAGTGCCCCAGATTCCCCATCCCATCCCTCTTTCACCACAGGCAACCATTTACCTACTTCCATTTCTGTCAATATGTTAATTCTGAACATTTCATTGAACAATCAGAAATACAGGGTATTGTGACAGGCTACAATTTATTTTCATTTTTAAAAGATCTTATGGCTTTATCAGGCACCAATAGACATATGGAATGTATACACACACGTAAACATACATGCACACACACATACATGCACATGCATGCACACTCACACACACTCATTCACACATCCAAATAAAATAAGAAATGTAAAATGGATATAATGAGAGAGTTAAAAATGCAACTCTTACTATTGTAACTAAGAACATGGCAGATTATAATCGACTTCTAGAGTAAGAGACCCAGACACCTATTATAACTAATTTAAAATAAGGTTTTTTGTACCATGTGTAACTTCCATTTATATTTCCTTTCCAAAGTTCAGACATTAAATTCTGCAGGTTGAGCACATCTGGTCACATTTTTATCTCAAGCATGTGGTAACAGGAATATACCCAGCATGTTTGATGAAGAGGCTAAAAATATTATTAAGTTATTGATGTAACTTTACATCAGTTTTACAGTAAGAAAACCCTAAACCTTTGCCAGAGTTGGGCATTTTAAAAAAGTATTTCAGCTTTATGTTGTTTGTGGCTTCACCATTTTACTTACCCAGAACTTTAAAGCTCACAGAATATGAAGTTTAAGAGGTTGGTATGACTCAGATCCGAGCCAAGACGCTTTGAGGAGCCAGCTGTCTGCTGGGCCTCAGGCCTCCTTTACCTGTGTAAAGGCCAGAAATGCGGGACCTGAGAAATTCCATGCAATGGGGCTGGAATCTGCTGTCATAGCCAGGTGCTGGACCCACCCTGCACTTTCAGCAATCTCTGTCAATCATGGAAGAAAGAATTTTTTCTAAGTGCATAATCTAGGGACATAGAAGGAGTGAGTTAGAACATTCCTGGCATTGTGAAATGTGTTGTTGCTAATTTACCTTTTCATGTTTGAGCAGAGAACGTGACATTGAGTGCAGGCGCTACAGCATGCATCCCTGCAGGGGGAATCCAAGGCCGGTCAGATGCCCTCATTGCCTGAGCAGCAATGAACAAGCTAATCATTCGGAATGCTTCCTTGGTCCCAAGAAGTAAGCATATTTCTAGGATCTTCTCAAACCTTTTGTCAAAGTCGAAAGCACTTTATACTTTTTCTCAGCATCTCCCGGGAGTTATGTTCCTTCCTGATCTTAGACAAAGATTGAACATGAACAAAATTCTGAAGGAAAAACCTAAGTTCCTGCAATTTCACCACCTACGCTTAAACACCAATAAGATCGAGAGCGCTTTCTTTCATTTTATGTATAGGCATGTATAAAAAAATATTCCTTTAAGATTTCATACAGAAAAAAAAAAAAGATTTCATACAGGTCGCAGGCAAATGGTGGGACCTGGAAACGATCATCCTAAGTGAGGTATCTCAAA
>CM053761.1:60184209-60264802 GCA_028658305.1 Pachyuromys duprasi
AGGAGTATGCCAAGGAGGACCTCTGGGGGGGGGGGTCAACGTAAAGATGTATCAGAGCAGATATTAAGACTCGCAATCAAGTCTTTGGCAGAGGGCAAGAAGTGATGATAGAAATGGAGGAGGTTGGTGAAACTTGGAGAGAACAAGAGCTCCACAATGATTAAACTGAGCAGGGCACAGGGGTCGTGTATGAGACAGTTTCTACAACCAAGGACCACGTGTGGATGTGTCCTGGAACCCCTGTGCAGATGGGACCCAGGATAGCTCCGTGTAGGACTAAAGACCCTAGTAAGGAGGGAAACAGGGACTGTTTCAGTCTTGAACTTGATGGCTGACTCTTTGACCCTCCCCCATACAAGCCGGGGAGTGACAGAATGGCTAGATCCCAGTGGAGGACATTGCAGCCAGCCCTGAGGAGACAGGATGAGCTGGGGTTGGATGGAAGGGAGGAGGTCCTCCTCTGTTGGTGGACTTGGAGGGGGCGGGGAGGAGATGAGGGAGGGTTGGGGAGGGTGGGAGGGAATGAGGGAGGGGGCTACACATGGGATGCAAAGTACCTAACCTGTGATTGATAACAACAACAAAAAAAGATTTCATACAGGAAAAAAATGTTCATTGATAATCCTATCCAGATCTACCCCTTTCTGCCCAGTTCCTCACAAATCCCCCATATTTTTCTCCCAACTTCATGCACAAGTGAACAGCCTATACCCACGCATGCACTTGCAGTACTAATTGGACTCAGTGGGATAAAATTATATGTGTACTAATTAACTTTATTTTCTATATCATTAAAATTATACCATGAACATTTTCATACATACTAAGAAAAAATACCATAAGCAGTTTGCTAATATTCCATTACACATTGACATGACTATTCAGATGATCAGCATTTTATCACTGGATGTTAATTTTTCATTTTTGTACAATTTTATAAATAATGAGAAGAATCAATGTTTCCTAAAATCCCTCACAAATTTAACTGGTAAGCAAAAGCCAAATTTTCAATAGGGAAAAAAATGAGAAATTGGAAGTTTGCTTTCACCATGTCCAACAAAGCACCCACTACTCACATAATTGCATTCTTGTGGGTTGTTGATTTAGCTGCAGAATTACAATTGTCATTATCGTGAATTTTAATGAATTTAGGTAGTCACAAGTGGTGAGTGGGTCATGAGGACACACCTGCTGTCTGAAGGATCTGCTTGTGTGTGGGTATACTCCCATCTTGTGGCCTCTTAAAATATTGTCACTGAAAGAATCATTTGCTACCTAGAAGTGTATGAAGCTACTGAGTAGCATAGTTTGCTTTGCCTTATTGCTTCATGCAGTGATGAAAATAAAAGCTCACTTGACAGTCTGTAGGAAGTATCTGTCTATTTAAAGACTGATGTTGCTGAAATACAGACATTGCCCAATATGTAAATGAGGTCCTCAAGGGCACCATGCATATTTTCTGTGTGAGGTGGTGTCACTCTTTGGGTGACTCTTCATTAAATGGGCACATAAAATTAGGCTCTTCTGCTTTGGTTCCAATATTTTAAAGGCCTCTGATTTGAATTATATTTTTAAAACTTTTACCCCTATTTTTTTCTGGATTTACAAATACATCTGTTGACCTGCCTGTTCTGCTCAGTGACCAACTGTAAGTTCTATTAGTCTAGCTTCACTGTTGAATCAAGTATTGGAAAATTTTTCCATCAGTTATTGTACACAATTCAGGAAAACATCTAGAAATGGAATAAATTCATGGACATGCAGATACCCATGCACAAATACATGCATGCATGCTCACAAATACAAACATGTTTACACATACTCACAAGCATCATACTGTCAAAATATGTATAAATACACACATGTATGTATGCACATTTTTAATTTTAGTATATGAATTACTTATGATACTTGCAGAAATAGAAGTCTCCTTCCCCCTTCACTTAATGAACTTAGAGCAAATTAATGACTGGGTAAAGTGGAAGACAAATGGATAAAACAATGCCTGCTTTGTTACTGACAAAACAGTTCAAAATGGCTGTGTGGTACATCTGTGACAAAATTCCAATACTAAAGCCAGAATTGGACTTTTGCTAAATTGAAATTTGTTCTGGGAAACTATTGGCCTCCTCCAAGACAGAGGTCCCTATAGGATAGGCAAGACGCAGAGGACAATTAGAGGGTTCATACCGTTCGCAGTGTGTTCTAGAAAGAAAGACCAACTGAAGGGTAGGAAGGGAACACATAAAAACTATTGGAAAACCCATACTTCCTAAGATTTATACTTTAGTAGAAATAATAGCATGTGGGCAAAATTGCTTGATGAAACCCCTTCTTCTAGAAACTGAGAAAATATTCACAAAAATAGAAATGAATCAGTCATAACCTAAGACACTATTCAAGTGTTCATATCTGTGGCAAAATGAGTTGAGTCACCTACAAGCAGTCAAAAATGGGTATTCTTTGATCCTCCCAGCTCTATATCACAGCTCATGTTTCATGAGCAAAGGGAGTCAGTAAAAAATGATAATAAAAACTACTGAAAACACCGTAGCAAGAGTGTTGTTAAGCTCGTTCTCAGAAAGTGTTTGCTTCAGTACTGTGAGGGACTCTGCAAGTCCAGTGAGGACTTCAATCTCACGACATTATCTAGTTGTTGGGAAGACAGGCAACTCATACATATTAAGGAAGAAAAGAATCAATATTTTATAGCTCCACTGCATCAATAATAATGCTATGACATACAAGTAAAATATTCCATTCGTGGGAGCAATGGAAATACCAACCTCTGATTGTACGAATTCACCCTGAGGGATTTTCTGCAGTTCTGCCAGAAAGTTTGCTACAGGGATATTCACTGTAGAAGTGTCATAACGATCCTCATAAAGATGGTAATAGATTTCTCTACAGGTGTTAACTCAGCTATTTAAAAAAATAAGAACTCTGCTCTGTCTTCACTGTCACTCTTCAGGCCATGAAGCAATAAATCTTAGTGTTACTAGCTTTACCTAGGTATAATGAGTATACTAGAGGACTTGGAATTAGAGGCCAAGTTTACATATATACAAAATGAAAACAATGCACCCAGCGGTAGTCTCCTCTACTAAGAAAAGACAACAGAAAATCTCCCTTGGATTGAGTTGTTGAAAGTCAGCACCACCATCAACCTCTGGGGAGGTTCTCCTGAGGGACCAGTGTTTGTGGAGGACAACTTCTGAGACAGGTATGAGTTCCAGATTGGATGAGTATGTAGTGCTATTGTTCTGTTTGTCTTTTTAAAAAACAGGTGGGTGACTTTTCTGCAATTAAGAATGTTTTCTGTGCAAAGATGAAGACCTAAGTTCAAATCTCAAGCACCCCATGTAAAAACCCTGGCATGGTAGTGTGCATGACTGTAATTCAAGTGCCCTTGATGATGAAGAAAAGAGGATCAGTTAGGTTTTCAGGTGTTCAGCCTAGGTCCAGGTTCACTGAGAGACCCCGTAACAAGGGGGTAAGAGGAAGAGGAATAATAAATCACATACTTAGTGTCTGCTTCTACAAGAGTGTGAGGGGTTGCACACCCACATACATTACTGAACATATAACATATATCATACCACATCACATTTTCTCTCTCTTTCTCTCTTTCTCTCCCTTTTCTCCCTCTCTCTGACACACACATATTAAAAAGAAAACAGAAATTGTTTAACTGTGTATATTCTGTGTCAAAAACTTAAATGTTGAAGTTGTCTAGCCCCTGTCATGTATAGCCACGGAGACAATGAAGTGACACTTAACCTGAGAACAATGATCTGAGAATTAGGGACCCACTGTCTGAGAATTGGGAGTCCCTGCTGTAACTTGGAACCAAAAACAGAATGACAAATTCAGACATCTCAAGATATCAAATGAGCAATACAAAGGTTTGGTTCAAACTTGGTGTAAAGACAGACATGCTAACACAAGCCAGTAAATATGTGGTGTCAACTCTATCTCTCCAGAGAGGTGCATTTAGCCCACAGTCAGATGGATTCTAATCCTTGAAAGACACAGTGAATTAGTCCTCTTGCAAAGACTATAAGCCAGTTTGGCTCATAAAGTAGAAGCTTCTGGTTTCCTTGAAGACTCAGTTTTGTCATGTGATGTTTTGCTACAATCAGGGAAGTGATATTTTGCTGAAGATTGGCTTGTGACAGGGCACATGATGCTTTGCTCACTCATAGGAGGGGCATGACTTTGGCCAGCTGAGAACATCTGTGGCTGGATTCTGAGGAGAGGAGATATTTAGAAGCCCATGCATATTAAGACATCACTTTTTGGATCAACATTGCTGTGCTTCAACATTTGACTTTGCAGAAAGAGACATTCCAGAAAACTTCTTGGGGCAATCCAACTGAGTATTTCTGCTTTCACTGACTTATCTTGATCTTCTGAATACTGTTGATGCTTGTTGTTAGCCTTTGGACTGGACTACTGGCATACTGAAGACTGAGTTTGGTAATCCCCTAAAGACCCATGGACCCTATTCAGCAGGAAGTAGATAAAAGAGGTCTATAGCCCCTTTTCCCTAATAACCTCCTACCTAAGGTCTGGGGTTGGAAGGGAGGTTAAAGTGTTTAAGAACCCTAAACAAAGTAGGTTTGGTAAACAATCAAAGCCGACAAGCTCAGGTACGTATACTCTATGCAGAGCAAGAAGTTCTGTCATTTTTCAGTGCCATATCAGCACTAATGTTATATAGTAGTGAAAGGCAGGGGTGCATCCTGCTTACAGAGCATATGGAGAACCTGAAAAATTATCTGGGAAAATTAGAAACAATATTGTGCTTAGGGAATTCAAATCATTTTCAAATATTTCTTCTTTACCTTCCTTTCTTCCCTACCTTCTTTTCTATTAAACTCCTCTCTTTCCTCTTCCTCCTTCTTTTAACCATTTCTTCTTGTTCTTCTTCATCCTCTTCCTCTCTCACTTTCTCCATCTCTCTCTCTCTCCTTCTTTCTTTCTATTATGGTTTATGTATTTTTGTATTAGATGCTTGATACATACACACCTTAACTCCTAAAATATTAATATTAGGACCTAGCCTCTGCAGAAGGTGGTTGGGTGACACAGAAAGAGCCTTACAAATGAGATAAATGCCTTCTAAAAGGAAATTTCAACGTTCTCATGGTATTTCTCTGCACTGTGACAACACAGTGAGCAGATGACAGTCTACAGTCAAAGAGGTAGCATCATCAGAGTCTGAGAATGCTGGTGCCATGATGTCAGACTTTCTGACTCCGAAAGAGCAATATAACATATTGCATATATATATATATATTCCATGTATATATATATACATATATATATATATATATATTCATTGTTTATAACCCACTTTGCCTACGGTATTTTGTCATAGCATCATGAAGACACTGAGTCATGTTTTCCAATATTAGTTTATAAATTGTTTCAAGATGTATATTGTGAAATGTTTTCAAACTGGAAATGCAGTCGAATGGATACTGCGTATCGTCAATTTTATTTAATATTTGTTGAGAATGAGAAATCCCCCTTCTTTCCCTCTCTCCCTCTCCTGTACCTGCTAGAGGCACATTCATTGCTCACAGATCATACCAAGTATAGACCTTTGGCCATATACTCACTGATTGTTTCTTTTACGTTCTGCTTTCGTACCCTCATCTTTTACCATTTTTATTTTTTAATTTATTTTATTTTATTTTTTTACATCCAGAAATGCAAGCTCAGCATTGTCAGCTGGTAAGAGAGTAAAGCAGACAGTTGGTGGCACTGCTTCTCAGCAGAAATCCCTGAAGCACTAGGAAAGGAATGATTGACTCTTTATTTTCAAAAGGTTGTATAAGCCCTAAGGACATGAGAATTGCTGCAGAAGTTGATTTCTGAACTCCTAAAATATAGAATCATACAGTGGGTCTTAGAAGCTGTAAGTCTAATTAATATTCCAAATAGCTCCAGTTTGGATTTCCTTATGTTATAGGAGTGTCATTTGGAAAAGAAGATATAGAGCAACAGACTTTGAAACTGAGCATGGGTTGGAATATAAATTTCTTTCAGGTGTATTTCTCTGGTCTGAGAGGCTTGTCTAGGCACCGGGTACTTCTACCATCTCCTCTTTGGAGTCCTAATTGTTTTAGAGAGTGTTGGTCTGCTGGAACATACAGTGTTATCTGTGTTGGTTTTTCAGAGCAGTCTAGAATGTATTAGCAATCCCTCTCCTGTCCAAGAGGAATATAAAAATGAATCAATAATTCCAGCAAACCAATAAATTGCAGAATGATAGAGAAAGAGAGCTAAGGAGTAGTAGATAAACAAGTAGATAGAGAGATGATAGATGGTAGGCAAATAATAAATAAATGAGTTTATTGACTTTGTTTCTAACATTTAATAATTCTTAACTGATTAATGGGAGGACTTACCATGAGGGACAAACACCTACAGCCTGGACATTATGGTTAGTCGTTCACTCTTCTCATTTCATCAATGCATGTGTGCATCATTATATTAGTGATTAATTCATATTGTATTCTGATAAAGTCCAGTGTAAATTAGATATATCTGTGCAAGTAATATATTCAGCAATTGCAATACTGAAACAAACAAACAAACAAAAAAACAAATACTGAAAACAAAAAAAATGTTTGCTTATAGTTTTCATGTAAAATATGTACCATGGATGATTCTGCCTACTAGTTGTCAACAAGCCAACTCACATTAATATACAAAGTTGAATAACCTAATTCTTTAATTTAATTTCACTTTATTCACTTTACATAACAAGGGTGTACCCTTTTCCTTCTCCCCCACCCAGTCCTTCCCCTTCTGCTCCTTCTTCTGCTCCTTTCTCCTTCCCCTTTTCCTTTCCCCCCCAAAAGGAACCCCCCCCCAGTCAACTCTTTCCAGCACATCAAGTCACATCCTCAACCCCTGAGGCCAGGCCAGGCAGCCCTGTCAGAGAGAAGTGGTCTAAAAACAGGCAACAGAATCCATGTTAGAAATACTCCTCCACTTCCCAAGCACCCTATATGAAGACAAAGCAGCCTACCAGCCAAATATGTGCAGGGTGGCCTAATTCCAGACCATGCATGCTCTTTAGTTGATGTCTCAGTCTCTGTAAGGCCCCATGGGTCTGAGATAGATGTCTCTGTTGGTCTTCTTGTGAGGTTTCTCTCCCCTCCAAGTCTTTCCATCTTTCCCCCATCACTTCCACAAAACCCTCTTCTCCATGCTTGGCTACAAGTCCCAGCATCTATTTCTGATCTGCGTCTGGCTGGAGCCTCCCAGAGCACAGTAAAGTTAGGTTCTTGTCTGCAAGACTAGCAGAGCATCATTAGTAGTGTCAGGGGCTGGTTGTCACCTGAGGTGGGTCTCAGGTTGGTCCAGTTGTTGGTTGGACATTCCCCCAATCTTTGCTCCCTCTTTACCCCTACACTTCTTGACGGCAGGGTAATTTTTGGATCAAATGTTTTCTCGATGAGTTGTCCCTCCCCTTCTACTTGTCCTGCCTGGCTAGGAGGTGGTCACTCCAGTCTTCATGTCTTCTCGTCTTAGGAGTCTCAGCTAGAGTCACACCCATATCCTCGCAGGACCCTAAAAGCCCCACCCCCTCAGTTTCCCTTCCATTTTCCAGCCCTCTCACCCCCCATCCCTATTGTCCCCACATGTGACCTACAGCCTTGTTTTCCTCCCTATTCTATCTCCTGTCCTGTCCCCTCTCTTCATCCATATCTGCTGTATATTCTATTTCCCTTTCTGAGTGAAGTTCAGCACCCTCCCTTGTCCTCTTCTTCTTACTTAGCTTCTGTGGGTCTGTGGATTGTCATATGGTTATCCTGGACTACAGGTCTAACATCCGCTTATAAGTGAATATATTCCATGTGTGTCTCTCTTCTTCTGGGATACCTCACTCAGGATGATCTTTTCTAGTTCCCACCATTTACCTGCAAATTTCATGATTTCCTTGATTTTAATTGCTGAGAAGTATTCCATTGTGTAAATGTACCAAGATTTCTGTATCCATTCCTCAGGTGATGGAAATCTAGGTTGTTTCAGTTTCTAGATGCTATGGAGAAAGCCGCTATAAACATAGTTGAACAGAATTCTTTATCAAGATGTGGACTTTAAAATGAAAAAATAAATGATGCAGATCATTACCTTCACCCAAGAAAGTCTCTCATACATCCTCCCAGTCAATTCCATTACTTTAGTCACTCCCTATTATAAGTGAGGTTTCCTTGTCTGGAGTTTCATAAAAATGGGTTCATGATTAAGTATTCAGTTTTGTAAAGAGTTTCTTTCAGTTAGCATAGATTTCTCTGTATCTGCCTATCTGTATATTTCTTTTATTGCTGGATAATAGTAAAGCCTATAAATAATGTACAATTCATTTATTAGTTACATTTCTGTTCTCAGGCTATTATAAATAAAACCACTAAGTATTTGTACAAAAAAACCTTTGCAACTATATTTTTAATTTTATTGGGTAAATATCTAATGGTAGAATCTCAAGTCACACAGTGCCTTTCCTGTTTTATTTTTAAAATATCAATTTTTGATAAAAATATTTACATTATTTAAAATAATTTTCTTTTGCATACAGGAGGGCTACTGATTTTTTGAGTTAGTTTTCTATTCAGTTACTTTGCTAAAGGTGTTTATCAGTGGTAGGAGTTCCCTGGCAGAATTTTTGGGGTCACTCATGTATACTGTCATATCATCTGCAAATACTGATACTTTGACTTCTTCCTTTCTGATTTGAATCCCCTGATGTCCTTTAGTTGTCTTATTGCTCTAGCAAGGACTTTAAGAACTATGTTGAAGAGATACAGAGGGAGTGGGAATCCTTGCCTTGTCCCTGATTTCAGTGGAATTGATTTAAATTTCTCTCTATTTGGTTTGATGTTGGCTAAAGGCTATTGCCTTTACTATGTTTAGGTAAGTGCCTTGTATCCTTGTTCTTTCCAGGAATTTAAACATAAACAAGTGTTAGATATTATCAAATGCTTTTTCAGCAACTAACAAGATAATCACATGGTTTTTCTCCTTCATTTTGTTTATATGATGGATTACAATGATGGATTTCCATATATTGAACCACTCTTGCATGCCTGGGATGAAGCCTTCTTGGTTGTAGTGGATGATGTCTTTGATGTGTTCTTGTATTCGGTTTGCAAGTATTTTGTTGAGTATTTTTGCATCAATGTTCATAAGGGAGATAGGTATGAATATCTCTTTTTTTTGTTGGGTCTTTATGAGGTTTAGGTATCAAGGTGACTGTGGCTTCATATAATGAGTTTGGTAGTGTTCCTTCTGCTTCTATTTTCTGGAATAATTTGAAGGGTATTGGTGTTATCTCTTCTTTAGAGGTCTGGTAGAAATCTTCACTGAAACCATCTGACCCTGGGACCTTTTTGGATGGGAGACTTTTGAAGACAGCTTCTATTTCCTTTGGCTGTGTAGAACTATTTAATGGATTTACCTGGTCTTGATTCTGCTTTGATATGCAGAATCGATCAAGAAAATTGTGCATTTCATTTAGATTTTCAAATTTTATGGAATATAGGCTTTTGAAGTAAGACCTAATGATTGTTTGGATTTCCTCAGTGTCTATTGTTTTGTCCCCCTTCTCATTTCTCATTTTGTTGATTTGGATAGTATTTCTCTGCCTTTTCATTAGTTTGGCTAAGGGTTTGGCAATCTTGTTGATTTTCTCAAACAAAAACAAACAAACAAAAAAACAGCTCTTGGTTCCATTGATTCTTTGAATCGTTTTATTTGTTTCTAGTTTATTGATTTCAGCCATGAATTTGATTATTTCCAAGTGTCTACTACTCTTTTTTGCATCTGTTTCTTTTTTTCCCCTAGGGCTTTCAGGTGAGCCATTAGTCTACTCTAGAGGGTCCTCTGAAAAGATTCACCAAACAGGGGATCAAAACAGATGCTAACACCCAGGGCCAAACTTTGGGCAGAAGTGCTGGGAGCTTTATTGAGGAAGAGAAGAGTAGGATTAGATGGACATGGAGAAGGCAGGAGCCCCACAAGAAGATCAACAAAACGAAAAGCTATGAGCCCAGGGGGTGCAGCAGAGACTGATGCACCAAGGGAGGGCCATCTCTGGAGAGGCCCTAGACCCCCTGCTCAGATGCAGCAGATTGGCAGCTCAGTTTCCATGAGGATCTCTGAGTGAGGAGAGGAGGGGCTGCCTCTATCATGAATTCAGTTGACTGATCTTTGATCAATCATTCCTGATGGTGTAGCCTTACCAGACCATGGGGGAAAAGGATCCATGATGATATTTAACAAGCTACGGTCAGATGGCAATAGTAGAGAACTCCATCTTTCAGTGGAAGTCCATGAGGGGAAGAAGAAGGGAGACTGGGAGAGTTGAGTGAGGTCGCTTCCATTGGGATATATAATGAATAAATTGTGAAGAAAAAATAAAAATCAAATTAAAAAATAAAAATTTGTCTTCTCACTAGCATCAGATTTGACTTTCAGTTGCTACAAAGTTTTGTTAATATTTTTCACTATCATTCTTAGTTTAGTTTAGAATATGTTTATCAATATATAAAGAATTTTATCTGTCTTTTTGTAAGCTCTTGTTTGAATGCATCTTATAGTTTATTTTTATAGTTTAAGCCACTTGTAAATAACCTCTCAAAGCATGGTGACTATCAGTCTTAGGTAAAGAGTTCCTAAGAGATGTGTAGCAATTAATATAAAAAATAGACAATCAGAAGGAGAAAACAGGGAATAGGACAGGAGTCTACCACAAAGGACTTCTGAAAGACTCTACTCAGCAGGGTATTAAAGCATATGCTGAGACTCATACCCAATCTTTGCGCAGAGTGAGGGGAATTTTATGAAAGAAGGGGGGTTAAAAAGACCTGGAGGTAACAGGACCTCCACAAGCAGAACAATAGAACCAAGAAATGTGGGCCCAGGGGTCTTTTCTGAGACTGATACTCCAACCAAGGACCATACATGGAGGTAACCTAGAACCCTTGTACAGATATAGTCCATGGCAGCCCAATTTTCAAATGGGTTCCCTAGTAAGGGGAGCAGAAGTTGTCTCTGATATGAACTCAGTGGCTGGCTCTTTGATCACTTCCCCCTGAGGGGGAAGCAGATTTACCAGGCCACAGAGGAAGACAATGCAGCCACTCCTGATGAGACCTGATAGGCTAGGATCAGATGGAAGGGGAAGAGGTCCTCCCCCATAAGCAGGCTAGGAGAGGAGCATGGGAGGAGGAGAGGGAGGGAGGGAGAGTGCAATTGAGACAGGACCACGGAGGGGGCTACAGCTGGGGTACAAGGTGAATAAATTGTTATAAATAAAAATATGTATTGAAAAATAAATAAAACTGGAAAGCAAAGCGTGGTTGTTAGTGCATGAAATCCCAGCACTGAGGAGATGGAAAGAGGCAGATCTCTGAGTTTCACTGGCCAAAGAGCTGAAATTAGCCATTTCTAGGGTGGTGAAAAAAATATATCCCCCAAAACAAGACACAAAGTACCTGAGGAAGAACAAACAAGATTGTCATCTGGCCTCAGTACAATAAACACACATATGCACATACACACACACACACACACACACAGGCATGCATCTTCACACATTCTAATACCTACAGACATTCACATGCACACACATACACGCAAGAAAATGTGTCCCCATCTTTTAAATGCTTACATTCTTAGTATTTTAAACATGCAAAATTCGCATAAAATCCCTATGACTAAACCTCACTCAAGGTGTCACAAAATTTGAATGAAAAAGTTCATTCTTGAGGCTCAATTTCAAGGGAGTTCTTCAATCCTAAGCTTGGAAAATTAATGCTACTTGAGTTTTAGAATAAAGCAAAACAATAAGATTTGTGTCCACAGGGGCAAAAGCAAGAATGAGATTCTAAACTTAGGTCAAGGAATATCTAAAAAGAGGAGAAGAAAATTGTGCCACAGAACCACATGTGCACATTAGCAACACTCAATAAGGCATTCACAGATGTAACAACATTGCAGGCTCTAGGCCTAGATTCATTTATCTAGCTGATTCTCTTGCTACATCTTTACAGTTAACATTTTTCCCCCTCAGATTTAAACTGGTAGTAGAAAATTCGTGCCAATGTCTTGATCTCTGTTTAGGTAACAAAGCCAAACTCAACACGGGAAATTAACTGTTTCCAAACTTTCATCCTGTTTTAATTAGGACTCTCAAACACCATGAACAGTTCTCTTGGTGCTGGATTACAGCACTTGAAAGTGAAATTCCTAGGGTTGGTAAAGATCCTTTCCCAATCTGTAGGCAGTCATTTTGTTCTGACATGGTATATACTCACTCATATATATATATATTATAGCATAAACCCACTAAAATTTGTACACCTAAAGAAATTAATCAAAAGTGAAGACTCTGGTTAAAATGCTCAATCCCTTCCCCTCCCAATCCCAACTTCCCTTCCCCTTCTCCACACATGCACCTCCCCAAGTCTACTGATAGGAGAGGTCTTCCTCTCCTTCCTTCTGATCCTAGTCTATCAGCTTTCATCAGGACGGCCTGCCTTGTCTTTCTCTGTGGCCTGGTAAGGCTGCTCCCCTCTCAGGGGAGGTGATCAAAAAGCAGGCCAATCAGCTCATGTCAGAGGCAATCCCTGTTCCCATCATTATGGAACCCACTTGGACACTGAACTGCCAGGGGCTACATATGTGCAGGGGTTCTAGGTTATTTCCATGCTACTTGGTTGGAGTATGAGTCTCAGGAAAGACCCCTGTGCTCAGATATTTTTGGTTCTGTTGCTCTCCTTGTGGAGCTCCTGGCCTCTCCTGATCTTACTATTTCCCCATCTTTCATAAGATTCCATGCACTCTGCCCAACAGTTAGCCATAAGTCTCAGCATCTGCTTTGATAGCCTGCAGGGCACAGCCTTTCAGAGGCCCTCTGTGGCAAGCTCCTTACTTGTTTCCTGTTTTCTTCTTCTTCTGATGCCCATCCTCTTTGCCTTTCAGGATGGGGATTCAGCATTTTAGCCAGAGTCCTCACTCTTGGTTAGTTTCTTTAGGTGTACAGATTTTAGTAAGTTTATCATATATTATATGTCTATATGAGTGAGTATATACCGTGTGTGTCTTTCTGCTTCTGGGATAGCTCACTCAGGATGATATTTTCCAGTTCCCACCATTTACCTGCAGATTCATGATTTCCTTGCTTTTTATTGCCGAGTAATATTCCACTGTGTAGATATACCACAATTTCTGTATCCAGTCCTCATTTGAGGGTCATCTGGCTTGTTTCCAGCTTCTGGCTATTACAAATAAAGTTGCTACAAACACGGTTGAGCAAATGTCCATACTGGGTACTTGAGCCTCTTTTGGATATATGCCTGGGAGTGGTATAGCTGGATCTTGAGGAAGCGCTATCCCTAGTTGTCTGCGAAGTGCCAGATTGATTTCCAAAGTGTTTGTATAAGTTTACATTCCCACCAGCAGTGGAGAAGGGTTCCCTTTTCTCTACAACCTCTCCAGAATGTGTTGTCACTTGAGTTTTTGATCTTGGCCATTCTGATGGTTATAAGGTGAAATCTCAGGGTCGTTTTGATTTGGATTTCCCTGTGCGAAATTCCATTTTCCCTTCTCACTGAGAGTCATGCATCCCCTCTAGAGCTCTCCTTATTAGGTTCAGCGAAGGTGGACAGGGTGAGGGGAAGGTTCTGGATGAGGGGCTAGAAAATGAGAACAGGATAGATCAGTGGGGGGAGGGAGAGGATAAAGGAAGAGAGTACTGAGAAAAAAACTGGAATCTGGGTGCATCTGGGGATGTGCTTGAAACCTACTGCAATGGAAGCTCCCAGGAATTAATGAAAGTAGCCCTAGCAATTGGGGAGACAGATCCTGGACAGGTCATCTTCTGTAACCAGGCAAGACTTCTAGCAGAGGGATTGGGACAAAAAACAGCCACCAAACCCACAACCTACAATTTTTCCTGCCTACATGATGTGCTCGGCAAGATTTAGAGCCATGCTATGAGAGGGAGCCCATGCCTGACAGTGTGTGAAGGACCAGGCCCTAAAGGATGTGTAGCCCAGAGACTGAGGAACCAAACATGACTGGTCAAAACAAAAACAAACAATACAAAGTAACAACAACAGCAACAAAAGATTCCTAATATTCTGCTGTACTCATCAGAGAGGCTTCACCCAGCAACTGATGGAGACAGATGCATAGACCCATAGCCAAACATTAGGAGGCTCTCGGGTAGTCCTGAGGAAGAGGGGGAAGAAAGGGGACTATAGGAGCCAATAAATCAAGGACATCACAAGAAAACCCACAGAATTAACTAACCTGGGCCCATAGTGGCTCACAGAGACTGAACTGCCAACCAGGGAGCCTGCATGAGACAGACCTACATCCTCTGCCCTTTTGGTGCATTTGTTTAGCTTGATCTTCTTGTAGGACTCCTAACCAAGGTAGCAGTCTGTCTCTGACTCTATTGCCTCCTTTTCAGACCTTTACTTTCTACTGGGTTGCCTTGTGCAGCATTAATAGGAGAGGAGGTACCTAGAACTACTGCATCTTGATATGCCCTGGCTAGTAGATATCTAGGGGGGTGGAGGGGGACTGTTCTTTTCTAAGAGAAACAGAGCAGGGGAGGATGGGAGTGAGGTGGGAAAGAGGTGCTTGAAGGACAGGAGGGAGTGGGAACTGCAGTTGAAAGGAACAGGCTAACTTTACAGGTTGCTTTATAAATTCTGTACCCCATGTTAAAGTAAATTCTCCTAGCACTTTTGCAGAAAGCAGAAAGAGCCAGTGAATTGAAACAAGACCCCACCCCGCTGCAAAAGAATGTGAAAAGTCTCCTCCCTCCTATAGGAGGAGTGTCCAGATCTGCAGTAGGGAAAATGTTGCCTAGCAACTGGTCCAGCCATCACTAGCTCCCCCACCCACATTGGGGCGGGATCAGATGGACTTGGCGTTTAAAATGAACCAATCATTTTAAAAGTCAACTACCCAATCCAGTGTTGCCAAGCCTGCAACCCATGAGATCCTCCCACCCATGAGATCCTCCCACCCCCTTCTTCCTTTAAAAGCTTTAGCCCTTAGTCTTTCCTTGTTCTTCCTTGCCGCTTTTCTGGGGGGCAGCCCCATCGTGATGTCTCAAATAAAACTTCCTCTTGCTATTGCATCAATAATTGGTCTCCTGAGTTCTCTTCACCCCCTCAGGAAGTTAGGGTTCCCCCAATTGGGCCTAACACAGTTATAACGGAATAAAAAAATAAATTTTTAAAGGAGGAAATTTCTATCACCTTCATTCTTTTATCAGTGAGTGTGAGTCGCTATTTCACCAGTTTTTTTTTTGCATACATTCTTTATAAGTTTTCGCATCCATTCTTTGAAATCCAAAGCAAATGAAGCATATGTAAGTATGTGGACTATACCCTAATTAGCCTTAACTGTCATTTTAGGTCATCCTAGAGTGACTTGAGGAGATAGTTTCTATTGAGGAATTGCCCACATCAGACTGGCCCAGGGGCTTATCTGTGGGGAACTGTCTCGGATGTCAACTGATACAGGAAAGTCCAGCCAATGTAGTAATGGCCTGTATTAGAAAGCTAGTTAAGCATGAGCAAGCAACTCAGCCAGTTGTCAGCATTCCCATGTGGTTTCTGCTTAACTTCCTCCAGTGATGCACTGGACCTGTAGCCCCACCTCTAAGTTGCTTTTTAAAATAGTATTTGTCACTGCAAATAGTGGAGTAGTTCTTGAGGAACTTAAACTTATTGACTCACAGCTTCTTCATCTCCTAGTCTGAAGTAATAACAGAAGGAAACTCAGAATTTTAAGTGGTATGTCATTGTGCTCCCTGTCCTGATGCTCTGATAAAATCCACAAAGTTGGAAAAATTTTAAAGAAAAGTAAGTATAATTCATGATTCTGGATCTCCTTTACCTCATGGTACACAGGGGGAAAACAATAACAAAGATTCTACACATGAAGGGAAGGCTAGCTTCACATTCTTGTGGTAACTAAAGCATTGCTGTTAGACCAGAATTCACAAAAGAAAACCACTAATCCATTGATCCAGACACATCCTAAATGGTCCCATTCTCACATTGCTCAAATCACAAGTTAATCCTTAACATGATATTTGGTGGAAACAAGCCATATTCAAAGTGAATATTGGGCTGGAGAATCCTATGGTCCTAAGATGATGATGGCAGAGTTTAAAGTAATTGTTCTGAGACTTAGGTGCCATCATGTTCCCAGTTAACTTTTGTGAATCATGGGTTTGTGTTCACACTGATTTCCAAGAGTTTTATCTAACTGGAGGCAAGACCATCCAGTTTCTCAGATGTCATGCTATGAGGGATTTGGGGGCGGGGGGAACTGCTCCCCTCAAAATATTAAGTTTCCATCATTGTCTCACACCCTTTCTAACGTTGTTGGGTAACTTTATACTGAAGCATGTTAAGGTCTGGATCTGAAATAAAGCCTCAAATTCCATGTGTTTACTTTTACACATGAAATGCCCTTGGTCCCAGGGCAGCAGCCTTAAGGATGACTGGATTACAATGGTCTGATCCTTAATCAGATGTGACTGAATTTTGAGGATTTTGAATTATTAATGGATTAATACATTGTTGGATTCATATATATTGGGATAACCGTAGTTAATCCTTTAGGCTGTGGAACCTCATTAGAAGAAGTGAGTTCTTGGACACATGACATTGATGGATATATTTAGTCTCTAGCTCTCTGCCTCTTCCTTCCTTCCATGAAGTGAGCAGCTTCATTCCATCATACTCATTCCTATGGTATGGTATTTTATAGCCCAATGGGCCAAGAAACCATGAATTGCTTGAATACACCAGAAAAAAATAAATTATTCAAAATTTTATTACACTGTGACATGAATGAAAGCAAACATGGAGGAGTTAGCCAAGACAAGCCTTTTGCATCTTAAAGTAAACTGACTCACCAGATGGATCTGATCATGGAACCACATGTGAAGGATATTGTGCAAAGGAAAGAAGGCTCTTTTAAACTCCAGTCAGCTCATACAACTCAGGCACGCAAACAAGTTTTCAGGTTGGCACAGCAAAAACAGTTATATGATGTGTTCATCGTGTCTAGGAGTAGAAGTCAAGCTAAAAGTTATAGATTTAAGTTTTATCTATTAAAAGCTACCTTGTCTCTCTGGGGATCTGCCTGATCTTTTGACTCCTCATCAATAGAATCATGTTATGTGACTAGCTTCATTTTTTGGTGTTTTAAGACTTTTTTTTATTATTAGTTACATTTTATTAACTCTGTATCCCAGTTGTATCCCACTCCCTCATTCCCTCCCAATCACACCCTCCTTCCCTCATCTCCTCCCTGCCCATTTCCAAGTCCACTGATATGGGAGGACCTTCTCCCCTTTCATCTGACCCTGTTTTATCTGAAATCTTAAGGACTGACTACAAAGTCCTCCTCTGTGGCTTAGCAGGGCTGCTTCTCCCTTGCTGGGTAGGGAGGTCAAAGAGCCTGCCACTGAGTTCATGTCAGAAATAGTCCCTGTTCCCCTTCTTAGGGTGCCCACTTGGATACTGAGCTACCATGGGCTACATCTGAGGAGAGGTTCTAGGTTATATCCATACATGGTCCTTGGTTGGAGAAATAGTCTCATTTAATACCTCTGTGCCCTGATATATTTGGTCCTTGTGGAGCTCCTATGCTCCAGGTCATATTAACTACCCATTCTTTCATATGATTCCCTGCATTCTGCCAAAGGTTTGGTTATGAGTCTCAGTATCTGCTTTGATTCACTGCTAGGTAGAATCTTTCAGAGGCCTTCTGTGGTAGGACCCTGTCCTGTTACTTGTTTTCTCCTAAATCCAATGTCCATCCCATTTGTCTTTCTAAGTGAGGATTGATCATCATACCCCAGGTCCTCTTTTCTGTTTATCTTCTTTAGGTGTATGGATTTCATTATGTTTATCATATCTTATAGATCTAAATAAGTGAATATATACCATGTGTGTCTTTATCCTCCTGGGATACCTCACTCAGAATGATCTTTTCTAGATCCTACCATTTTCCTATAAATTTCATGATTTTCTCATTTTTAACTGCTGAGTAGTATTCCATTGTTTAAAAGTACCACAATTTCTGTATCCATTCCTCTACTGATGGACATCTGGGTTGTTTCCATGTTCTGGCTATTACAAATAAAGCTGCTACAAACATGGTTGAGCAAATGTCCTTGTTGTGTACTTGAGCAACTTTTGAATATATGCCCAGGAGTGTTATAGCTGGGTCTTGAGGAATCACTATTCCTAATTGTCTGAGAAAGCGCCAGATTGATTTCCAAAGTGATTGCACCAGTTTACATTCTCACCAGCAATGGAGGAGGGTTCACCTTTCTCCACAGCCTCTCCAGCATGTGTTGTGACTAGCTTCTTTCCCAGAGATTAAGTTAAGGTTTTCAGGATTCAGCCATGCTCTAACAAGAATCAGTATTATATTCCTTTTCAGATACATACACTACTTTTGTATGAGCATTCCTTTTTTTGTTTATCATTCATCAGTTGGTGAATATTCAAAATTATTTTCATCTTTTGGCTATTCTGAATAATGAAGAATTATGAACATGTTTCTATACAAGCATATTTTTATTTTTATTATATATACATTTACAAATGGGCTGGCTGGCTTAGTGGTAATTATTTTATTCACTTGAAAAAAAACAAAGATTATTTTCCACATGGCTACATTATTTCCAATAACATTTATTGCTAGTTATCTAGTCATCTTAGTAGATTTGAAGTGGTAAACCATTTTGTTACCTAATGGGTAACAATAGTTATAATCTTTTTATGTTAGTTTTACTTGTTTTTATATCATATATATGTATACGACTTATATCAAGTCATTTGTCCAATTTTGCTTTGCTTTGTTCCAAACATCACATACAGGGTGTTAAGCATGTGAGGTAAAGGGTATACAACTGAGCTGCATGCTCAGTCCCTGTCAGTCTCCATTAATTTCACTGCTTACATGTTTGTTACCGAGTTGTATGTAGTCTTTTTATATTCTGGCTGTAAACATGCTGTCAAATATAAAGTTTACAAATAGTTTCCCATTTGAGAATTAGTCTTTCCTCTGTATTGTGATGTTTTTAAATGTTTAAATCTTACTGAAGTTCCATTTGAACACATTTTGTGATTGCTCCAACTTTTGTTGTCATATATATATAAATTAATGTCAGATATTAATTTATATTAATGCCATTGAGTTTTACTCTTCTTTTTTCTTAGATTTTCCAGCTCTTGAATTTTGATCAATCATCTATTTTTGAAATAAATCTTATATATAACAGCAATGTGCTTCTATTTCACATAAATTTCTATTAGAAAATTTGTTTTTAAAATAAAATTATGTAAGTCAAAATATTGATCTATTTAAAAATAATTTGAAACAGTAGCACAAACTTATATGAAAGTGACAATAAATGTGAAATAATATAAATACAATTTAATTCATGATCTCTTAGGCTTCCACTCACACTGAATAATGTTGAATTATAAAATAATGTCTACCAGGGCAATCGCTGAAACTGTTTTCCTAGAACTGTTAACTTTGAAAATTTTCAAATATGTGATAAATTCTTAGATTTGTCCCCCTGGATTCACCAGTGGTTCATCTTTGACTGTATTCAACTCGTGGTATTGTTTTGCTTTCTCTGTAGTAAAATGTTTGTCATTGTCATGAAGAACAATGTCCATAAGGCTTGTGATATGACTAGAAAAAAAGAATGTACTGCACCAGTGATATGTCTCAAGGGTAAAGGTGCTTGTCACTCAGCATGAGAAGTAGAATTCAGTCTTTAGTAACAATGTGGAAGAAAGAAAGAATCAAGTCTTTATCCTCCGATCTTCACATATATGGCTTGATTCACACAAATACACACACATACATATACACCAAAGAATTTTTTTATAAAAATGCTTTGGCAAGGATGAATATGCCAAAGAGAGAATGTATCAAAATACACTCTAAAATATCTGTGAGTAAGCATCCAGAAAGGTCATATGACAAAGAGGTTATGAAAGATTTTACCAGTAGCAAAGGAAGAAGATTCTTTATGTATAGTTTCTGAACAGACAGATGTCTGACTTTGTTCCTGATTCCTTATAAAGTGACCTCAAAGCCCTTGCAATTTTCTGAAAGATGGAAGTATCTGCCATATTTTAAAGTCCCCTTGCAGCACATCTGATGTTTATGATGGTAAAGTGCCTTATTGCAATGACTGGCCATATCCCAAAGAGCAATACAGACCTCAGAGATTTAGGGCTTTGAGTGTTGTGATATCAGTACTACTGAAGAAACATACATGCTAGAAATTGGGTTCAACCAGATCAGTTTTTCATAGACACAAAATGAAATCTCAGTAAAACAACAAAGCATGCCAGCTCAGTTAAGCTTGACAAGTTGACCTCACTTTGTATGTATTGTAATACTTTCATGGCAGGAGGGTAGAGCATCCTACAGATGATGAAAATTTCATGTTAGAAACACGACTTGGTCTTTCGCATTTATTTTTAATTGAGCCCTTGTGAAATTTCTACAGAAAAAATGCATAAATAAATACAAAAGACTTTATATAGAAATTGGCTTATATTACTTGTAGAGTCAGAAGTCCCATGACATGTCCTCTGCCCTCTGGAAAACCAGTGGGACAATCCAGGCCCTGTCTACAGGAATGGAGAACATGGGTTGTAGAGGTATTACTCCCAGCCTAGTGTGTTAAGCTTCTGAACAAATTTCTAATATAAGTTCTGGAGTCTAATGGCCTGAGAACCTACAGCCAATATCAAAGGGAAAAGGAATTTGGATATTCCACCTAAAGAGGGTATAATTCACACCTTGTCTACCTCTTTCTGTATTACATTTGTTCCCAAATGGAGCTGTTGGCACGCATGTGATACATATTCATTCAGGCATGCAAACATACTCATAACACAAAATAATAAAGATTTAAATAAATTAAAAATGTAAAAAAATAAATTATGTCTAGTGTAAGTGATTTTTTTATCCAATTCATAAATTAAAATATCACTCTCCTACAGAAACATCAGGAAATAGTATCCTCTTGTAACCTGGGTATCTCTGAACCTCCGCATCAGCAGGACCTCCTCTGAACTAACTCACTGTGAAAATATGAGACATGGAGACCCCAATAGAAGATAGGTAAAATACAGCGATCTCAATGAGTGAGAACAACTATGGATTACTTACATTTTATGGCTTTAAACTATTTCTAAAGTCCTCTAGAATGAGAAACTTTTCCTAAGGGTTATTTTGTTGTTTGGGTGATTGAAAGAGGACAGTCCTATGAGAGAGGACAGTTGGATGTCCTTGTTCTATACTGGAAAGCCTTGAGCTAGATAGCAATCTTATGACCTTAGTTTTGCCAATGCCACATCTCCAGGTAGGGCAGAGAAAGACTTGGATCTCTTTTTTTTTGTTGTTGTTGTTGTTGTTGTTGTTGTTGTTGGTGATCATATCCTAAAGTTTCAGTTGGTGCTTTTCCAAGCTTCTGGGAAAAAGGAGGCAGAGATCCACCCATAATAACCTCAAAGCCTGCTAATATCTGATTAGTCACCTAACACCATCAAATTAAGAGAAAAACAACAGCCACCACAGAGGTGATAAGCAAATTATAATCGTAAGTAAGGAGTTTCCTGAGTACCATGAATTGTTCCCATCAATTGTTGAATACAAGAATTGTTTGGCTTTAGCATAGGAGAGGAGATTAAAAGGTGGTTCTGAGTGAAATGTGTCCTTCAGGCCAGAGGCTTATTCATGTTGGTACCAACACAGCAGGCGTCTAAAGTAGTGAGCACTCAGCATTCCACTTTAAAATAAAGGAGTTTATTTCATTTGAGGCTCTCATTGAAGAAAAGGTTTTGCAGCATGAAGAAACATTCTTGGTTAATATGTGACTTAGGTTGTGTGTACAGCCATCCTTCCTCTGAGTAGATAGTGGGACCCCTTTAATATGTGACACATTTTATGACAGCAGTAATAAAATGACATATATGTGACTTAGTTAGATATGAGTTGCCCTTTCTCTGGGTAAGGAGGTCAGCTTGGTTAATATGGGGTCCACATTATCTGACAGATATCACTTAACCCACCCTTAGTCAATGCAACAATTTTTTAAAATTTTTTATTTTATTTTATTTTATTTTTCACTTTTGTTTTGTATTAATCACAGGTTATATACTTTGTATCACAGCCGTAGCCCCGTCCCTCATTCCCTACCTATCCCCCCCCTTCCCTCCCTCATCTCCTCCCTGCCCCTTTCCAAGTCCACTGATAGGGGAGGACCTCCTCCCCTTCCATCTAACTCTAGCTTATCAGGTCTCTTCAGGAATGGCTGCAATGTCCTCTTCTGTGACCTAGCAAGGCTGCTCCTCCCTCAGGGGGCAAGGAGGTCGAAGAGCCAGCCATTGAGTTCATGTCCAAAATAGTCCCTGTTCCCCTTACTAGTATACCCACTTGGGTATTGAGCTACAATTTGCTACATACAAGCAGGGGTTCTAGGTTATAACCATGCATGGTCCTTGGTTGGAGAGACAGTCTCATAAAAGATCCCTGTGCCCTGATATATATTTGGACTTTGTGGAGTTCCTGACCTCTCCACGTCATACTAACTCCCCCTTCTTTCATATGATTCCCTGCACTCTGCCAAAGGGTTGGTTATGTTTCTTAATCTTTCCTTTGATAACCTGCTAAGAAGAGTCTTTCCAAGGTCCTCTGTGGTAGGCCCTTGTCCTGCTACTTGTTTTCTCCTACATCCAATGTCTGTCCCATTTGACTTTCTAAGTGAGGATTAATACTCTTACCCCAGGTCCTCTTTCTTGTTTATCTTCTTTAGATGTATAGATTTCAGTATGTTTATCCTATCTTATAGGTCTATATAAGTGAGTATATACCATGTGCATTTTTCTGCTTTTCAGATACCTCACTCAGGATGATCTTGTCCAGGTCCCACCATTTGCCTGCACATTTCATGATTTCCTCATTTTTAACTGCTGAGTAGTATTCCATTGTGTAAAAGTACCACAATTTCTGTATCCATTCCTCAACTGAGGGACATCTGGGTGGTTCAATGCAACAATTTAGAGTCTAGTTTGTTTCTAGGAGTGGTGGGCTTTCCTCATAATGTGGTCTGAGACTTACAAGGACAATTGTAGGGAAAACAATTTTGAAATTGATGTCAGAAATGCAATGATTCTTGCAGGCTCATTTCTCACCTTCAGTTTGTTTAATTCCTGATGCTACCTGAGATTAAAACGCTAACTCCTCAGCATCTCTTATCACTTTTGTTTTACAAACAACAGAGCAGCCTGCCACAGGAATACAACAAAATCACCTAACATATAACTTTACTGAAATGACTCCCATACCAGGATGGCTCTGGCTTTTCCTCAGCTCTCTCTGCTCTTGTGATGTCTGTGAAAAGAAAGAAAAAAAAATAAGTAAAAACAACAACACACTAATGGAGTAAGACTAGGCAATGACAAGAGAAACAATTGTGTTAACTTACTTTAAGCTCTTAAAGTTTCTGCAACAAATACATTTTTTTCCTTTTGGGTGCTTTTCTATTCAGTTGACCAAACTCATTTGATTGAGCTTTTATTTATGTGAGAAGTGGTAGAGTGTCTTAGTTCTTTCCAAGGAAACCTCTGCTAAGTGATAGTCTTGTGGTCTTGGGCAGTTTTTAATATTGTGTCTTCATCCATGGTCAGAGTTATAACTCAGACACTCTGATCCATTTTTTAAGCAAAATTCACATAATCAAGTAGGTTAAAATGAATGTTTAAACAAATGAAAGTCTGAAAAATAGCTATTTTTTAAAAAAGAAAAATATACCCTTCCCCTAGTGGGCCTCAACATATTCCTGCTACCTCCCCTTCCCTTTCTTGCAGAAGCTACAATAAAACTAAAGGAGGGCCAATTAATTTAAATTTGGTGTGGAGAGAGGAGGTAGAGTGGTAGTGTGAGATCTAGTGCTTGGAGTCCCAGGTTCTACAGAAAAGCTGGGCAGGTATGCTGGTGACTTTAAACCCCAGTTCTCAGGACAGAGATCTAGAGACAAGCTGTGTTCAGCAGTAACGGTGGCTGAGAAAAAACAAAAAAGCAAAACAAAACAAAACAAAAATAAACAGAATAATTAAGTAAGACACTAGATGTCAACTTTGGGCCTACAACACACACACAAGACAGCACACATGTACAGCCACATACATGCAAAGATTCATGTAAATATATTTATACACATATACTCACAATACACACATAACAATGCAGAAAATAAAAACCTTGGTATATTACTAAGGACATAGGAGATGGGAGTCCAAGGCTCATTATGAGGTCCAACTTTGCTGATTTCTAACTAAGTATGTTATACAGTTCCACCACAAAAATATTTGAGATCCAGTCTAATGTATATTTTTTTATCAGTACAGAGGGTTGAACCCTGACTTTCCAGATATGCCAGGCAAGCACTCTACCACTGAGTTACATCTCCAACTAATCCTTTTAAAGTTTTATTTTGAAACAAAGTCTTTTCTTAGGCTGGCCTGAAATTGTGATCCTCCTGTCTCAGCCTCTAAATTACCTGATATTATATGGATGTACTGTTCCATATATTATTTTTTCTTGATGATGCTAATATTTATGATAAAATATAAAATTTTATAAAATACAAAATATTGTTAGTGTTTTGGGTTTTATTCTCTACCTTAGTTTCTAGGTGAATTCTGAATAGTAGCAATGTGGAGAGAACAAAGGTATAAAATGATTGGTTTGGAGCATAGCTAATAAGAACAAATCATTTGAATGGTAAGTGTAGACAGCCAAACAGATCATAGGTGGCTTTGGGAAAGAAAAAGGTGCCATAAGGAAGAGAACATTATAATCAAGGGAACACCGCAAACTGTGTAAGCTTTGGAAACCTACACGTAGAAGCTCATTTTGCTAAGATGCAATAGACCCTGGCTTTTGCCTCTCCCTTCAGCTATGAAAGCATCACTTTTTCTTTCACCTGTAAAGTTAGTGTGCTTAACATAAACTTAAGAGTAAGCTGTTGAGGTTGATCTCCCAGGGAAAGATAAAAATGACTTCAACTCTCCACCTATGGGAATGGAATTACAGACAAAAACAAACAAACAAAAAAACTCCACCAGGTCAAGAAAGGATAAGAATTCTATATACCACAATCCCAAAAATATTTTCTCTTCCAAAATAGAGCATCTTCCAGGTCAATTTTTTTCTTTCCTTCTGGATTTGAATTTGCTGTCTGGAGACACTGTTGGACCCCTTTAGGAAAATATTAGCTTATCTCACAGCTAAATTTGCATGTTCTAACACTCAGCTCATGGCTTTTTACAGTCTGTAAGATGGCCAGAGGCTTGATGCAGAGGAAATATCTCACACCCTCTCTTTAGTCAATCCATGAATAAATCCATTTAACCCCATTAATTTGTTTCCTAGTTTTTTAATGTATAGGGAAACTATGCAGATATCTTAATGAATCTAAATATAACTGGAATCTGGTGATACACAATGCCTGTCATTACAATCACTAAGGAGCAAAGACAGGAACTGACTCTCTAAGCCACACTATCTACAGAGGGCATTCACTCTGGGAAGCCAGTGGACTGCCATCCTCAAATCTGCCTTCTAAGACCATCTGAGGTTGCCATAGTTTATAGAGAATGTAATGACCTCTGTTAGAGTTATTGTTTCTTGGTTTAATTTCTGTTTTGTTGACCTGTCCTTTGTTGAGATTGGAGTGTTGAAGTCACCCACTATTAATATGTGGTGATCTATGTGTGGTTTAAGTTTTATTAATGTTTCTTTTACAATGTGGGTATCCTTGTATTTGGAGAATAGATGTTCAGGATTGTGATGTCTTCCTGGTGAAATTTTCCCTCAATGAGTATGAAATGTCCTTCCCCATCTCTTTTTATTAATTTTGGTTGAAAGTCTATTTTATTAGATATTAGCATGGCTATTCCTGCTTGCTTCCTGGGTCCATTTGCTTGGAAAACCATCTTCCAGCCCTTTACTCTCAGGCAATGTCTATCTTTGTGACTTAGGTGTGTTTCTTGTATGCAACAGATTGTTGGGTCTTGTTTATCCATTCTGTTAGTCTGTGTCTTTTTATTGGAGAACTGAGTCCATTGATGTTGAGCAAGATTAATGACCAGTGGCTGATAGATCCTATGATATTGATATTGGCTGTGGTAGTGTGTTTGTGTGTTTGATTTTGTTTGTTTTGTTTTGTTTTGCTGTAGTGAGGTTATTTATTTCCTGTGTTTTCTTGGAAGTAGTTTCTTGGGTTGTATTTTTCCTTCTAGGATCTTCTGTAACACTGGATTTGTGTGTAGGTACTGTTGAAATTTGTTTTTATCATTTAAAATCTTTTTTTCTCTGTCTATGAGGACTGAGAGTTTTGCTGGGTATAGTAGCCTGGGGCTGACATCTGTGTTCCCTTAGGGTCTGTGTGATATTTGTCCAGGCCCTTCTAGGTAAACAAAATTCCAAGAAAAGAAGGTGCATCTCCAAAATCTAATTGACTGATTAGAACTTAAACAATAGAGAGATTGCAAAGCCACAAGTCCAGAAACAAATCTCCTTAAGCTATTGGTTTCCTTCTTAATAGTCATTTATTGCCCAATCTGTGTTGGACTTAACATCCTTATGAGTGTTGGTTAAATAGAGACTAATCAGGTCTCATCCATTTGCAGCTCATAGTTGATTCCAAGGTTCTTACACTACAAGAAGAGACTGCCCCTATAAATCTGTTAACCTCTAATAGTTGTCTTGATTCCAGGAGAATGTCAGGTGACCTAATTTTTAGTTACTTAAAATAGTTTACAGACCTCAAGTTAACAGACACTGAGGCAGCAATGGGCATATATTATAGAATCTAGACATGTACCTTCCACTGCCTCCTGTCGTCTAATCTAAATACTCAACAACACTTTTAACTAATAAACTATTTCTTTCTAAACAGCATGGTTTGCTCTGCAGTATACAGTGGGTGAGAATGAAAACCATGGAGATTGTTAAACTTGTATTTTGGGCATTTCGTTTGTTTGTTTGGCTGGTTTTGTTTTTAGCAAGTTCTATGTGCTTAGCATTTTCCAGGTGCTGGGTTCCAGTGGTGAAAACACAGGTAAGATTTTCCCTGAAACTCACTTTTAAAATGCCAGCAACAATAAAAAATAGAAAAAAAAAGAAAACCCCACCTTGAATAATTATAACAACAATCTATTGCTAGAAGTAGAATTTCATCTAGAATAAAGATCTTATTTAATGAAGATCTTATTTAGGGTGATTTTATTTCCTGTAAGCTGTGACATACAAGTCAAGTTTAAGTTAGGACAGGTATAGGAGGAAAGAAGCAAAAATAGCCCTACAATAAAACAGTGATTGCATGAGGAGCCTTCCATTTTGGAAGGGCAAATATTCAACATGAGTCATTCAGTCTTTGTTTGTTACCCCTTGCCAGGCTCCTGCAGTTTCCTATTGCTATAATGTTCTTTTTGAGATGAAGATATTCATATCCCTCCTTGTGCTGTTAAAACCATAGTCCCCAGGAAATTGGAATTTCCCCAGGAATGGAAAGACTGAAGCCCTGGTGCCAGCCAGAGGAAAAAGTTACCTCCCTTTAAGAAATTTCACACTGTTTTGATAATATGTCAGATTAGTTAGCAGGAAAGACTGTAGCCAATATAACATGGGCTTCATAGTAGAATAGCCCCCATCTTATTTTTGTAAAAGAAGAAGAGCATTACGCTTGTGGAAAGGAACTGAGAGATTATGCTTCAGAATAAGTAATTGAGAGAGAGAAAGATAGAGAAAGGAAAAGAGACAGAGAGAGACTGTCACTACTCAGGGGATTGAGGGTAAGACTGGATCTTGAAATGAAAGAGAGAACCTTCTCTTCAACTTTCAAGAGGAGCTGTTTTAGGGACTGACCAGAGAGGCTGAATGGAAGAACCTTCAAATCTCAGGCACAAAGGTGGCTTCTGACATTATAGCAAGGTGGCTTCTGCCATTGTAGGTTTTTAGTATGTGGTGGGACGTCCTCCAGCACAAAATTTATGTCTGCCTCCTGCATGACAAGGGGCTCAGAGACAGACACTAAGAAAGAATCATAAAGTTATCTTGCTGTTGAAAGGCTTAGGCACATATGAATTGTTCGGTGCCATGGGGGAATGTTAGCCCTGATGTGCCCAGGAAGTTATACTGCAGAGATCACACACTAATGAGCTTTAGTTTTGGGATGGTATGTTTGGTTTAGATTCAAACTATTTCCTTTTTAGGGTAATGTTACTTTTATTAACTTTTCCTGTCCGTTTCATTACTACATGTTGTGGACATGAACAGTGATTGGATCTACCTGCTAACTCAGCATTTTGGTGCTGGGTAAATATTGCCAGATTGGTTCAACCAAGGACATTTCTTAAAATTGAGGTTTGCAGGTTTGCTATGGTTTGGACATGGTTTGAATGTGTCTGTCAAGGTGTTAAAGGGATATTTTCGTTATAAAAACAAAATCCCAATTTTTTTTATTTTACCAATAAGATTCAGGAGCAAGATGCTGGTATAAAAACCTACTAGTCAGAAAGAAAAATCCATAAATCCCCTTTTCTTCTCTACCAGTCTTAAATATCCTTCAACTCAATGACCCTCCTTTCTGTTGGATCCCTGTTAGCTGGTTGCTTGCCCCATCTCTTGACCTAGAGTTAACTTTATTTAATCCTTGCTTCCACTAAGCTACACAGTAAGTGCAAGTTTACAATAAACAGGAAGTTCTGGGATTAAAGGTGGGTGTTCGGACTGAACCACTCCACAACTAGGAACAGGTTTCTACAGTTCTCAGTCTTGGGGTTCACAAAGGAATTAACTATCCTGCAACAGGGATTAGCAGTCTTGGAGACCATTGAGCACCCACATGATTGCAATTATAATCTGGTCACAGTAAAGTGGGAAATGTCAAAACTGGCCCTCCTTAACATTTAAAGTGTCACATGAAAAGGTAGAACTATCAGGGTGTTGCTGAGGTCCATTAAAAGAAAAATTCTTCTTATTGACAAAAACAATGGAATCTGAATTCTGTTTTTCACCTTGGGTAGAAACTGGGCAATCTTATCGATCTTAAAGATTGGAGTAGTATATACTATTGCCTTTTCCTTAAGAGGATTTTTATAATTTTGTTTTGTATCCTGATTGAAGCCCCTACCTCATTTCGTCCCATTCTTACCTTTTCTCCCTGTTCTCCAACTATCCCTCTCTCCTAGTCCACTGATAGGTGAAGTCCTCCTCCCATACTATCTGACCCTAGTCTATAAGGTATTATCAGGACAGCTTAGATCCTCTTCCTTTGTGGGTTGGCTAGGTTGCCCAGCCAGAGGAAAGTGATCAAAGAGCAGACAATTTAGTTCATGTCAGAGTCTGTCCCTGCTCCCCCTTACTGGGGAACCCAAATGGAGACTGAACTGCCTATGGGTTATAGCTGAGCAGGGGGTCTGGATCCTGTATATGCATGGCCCTTCGTTGATGCACCAGTATCTGCAGGCCCCTCTGGGACCAGCATTTTTAGCTTTGTTGGTTAACTTGTGGAACTCCTGTCCCCTCAGGTTCTTTTTATCTCCTCCTCCTTCTGTAAGATCCCTTGTGCTCTGCCTGAAGTTTGAATCTCTGCATCTGCTTCAATCCCCTGCTGGGTGGAGTCTTTCAGAGGACTTCTGTGGTAGGCTCTTGTCCTGTTCTGTCTCTTCTACCGCTTCCCCTGTCTATACTGTTTGTCCTTCTAAATGAGAATTAATTCATCCAACCCCTGACTGAATCTCCCTGCTTCTATACAGACTCCAATCCAGGCTCTTTTTTATTTTCCATAATAATATTAAACCTTATTATTTATCAAATCTAATACTTTCTCCTGTTTTTAAATTTTTTCTGCTACTGTTGAGAGTGTCTAAGAGCAGGAAATATGAAAAATAGATTCCAGTTATACTCCACGAATAAGCCTTTTCTTCCTTGCAGTATTGAGGACTGAACTCAGTCTAATGCATGTTAGATAAGCATGAGACTGAACAACACTGAATAACATCCCCAGGCTTCTTACAATTTTGTATGTAATAGAAAAGCCTCACTAAGTTCCCTGGGATAGCCTGAACTTATCCTGTAGGACAGTCAGGCTAAGTTTAAACTTGTAATTCTTCTGCCTCAGCCTCCTACATTAGCCAGGATAATAAAATATAATTGTAATCTGGCTTGCAACACTTTCTCCAACTTGCTTATCTCATTTCTGTCTACTTATTTAATCTTGTGTACAAGATTAAAGGTGTGGAACAGATATTCTTTAAGCCTTCAAGGCACACTCTATAAGATTTTATATGGACCCTAGATAGAGCAGAGCATACTGCTTAATTTTTTAAGCTAGGTAACAGTAGATCTTTCATCCCACTATTTTTGCATAATTTTCCTCCAGTACTGAATCCATGTCATAAACAAATGAGTGTCTATCATAAACAAATGAATGTCTATACGAGACAGTGTCTGCATGTGATATGTAGTTTTTTTCTGCACCACCTGCCAAACTGTCATACCAATCTTAAAAAATTAACTGTCAGTACCTTCTTTGGTTTTATTAACAAAGTACCCACAGTGAGATCTCTGGAGATTTTTGCTCAAGGATGGAAATATGAGTACAAAAACAATTAATTGCCTAAAAAAGACCCAATACACACCAAATTCTAGTTGCAGGTGATAATTACATCACACACAGGCTTCCAGATCAGCTGCTATGGATTTGACTTCATAAAATACAGGAGATACACTGGCAGGAACTCCAAAGAATAATTCTCTTCATTGAATAAAAAAGAAGAAATTACAACTTTAAGGATGGTAGGAGGAAAGAGTGCTCATGTTATCTTTGGCACGGAACTGATACATTTCTAATCACACCAACGTCATCTGAGATAGAAGCAGCAGAAGAAGAACATCTGACCCTTGAGAATGGAGAGTGAAGACCTAGCTGAAGTTTCAACTGTAGCATCCTGGGTCATAGAACACTGGTCCATGATGAAAGCAACCTGTTCTCCCTTCTAGAAAAAGTGCCATGTTAATTAGCTTTCTGTCACTGTTTGATTTCTGTTGCTTTGATGAAATATTCTGACCAAAAACAATTTAGATTGGAAAGTTTACTTCAGCTTAAAATTACAGATCAACGTTCATCATTAAGAAAAACCAGGGTATAAACTCAAAGGTTTGTCTAGTTGCTAGACCATACAGCATACTTCTGACTAAATAACTCAATTCACAGCTAGGAAGTACAGCAAGAACCATCGAGAATTCTGCTTGCTAGCTGGCTCACAAGCAGGCTTATACTCAGTTGGCTCTCTTAAACAGTCTAGGATAGTGGTTCTCGATATTACTAATGTTGTGACTCTCTAATACTTTTCCTTATGTTGTGGTGACCCTCCCAAGCACATAATTATTTTTGTCATTATGTCATAGCTTTAAGTTGGCTATTGTTATGAAGTGTAATGCAAATTATTTTGAAAACAGAGATTTGCCAAAGGAGGCATGACCAATAGGTTGAGAAGCATTAGTCTAGGAGCACCTGGCCAAGAAATGATGCTACCCCTTTTAGCATGAGCCATCCTAAAGAAAAATCAAGATAATCTTCCACAGCTGTTTACAGGTCATCCTGATATGGATAATCCCTCAGTTGAGATTTCCTTCTCTGGTGACTGTGTCTAGACTGTGTCAGGTTGACACACATTATGAGAAAATGACCTGAATAAAATCAGGTTAAAAGAAAATATATGACTTTAGCTTATAACTTAAGAGGTTTTGATCCATGCTTGGGTGGGTCAATTAATTTTAGGCCTAGGATAAGGCAAACACATTATGGCAGAAGCACATCATTAAGCAGTTTCTCATCTCGTATAGGCCACTACTGAAAGGAGATGATTTTCTGGGCTTTCAACATCCCCTTCAGAGTCATATCCCATTACCTACTCATTTCAAATAAATAGAAATAAAATTCCCCTCCTAAACCTTTTAGCATCTTCTAATAACGCCAACATCTGGAGGTTAAAAATGTCCAACAGGTGAGGTCTGAAAAATTTAAGAGCCAAACTATAGTTCCCCCTCATATATTGGTCTGAGAAAGCTTTAAGGAAGGACTTACAGATGTTGGAATTTGTGGAACTGGAGTCATGAAACCCTATGTGATCTTCCACTTCCAATCTATGATTTTCCACAATTCATTTTGGGTCCATGGTTTCCCTCCAGCCTATTCTGCCCCTGCCTATTCCCTCTGCTTTTAATTTTTAATCTAAAACACTTTAGACTTATAGCTTCATTGAATTTTGCAAGTGTCAAATGAATTAAACATTAGAGAACAAATCTGAAGAGTTTAGAAAGTGCCAAATAGAAAGTGCTGTTGAGTTTGCTCTTGCCACACTACAGTGTGGGGACACCCAGTACACTTAGTTTAGAGCAGTGTTCCCAAACCTGTGGGTCATGACCCCCTGGGTTCACAGGGTTCATATATCAGACACTTATATTATGATGTGTAACAGTAGGAAAATTACAGTTATGAAGTAGTAATAAAAATAACTTTATGGCTGGGGGTCACCATAACATGAGGAACTGTAGCAAAAAAAAAAAAAAAAAAAAAAAAAAGAAAAAACAAGAAAGGTTACAGCCTGAAGAAGGCTGAGGATCACGCTTTAGAGCATTGTCATTATTAGGTGCAGTCTCTCCTGGTAACTCAGAACTTCTTTTCTCTGCCTCTACTGCCTTCTAGCACAGCGGTATGAGGATGTTTCAATCAACCTGTTCTGTCCTGGCCACAAGCCCGGAAAGGTCTCGTTTCTATTGGCAGTGTTCTCCTTGACACAAGTTCTGCCTTGGATGGAAGCCCAAAACGCTAGGAATATTTTTGGCAAGGAGCACTGGTTCATGCCCTGAATTTTTTGATGTGTTTAATCTCTCATCTATTACACAGCATTCCAATGAACACAGCTGCCTGAAAGCTGTATGTCAGAACATATTTCACTATCCTTTAAAGATGTATGAGGATAATCTAGTCAAGTCACTTGGATGGAGAAACTGATGGACACATCATGGTTGCTTCAGCTGGGATGGCTGGCCTACATTGCCATTTCATAGTCTAGTCATTTCAAAAACAATTTATTTCTTTGTTGGCAAAGACTATTTAACCTCTAGACAAAGGGCCTTCAAAAAGCAAACACTTCTTTTGAGCCCCATTGGATTATCTAAGAATCCTAACTTTTTTTGGAAACTTCCTTGGGACTCCTCTTTTGGATGCTTCGCATAGTTTCTGCTTCTTTAAGCACTCTCCACAATAAGATTCCTTTTAAAACTCACCCTTTATTTCTCAATAAAGTTTATCTTAGTGGATGATTTAATGACCTTGAGTATCTATTAATCTTACTGCTGAATTAAGTCCATAAGATCACTTGAGACAAGAAACTGTTCAGCATATTATAATTAACCAATAATCTCGGCTACTATTAATAAAAAGGGTTTTGCAGGTATGATTAAGACTTCTTTAAAAAGTGAAGATGGTCTGCTTTATCCAGGTAGAGCCAACCTATAGCTGTCGTTGTACTTATGAAAGGGAATAAGAAGGAACAAAGTGATATAAAAACTATAGTCCTGGAATGTAGGAAAGATGAAGAAAATTGATCACAAATGGACTCTCCATAACTGGATAGAGTAATTTCAGACAACTGGACAAATGAAAGATGGAAGAGTAAGTTTGTCATGTTTTCTGTCCCCTGCTGGTAGTAATTTCTCACAGCAACAATTTTGAACATATCCTATGCAAGTGACTCAAGAAGCTGCACTTATTCCTAAGCAGCGCCTGAGTGGGTAATCAACCTTTGCTCTCCAGGATCATCTTTTCATTCTGGGTGCAAGGTGATTATCCTATCTCCATGTTCATTCTATCTCAGCAGGACCAAAATTAGCACTTTCCCTGCTGAGGGCAATTCAAGGTCAGGTCAGTCACATTTTGATAAAAATACAAGGAAGCTGGTCATCTGCTCCGCTTAAAGTTGTGAACCACTAACACTATGTTATCAAGGCCCTAGTGACCTGTCATCAGATACCCATTGTGCATCAAGGATGATCTAAAGAGAACTCCTGATGTCCCTGGAGCTTAATTTCAGCTTAGTTCTCCTGTCTTGTGCTGATATGGCCTAGTCAACTGACATCTGCTAAATCATCTGCTTAGCCACCTACCTACTCACTGCTCTGAATCCAGCTTTACCTCTTCATCCCTGAAACTAAGTACACTTTCGGTCTCAGTTGACTTTGCTGAGGTCTAATCTTCCCTGTGAGTAAATTAGGTTCAGCGTCCTATCAATACAGACTGTATTTGCATTCCTCTGCTTTCAGCTATGAGGCCTCTTAAAATCTTCTATGGCCTTTTAAACTTGTGCTTATTCCTAAACCACAAATAGGCATAGACATATAGATATGTTTACTCTTCAAGATATGTGATTTCTAATTGATGCTAATAATTTATATCAGGGTAAGAAAAGCTCCACTAGCCTTGGGCAGATAATTAAAGCCCGGGGGATTATTTAGCAAAATACATTTCTCTGTGTGTGCAGGTGACTATAGATGTCACAAAAAGAGTCAGATCCCCAGAGCTGGAGTTTGAGGCAATTTTGCTCTTTCTGAACTAAGTGCTGGGAACCAAACTTAGGTTTTTCTGTAAGGGCAATAGATGTTTTTTTTTAATCTATCTATCTCCCAAGGTTTTCCCTTCTTGTTTTGAGCCACATGACTACCTAATAATTTATCATGGCCTTTGTCTTAATTTCTTAAGGGAGGCTGATTCTTTGTTCAGAATCTTTAAAGGAAGCTAATTTATTCTCTTTATACATGGTATGGATTTGACAAGATACTTCTAACATAGTACGTACAGCATATTACAACATCACCTTAAAGACAGGTTCAAATAATCTGAAATACCCATGTGTTTTCTCTCTTACTTAGATTCTTTATGCTGAAGAAAGATAAGTGACAAGTTATCATGATATCATTCAGCAACCTGCATGAGAATGAACTGATGAAGATTAACTATTCCACCAACTGCTACATGAGTTAGATTTGAAGTTGGTCCAATTCATACTTTTAGATGACCACAGCCTTGGCTAACAGTCTGTAGACTCTTGGAGAACCAATGAACTCAATTCCATCATCATCTGAATTTCATTCACAGAAACTGTGTTGTCATAATGTTTTAATGGCTTGAAATGTTAAGTATAGTATTGTTTATTTGTCCTGTGCATCCCTGTACACCCTGTGCAACCCCAGAGCACATGTAAGAAGTACACCATGAGAATGTTCAGAAGATGTATCTGTTGTGTTTCCTTTTGCTGTGATGAAATTCCTTGAAAAAGGCAACTTAAGGGATAAAGGCTCTGTTTTGGTTTTATGCTTAAAGACACAGTAGGAAGACATGGTAGAAAAGATATGGAGCATGATCTCTTAAAGTAGCAGGTTACATACAATGGGAAAAAAGATGACATCTTTAACAAATGGTACTGGTCTAACTGGATGTCTACATGTAGAAAAATGTAAATAGATCCATATTTATCACCCTGCATGAAACTAAAGTCCAAGTAGGTCAAAGACCTCAATATACAACCAGACAAAATAAACCTGTTAGAAGAAAAACTGGTCAAGAGCCTTCAACTCATTGGCACAGAAGACAACTTCCTGAAGAGAAAGCCAACAGCACAAGCTCTAAGATCAACAATCAACAAATGGGAAACATGAAACTAAAAAGATTCTGTAAAGCAAAGGACACTGTCGTCAGAAGAAAATAACAGCCTACAGACTGTGAAAGGATTTTCACCAACCCTACAGCTGACAGAGGTCTAATATCCAGAATATACAAAGAAGTCAATAAGTTAAACACCAATAAACCAAGTACTCAAATTTTAAAATGGGATACAGAGCTACACAGAGAATTTTCAATAGAGGAATATTGAATGGCAGAGAAACACTTTAAGAAATGTTCTATGCCCTTAGTCATCAGGGAAATGCAAATCAAAACAACCCTGAAATTTTACCTTACACACATCAGAATGACTAAGATCAAGAACTTGAGTGACAACACATGCTGGAGAGGATGTGGAGAAAGGGGAACCCTCCTCCATTGCTGTTTGGGAGTGTAAAATAGTACAACCACTTTGGAAATCAATCTGGCACTTTCTCAGATAATTAGGATTAATGCTACCTGAAGATCCAGCTATAGGACTCCTAGGTATATCCAAAAGATGGTCAACTATAAAACAAGGGCATTTACTCAACCACGTTCATAGCAACTTTATTTGTAATAGCCATAATCTGGAAGCAGCCCAGATGTTCCTCAACTGAGGAATGCATACAGAAATTGTGGTACATTTACACAATGGAATACCACTCACCCATTAAAAACAAGGAAATTACAAAATTTGCAGGCAAATGGTGGGATCTGGCAAAGATCATCCTGAGGGAGGTATCCCAGAAGCAGAAAGACACACACTGTATATGCTTATTTCTAAGTGGATCCTAGACATGTAATATAGGATAAACATACTAAAATCTGTACACCTAAAGAAGCTAAGCAAGAATGAGGCCTCTGGGTAAGATGTTCAATCCTCATCAGAAAGGACAAGGGAATAAAGAGGGAACAGGACTGGAGCTTACCACAGAGGGCCTCTGAAAGACTATACCTGGCAGGGTATTAAAGCAGATGTTGAGACTCATAGCCAAACTTTGGACTGAGTACAGGAAATCTTATGAAAGAAGATTTAAAGAAGATTTAAAAAGATAGAAAGACGTGGAGGGGACAGGACCTCCACAAGCAGAGGAAGAGAAGCAAAAATTCTGTGCAAAGGTGTCTTTTCTGAGACTGATACTCCAACCATGGACCATGCATGGACATAACTTAGAACCCCAACACAAATGTAACCCATGTCAGCTCAGTCTCCAAGTGGGTGCCCTACTAAGGGGAACAAGGGCTATCTCTGACCTGAACTCAGTGGCTGGCTCTTTAGCTACCTCCCCCTGAGTGAGGAGCAGGCTTTCCAGGCCACAGAGGAAGACAATGCACCCAGTCCTGATGAGACCTGATAGGCTAGATAGGTCAGATGGAAGGAGAGGATAGTCCCCTAACAGTGAACTAGGGAAGGAGTATGGGAATAAAAGAGAGTGGGAGAGCAGGATTTGGAGGGGAAGAAAGAGGGGACTACAAGCTGGGATCCAAAGTGAATAAATAGTAACAAATAAAAAATAAATTAAAAAAAGAAAATACTAAGCCCTTGGCACTTGGGAGGTGGAGGCAGAAGGATCTCTGTGAGTTCTAGGGAAGCCTGCTCTACAAATCAAGTACTTTAAGGATTTAGTAGCATACTGATCCTAAGTCCACACACACTGACAGATAAACGCAACTATCACTGGGACAGAAGTAATGAAATCTTCCCTAACAATGTGTTCAGAAATCAGAGGATCAGTCAGGGATTCACTCTTCGTAGATTTCACTGGAAAGTGGCTCCACACAGGTGGCTATCTGGTCTCTTCATCTTCCTGGTAAGTCAATTTAGCCGCAGTAAAGCATCTTTAATAAGAAGTCTTGCCAGTCATGATGGAATACTCCTCTGTACACTGTAGGAGAGAAAGGCTGGAGGATGTCTACTTCAAATCCACTCTGAGTTCCATGGTGTCTCAAACAAATAAGACTGCTTAACCTCATCAAGCTTGAATTCATTTCCCTAAGCTATTCCAGGCCAGGTTGGAATAGGAATTTTTTATGAGGAGTTAAGGTTTTTCTATAATTAAATGCCTTGTTCGATTAGTAATGTGATGCCTAATTTTATATAAATACAAAAACCATGTCAGTTTTGGCCTTCAGTTTTTCTCTATAGCTTCAATTTCTCATATAAAGTTTCTGATAAGACTACAATATTGTAAAAATGTACAACATGATAGAATCAGATTTTTCCCCCAAATAAGCCATTTTTGACATAGCATTTTCAGAGCGATTCAGACATCCTCATTTATCTGGAAGCCTTATCAAGCAGTTTTACAGATATATATCCTCCTAAGTTTGTTATGTTTTGCCTATTGTTTAGATCTAGTTAGTTTGGTTTGGATTTAGTTACAGGGTCTCATATTGTGTGAGGTGTCCTCAAAATTCCTATGAACCTGATGAGAGTGACCTTGAACTCCTCATCCTCCAGCCTTTACCTCTCAGGTGCTGGGGTGAAAGCATGAACCATCAACCTCAGCTCAGACTCTTCTAAGTTGATATGTGCAGTATTATCTTTCTCCAGATGACCTGGCCCTTGATATGATTCAAATTACTTCATTTCTGTCATTGCAATGTTATAAGTTTGTAATGCATTTTGTAATTGGTATGTCAGTGTGCCCCTCATTGCTCTCATTTTGAAAATGCCCTTGGTTATTTTCTACTTTTTTAATGGACTTTAATTTGGTTGAGAACTGACAGAGAAATCCAGGTCAGTCTGACTGCAAAAGCTTGATACAGTTAATCATTACATAATATTAATTCTAACTCCTGGTTCTTATTTTCAGCATTAAAGAGAGAGAAAGTAAAGCAGGCAGGACATGTTCACTTAGATGAATGCATAAAGTGTCTTTTAATGCATATTCTAAAGTGTCACTATAAAAGAAGTGCATTGTATAAGCACATCTCTGTGCTGTGTGTGTGTGTTTATGTGTGTGTGTTATCTGTATATTCGTACATTTGCTTAGCTGTATAAGAATGTGGTCATACACCGAGGACATATGTGTGGAAGTCATCAGAAATCAAGACTGAGTTCTCCCCTTTCCACCTTGCTTAAGACAAGATCACTAAGGTAGCTGGCCTATGAGCTTCTAGGTATTCTCCATGTCTCACTTGCTTCTTCCCATAGAAATACATGGGCACTCTGGGGTTATAAATACTAACTGTACTTCATCTGCTTTTCCCTGCTCCAAATCCAGTCTATGATGTGTCTATAGCAAAGCACTTTTACCCAGTGAAACATTTCCCCAACAATACTTTCTTATTTAGTCATTCTGGAAGCCCAGGTCCTAACAGAGTGACTGGTCATCTTTGCCTCAGTTCCTCCACTCATAAATTATAATGTTTGCTCAGGTGATTTGCAGATGTGACAGACACATTCTATAACTCAATAAATATTTAAATAGAAGAAAGGAGGAAAAGCTCCCACATTTGGCCTGGTCACAGGTAGTTTATCTGTGTGCAATATGGGAATATTTACTGATATTAATGAGAAATGAGCTCTGCATACATTGAAGAACAAATAACATTATTATGCATCTATGCAAATTCTACTAATTAGCATAAGCAAACAAGAAATACATATTCAGGGAAAAGACTGTCATTTGTTTTCTCAGTAGTATATGGTAATGATCAAAATAGGATGTTTCAAACTGCTCTGTATCTCTCTTCCAAGGTTAATATTATAATTTGGCAAGTTTTTAAACAGCTTGATCTGTATAGCCATGCTGGTAGGCTGCCTGGAATACAGTTAATCTCAATAGTATCTACTGATTTAAGACTTGATGGTAGACATTGGTCATACGGAGGCTTATTTTAATGGACAAAAAAAAAAGAAGTGTGGGTGTCATTTCCTTGATGTTTCAGATTATAACTTTGTTCAAATTCAATTGCACAAATTATGAAGGAAGGAAAAGGTGATCTTTAATCATTTTGCCATTAGTTTTTCTTGGAAGAGTTGAAGAATATGTACATGATCAATAATAAAATACATGCCTACAGCTATCAGAGTTTCTTACTTGTCAACAACTGTAGGATTTTCCTGTGGAAGAAGGAATGAATTTACAGTGTGTGGATTGATTGGAGGATTTCTCTTTTTCTTTTCTTTTTTTCCCCTTTTCTGGTGCTATGATAATACATCGCAATCAAAATCAACTTAGGAGCAAAGGGATTAATTTATCTTTCAGTTCCAGAGGCATAGAATTCATCAAGTTGAGGGCTAGAAAGGGGGCTCAGCGGTTAAGAGCACCAACTGCTCTTCCAGAGAAGCAGAGTTCAATTCCCAGAAACTACATGGCGAGTTAGTACTATCTGAACTCCAAGATCTGACACCCACAGGCGTACATGCAAGCAAAACACCAGCACACATCAAATGGAAACATAAAAAGAAAAGAATTCATCATGTTGCTTATAACATTTCCATTTACACAAGTGAAGCAAAGAGAGAGTAAACAAAGCAAGGGCAGGCGTGAAAGTGAAGCAAAGCTATATATACTCTCAAAGTTCAACCTCATTGACATACTTTCTTTCAAGGGTCTACATCTTAAAAGTTCCATAGCATGCCAGCACCCGCTACTGGGAGCCAAATGATCAAGAATATGAAGTATGGAAGACAATTCTCATTTAAATCACAGCAACAACTGAAAGCAAGATGTAGATATTTCAGAAAAGAGTTCACAGCTTTATTCAAAGTCAAGCTTTTTAGTGCTTTAGTTGAAAAAATATGCCAAACCTCTTTAAGATAAAACTCTTGTTGGATATTTTCTTAGGGTTTCTATTGGAAAACACTATAAACAAAAAGCAACATGAAAAGAAAGGATTTATTTCACTTTACGGCAAGTAGTCCATCATCCAAGGAAGCCAGGACACAAACTGAAGGCAGGAACTGGCAGAGAGGCCATGGCACAGACCTTCCTACTAACTTGCTCCCCAAAGCTTACCCAACCTTCTTTGTTATATACCTTACTTCCACCTGATACAATAGCCTCGTCCTACCACATCAGTCACTAATTAAGACGATGCACCAAATACCTGCCTACAGACATATCTAGAGGGGACATTTTCTCTTCCCAAATGATTCTGGTTTGTGTCAATTTGATATAAAACTGGCTAGCACTATGTATCCACTTGTTAAAATGCAACAGAAAAAATGGTGATATTCATTTGGGGATTGTAAAAGCACCCATCAAGCCAAAAATTGTGCGATCCTGTTGCTGTCAGTGGCAGAAAGTGAATTGCATGGGATTGGTTCTATTTCTTGTGTGTAAATGCCATACTTCAGACAGGAATGTCTGTAGAAAACAAATATCTTCAGCAAAAAGGTCAGAGAAAATACATGAATTATCAGTTTATTATGGCTGTAATGACAACATTATTTATATTATAAATGATAACCTATATTTATGGCAGTTCTTCTTGTCCATAAATAGGAAGAAAGCTCATTGAAGTCTCCCTTACTAGAAAGAGCTATCAGCCTCAAAGGAGATGGGAAAGAGTGATATATTAATCCTGAGGTTTAAAAACAGTAATCCATTGTTTAGCTACAGAAAAATCACTTCATCATATATGCTCAGGTCTTTTCAAGACCTAAGAAAAGGACTTTGTAAAAATATGAATAAATTGTCTACTTTTGAAAATTACATTTACTTATTTGAGAATTTTATGTACAAATACAAATACACTATGTTTAACACCACATTCCCTCTTCTCTATTACTACTCAACTTTTCCTATTGTACCTCTCCACAATCTGTACTCAAATTTATGACCTCTTCTATTATGTAATTATTATTATTATTATACATACATAGAGATACATATATACATACATACACATAAATCCGAACTTTTAAGTCCAGTTAATGTTGCCTATATACACATGGGTTTAAGGCTGACTGAATAGAGTCGACCAACCTATCAGGGGCTTATCTCTGAAAAACCGATTCTCAGTTTCTCAGCATCTATAAATTCTTATAGATCTTCATCTAGTATTGGGATCGCATGAACTTTTCCTCTATCCATGATGGTATGTTAACTACTATGGTCTTGTGCATATCTTGTGCAGGCAGTTATACTTTTAAAAGTTCATGGGAGGAACATCTCTTTTGGGTCTAGAAAACACTTTTCATTACAGTCCTTCTAAATTCCTGGCTCTTTCATTCTTGCTGCCTTCTCTTTGATGTTCATGAGCCTTCAGTATAGAGCTTATGTTATAGAGGACTTATTTGAAGTTAGACACTCTATGGTTGTTTATTCTTTGCATTTTGTCCCATTTTTGGTTCTCTGTAATAACCTCCATCTGCTGCAGCAAAGCTACTCAAATGATGATTAAGAGCTTCACTTGTATATAGGTATAAGGATAGTTATTTAGAAATAGTTAAAGATGATATCCACTTAGCAAAATGGTAGTAGTAGGTTTTCTGTGGGAGCTATTAACCAGCCCTGGGATCTTGGTCCACAAGGTTCACAGTAGCAGGCAGGAGTAATCTCCTTAATATGGGGGTCTTAAGCCTAATCAGATACCTACTGACTATTTCCAAAGATATAAATACTAAAGCACTGTACACCTTACTAGGCCAGTCATCATTTTTATTCTGAGGCTCTACAGCTGGGTAGGAATGTTGATAGTTTTTGTTTGTTTGCTTGTTTTCCCTTGCAGCTTGCATAGCATATTTGGATACAATGAGATCCAGCCTTCAAAGAGGAAGATTCCAGGTCAATACAATTTTCATTTCTACAAGTGTTATGATCTAAGTTTGCAATGTCTTCAGCATGGGATCACATACTTAAATATAACCAAAAATCATTTGGTTATGTCCATAAGAATCACCATTGTATTATTGGACATGTAAGAGAAATTATAGCCAGCATATTAATGGCCTGTCTTAGGTTACGAAAATAATCCGTTGACTTTCCCTTTGTGTTGTATATGGTTAGGAGAAATGAAATGAGAAAAAATATTATAACAGAGTTACAACTGGAGTTTATCTGTATACACTCGATAGAAACACAAAGAAAGTGGGGCAACTGTGCAAGAGGTGTCAAGGAAAAAGCAATGGGCTACACATTGAAAGAACAAAAGGCAAAGCAAAAGAAGATGGAAAGTCATTTTGTAAAATTATTATAGATTTTATTATTTATTCATTTATTTATTTTAACTATATGTTAAATATAGCAAAACAATTTACATTTTAGATAATATTGTAATAGCATGACCTGATAATCATTTGAACAGAAGAGAAATGGAAAATTCAGCACATAAACCTCTCTTCTCAGAACAAAAATGTTTTAATTAATTTTTTTCCGAGCGTTTAGTGTGGCAGTCATATTCAGTGGCTAGTTATGATGAGTTCCAATGGTGATAATCATCAATGGAATGGAAAAACAAGAAAAAAGTAAAGCTCCTCATTTGCAATGACTTCCCCAAAGAAATAACATGTTAAATCTTTTGGGTGCAAAATAATTCCTGATACTTCAATACACAGCAAGTTGTATCCACATATCTATCACAAGAACAAAGCTATTTTGCTTGAGTTGAGAAAGGTTAGTTTAGAAGGAAGGAATTCCAGATGGAAGAGGAAGCAGTTTGGAGCATGTGCAAATGTACAAGACATTTAAATTCTGTTCTTGTTGTGAAAACTCAGGCCTACATAACTATCTGGAGACCTGACTATTGATAATGTCCATTTAATGAAGTAAAGAGAGTTTCCTAGCTTTGCTCCATAGTATAAAAAGGATTTGTCCAGAAAGTATGCTGTATTGCCTGAGAAGGAAGACTTGGAAAAAACTGCTGAGCCCAGAATTTAATCCCATCAAATTCAGTCTGAGCATCACAAACTGTGAAAGGAAGATAGTACTCACGGTTACTTTGTGGGGTTATTATAAAGATTAGACAAGTAAACTTATGATGGAGACCAGGACACACAACTACTGTAATGTTCATTACCACTGTTTAGGTTATGAATAAGGCAAGTGATGGAGGCAAATGGCTGCCACTTTGTACCTCTTAACCTATGAGAGGAAGATGTAAAACAGAAGTCCGATGGATTTCACTCTTTCATATTATTAATTCACAAATGGTTAGTTCTTTGCTCAATGACAAGTTTTATATAAAGGTTTAACTCAGCTACTCTACTAACTCAAGTATCCCTAGTGTATAGGTTACAGAAGACAGCCACTAATAACTATGAACTAAATAAAAGCATGAATTTATTAGTGAATGAAAGCACATTTAAACTCTATTATTATACCAGATGCTATACTAGCACCACAACACTATTAAATAACTGATTTAATTTTGATGAGGAACATATTTTGTTTTGCAAGTTACAACTCAAAAGAATATTGAGACAGACTGCTATATACTCTATCTATTTCTTGCTCAAGAATAAATGTCCTTTCAGAGTTGTTTGGAAGAGTAGATGAATCCAGCCTGCACCATGATATCATGGAAGGAGTACTTGCCCACAGTCAGCAACCTAGATCCAAAACTATTTAGTCCACTTTCTAATTATTCAACCTGGACTAACAACCTATTTTTATAAGCCCACTGCTCTTTATTAATAAAGTGGAAAATGGTTACTTCTCTTTTCTTTGTCCATCCTTCATGTGTACATAGACTATGAATGTTTGTAAATGCATGCTTACAAATGTGTGGGGAAGCTGGTGTATGTAGAGGCAGAAAGTTGGTGTCAGGAGTAATTCTTCAGAGCTATTCCACCTTATTCACTAAAGGAGATATTCTCATTCAGTGGCAAAGCTAACAGATATGGCGACTTTCAAAGACAGCTTCCTCTGAGAATCCCATCTCCACTTTCCAAGGCTGGTGTTGTAGGTGAATTATCATGACTACTTACATGAGCTCGTACCCTTGTCCTCTGTATCCTTTAACCCTAAGGACATTTTCTTGAACGTTTGCAATAGTTACTAATTTTTCAATGTTTATCACACAGTGTATGTCAGTGTTTGCTCAGAAAATGTCTGTTGGTTTATTCCCAAAATGCCATGACAATGCAAATATACAAACGACAAAAGCATTATAATAGTACATATTTTAAAACTTTTTAGGTAATATGTAAATTTAGGATCAAATTTTAATGTATTATTATTATTAATTACTTTATTATTTTGAGACATGTAGCTCTGACTGATCTAGAACTGGCTATGTAGACCAGATTGTCCTTGAAATTACAAAGATCTTCCTGCTTCTGACTCTCAAATACTAGAATTACAGGCATGCACCACCAACACTGATTAATTATTAATTTATAACTTGGGATGGTTTACGTGTATATGTTTTTGCGCATATGTGTGTGGTGCCCACTAGAGTTCAGGAGATGTGGTCTTGTACCCTAGAACTCGAGATACAGATGTTTTTGAGCCATTATGTAGGTTATGGAAACTGAACCCTTTGTAAAAACATCTAGTGCATCTAGGCATCTCTCCAGGTCCTTTTTCAATTTTTTGATGACATCATATTTACATTTTTTTGGAACTCTTTTATTGGCTGGATTTATTAAGTGACATATTAACTGATGGTGAAATACGTTGTCTTGGATCTGGCTTGAGAGTGCAAACACAAAACAAAAAAGTCCTAAGTTAAAGACTGCCTCAGAAACTCATACACACAGGTTTCCTTTCAGCTTCACTTCCAGAGAGTTTTCTAGACTGAAAGTTTAAAGGAGTAATCAGTGTGTCATACATATGCCAAAAAAAAGGAGCGTGCTGAGAGTCTTCATAAGCAATTTAACTGGTCTGTCTTATGTTTATCCCACACCAGGTATTGGGCTCAGACACCTGCAAACAATAGAGAGGTGCCTCTTAAAATACAGTAAGAGAATGCCAAATTTATTTGGGGTTTTCTCCTCCATGTGTTTTGAGAAAGTAAGGGACACAGGCTGTATTTTTCCAACTTTATTATCATGGTCATAAGTGATTTTGTAATAGCACAAGAGACAAACAATGTTTAAGAAGGGGACAGGCAAGCAGAAAACCTTCCTCAGAATGAGAAAATTTAAATGAAGTATTGAAAATGTGTAGGATTTCAAAAGAAGTCATAGGAAAGAGACAAAAAGATAAAGAGAAAAAGAGGAACCACATCACACACAAACACAAAAAACATCAAAGAGAGTCTAAATCAAAAGGTTCAAAGATCTTTAAAGATATAAAAAGGACTATCAAGAAGAAGTGAATGATTTAAATTATTTTGAACTGCTGTAAAGATGATCTTGGAAGACATCTGCTTGAATTTCCAGGGTTGTCAACATCTCTCAAATAGGTTGATATAAAGCATCTAAAATGTTCTCTTTCATAGCTTTGGGGGGCCAGAAATCCAAAATTAAGGTATTAAAATAACTAGACCCTCTTTGAAGCCTGCTATCAGTCCTTCGCCTCTTCCTGAAATTTAATTGTTTGTTGAAAGTGTTTTGTATACCTTGGTTTGTAGCTGCACAAAGATAGTTTCCTTCCTTTCTTCATGGTTATCTTAGAAGGCAGGACAGAATTAGCATGAGATTAGGGGTCAATATTCTCCAATGTCAGTTCATTATGAATTAACTAATTTCATTGATTAAAAACCTTTTTGCCAGAGTTAAAGAGATGGCTCCTTAACATGCATGTATTGCAAACATAAGGACTAAAACTCAATCCTCAAACACCACATTAAAAAGCCTCACATGGCAGCACATACTTTTAATCCCAACACCAAGGAGGAGGCAAGGACAGGTGGCTTACTAAGCAGCCAGTCCAGTCTGGCCCTCTTAATGAATCCCAGTCCAAGTCTCAGTAAAAATAGTGGACAGTTGTTGAGGAATGACACCTAAGCAGATCATCTGGCATCCCCATTCACATACATGTATCTATTTGTCTACCCACTCTTTTAGTTTCATTCCTGTCACTGCTGAAAACAGAAGCTTAGGGGAGAAAGGCTAATTTCACTCAGTTTCAGGGTAAAGTACACCATTGCCAGGAACTCAAGGTTACAGAAACTTGGAAGCATCTAATCATATTACATCCACACTCAAGAGAAGAGAACAATACATTAATGCACACTACTGCACCAGCTTGAGTTATCCACCCTTACACAGTTCAAGGTCCTCTGTCCAGAGGGTGCTGCCACTCACAGTGGACAAGTCTTTATTTCTAAATTAGCATAATCAAGGTAATCCCCCATAGGCATGCACAGCCAAACTGACCCAGCAAATACCTTGCTGAAAATTCCCTTCCTGAGTGATCCTAGATGGTGTCAAATTGATAATTATAACCATCACACTCTACGCACATATGTACACACACACATATGAACATGTGAACATACACAAACATGTACACGCATTAAAATCCTATTTCTGGCGTTATAATAAGATTGAGAAATCAATAACATATTTTGTTTGGTATCCATTTATTCATCATCCCTTTTCTCTCTCTTTCTCTGCCCCTCCCCCATTTGTGTGTGTTTGTGTGCATGTGTGTATAAATTAAAGAATTTCCAGGTGCCAATGCATGTGTGTGGAGGTCATCAGACAACTTGCCAGAGAAAGTTTTCTTTCTTTCTTTCTTTCTTTCTTTCTTTCTTTCTTTCTTTCTTTCTTTCTTTCTTTCTTTCTTTTCTTCTCACAGTGTGGATCTCAGACATCTAACGCAGGTATCCCAGCCTTGGCATCAAGCTTCTTTATCCACTGAACCACCTCACCAATCCTCACTCACAAGAGTAAGATGTTTGCACTGATAGCAATGCTAATGCAGAGGTCTTTCCAAAGGCAGGACCATAAATTATGAATCTACGATGTTACCTAACAAATTTCTTGAGGCAATTGGACTATTTGGGCTGTGTGCTTGCTTTGACCAAGGTTCATCCAGGTAATATGTTTATGCAACTGACAAAGTTTTGGAGGATGAGATGAAATGAAGTTTCAAATACTCTACAAACCTCAGATCGCTGGATTCTAGAATTGTTTTTTGCCAGTCATTCTACCATGCATATGTAATTCACTAGTACAACATCAATCAGTTGAAAAATCCTATGGCTGTTGTATAAAAGGTTCTCTGAATGTGGCTGTAACTGAATCTGGCAGCCAAGGGAGAAAGGAAGGCATCACCCACCTTCCCTCTTTCCTGTCAGCTAGAGGAAGTGTTTGCCTCTATCCTCCCTCCTACTCAGTAGCTCCCTCTTCACTTTCCTCCTACCATGGTATGAATCAAATCTGTTCACCGTCTGGGTGAGACCACAATGCATGAGCATCTTGTAAAAGGAGTGGGTGCGGACTTTAAGCAGAGTAAAAACTGTCTAATTATGTCATAAGTGTCTCAGGAAACCTGGGCTTTCTATCTGCCTTGTTTATCCACTATTCCTTAAGTCAGTAGAGTCTGGGATGCTTCTGAGTTTCTAGCAGTAGTACTGTTACTATTTGGGTTGTCTAAAAGTATTCCAGATGCACAGGTTTATGACAGAACTCTTAAGCTGTTCTGTTATTTTAGAGGATTTTTGTGTGTGTGTTTTGTTTTGTTTTGCTTGTTTCTTTGTTTTTGAAGCTAAGACTTACTATGCATTCAAGCATGGCATCCACCTTATGATCTAATGGCTGGGTTTCCTGAGTACTGAGATTGAACCACTATCCTAGCTTTGATGCTAATTTTTTCACTACACATTGTATTTGTTGCCTTTATAAAAAAACAAATAATAATAATAATAATAATAATAATAAAATCTGTCTCAAGAGTTCTCACATTCTCGAGCCTAATGTGAAAAAAGAATTCTAGTACTTAGCTAGCTAAAGATGAAAAGATTAATTCAACCTCATTGTAGCACAGTAAATATTAAATAGAAAATTACTATAAACCCAAAGACTGAGTAACCTTCAACCTTAATCCTTCCTATTGCCATAACTGAGCCTTAATATCAACTGAAGATTGAATATGGTTTAGTGAGCTTTGACTTTCAATTTAACGCATACTGGATCCACCAGAGAAAGGAATCTCAATGGAGGAACTTCCAGGTTAGACTGACCTGTGGCCATGTTTGTAGAAAGCTGTTTGGATAGTTCAATGATACAGAAGGGCCCAGGCCACTCTGAGTAGCACCACTCACATGGCAGATAGTCCCAAGCTGGAAAAGAAAGTCAGTTAAGTATAAGCTTGTCAGTAAACAAGCTAATAGATCCCCAATGGTTTCTGCTGTATTCCTTGGTTGTGAAATGACTCCCTGGGATGGAGATAATGGTGCATAAAATAGCAAATGGTCCTGCCATCAGATTCCTGCCATGACTTTCCTCAGTGATGACAGACCTGGAAATCTAAGCTGAATAAATAATTCTTTCACTTAAGTTGCTTCTAGTGAGAGTGTTTTGTGACAGCAATAGACTGAAACTAGGATAACTCTTTCATCCAAATACTTGAAAGAAAAAGAACCATTGAATTTATAAGGTAGTTTAACACATTCTACTCCAGATTTCACTGTAATGCTTTATGGAAATAAATAAAAACAGTTTCAGAAAGACTATAAGAGTAATCTGTGGGAAAAATGTACCTTAATCATGGTAAGAATAGACTTGTTAGTTTATTATCATTGTGTCAAAAATGCTGGGGAGAACAGCTTGAAAGAAGAAGCATTTATTTTTATTCTTGGTTTCAGAGCTTTCAATCCAGGGACTCTATGTGCCTGTGTTGCATCAGAGCATTGTAGTAGAAGGAAGGTCTTGAGCTCACAATGACAAATAAGCAGAAATAATGTACCAAGAATCTTTATTACCCTTACCTCTGTCATCTATCCAGCCCCCTGAATATTTGATTCAGGGTTATCCTTCCCTCCTTAACTGATCATCTCCATAAACATCCTTAAGGATGTACTCAAAGTGTGTATCAATTAGGTGATTCTGAAGCTATTAAAGTTGAAAACTAAGTTTACTCATCAACCCTTTGCTAACTTGACAATCAAATAGACAATCAAATAGATTTAAACCATATATAATCACCAACAAAATAAAAAAGCCTTTACAATTCTGCCTAACATGATGTCAGTAATCCACACTTAATTGAAAGTAAACCATTTTTCCTCAAAATTTAACTTTTCAACAGCCCTCAAATGCTCAACCCAAAGATTCCACGTACATTCCAAAAAAAGAGCTCCTAAGGCTGCTGTGGTAGGAGCATGGACCTGGATCTCTGGCAGGGCATTAAATCCTTGTTAACAACCCAGGTGTCCAAGGCCACAACAACAGAAACCTGCTACTGTAACCTTCTTAGGTATCAGAGTGCTGAACTCTTTGAAAAGGGAGCCTGGGCCACAAGCTTTTCCTGCTGAGCTCTGTAACCATTTGCATAGTGACACAGCTATCAAGAAGAGGTAACTCTCAGAAGGGCAACCCAAGCTATAGCAGCTGTACAGCAGCAGTAAACCCGGCTGTGAAGAGAAGCAATCCCAATAGTAGGCCTTTCATTAGATTCTGCCTCACCTTGTCAGAACCTCTTTCACATTCATCACGGAAGATCTGGCCCTCCTTCCTGGGACCATATGTTGTGCTACTTTCCAGCCCTCACACTGCATTTTTCATTAGCCTTTTAAAAGACCTATAATAACAGGATAAGGAAGACTTAGCCTCACATCCATATTAAAATGCTTCAAGCGGAGCTGAATTGAACCTTAGGGAATTGTTCTAAGGAAGAATCCCAATGCAATTTCACTCACAACCACTTAGCTCTTCTCTGCCCCCAAATTGCCAGTTGGAAACAAATTCACCAGTCACCACAAATATTAGCAACAGATAACACATTGAATATGGCAGGAAGCCAGAATACTTCACAAATCTGAGTCAGGCTACTCCAGCGATTAGTGAGACATAATATATTTTCATCCTAGAGATGAGCTAGAATGGGCTACCCAAACAGGGAAACTAGAAAGCAGCCCCATATGGTGCCAAGACAGCGAGACAAGGATGGCGGGTGGTGGCGGCAGTGAGGGGGAGAGGTTTTCTTCTTAGTACCATCCAGAAGTCACTGTTTCAGAGAATGCCATAGCAAGGAAGACTCTAACATCAGACTGAAAAAAAAATCTTTGGGTTGACCCCTTGTTAAGTTTCAAAACAATCCTGTATCTCAGAGAAGCTGGCTTTGTGTCTGCTAGTCAATGCTGGTAATTTCTGTCATTTAGAAGTGGTGAGATACTATGACACAGAGCTTACAAATCTAGAGACAGACAGATTGAATCAAAGCCAAAAGTAATCATTTTAATGTTTAAATTCAGATGACCCCATTTTCAAAGGCATGAAGAATGAAAATGATTCCAGAAGTCACAGCAGATTCAATTCAGTCTTTGTGTCTGATTATTAAAAGTGTACATCAGGGTGATATTTAATACAGTCTGTCTGGATTCATCTGTTTTTGAGGGGATTCTTGGAGAAAAGAACAAAAATAGAATAAGAGGGAGTAGAGTTAGTGTAATAATTTTCAACTATGCAAACACTAAGCAAATAATATTGTTTAACATTTGCTATGCTAGAGACTGGAAGTGGTTTGCTATAGATTTGTGGATTTAAAACCTATTTATGAATAAGCAAATGTTTTAGAAAAAACCAGAATAATAATTTAAAAGATATTGACCCCACCAATTTTAGAGATGCATCAGATGCTCTGCCTGCTTCCTCTCCCTGCTGCTTTGACACATGGTGGACTGATATCCAGCTGTCAGATATCTTCATTGTTCCTACAAGAGCCTTTGACCAGTTGCACAACAGGGCTAAAGTCCAGGATCCTGAGAATACCTTAGGAACAGCACCAAGCAATGCCTTTCTGGCTTTGTTGCACTGAGCCTCCAACTCCCTCTCCAATGGAGATGACTCCAAGATGCATTTCTGTGCTAGCCCCAAGTGGGCATAAAGTTCAATGATCCACAGTGGTTGGTTTTGATAAGAGTTCCTTCCATTTCTCATACATATTGCTTTTCTCCCTGCTCTCCCAAAATACACACCATGCTACTTAAGGAAGGGAGGTATTATTTTAAATAATAGTTCCTGGGCACAACCTATCAAGGCAGGAAAGTCACATAGTAGGAGCTTGAGGTGGCTGTTGACATTGCAGCTACAGTCAGGACACACAGAGAAACATGCTGGCAATCAGTTTGCTTTCTCCTTTTAGGTTTTTCAGTCTAGAGTCCAGCCATGAAACAGTGCTGTCCACCTTCAAGATAGGTCTAACTTAATCTAGAAAATTCCTCACAGACATGACTAGAGCTTTGTCTTCTAGGTGAGTCTAGATGTCTTTAAGTCAGTGGTAGCTAACCACCACACTGTCTTAATTCTTTTCTCATTAATTGGTATTTCTTGATTTTTACATTCCCTGTAAAAATTTCAGACTCAAATATTTCAGTACTTATCTCTGAGAAAACTCAGAACTGTGAAAGAACATGCAGGGGATTCTCAGAATACCAACTTGATGACATGCAGCATGGAGAGAAGCACAAATCATACTGCTGATAATTAGTGAAGCCAGAGCAGGAACACTGGCAAGCAGTCACACCAATTTGACCAATACTGGGTAAATGCTGGGACACCCAGATGTCCCTAATAGCTACAGTATATGAAAGACAAGATAATATGCCTCTTGTTTGATGCTAAGAGTCATCAGTATCCCAGAGAAAGAAAACACAGACTTGGGTCAGACAACTCAAGACACAACATCACAGAAAGACAGTAGGTTTCAGCACTGCTCTGAACAAGATTCATAGTTCTGATAAACCAACAACAGATTAGAATGAAAATTAGATCTGGCACTTTAACTAAATACCTGGGTTTGGAGTTGTTGAAATAGAAAAGGGGTATGCCCCCAGAAAGTATCATATGTCAAAAACAAGGCCTTGATGAGAAAATGTGGAACCTTGAATGTGGGAAGACATTCAGAGTTAGCTATCTAACACCCAGACTCATTTTCAAGGAGAGTGACCATTGCCTTTTTTTTTGGGACCCTGGCATTCTTCATTCCCTGGAGGGTTCCTGGGAAAATACTTTCTTCAGATAGGTATTACTGTAAAATTCCATGCCCTATAAGTATCATAAATACATTTCTTGAAGTTATGCAGGTTCTGGCAAATTCAGTATTTGCTGATGGCCCAGAAACTGGTTTTAACACAGTAGAAGCTAATGCAGAATTAGACCAAAGCAGTTTTATGAGGTCTATTTTATAGAGCACAAATCTTATTTATGAAGGTTGCACTCTCCTAACTTCCTTACCTCAAAAGGCCCTATCTTATAAGATCATGATATTGGGAATTATGTTTTAAAAGGCATGTTTAGAAGACACATAATATGCAACCAGACCATAGCAGATAACTGATAAACACTAGAAAACATAAGCTCTTTCTATATAAATTGATAATTACAGCCATGTTTCTAGTTTCATTTGCCTGAGTAATTCTTCATTGTTCATCAGAAATCTGTAGCACAACCGTAAGAAACTGCAGAAAAAAATGAATCTTGAAGATGCTCAACAAATATCTGGTCAATGGTCCAAATACAATGAAACAACACCAAAGTCCTGTGACTAGCTTTTTTGTTGTTGTTGTTGTTGTTTGCTTTCTTTCTTTTTAAATTTTAATGATTTGGTTTATTTTTATTCTTACTTATTCTTTTCTCATACAATCTATTCCAACCTCAGTGATCTGGGAGGTTCCGGAAGATGATTCAAGCATGTATTTGAGATGGCTCCTTGCAGCTTAGAGAAAAAAAGATGTCTTATGGTACATGTAATGGAGATTAAAGTACTTCCTTCACACACTATCAGGAAAAGGGCCAAAATGCTCAGAGATTAAAGCTAGTCAACAGTGCATTTATTAACAAATATGAAAGGAAAGCATCCCAGAGGTAACTTCTTCCTTACAAACACTTGTAAATGAATTGGACTCATTCCGGAGAGAAGTGTCAGTAATATTTGAAGAGTGAGAAAATTGTCAGCAGTGATAGGAAGAAGGAGAATCATACTTCTTTGTGGTGTGGCCACTGGCAAGTTCCCATGGCTACACTGCCCTGCATAAATGAGCATTCACAATGGGATTCCAATGATTTACTGAGCAGAGACAGAGGCTAAGTGGAAAAGAGGAAATAAGTTGGAAGAGGACATAATTGAGAGATGGGAGAATAGGGAGCAGTAAATACGGGGTGGACGTGATCATCTTTATTGTGTATATACATGAAATTATCAAAGAGTTAAAAATAAATAAAAATTTAAAAGGAAAACTGAAAAATGAATGTGACTTTGTTTATTCCAAGATTTTAAGACCTGAACACCAAATTTTCCATACTGTGCACCATTCTCTGGTTTCTGAGACACTTCTCCTTTGCTTCATCATTTCCTCAAATGCTCATCATTTCTCCTTAACTTTCTCATTCATCTTTCTCACAGTCCTAACTATATTAGCTACTTTCTGCTGCTGTGGTAAAATACTACATGGTCAAAAGCAACTTACAGAAGAAAATGTATTTTGACTTATGATTCCTGAAGGCTAGAGTCCATAATGTCAAGGACAGCATGAGAGCGGGAGAGGGCAGCTGGATAATCACATTTTCACCACAAAGGAAGCAGAGTGAGCAAGCTAAAAGTGAGGAGAAGCTACAAACTCACAAAAGCTGCCCTTAGGGATGCATTTCCTCCAGCAAGTTCTGTAACCTAAAAATTCTGTAAGCACCCAAACCAGTGACATGAGCTAAGGACCAAGGGTTCAAACACATGAGTCTATGTGGCAGGTTTCTTATTCAAATCACAGTACCAGCATTATCACATACGACAGCTGCTAGCCCATGGACTTTTTGCCTAGTTTTTATCCATGCCTTTCCTACTCAGTTCTTAATAATATGGTTTACCTGCCCCAGTCTTCTTCCTAGAACCAGGGAAGGTTCTAACCCCTCCTACCCAACCCTTACTGTACAGCAGTTGTACAGTCCCAGAAGCTTATTCACTTAACCATTACTGATCTTGACATAACTGTTTTTCTCTATGTAGCTCCCACCTCTTGGGGGCTCTGGACCTAAAGAGTGCAACACTCCAGATGAGCATGACCTACTGTGTCCTTCTCTGCAAACATGCACTGTACACCATAGTTTATTATCTCAATTAAGTTCTTCCTGGAAGAAGAGTGGTTTGGCAGAACATGAAAAAATAGGAGATTTCTTATTCATTAAAGGCATTTTCAGGGCTGAGAAGGTGACTCACTTGGTGAAGTGCCATGCAAGGTAGAGATCTCAGTCAGGATGCCCAGCACCCGCTTTGAATGTGCCTGTAGTTTTTCTGTTGGGGAAATTATAATCAGGAAGGCCCCTGTGGCTTGCTGGCCAGGTACTATAGAAAGAGCAGTAGGCTCCAGATTCACAATGATACCTTGTCCCACAACAGAAGGCCCAAAGCACTTGAGGAAATCAGCTCCCATTAACCCCTGTCCTCAATGTACATATATGTGCATGTGTACCTAAACACATGTGCAAACACACATGAATAGGTACAGTGCTATATCCTGATTTTTTTAAAGTTGTATTATTTGATTTTGTTTTATTTTTCTGTATGTATATGAGTTTTTTGACTGGATGTATGGCTATGTACCATGTCCATGTCTGGTACTATCAAAGGCTAGAATACAACATCAGTCCCCCTGGCAAGACAGTTACAGATAGTTGTGAGATTCTTGATGATGAAAACTAAACCTTAGTCCCCTGCAAGAGGAACAATTGCCCTTAACTTCGGAGCCATCACTCCAGCCCGACAGAAACATCTTTTAACAACCATTTTCTCAGCAAAATGTGGTAGCTCATGCCTGTAAAATGTCAATTCTTGGGATGTTGAAGCAAGTCTTGGGATGTTGAAATCATGAATTCAGGCCAGCCTGCATTAAAGAGTGAACTTCAAGGCAGCTTATACTTCAATATGTGATGCTCGCTAAAAACAAACAAAACAAAACAACAAAGAAGCGAAACAAACAATTCCTCCCCACATAAATGAGAAGCAAAAAAATACCAAGAAATCCAGGACGAAGAGATGGAGTATACCTTTCCTTCTTCTTTCCTAGGGACCAGTGTCTACTTCCTACTTTGATTCCAATTACATCTTTATTTATTGGAATGACCCTTCAAGAAGCAAGAAAACTGGAAATTGTATAAAAGTTTCCATATTAAAAACCTGATCCAGCCAAAAAGGGGAATAAGCTGTGTCTCAGTGCACTGAGCTTACAGATTGGAGGAAAGTAACTATCAGGAAAGGAGTGAGGTAGACATCAGACCCTTTAGACCTCAGGAGGTTTGTAGGATGAGGCACTATGGTGAGAGAGATCAAACAGGCATTTCAAGGAATTTTCTGTGAAAAGAAAATTATGTCTCCACCAGGCTACTCATCTAATAAGTAATGGTTGCTCATTTGATCTGTCTCCATGATTGGTCTAATCCATAAAAATCTTTATGATTATTTTTGTTGGCAAAGCACAATAGCACACCATGAGAAGACGGTGAGCTCTATGCAGGGTACAGGAACATATGAAGTTCTGGAATCCATTGTTCTCAAGAGGGTGTACCTTCTTCATATGTACACGTGAGTCCCTGAATGCAGGCAGAAGAGTGCCCATGACATAACAGGTAAAGAAAACAGAATTCCTGGAGAGAATGATAGAGAATCGTTTATTGCCTACTGCATGAGGAGACAAGAGGGGAAATCAAAGTGAAGAGGAAGTAACAATTTATTACTTATGAAGTGGCTAATGAGATTTGCTTTTGGGTAGTGTGTGTGCAGAGGCAAGCAGCTGGAGACGGCGTTTTGATCTCTGGCTGCCTGTCTGAAGGATCACACATTGGGTGGGGGTAGCTCTCAGATCTCCAGCTCTGGGCACAGAGCCTAGCTCTTTGAAGTGATTCCCTTTGCACATTTCCTGCTAATAGACAGTGAAGAAGGAGGCCATGTCCCTGGGGGGGGGGGGCAAAAAGGGCCTTGAAGTTTCCCCAGTCATGGGAAGTTAACAAAGATGACCATGGGCAAAGTTGTAGGTGGTGCAATCTGCATTTCAACATCCCTCTGATGCTTCTAGGCTCCATCTGGACTTAGGTGCATAGCAGGCTATTGCTAAAAGTCTTTCTAATTGGGGGGGAATTCTCTATTCAACCTAGATTGGGTTCTATGCCAGGGCTTCCTGATCTGTCAAAACTGTCCTAGATGAATTCCACAAGGGACCTGGTTTGAACTGAATCTGCACTGCATTCCAAACATAGTAGCAATACCTAACATTGTGGCAGCTATGTGCCAGATCTAAGTTTAGCAATTAATTTTTATTAAGACTTATAAATATTCTTCTAAGACTTATAAGTATTCTGAAAAATCAATTAAATGACACAAGTAACTATTATGGTAAGTATGGTGCTGCTGTGAAGGTCAGAAACAATAATAATATAATAATTCTTTGTGAGCATATTCTTTATTTCCCCCAAGGCTTGAGCACTCTCCTGAACTTCTAGATCTTTCCATGCTTGTGTGCCTGTCATGAGTAAAATGGAAAAAAATAAGTAAAATAAACATATGTTAGCTCCAAACTGTTAAAAACCAAACACTAAGGGATGTGAACAAATATCCCCAGCAGGAATTTGCATCTTTTACTAAAGCTGTTACAAGGCTTTTTATTGATGAGAACTTCCATGGCTGCTGAGATTCTGGGATTTTCAAGCCTGAGCCTAATTACAACTAATGGTACTCTATTCTTAGCCTGATAAATGGCCGTTCTGTGCTCACCTCTGTGTCTGACCTAACAGGCTTTCATGAACACTTAAAGTCTTTGAGAACACATTACCTTAACAAAACCCTAGTTTCTACCAAGTAAAAAACTGATAGTGTCATCAGATAGCATCTGAGACCATAGCACAGATTTTCCTGTTTGGCTGCAGCCTTCCTACCTAATATTTCCACCAATGCATTTGAAATGTGCCTATAGAAACTTCATCAAACCATTAACTCAGTGTCCAACTGAAGACCCTAGTAAGGGGAACAGCGAATGTTTCAGTCATGAACTCGATGGCTGGCTCTTTGACTCTCCCCCATACACGCCAGGGAGTAATAGCCTGGCTAGATCCCAGGGGAGGACATTGTAGCCAGCCCTGAGGAAACAAGATGAACTGGGGTCTGATGGAAGGGGAGGAGATCCTCCCCTGTAGGTGGACTTGGAGTGGGCTGGGATGAGATGAGGGAGGGATGGGGAGAGTGGGAGGGAAAGTGGGAGGGGGCTATGCCGGGGATGCAAAGTACCTAACCTCTGATTTGATATAAAAATAAATTAAAAAATTATATTAAAAAAAGAAAATTTGTATTAATATTTTGAGACCTTAATAGGTAACATGTATATTGTATATTACATGTTGTATACAAAATACATTTTGTTTATTTTATTTTCATATAAAACATAATCAAATAAAAAAAGGAAAAAAAAAGAAATATGGTATTTGAGAAACCCTAAATCTTTGCTCCTGGGCCATAGTCATTGATATAGTTTTAGAATAAATTCTTCTTCCTGTTGAGAAAAGATGTGTACTTTATGCACTGGCAATGATATTTAAAAATAATCTGTAAATAGTATATAACACAATGTCTTCCAGACACACAGGACTGATGCACATATGAACTCATAGATTCTATGGCAACATGCATAAGACTTTCACAGATTCAAGTCAGATGGTGTCTCAGCAATGAGAAGGTCCCACCATTAATCAAGAAGCCATTTGCAAATGTTAACTGTTCCTAATAGAGTGTCACCTGGTATATTAACCACATTTCATGGTGCACCTCATGCCCAGGAAAAACTGGACAATCTAAAGCCAAGTCCATATCTTGTTTTTGTTTGTGTGTGTACATTATGTTTTATTCTGTCTTACAGATTTTCCTTTGTTTTGTTTTAATTTTCACTGTGTTTCATGGTTGTTGGAGAGAGAAAGAGAGAGGAAGAGAGTATAGGAGATAGAGAGAGTGAGAAACAGAGAAAGTATACATAAAGTAAGGTGGAGAGGAAGGGAGAAAGGAGCTGCATGGAGCTCAGTGAGGGGAAAACACTATTGTCCAAAATGTTTTAAATACTAAAAGAGAAAAAAAATCTCCAAATTGTATATAATACAATGTTCCCTTTGTAGGAGTTCCTCTTCTAATTAATTATTTATTTATTTTTAGAATGAAATGCATTTTATCTATATTGTTTGTTGCCATTGTTCTCTCACGGTATTACAGGAAAATATACAAAGTATGATAAGGACAGACACAACTTCTAGCTGTAATGAACTTACAATTCCGTGAATGTTTCTTAAGAGCACTTGATACAGTACCTTCTCATATTTGTGTTTTGCTTGTGTTGTTGTTGCTTTTAAGACAGGGTTTGTGTAACAGATCTAGCTGTCCTGCAACTCACTCACTTTGCACAGCAGGCTGTCTTTGAACTCATAGAGATCTGCCTGCCTCTGCCTCTTGTACGCTGGGATTGAAAGCGTGTGACACCCCAGCCTGGTGTGCCTTCCTGTTTTTACAGCACTTTTTCCTTTCATCTTTTTAAATGAAAAATAATGCCAGACTACACTTTCATCATTTCAATTTTTTATGTCTGTTTTCTTTCCATTTAGTGGTAGAATTTTATATGGGATTTTACTTGCTTCCTTGTTTGCTTGTTAATTAGAAAATTTACTTTTTAAATTATTTTTAACTATTTTTGTATATATTTTTTCTATATAAGAACATTGTGAATATAAGTGTGGTTATGTGTAAAGGCCAGAAGACAATGCTGAATCCCCTGAAACCAGAGTTACTAGTACATGTGAGCCACCCAACCTGGGTGCAGGGTACTAAAACTGGGTCTGAAACAGCAGCGAGTGTGTTAATCTCAAAGACAGCTTTCCATGAAATCACCTATCTAAGCTCACTGCTGCATCTGTGCTAGTCCTAAAATCTTGCTCTAGGCTTCCCTTTTGATGTAATCCATCAACTGGGACATTTTCTAGGAAATAACTAACAATTAGACTAGAAAGCCAGCCATTAATTTAACAAATATATGAAGTTAGGGGGTTCATGGGCTGTTTTTACTGATCTATGGCATAATGGTATCAGTATTAAATTTATTTACTCTTTCTTTTATGGTTGTATCTTGGTCAATCAGCACAGAATGTGATTTTATTATATAATCACATCCAAAAACATTGATAATTGACAGTTAATACCAAGATAACACTTATTTTGCTCAGGATGATTCCAACCTACTGGGATCATCTACTGAAATCATGTCTACTGACTGATTTTATCCTCATTACAACCTAGAAGGAGGCAAGGGGTCAAGAGCATTCAGCTGTTTTGTGTTACTTTTTGGAAACCTGCAATGCTATTTTTATCTCTAATTAGAAATGAAAACACAAACATGGAAGCTAAATAATAAAAGATTAGGATGAAAAAAGAAAGATTGAACATCCAGAGTATCTTAGAGCCTAAGAGCATTCTACTTAGTGAATGACAGCAGCTTTGGGGTTACCTTCTTCGGATTTTGGTATAAATATCCCCAAAGTTGTTTTCTTATCAGTATTTTTGGAGTTCTCATTTCAGTGTTATTTTTCTACATGAATGTTTTCATCTTCCTTCTGAGTTCTGTAAATTGTAGATATTTCTGAAATGGTTTGATGAGCTTGATTCCCATTGCTTCTATGGATGACTTTCCTTCCAATACTTTGTGTTTTCTGATAACTGGTGAGATTTTTGGATGAGTAAGCAGAATGATTTGGCTCTCAGTCAACTTTCTGGAAAAAAAAAGTCAGCCTTACCATTTTAAACATAGCAGACAAGCCACAAGAGACTCCATGTGCTCAGCACAATCAGCTTGGTGGAGTGAAGATGTACTGCTTTGTCAAGGCCACACACCACAGACTGGATACATGCAAGAGATTCTAGGCTGGGGCTTTAGCTCACTACATGTCCAAATATTGCATGCAAAATTTGAACAGTTATTTTGATTTGGTTTGGTCTTGTTTATCTAAAATATCTTTGTATTCCCACAGTTTTCTTCTACCATAAAGACAGCATAAATTATAGACAGAAAAACAACAAAATAAATGATTTGCTGTCTTAATATTCAGATAATCTCTTTGTCACTTTTTAAGGTATCAAGTCTTTTTATGAAGTGTTGTGCGAAATTAAAGAAAATTTGCAACAAAACACATTTTTAATCTACTTTTTAAAACATTCAGCCTTATGAGACTGTGACTTTACATATTTAGTAGAAATGAATAAAATTTACATAACAAATTATTGTTTCTAGTATATAAGCATCTCAAAATGTCAGTTTTGTCTTAGCAACATGTAAAGCAACATGCTGGGTACTGGGGTGATTGATGAAATGGATTATGCTTTAAGAGTTTCCTAGCAGAGTTATAGAGCAACTGAATGCATTTGAAACCCTCATCTACATCCCAGCTGAAAAACTATCTGTATTTTCTAAGAATCAAGACATACACTGGGCACCACCCTGAAGGGCTGGTGCTCCGACGGGAACATCTGAATGAACCCAGCTGTTTCCATGAAGCAAAGAGTGGGTGAAACCCACTGGCAAAGTTATAAATTTCTATATTCCTTAGGAAAGACAAGAGCACCAGAGAGATGCTGTGTTGCAGGTGTATGTTCCGCACTGCATCAGGAGCAAGGTGGGGAGATGGGTTGTAGTTTACGTCCTGACCAAAAAGTTCAACCAGAAATGTCCAGAAGGGCACTGGGAGGACTCCATCTTCATTGTAAACTTGCCTGGATCTGGAGTCACCTGGGAAAGAGTTAACTGAGGAAAAAAGACTTGCTCTGAGTGTAGGAGACAACATAGCTTGACACCCCAGACTAAATAAAGAAGAGGAAAATAGATGAAACATTCATCTCTCTCTGCCTCCTGACTGGGGATACAACCAACTGTGCCATACTCCTTCTATCACACCTTGACATGCTGGAGTCCAACCCCTCAAACAGTGAGCCACAGCAAACCTGTACTTGTTTACCATGTCTCGCATCAGGTAGTTGATCAAAATAATGAAAAAAACAACTAATAACAGTACAAAGAACCCATAAAGAACAATCTGTGCCAGATATGTCGGTGTGGGAATAGCTACACATTAAATAGTGCAGATACATGACAGAATGCGTGTGAGAATTTTCTTGTAGGGACTCTGGGGAATTCATGATAATATTAGAGAAGAAACAGTCAACCAAAACATCTTCTATGTGCCCTTTTTCACACTATTGGGATCAGAGATCCAATGGCCAGCATGGAAGACAGAAAGAAACCTTCCCTTCTTGACTTTCCCCCTCATAAAGCTTCAGGTGGAGGAAGGAAGAATTGAACATCACAACAAATTAAAACTTGGATTATAACACAAAACAGGAGATTCTCATTGCTCTATTGAAATTCTCTTGTGACTTTATGTTAACACAGACATTCTAAATGCCAGAATAAGCCAAAGTATCATGGGAACCTCTGAGGTTTCACTCAAAGAGAATGAAGCAAATAAAATTTTAAATGAGGAAAGACAAAAATAAATATGGATTTTTGTGTCTGACTTTTTATGTCAGACCTGAGCTGAGCTTATTATGTCAGCTGCACATATTTCTCTCTATCAAATATACTTTACATGTGTGTGCAAGAAATTCTTTGTGAATACCCAGATAGAATTCTTTGGTTAAAATATTTAAAATATTTTCTGAATCAATGGGTATAATGATTTTGAAAGTTTGTCTCCATTTTGGATTACCAAATTATCTTTGAAATACCTAACGACAGTTCACGTGTCTATTAGAGATATATGGGGATTAACCTTTTTTCTAAATGCTCATAAATATAGCCTAAAGTTGTATTCTTGTGCCTTAAAATTCTAGAATACCTGCTATAGCTTCACTGTATTTAATTATCAGGAAGGTAATACGCTTGATTGTGTGTTGTTATGTAGTCCTTTAATCCTGGCACTTCTGAGCGAGAGGCAGACAGATCTTTATGAATTTAATTCTAGCCTAGTCCACATAGTGTATTCTACACCATCCACAGCTACATAGAGAGCCTGTCTGAAACAAACTAAAAGAAATATAGTATGATTATCAGATACTGCAAGGCATTCCCCTCCTCCTATGGGACATTTTTGAGGGTAGTCTGGGGTGTTTGCTTGTTTGATAGCTTGCTTGCTTTTAATGTTTGGATCAACATGGCCAAAGCTGCCACACACTCAATCTGACTTTGAATTAACAGCAATCCTCCTGCATTAGCCGTCTAAGTGTTGACACAACAGGTATATACCATCATCTCTAGCTTTTCATTTTTATTTTTCCAATGATGCAGTTGTTAGGTATTGAGCATAGAACCCAGGCCAGGGAAGACCTTCAAAGATCTTTGGTCTTCCAATGTTTAACACACACACACACACACACACTTAATTTTGGAGCAAGGTCTTTGCTAAGTTGCCCAGGCTGGCTTTAAAATCACTATGTAATCAAGACAGGCTTTAAAATGGCTATCTCCCTGCCTCATCCTCCTGAATATCTAAGATTACAGATATGTGCCACCAGGTCTGGTTTTAAAATTTCCTTTTTCTCTATTATTTATAGATGTCTTTGGTTATGTGTATGAGTCTCTGAGTGTAGGTGTATGCATTTGCCCCACATACATTCATAAGTCCCTGGATTAAGTGTATGTGAGCAGCCATTTTGTTGTTGGGAGCCAAACCCAGGTCCTCTGCAAGAGCAGCAAGGACTCAAAAGCACTGAGTCATCTCTCTGGCCCTAATCTTCCAATGTTTCTTAATGCTCCACGTAGGTAGCACAGATGGCATTCAGTCAACATATGGTTCATAATATCTGCCAAATTTTTCGTTATTTTTGTTGTTGTTGTTGTCCATCTCTTAAGATTTCTACTTCAAATTACCACTTGGAAGATTCTCAAGGCAATTTCCCATTATTTTGAGTCACTGAAAACAACATTTCTGAAATCTAACAAAGCTCCCACATTTAAGAGGACTAGGCTGGAGTTATGCTCTTTAGCATGTGCTGACAACGTCCTACCATTGTTCTTCAGATTCTACCATTCCATTGTACTTCTCCTGCCTATCTGAGGAAGTCTTTATTAAAATCGAAAGGGCAGGACAAATGAAAAAGTCTTGGGAGAAGCTTCTACTGTTGGTCAAAATCAACCCCAGACATGCATAGGTAGATTGAGGTTTCAGATTTCCTTTTTGAGATTCACCTTCACAACTGAGTGACAGCTAAGGACTCATTCACTGAGCCATCTCTCTGGCCCTAGTTATCAGATGCTTCTCCTTTCCATATATCTTTCCACCCTTCATGGGTACCCCCTAAATCTCCCAAATAGACTACTTATCTTTGCATTTGTATCTGCAGGACCCTAAACTACCCTGATTGTAAATATATTTGAGAAAACAACAGATTTTTCCATTTGAGGTGGGTAGGAAATAATTCAGAAAGAATATTTGTCTTTTATCATTAGTCTGGTGTTGTTGTATCAGCATCTTCAGTGCAGCTATATAGTTTATTTGGAATATGCAAAGTGTCATTTGCTGCCTGGCACAATTTCTCAAGTTCCTACTGTCAGGCATTGTTGGACCAGCCATAAAAAATCAAATACAATCATTTCTTTCACATAATTTATGTTCAATAAGTGGAGACCCAGAAACTTCGGTATAGTAAGGTAATGTGTAGACTGTCAGAGGATGAGCAGTGCTACGGAAGAAAGAGGCACAAAGGGGTCAACAGCATCACACAAGAGGGAAGACTTCAGTTTACACAGGAGAAAGAGAGCGCACAGAGTAAAGCCTTGAGCAGGCCATAAAAATCATCCATGCTCTTTAAGTCCCATAAGGGCATTCTAGAAGAAGGGACAGATTATTCAAATATGCTGATATACACAATTACTAGAAGCATACACAGATAGAGGCAAAGTAGTAACATGGATGATCAAGGAAACACTCCATGGTATGGACAGAATTTATGTTTCAAATGATTCATTCTGTTAACTACTGTATTCAGTAAGTCTTCTGTTCTCTCTCTTATATAGATATTTATCTGTATGTTCGCTTCATCTAATTAGTCTATTTGAATTATCCAAAGTTAAAAGTTGCACATAGTTGAGCCACTTATCCACTGTTGCCTATTGCATATCCAGCCCTAGCCTAGACCACCCAGTAAGGCTGTATACCCTTCCTGAAGGTATAACTCTTTGGACCAAGTTAATGCTAAAGCAGCCATGCTCAGAGCTTCTGGAATGATTGAGAACCCTTTTCATTCCTCCTGAAAAATAGTCCTTTATCAAGCCCTATAAGTCACATGTCCAGCATGCAGCAGATATGAGTCACATAGAGACCAGACACAACATTAGTATGAGCAGCTGCCAGACTGCTTAAGAGGTTAGCAGTAAGTGTCTTTCTATAGTGTAAAAGTAACTTTTATTTGTCTGATGTAATTGTTATCTCTGAGGCTTATTGTCTGCTAACCTAGGCCTATCCCTGGAAGCATCTAACCTCCATACAATCTTATCTAGGCCTAGACTGTTTTCAATCTCTGGAATTTACTGATGAATGAGCTCATCCTTTCCAGTTCTTTCTGAGCTCTGGCTGGTTTGTTCAGCTCAGCTGTTCTACCTCAAACCTCTCTCCAAGATGACTTATTCAAACTGGCTTTTATCAGTTTCTTACTAAATGACTCTGCTTGACCATAAACTAATTCTTGCAATCTGTTCTAATCTGTCCCTCATGCTCTTGCTCATTCTGTTTTCAACTGTGTCTAGTTTGTTCTCTCTTCAACTTCTCGCTGTAAAACTGTATCAGTAAAAACTGCTTCTGAATTTTACAAACTGAATTGCCAAGAACTAAATTCCACTGTACTGCCTCTCAACTCACTGATTTAACCAAACTGCCTGAACTACACAGACAAGAGCTCAGAGATCTGCATTTCTCTGCCTCCTGAGTACTGGGATTAAAGGCATGTCTGTATTCCAGCTGGAATGCAAATATCTAGATGGTCTTTGGATATGATCTCTTTCCAGAGCAGCCATGTTCTGAATGGGAATTCCTCTACACCTTTGGTGATTTTTATTAAGTTCACCTTTCTCTTTAGTATTTGTAATCTGTGCAGCTCTTTCTCCTGCATTAATCATTTACCAGACCAAATAAAATAGTCTCTTAATACTTATGATCTGCCTGTGTTTCTCTGATAAGAAAGTAAATTCCAGGACTAGACAGGTGACTTGGTGATTAAGGGCATATGTTCTCCTCAAAGACCAGTTTACTTCCCAGACCAACATACACTAGGTAGATTATAACCCCAGCTCCAGCAAATACAATGCTCTCTTCTGGTCTCTGTGGCCATTGTGCACATAAGATGTACACTCTCAAGCACATACATATACTCACAAATAAATAAATTGGAAAATAAAACTTCTTTAAGAAAAACTGAGAAAAATCTACCCATGGATCATAAGACATTATCAGCCATAACCAAGTTCACAGAGACACACTGTACTGGTTTTCTCCTTGCTCTGATGGAATATGGGAAAAGGAGCAATTTAAGGAAAGAAGGGTTTGTCTTGGTTTACAGTTCTAGTAGGGCACAGTCCATCATGGAAGCACAGGAATAACAGCAAAACCAGGAGGATACAAAGCCAAGAAGCAGAGAGAAAAGAGGTAAGGCAAGGATATGAAACCTCAAGGCCTGCCTCCACTTACCCAGATCCTCCAGGGACATTTTACCTCATAAAGGTTGACATCTTTCCCAGCATCATCAGCTGAGGAGCAAATGTCAAACAGATGGGCCTATAGGAAACACTTCATGTTAAACCATAATACATGGGCACACAAACAACCTATATTACCTGGGAGGTCAGGTGGGAAGACATGAGAGGCAAATCTCTCTCTGGGAAGTTCTAGTCTAAAACTACCAACTTCAGGTCATTTCACTGTCACAAAGGGACAGGATGTAGAATGTGGAATTCAGGAGTTAGCAGGGAGTTTAGGAGGCTGACAACAGAGAGATGGCTCTGTACATGCTAACTGCATGCGAGAAAACTGGAGTCTGCCTGATTTATAACTATGGAGAATTGAAACTTAAGTTTGGGGGGGGGGAAGTTGGGGTACATGTTGGCAGCTGAGAGCAACAGTTCTTTTGGAATGTCTTCCTGATGACTCTAAATGTGAGGTTTTGTGGAGAACCGGCATGGTTCTTTTTTTCCGGAAAGTCCTGTTCTATTTCATCCTGAAAGACCACTCCATTCTTCCATCTTGAGGCCATTTCTATTTAACTAGAATCTGATCTCCTTGATGGAGAATTTCATGGAAAACTACTCAGTTTTATTCTAGGAACTCAAGGTTAAGATGCCCCAGCTAACTTAGCTTAGCTTCTGTAATTTGCCTGTTTGCACAAACCTCCCCCTGAAACTCTTTTAATTGGCTGCTGCAGTAGCTGTAATAAACAGGGTGCCCATTCTTATTTTATTTTATGGGCCCATACAGCCCATAGAGACTGATGCTTTTAGGAGGTTTGGCCTTGTTGGAGGAAGAGTGTCACATTCTTTCCCTGTTACCTGTCAATTTAGAACTCTCAGCTCCCTCTTCAGCGCTGTCTGTCTGCATACTGCCATGCTTCCTGCTATGATGGTAATGGACTAAAACTCTGAAACTGTAAGTCAGCCCCAATTAAATATTTTCCTTTATAGGAGTTTCCTTGATCATGGAATCTTTTCACAGCAATAAAACCTAACTAAACCAGGTACGGAACTTGACTCAGGACACAGGCTGTGATGCCCAAGCTTGGTAATAGCCACCATTCATAACCTTCATCTATGAACTCATCAAAGGGTTAACCCATTCATGAACTCAGAGACTTCAAGATCCAGTTACCTGTGAAGAGTAGTGTGGGACCAAGCCTTCCATACATTGGTTTTGGGGAGATGTCATATCCAAACTCTGACATGTGCCAAAATGTGAACTCTCTGGGGTGAAACCTGGAGTGATGAAGACTGTCATCCTACTGCATGGTGTGGACATGACTGTGGACATGAACTGCACTTGGTGGCTTCCTAGTCTCCTTCAGCTCCACGCCATGCAATGACAGCTCCTAGATCTCAGCAGGCACCACTGCTGCCATGTTCCAGCGATGGGCGCTCCACTTGGCACTGCTTGAGGAAGACTGATTCTAGGCCGCTAAAGGGCACTCTGCAAAGAAATGAAAGTGTCTGAACACAGTAATAAGGCCCTGCTGACTTCTTCTCTTTATATTTGTAAAGTTAATAGCTTTTGCCTGGTTACCCTAAGCACATCTTTTTTAGGGTCCAGGCATTTGTTATGACCTCCTACTCTTGAAGAAGAAATCACAATGAGCTAATGTCTCAATTTTCCGGTTATTTTGACCAACCAAGCCTAGTATCTGTCTTTACAACTGTTATTTCCAGCAACTATTTTTAATAAAATCATGAATGAGAAGAGCATTGCTCTTTGATATAGGATCTCACTATGTATCCCAGGCTGCCCTCATACTCATATTTTTATACCTTAATCTCCCGAGTGCTGAGATTATAAGTACTTACCACCATACCTAATTAGCAAGATCTACAGAGCACCTTATCCCTCCCTTTTCTTTCTCTTTCCTCCTTTCCCCTTCTCTTCTCTTCCCTTCTCTGCCCTGCCTTGCCCTTCCCTCCCTTTCCCTTGCCATACATTCTCCTTCCATTCCCTCCTGTTCCCTTGTTCTTCCATCCCCTTGTTTTTTTCCCATGTTCTCCTCTCCTTTCCTTTTTTTACTTCCCTTCCTCTCCCCTATCACCCCTCCCTTTTTGACTTTTTCTTCTAACATTCCATCTTTCTTTGCTTTTCTTTCCCCTTATTTTTCTGCTTTCTTTCCCCATCATCCCTCCTTTTGTCTATCTTGATGTCATCTCTCCTGCCTGCCCTTTTTCCCCTTCCTATACTAAATAGGCAAACTGGGTATAGGAACACTTGGAGCCCTGAAACCACCAGCTACAGAGAAACTCTAACTGGAAAATAAGGCCATGTGGAAATGAGACACGTGCATGAACACATACACGGGGTGGGGGGGAGAGAAAGAAAGGGGGACAAACTGTGACCTGGAAATGTAACATGAAATAAACCCTTTTCTCCATCAGGAAGACATCTTTGCCCCCCCCCCACACACACACACACTTTTTTTCCTGATAGAGTAAGGTTCCAGTAAACATATTTAATTTGTATTAAAATAGACTTTTATGGTCTTAAAACTCTGACTTTCAATTGCCCCACTGAGGCCTGTCACTTCCAACTGCCACACAGAGGCCTTTCACTTTCAATTGCCGGACCGAGACCTGTCACTTCCAATTGTCACAATAAGTCCTGTTTTTGTACTTCAGAATTAGCAAGCAACCAAACTTCATCTCTCTAGAATGGCATTCACATCCAGGGGATCTGTTTTCTTCCACATTGGGCTTCCACTGCTCACTGCCTTATCATGACTGTCGTTGTGACTCAAGAAGACAGACTACAGGCCCTGCTTTCTCAGTTCCATACAGTTGAGATGCAGAGGATGGATTCTGACAGAGGCAGGGAAAACAAACATGGTGTTTTTCTTTTATGTTTTCCTTTAAAGGGTTGTTTTCTTTTGTTTCTGTGATCTGCCAGCATGCATTTCATATGGCAAGCACAGATTTAATGATGAAGAAAACAAAAGAGGTAGACGTTTGTTAAAGAAAATGAAATGATGAGCTGACTTAGAGTTCTGCATCACTGCAGCCAAAGCTGGTGTGGTACCTCCTGGTGCTTCTTTCTGTTTACCAACGGAAGCCCTGTACCATCAGACACCACACTCACTCCGAAGACAGTGACTGGGTCACCCAAATGAGTGTGTGCTCTGCAAATTTAGGTAATTTGTTGAATCTCTGTGCCTCTATTTGCTTTTCATTGATATGAGGACATGTAAAACTCATTTTACAGGGTTGTAAGAATGAGATAAGATGCCATATATAAGAATTGCAGAGACAAGCAGGATTGCCCAAACTCCCAGCTATCAGTAGCAGTATTCAAGCTGACACCTATTCTCATTCCTGGCTTCAGGCTTACCTTAATTCCTTCATAAGCTGAAGACATGGGAATGTAGATTTGAAAAAGACAGCAGAAGAAATTGTCATGAACTGATGGTGGGCTCAAAGATAACAAAATTATGAGACTATGCATTAGCACCTATCAGAGGCTCATCCTTTTGTAACGAGAAACTGGACATTACGTCCTATAAAAGTATAGCATGTTAGGAACAGGACCACTAGCTGATGTTAGCGGATTTTCTGACTCCCTGAGGTTGACAGGAGGCTAGAGGTCACTTTGTATTACCCAGGCCTGGCTTAGTCCCTGTCTCAGCTTCAGGAAAAGTAAGCTTTTAACACCGAAAACCTCATTCTCCACTCAGTTTCAGAAACAGAGAAGATGTAGAATGTGACCTAGATGCACCTAGTGTCTAGATGAGACTTTTACTATACCGGCACTCCATTTTATTTTAATTTTCCCCTAGATTCTTTTTTGTTGAGAAATGTCAGCATGGACAGTGCATTGCATTAGCCAAGGTTTCCATATGACTTTCAGGTCATAGGAATTATAGGACCAAGGATAACCATCAGGAATGATGGTATGTCTGAAACATACATGAAAAGGGAATGGTAGTATACGTTGCTAAAACAGAGACTATTGCAAATGAAGATAGTGTTTAGGTTCTTTATGACAACAGAGGCCACACTTTTTATTATAATTAAGTAAGGATTATCAATCATTCCAGAAGTTTGTTATGGGTTTTCAATTTTTATGTGTATTTATTATATGTTCATGCATGTAGGGGTTCATGTGAAGGTGGTGTACATGCAACCCTGTGCAAAGGCCAACAGACAAGTTCAGTTGTTGTTCCTCAAAGACATCAATCAGTTTGTTTTGGAGATGAAGTCTGTCCTTGGCCTGAAGCTCTAATAGCCAGCCTGGATGGTCAGCAAGCCCCAAGATCTGGCTCTCTCTACCTCCTAAGCAATGGGATTTCAAGCATCAAGTGTGCGCCACCATGTCTGGCTCTTCAGTGTAGGTGCTGGGGATCAAATCATCCCCAAGCCCCAGTTATTATTTTTTTTTTAAACTTAGTGTCTCAGAGCCAAAATGCCATCACACAGCCATGCATTCACAGTAACAAAGCAGCTTCTGGAATCGACTTTTCTCTACATTTGGGAAAGTTCTCTAGATGTTATTTTATACTCTGACCAGATGCTATATACATGTCAGGTTTGACTGTGAATAAACATAGAAACATTCCAGAGACTGGAGTCTGTGTCTTGCTGTCCACTGCCAATATTGTAAAGTCTTTTGATGAAACATTAGGCCAGGAGAAGACTAAGACAAGGCAGACACTTATGACAGCACCTCCATTTCAGCTGGGCACTGTCCATCCACTTGCTAGTTTCAGAGAGTGTGAGATGCCTTACATTACACACTGGATAATTCTAGTAATTCTGATTCATCATAAACGAGGCCCTGAAAGTGTTTACCCTATGAATGCCCTGATTTTCATATGCATTAACTAGGCGAGGACAGATCCAGAGAATAAAAGTCAGAAGTGAAAACTCCCCGGAGACTCATTCTTTGTGATAGGGTACAATATATCTATTCTTGGGCTCTGGAATGTTGGTTTGAGTAACTGATTTGAAAGCCAAAGTTGTAAGTTAGGATACAGTACATTGTTCATGCTAACATATTTCAAATCTAAGTACAGTCGTGCTAAGAAATGTGGCTATCTGAGGAGATCATAAGACATATATTGGCTTCAAAGAAATTTCCAGCAAAACAATGTAGTACTTGTACTACATTGTAGTACTTTTCATCTTCTTTCACACAAAATATTTTGATATATCCTATTTTCCACATGAGTCTGACATGTTGGGGCATAACTGATAACCAGGACTTTCATTCATGTGGACTTCAAGATGGAAGGCACCTACCTTCTTATTTTCCATCTGTTATTTTCTTCTTTCATGTTGCAGAAGGTAGAAAGCTTATACTCTAAAATGTGATATGATCCTATTTACTCAGATGTGTGACAGTCCATGTCCCTTGTTTGTTCCTAATTCTAATCCCTGTCTCAAGAAAATGAATTCACAAAGAACTCATTAACATGTCAATGGCTTTGGCTACATTACATATTAAGATTCTCCTCCCAACAGAGTGAATTAGAACTTGGAATGAATTTATCTTCTGAATATATTTTTATATCTTACCTACTTATTGAAATAGAAACTGTTTACCTGCACATCTCCATGGTTCCTATTGCTATGGCAGCCAAGGGATTGTATTATGAGAATGAAAGGGAGAGAGAGAGAAAGATTAGGGGAGGGATTATTCAGGACTGAAGAAAGTGAATGCAGGCCCCTGGAGAAATAACTCTTATAACTAGGTTTTTGATTGGTTTTGTTGTTGTTGTTTTGTTGTTTAGTGGGAAGAGGATTGTCTTAGGACTGGGTGACTGGTTGTCTTTTTGTTCATTGTGTAGAAGAATGAGGAGACACAATAAGTTGGAAAATTAATCAGTTTGTCTGTAGGAGTTCGGCTCACATCTTTTGGAGTTAGTGACCTTAAAAAACAAAATCAACAAACAAATAAACAACAATAACAAAAACTGATGGTCCTTTGCTTGCTTAACTAAAGTTTCAAATTACTGTTTCCTTCATCAGTCATTTCTGCTGTTCAAGTTAGCAATGATGGCTGTGGGTAACTAGGACTGCACTCAATTCCCTGGGACTAAAATGGAATGCTATTTAGTGGAGCACTTGAAGGACGTTTTCTATGCTGAGAGCTATATTTCACTCTGAAGTCATTGAAAGCCAAGAGAGTTCCAGCTGATGCTTTAACCAGCTGGTTTTCTTTAAAAGACAAGCTGGAAGAGAAGCACAGGCTGAATGACAGGGACTGAATAGCATTACTTATCACCTAGGTGATCCGCTGTGGGGTTTGATTGTTTCCAATGGGCAAAAATAATGGTAACTCTTTCTTTTAAAATTACAAATTAATTTTTCCAATATGTTTTTAGACGCTAGGGTAGGAAAAGCACTATATTTCCCAGGGGTAGTCACGGAGACCTGGAAGGAAAGACATTTTCAGAACCACAAAGCAAATAATGGTGGAAATAAAAGAGAAAGAAAGAAAGAAAGAGAGAGAGAAAGAAAGAAAAAAGAGAAAGGAAGGAAGGAAGGAAGAAAGAAAATAAAAACAGCCCAAATTTTGGATAGAATGAAGATCCCAGCTAGCAGACTAGGCTTTTATTTCCTGAACATTACTAGTATCAGTGCAAGAACTGAACAAAAGCATATCAGCTCCCATGATTTTCCAGCTTCCTTATGCTGCAGTAGCACTTCTGGGTGGGGACATTTCTCTGGACTGGGGAGTATCTCAATGAGTTGACCGTATCATGAGCACTTCCTGTTGTAGTCACTATATATATACATATATATATATACACACACAATTAAGATTCTAAATGTGTGTGTGTATATATGGGGATCCAAGATGGCAGTGCAGAAAGGACAGTCTTTCTGACCAGCAGCACAGCAGGATCTGCACAATGACCAGCAGATGGAACTGGAGGTCCTAAACACCAGTGATTGTGTTTCCCAGGTGAGAGAAACTCCACGATGTGAGATTCAATCAGCTTCAACTCACCCAGCTAAACCATGGAAGAGGTCCCGTTTCTACCAGGCGCTTGGTCGCCAGCCCAGAGCCACACCCTGCCAGCATGCGCTGATCACTGTCTTAGACTGTACTGTGGGCCCCACAAGACCATAGACTGGGATTTCCAGTGGAGAGAAAACCCCACAGTGCAGGAAGTGATCAAGACTGACCTTAGGTCACCCAGACAACCCCTGGAAAAGACCTGGGTCTGGTGGGTGCCCAGCAGCCAGCCCAGGGCTGGACACAGTGGTGCCAGCACAGATTTCCTGCTTGCACGCCTGACTGGCTGCCCCAGATAGAACTGTGGGCCCCAGGGCACCAGAGACTGAGTTTCTCTGTCGGGTAGAAACCCACAGGGAGGAGAACAGCAGTCTGACCTCAGAGCACTCAGCCGACAACACCCCCAGCCGAAAAGTTCTCAGCAAAAGTTACCAAGTTTCAGGAAACACCCAGGTGCCCACTCGCCAGCAAGGCGGAGCCACTCGCCTGTGTCTGCATGTTCTACTCACTATCCCAGACAGAACTGTGGTCCCCAAAACACAGTCTGGGTATCCCCATCAGGAGGAAACCCCACAGTGGGGAAAATGTCAGGTCCAACACTCAGGACATCAAGCTCCAGAAGAAGTCCTGGGTTCACACAGGCTCTAGGCTCTAGCCTTCTATTGCAGGCATGGGTGCCCTTCTCACCTGCCATTGATTAGCACTATGACCCTGGGGCACATAGCTGCAACCTCAGACCTACAAAAGCCTGAGAGCCATTGGAGCAGCCCTCAGATACTGGTCCAAGTTGCAAATGGTTATCCTTAGCTAAACTGACAAAACCGCGGGACTCCCTGATTCTTCAAAAGGGCTGCAGCCAACAAATACACCTTAAGAGTAGCAGCAGCAGCTCACCAAATTCAGAGCAAGAAACCCAGGAGCAGGGCAGCCATCTCCAGGACTTCTCCTGATGAGAGGAGAGCTTTCCTGAACAGGACAGTTACCATACAGGTTCATATGCCTGAGATGAACTGTGATAATGCCTGAGAAGAACCATCATTCATTTGACCATACCCCAAAAGCTGAGGAGATCTCCTTCAGAACCCTGTGAAGGGGATTCTCCCCACCCCAGGAATAGACAACACCTGAGACAGCCAAACCGCTAGAGGCCAATGAAAAAGCATAACTAACAAAAGGCAAAGCAATGTGGCAACCCCAGAACCCAGTTATCCAGGGGCAAGTAGCCCTGGACTCCCTAACATAAGGGAAATTCAAGAAGATAACCATACATCTATACCTTGTGAAGAGGTTATGGAGGAAGCACATAAATTGTGTAAAGAATTAGAGGAAGATAAAGTCAAATAGATTGTGGCCATCTGTAAAGAAATACAGGAAGATACAGCCAAACAGTTTGTGGTCTTCAAAGATGAAATAATTAAATCACTGAAAGAAATAAAAGAAACAGAGGAATGTTCAAACAAACAGGGGAAGAAATTGAAGGAAAATATAATCGAACAGTTGAAGGAAATCAACAAAACAGCTCAAGATCTGAAGATAGAATCAGAAAAATTAAAGAAAACACAAACGGAGGAAATCATGAAGAGGGAGAACCTAGGAAAGAAAACAGGAACTACAGAGGTAAGCATAACCAACAGACTACAAGAGATGGAAGAAAGAATCTCAGGGGTGGAAGATACAATGAAAGAAATTGACATATCTGTCAAAGAAAATAATAAATCTAAAAAATTCCTGACGCAAACCATCCAAGAAATCCAAGACAAGAAGAAAAGACAAAACCTAAGAATAATAGGAATAGAGGAAAAAGAAGATTCCTTCCTCCAAGGCCCAGAAAGTATTTTCAACAAGATAACTGAAGAAAAATTTCCCAACATAAAAAAAAGGCCTATAAGAATACAAGAGGCCTACATAACACCTAATAAATTAGACCAGAAAAGAAAATCCTCCCACCACATAATAATCAAAACAGTAAGTATACAGAACAAAAAAAGATGCAAGGAGAAAGATGCAAGGAGAAAAGGCCAAGTAACATATGATGGCAAACCCATGAGAATCACACCTGACTTCTCAACAGAGACTATGAAAGCCAGGGGGCCTGGAAGGATATCATGCAGGCCGTAAGAGAACACAGATGTCAACCGAGGCTACTATACCCAACAAAACTCTCAGTCCTCATAGACTGGGAGAAAAAAAGATAGTCAATGACAGAAACAAATTTCAATAATACCTACACACAAATCCAGGGTTACAGAAGATACTAGAAGAAAAAATACAAGCCAAGAAAACTGACTATTTTCAAGAAAACCTCACTACAGCAAAACTAAAAGTATCCAAGCACACAAACACACTACCACAGCCATCATCAAAACCAAAGGATCTAACAGCCATTGGTCATTAATCTTTGTCAATATCAATGGATTCAATTCTCCAATAAAAAGACACAACTAACAGAATGGATGCATAAACAAGACCCAACAATCTGTTGCATACAAGAAACACACCTAAGGCACAAAGATAGACATTACCTGAGAGTAAAGGGCTGGAAGATGGTTTTCCAAACAAATGGACCCAGGAAGCAAGCAGAAGTAGCCATGCTAATATCTAATAAAATAGACTTTCAACCAAAACTAATAAAAAGAGATGAAGAAAGGCACTTCATACTCATCAAGGGAAAATTCCACCAGGAAGATATCACAATCCTAAACATCTATGCCCCAAATTAGAAGGGCACCAACATTTGTAAAAGAAACATTTTTAAAACTTAAACCACACATAGATCCCCACACATTAATAGTGGGAGACTTCAACACTCCACTCTCAACAAAGAACAGGTCAACAAAAGTGAAATTTAAACAAAGGAACAATAACTCTAACAGAGGTCATGAATCAAATAGACCTAAGAGACATCTACAGAACCTTTTATCCAAACACAAAATAATTTACCTTCTGCTCAGCACCTCATGGAATAGACAAAGCAAGCCTCAACAGATACAAGAAGATTGATATAATCCCTGATCACCATGGAGTAAAGCTGTACCTCAACAACATCAAAAATAGCAAAAAGCCTTCACACACATGTAAACTGAACAACTTGCTACTAAATAACAGTTGGGGCAGGGAAGAAATAAAGAAATTAAAGTCTTCATACAGTTCAATGAAAATGAAGGCACAACATTCCCAAACGTATGGGACACAATGAAAGCAGTGCTAAGAGGAAAGTCCATAGCTCTAAGTGCCTTCAAGGAGAAATTCAAAACATCTCATTCAAGCAACTTAATGGTTCAGCTAAAAGCGCAAGGCGGAGGGAGGAGGAAGGGAAATACACCAAAGAGGAGTAGAGGGCTGGAAATAATCAGACTTAGGGGTGAAACAAATATATTAGAAACAAATAAAATAATTCAAAGAATCAATGAAACCAAGAGCTAGTTCTTTGAGAAAATCAAGAAGATAGACAAAGCCTTAGCCAAATTAACTAAAAGGCAGAGAGACACTATCCAAATCAACAAAATCAGAAATGAAAAGGGGGACATAACAACAGATACTGAAGAAATCCAAACAATAATTAGGTCATACTTCAAAAGACTAAAAGCCACAAAATTTGAAAATCTAAATGACATGGACAATTTTCTTGATCGATTCCATTTGTCAAAGCTGAATCAAGACCAGTTAAATCAATTAAATAGTCCCATATTCCCTATGGAAATAGAAGCTGTCATCAAAAGTCTCCCATGCAACAAAAGCCCAGGGCCAGATGGTTTCAGCGCAAAATTTTACCAAACCTTCAAAGAAGAGCTAACACCAATAGTCTTCAAACTATTCCACAAAATAGAAACAGAAGGAACACTACCAAACTCATTCTATGAAGCGAGAGTCACGTTGGCACCTAAACCTCACAAAGACCCAACAAAGAAAAAGAATTTCAGGTCAATCTCCCTATGAACATTGATGCAAAAATACTCAACAAAATACTTGCAAACAGAATACAAGAACACATCAAAGATATCATCCACTACAACCAAGAAGGCTTCATCCCAGGCATTCACTGGTTGTTCAATATACAGAAATCTATCAATGTGATCCACCATATAAAGAAACCAAGGGTGAAAAAACACATGATCATCTCCTTAGATGCTGAAAAAACATTTGACAAAATCCAACATCCATTTATGTTTAAAGTCTTGGAGAGATCAGGGATACAAGGCACATACCTAAACATAGTAAAGGCAATATATAGTAAGCCTATAGCCAATATCAAACTCAATGGAGAAAAACTTAAATCAACCCCACTGAAATTAGGGACAAGGCAAGGCTGCCCATTATCTCCATATTTCTTTAACATAGTTCTGGAAGTTCTTGCTACAGCAATAAGACAATTAAAGGAGACCAAGGTGATACAAATTGGAAAGGAAGAAGTCAAACTATCACTATTTGCAGATGATATGATAGTATGCCTGAGTGACCCCAAAAATTCTACCAGGGAACTCCTACAGCTGATAAACACCTTCAGCAATGTGGCTGGATACAAAATTAACTAAAAAAAAAAATTAGTACTCCTTTGTATACAAAAGACAAAAGGGCTGAGAAAAAAATAAAGGAAACAACAACTTTTACAATAGCCACAAAGGACACAATGTACCTTGGTGTGACCCTAACCAAGAAAGTCAAAGACTTCTATGAAAAAAAATTCCAATCTCTGAAGAAAGAATTATTAAAAGATGTCCGAAGATGGTAGGATCTCCCATGCTCATGCCTTGGCAGGATTAACATAGTAAAAATGGCTATCTTGCCAAAAGCAATCTACAGATTCAATGCAATTCCCATCAAATTACCAACACAATTCTTTATAGAATTTGAGAGAAATATTCTCAACTCCATATGGAATAACAAGAAAACCACAATTGCTAAAACAGTTTTCTACAATAAAAATTCTTCTGGAGGTATCACCATCCCTGATTTCAAGCTGTACTATAGAGCAACAATACTGAAAACTGCATAGAACTGGCATAGAAACAAACTGGTGGATTAAAGGAATGAAATAGAAGACCCTGAAATAGATCCACACACTTATGGACAACAGATTTTTGACATAGATGCCGAAAACATTCAATGGAAAAAAGATAGCATCTTCAACAAATGGTGCTGTTTAAACTGGAAGTCTACATGTAGAAAAATGTAAATAGATGCATATTTATCACCCTGCACAAAACTAAAGCCCAAGTGGATCAAAGACCTCAATATAAACCAGACACTAAACCACTTAGAAGAAAAAGTGGGGATGAACCTTGAGATAATTGGCACAGGAGACAACTTCCTGAACACAACACCAACAGCACAGGCTCTAAGAGCAACAATCAATAAATGGGACCTCATGAAACTGAAAAGCTTCTGTAAAGCAAAGGACAGTGTCCTCAGAACAAAATGACTGCCTGTAGATTAGGAAAGGAACTTCACCAACACTATATATGACAGAGGGCTAAAATTCAGAATATATAAAGAACTCAAGAAGTTAAACAGCAACAAATCAAGTAAACCAATTAAAATATGGGGTACAGAGCTAAACAGGGAATTCTCAATAGAGGACTATCGAATGGCCTAACACACTTAAAGAAATGCTCAGCATCCTTAGTCATCAGGGAAATGCAAATCAAAACGACCCTGAGATTTCACCTTATACCCATCAGAATGGCTAAGATAAAAAACTCAAGAGACAACACATGCTGGAGAGGTTGTGGAGAAAGGGGAACCCTCCTCCATTGCTGGTGGGAATGTAAACCTGTACAACCACTCTGGAAATCAACCTTGTGCTTTCTCAGACAATTAGGACTAGCTCTTCCTCAAAATCCAGCAATACCACTCCTAGGCATATATCCAAAATATGCTCAAGTACACTATAAAGACATTTGCTCAACCATGTTTATAGCAGCTTTTTTTTTTTTTGTAATAGCCAGAATCTGGAAACAACCCAGATGCCCTTCAACTGAGGAATGTACACAGAATTTGTGGTACATCTATATAATGGAATATTACTTATAAAGCAATCACAAACAAGGAAATCATACAATTTGCAGGTAAATTGTGGAAACTGGAAAAGATCAGCCTGAATCAAATATTCCAGAAGCCAAAAGACTCATAGGGTATATACACACTCTTAAGTGGATTGAGCATCTTTCCTAGGGGCCTCCTTCTGCTTAGCTTCTTTAGGTATACAGATTTAAATAGGTTTATCCTATATTATATTTCTAAAATCCTATTATAACTGAGTATATACCATAGGTGTCTTTCGGCTTCTGGGATATCTCACTCAGGCGGATCTTTTCTAGTTTCTACCATTTGCCTGCAAATTTCATGATTTCCTTCTTTGTAATTGCTGGGTAATATTCCATTCCGTAGATATACACAATTTCTGTATTCATTCCTCAGTTGTGGGACATCTGAGTTGTTTCCAGATTCGGGTTATTACATATAAAGCTTCTATGAACACGATTGAGCAAATGTCCTTCTTTTATAGTTGAGCATCTTTTGGATATATGCATAGGAGTGGTATAGCTGGATCATGAGGTAGCACTATTCCTAATGGTCTGAGAAAGCACCACATTGATTTTCTTTCTTTTTTTTTTTTTGCTTGTTTTAATATATTTTTATATTTATTTATTTTTATATCAATCACAGGTTAGGTATTTTGCATCCCAGGCGTAGCCCCCTCCCTCATTCCCTTCCACCCTCCCACTCTCTCCCTCATCTCCCTCCTCCCCTCCCCCTCCAAGTCCACCAACAGGGGAGGACCTCCTCCCCTTCCATCCAACCCCAGCTCATCCTGTCTCCTCAGGGCTGGCTGCAATGTCCTCCCCTGGGATCTAGCCAGTCTGTCACTCCCCAGCTTGTATGGGGGAGGGTCAAAGAGTTAGCCATCAAGTTCATGACTGAAACAGCCCCTGTTTCCCTCACTAGGGTCTTCAGTCCTA
>CM053761.1:60265302-60288540 GCA_028658305.1 Pachyuromys duprasi
TTGACATGCTCCTGTTCTGTTGCTTGTTTTCTCCTCCGCTCAATGTCCATCCCATTTGTTCATTCAAACAAGCATTGATCATACCAACCTGAGTCCTCCTTCTTGTATATCCTCTCTGGGTGCGTAGATTTCAGCTTGATTTAGATCTTCTATATCACAGAACCATGTGCTGAAAGCAGATTCTACTGCTTGAGAACAAAGAGCAAAGCAAGTTATATTTCTTTCAGAGCCCTTCCTGAAAAAGAGAATGTACTCCAGGAAGCTGAATTAGGAGAATGCATGGAGTAAGAGGAAAATGTTTGTTATAAGGTCCTAGCTCATAAAATTTTGGAAGCTGACTCATCCCCAAAATGTGTCATAACTAGGATAAAGGCTCAGAGAAGAGAAGAACATAATTCCAGTCTAAATCCTAGAAGACCTGAGAACCAGGGTGGGTGTATACTCCATTGAACAACCTGACATCCAGTTCAAGGTAGTCAGGCAAGGAGTGCTAACCTCAATTAGGGTCAGTCATTTTGCTCTAGTCATCCTCATTGGCTAGGGGAAGCCCATCCACAAGAGAGAGGACCATCTGTTCTACTCACATTCCTACCAAATGCCCATTTCATTCATAAATGTTCTCACAGAGACAGCTGGAAGGATAGCTGAGCAAATGTGTGGGAACCACACTGAACAGTCTAGTCAGTTCACATAATTATACCTCACGTATCTACTGCTTCTCCACAAAGCACCCTGAGACATCTCCTTAGACACAATCTGTAAGTAAGCTATGTAACATGGGTATTTTCAGGATAGGATATGGATGAACATGGAACCCAAAAGTGAAACGAAGAACATAGGGAAAGGTATTAAAAAGAAAAACAGATGCTGAACACCAGAAATGTTCCATCCATCATCTGGAGACAAGACAGATTGACTGATGACCCTTCTTCCCTCCTGTTTCAGAAGAAGCACTTACAGGGCCAGTGGAGTGGCTGAGAGAGCAAGCTGATAATCTGAGTAACATCATTGGGATCCACACAGCGGACAGAGAGAAATGACTCTTGCAAGTTGTGTTTTGACCTCCACCTGCTGTGCATAGGCATCTATGGATCTTCTCTCTGTGTGTATATGTCTCTGCCTGCCTGCCCGCAAGTTTCTCTCTCTGTCTCTCTGTCTCTCTGTCTCTGTCTCTATCTCTGTCCCAGTGTGTGTGTTACTGTATGTGAAGAGGGACACACACTAAACAAACAAACAAACAAACAAATAAATAAATAAGGGTGATTCTAAATATAGTTTTTAAAAGAAAAAGAAACACATTTGAAGAGCCTTGTCTCTTCTTGGCACTTTGAAAGAGCTTGGGCTTGGGCAGAAACAGACATGAGTTTCAGCTTCACCTTCAGCCTTTGTGAGGCTAAACGAATCTATAAACCAAGTTTTCTCATTTATTTTTTTTCATTCTATTATATCAGTTGGCAAGCTATTAGATATTATTGTGGTATATTTGAGCAAAGTATGTTTTAATACATTCTCTTATCTTCTTGCCCTACCCCCAACCTCTTGCTTCCTCTCCCCTTGTCTCCTTTCATGTCTCATGGACCCTTATCCCCCACTTCTTTAGCACCTCTTTCTACCTGCTCTTTATCTCAGTTTTAGATTTCAGGATTCACTTATATTTTATACTGATTTACATACCAACAAGTACACAGTAAAAGCCAGAATGTTCATATGCAAGAGACCATGAAGTTTTCATCTTTCTAAATTTGCATCACCTTGCCTAATATATAATTTCCACATCCATCCATCCATGTTTCTGTAACTTTCCTTTTGTTTCACAGCTGTATAAAACCCCCATGGCACATATGAACCAGGCTTTCACTATCTGTTCATCTGCTAAGGGATATCAACGCTGGTTTCAATTGCTTACTATTGTGAATAGGGCAGCAATAAACATTGAAATACAAGTGTCTCTGTGGTAGAATATGAAGTCCTTTGGGTAAGTGCACAGAAATATATAGCTGCCTCATTTCCAAATCAAGTTTTGAAAGACAAGACTCATATACAGGATGATAATAATGGAGAATATACAGAATTGCTTGTACAATTGAATAAAGTAATGGATGAAAGCCTTGAAATTAATTGGTGTTCTCTGCTCTATCAAAACAGAGGTTAAGGGGCTTTCAAAGAAGGCTTAGTAGTTAGAAGCTGTTACTCTTATTGCAGAGGACTGAATAGCAGGACTCAAATCTGGTTCAGAGAACCACAGTACATGGCTCACAACCACCTATAACTCTAGCTCCCTAGGGAGTCTGAGGCCTGTAACCTCCTGGGCACCTAAAACTATAGGCACACACACACATGCACACATGCATACACATTTAAGTATTTTATTAAAGGGCAGTTAAATAATAGAGATTTAGTTTTCATAGCTCTCTAGACTTGAAAATCCAAGTGTAGTTTAAGGTGGCAGGTTCTTTTCTGAGAGAGAGAGAGAGACAGAGACAGAGACAGAGAGAGAGAGAGAGAGAGAGAGAGGTATATTTATATATATGCACAGAGAGATGAATAGATATAGATGTTTATATATGAGAAAGAGAAAAAAGAGAAAGAATAAGCCATTTCTTTGAAATTCTGGAAATTCTAAAGTATCTAGTCCCTTTCTTTATAATCTTTTAAACTTGCAACAATTTTCTGCTAATCACATCAGAGAACTTGGTATTTGGGGTTTCATAGTGAACTGGAGGAGGGGAACACATTTTGTCCACAGCAAATACTTAGCACAGCTCCAAAAAGATGGCAAATATTCTAAACTAGTCATCTTTTTCCCCAAACCACCCAATCCCTACATAATCTTTTTCTCCATGGTGCTAAGACAAGAGCAGAATATCAATTAGGGAACTGGATTGAAAAGAACTGACAAGACTGATTTTACAGATTGCCAGAAAGATTAAACTCAGTTTGAATTTTGCATAAAAATTCACTTACTCTTTTCATGTTGTTTTCTAGTCTCCATTTGCTATTCAACATGTCAAGAACACAATTGTCCATTTTGCTAAATGTAATGGTGGGCCCCTTTAGTTGGTACAGAGCATTCTAGTTTTGTAATAACTCTATAATTTATTTAACTGTTCTCTCCCTTAGGACATGGTGCTTATTGAGTCATTGTTGTGTTCATGCCACAGGAAACACACACACACACACACACACACACACTTATATATGCTAACGTTAGTCTTGACCAGATAAAATAGTCAAAGGCCATCCACAGAAATTCACTGTGCATCACTTTTGAACTGTTATAAATTTATTTTTAAAAACATTATTTGATGTTCCCCCACTCTCCTACCCTGGACCATTTTTTTCAACTCCAGGCAAAGGCCACATTTGTTTTCTTTCCAGGCTGTTACCTCTGCAGATAACCTTGACACTTTACCTTGCTGGAAAGAAACTGTCCTCTCCTACAAAGCCACTTATTCAACTTGCAGACTTTCAAAATTAAACACAGGAACTGAGAGAATCAGGTTGGTGTGCTGGATTCCTCATGTTAATAAGATTCAGATTAAATGCAAGCTGTAGGCCAGAACTAAAAGGCCACCAACAAGGAATGCCAATCCCCCTTCCAATCAACAGGAAAGTGGTTTTTCCACGACTAGTTGGATTTCTTGTTTTATTACTCCATACCCAGCCCTTTGACCCCCAACACACACACACACACACACACACACAAGCAAACAAACACACACCCCAATTGCACCTTCTTTCCTACCTCTACCCATATGGCTCAGGAAAACATAAAAGCTTAAAATAATCTCATCCTGGCAAATGCAGATGTGTAAAGTAGCTGGAGAATGGAATAAAATCACGAATTCTATTAATTTGGAAAAGTGTCCTGGATCCCCATCTCTATAAACGTCCAAGTAATCAGGCACTGTGCTACCCACTGCTCTTTATGGCATCTTCTGGAGGAAATTTTCCACCCAGCAGTAGCTTCCTGAAATGCATCCTTTGTTAACTGACTTCTTTTCAAGGATCTTTGCCGAATGTTTTGTGAGACCTGATATGTGTAGCATTTCCAGCAAAACTGTTTCCAAACAGAAATGTCTGCTATTCTCGTTTGCTCTCATTTCTCTCTCCTCTTCTGATTCCCATCCTTCCTGTCTTTCCCTCCCTCAATAGCTCCCATCTTCTGTGACCTACTATGACCTACTAATCTATACTAGGGTTTCTGAAACACTAAAATGTTTACTGGCAAGATTGTTCAGGACATTTTTGTAGAACCTTTCTAACCTGGGTTTGATTCCTGAAACCACCTGTTAGGAGGAGAGAACTGATTGCCACAAGTTACACTTTTACTTCCACAAATGCACCATAACACATTTCCCCACCCAAAACATACACATAAATTAAAATCTGATAAATAATCAAAATGATAAGTTGTCAACAATAGTGGACAGACACAGAGGAGGATACTGGCTCATTGGCTTATCACCAAATTTCTTAAAATCTGACTGGATTCAAAATGCAAGCACAATATTATAGATTATTTTTGCACAGCAGATACCTACCTACCATCCTGTTCAGCTGAAGAATGACAAACCCTCAATAGTAGGCCTTTCTCAATACAGGCCACAGTCCACTAAGCTCTTTTAGTTTGTAAAGAACATGTTAACTTTTGATAACTTTTGTAACTTTGTAAACTCTTCAGAGAGTTATGCTAACACACATTGTATCAGGAACACATTAATGCCTAGTCATAAAAACTTCATTCTGGGCAAGCAGCCCTTGAACAGATTCTGTGAGTGTTTCTTACTAAGCATGGCTATTGTTTTCTCTCTTATGCCTATCTTGCTTTGTTTTTCAGGTCTCATTTATAGTCTGCACACAGGCGACAGTGCCATGTGATATCACAAGGTAAACAGAGAGCCTATGTTCCTGTGCTTTCTGCATTCAAAATGAAAGTTGAAAACATACATTTACACCAACCACACATTTGATTTTATTACCTAGAAGTGTTTTTCTTCTGAAATGTTAAGCTCATTCCACAGCTTGAGGAAACAGCAGCCTTTTCTTTCTGTATAGAAATCTATCTACCTACCTATCTACCTATCTCTCTCTCTCTCTCTCTCTCTCTCTCTCTCTCTCTCTCTCTCTCTCTCTCCCCATCCATCCATCTATCTATCTATCTATCTATCTATCTATCTATCTATCTATCTCTCTATCTACCTATCTATCTATCTATCTATATGCCTACCTACCTACCTACGTAACTATCTATTAGAAAAGAAAGTTGAAACAAATTCCAAAAGACCAACTCTATGACCACATCAATGCTATAGGTCCCGAGGTCCCTCTATTACTTCATCTGGGCTCCTTCTCAGAGGATGCAGCACATGAAAAAGGAGGAGGCAGGAAAGACACATTTCTTATGTACTTTTGTCATTAGGAAGAGTGATGGTTTACCTCATATCACAGCAGTACCCAGGACTTGGCCTGTGGAACTCAGGGGTGAAGTTATTCTGGTTGTTTGTAAAAGTGATGGGACAACCCAATACTTGGATTTATCTCCTTAGTTTGCTTAGCTTTCTGGGTTATTCTAAATTGTTTAGTGCCATTGTCAAAGCTAAAAAAAAATACAAAACAGGTGAAGGGAAGTGACTAATAAGTTAAGGAAACTGAATAAATTCTATGAGGATTCAACAAGCATCATACAGACTAATTGAATTTTTATACATTAATTCTCTGTTCTGGATTTGAAGAGGTTTTCCTTATGGAATCCACTGCCAAACCAGTGATGGGCAAAATGAGAAACCCTGAACTAGATAGATCATCTCTGCATCTTCCAAGGATCACAAAGATCCCACAGAAGTCAGGAACTGGCAAGGAAATTCAAAGTGAAGTTCCAGCAGTGTTTGGCTGTTTCACTAAGAATTCAAGGCAAGCTTCTGACTCAGTAGCATACACTCAGCTAAACTGAGGCTTTACAGTCACACTTCTGCAAGAAGCTTGGAATGACTACAAATAACCCGTTGAAATTTATTTTCAGCAAAATTTAAGGTAACCTTAGCCTCTCAACTGGAAAGCCTTTCAAATCAAGCCCATGCATACCAAATGCTCTTGTAAAGCAAGGTCATGCTGCACTTAACCCAGGGCTGCTCTGTGTTTCTAATTCTCAAATTGAAGCCCACATAATGGAAAATATGTGTTTTAATTAATATAATTTCTTGTTAAAGTTTTATGTTGATAAAAATTGAGGAAGAGGTTCAGTCCACAAGCGCACTTCCTTTCTATCTTTGATACACTCATTTTCCTCTTTTCCAATTTTGGGTCCATATATTTGTTACAATTGATGGGTCAAAGTTAAACATTAGATCAACCATAGACCTTGTTATGGCTTCAGGAATAGCTGCACACTGACCACTCCCACATTTGTTTGATGAAAATGTATTTAACACTGAATAAATCTGACCAGTCAGGACCATAATTTGGATTTAGGAGCCAGATTATGACAACAATATGTTTCTAAGGCAGTTTTTGTTTGTTTGGTTGGTTGGTTGGTTGCTTTTTGTTTGTTTGTTTGTTTTAAAGAAAAGAAAAAGTAACCAGGTAACAACCAAGTAACCAGATGTAGAAAGCAAGGGGATCAGTATTACATCATTTTGACTAGCTAAACATAACAAAATTTTTCCCAAGCTTATTGTGTTGTATCTGGGTAGCTAGACAAAACACTTTAAGCTGATTGGCTGGGATTTAGGGTAAGAAAACTTTTAGGGGCTTTCCGGCTTACTGAGAGTAAGGAACAAACAGGATGTAGTGATCTTACCTCTGACAGAGCAATTATCTATCATCTTTTTTTTTTTTTTTATGAGCAACAGGGATTGAACTATTAAAATGTATCCCATTTTCAAGGACATAGAATCTGGGAACTTAGTTTTACCTCGTAACTAAGATGGGGACTGGGAGGTAAAATGGCTTCTAAAATGTTAAAGGCTTCAGCAGGTATTAACAGAGGAGCCATAGTTATTCTAAGAACTAATGTAGCTCTCACAGAGGGGCTATAAAGTTTAAGCAGGTTACAACAACCTAACTTTATATTAGAATAGCTTTACTATTTTGAACATTTTATGGGGTTTAAAAATGTATTATGATGTAAATCCAGCAAGACAGCATCCCACATAATCACCTCATTGCCCTAAAGTCCTGCTGCATTCTGTGTATTCCTCTCCATCTCCACATCCTGCACCCCAACTCCTTCATCATATTCACCCCAATTCATTCCCCTAGCTTCTTCAAGTTCCACTGCATACTTGTCTCCCAACATTTTGGTCTATTTTATTTTTTAATAATCTATTTAGTCCAGTTTGTGTTGACCATATACTTACTCATGAATGTAGAATTATCTACTGGAGTGTGATACCCTTACTTGGAGCTACACCCTTGAAGAATAATGGCTCTGCCTCCCCAAGACTCCATCAACTGTCAACTGTTTCTTAATCTATCCCCATTAGCCTATCCAATTCAATGACAATATCTTTCTTTATATAGCAGCTAAATAATGTCCCATTGTATAGAAATGCATATTTTTCAATAAGACCATAGAATATGCTCAAAGCCTAGAGACTGTTCCCAAACGTTGACTTTTCTTTCCTTTTGCTCCGGAGGGGGTATACCATATCAAATTCATTTGCTGAGAAAGAATTCATTTATGGATGACAATTCTTTAGTAAAAGATTGACAGAATTGTTTCTATCTTCTCCCAAACAGGCATCATCACAAAAATTTTGCACCTACACCCCTAAAGTATGAAAACAATAACTTACTAAAATTTTAAATTTCACTAAGCCCATGCATTCATTTCCAACCTCCTGTATCCAAATGTCCAGGATATTCTCATTCTCCACAAACTATTAAAATATTGTAAATAGCCTCTCTGGCCAGAATGAATATATTCTAAAGAGCTACTTCTGTTCTCCTGTTTGGCAATTAAATTGATGCAGGTGAAACTTGAAATGATATAATTGATAATAAACATGCTTAAGAAATATTAAGTTAGCACAGGCTCTAAGATCAACAATCAATAAATGGGACCTCATGAAACTGAAAAGCTTCTGTAAAGAAAAAGATATTGTCATCAAAACAAAATGACAGCCTACAGACTGGGAAAGGATCATTACCAATCCTACTTCTGACATAGGGCTAATATCCAGTATATATAAAGAAGTCAAGAAGTTAAAAAGCAAGAAATCAAGTAATCCAATAAAAAAAACTGGGGTATGGAGCTAAAACGAGAACTGACTGTAGAAGATTATAGAATGGCAGAAAAACACTTAAAGAAATGCTCAATGTCCTTAGCCATCAGGGAGATGCAAATCAAAATGACCCTGAGATTTCCCCTTATACCTGTCAGAATGGCTAAGATCAAAAACTCTAGTAACAACGCATTCTGGAGAGGTTGTGGAGAAAGAGGAACCCTCCTCCATTGCTGGTGGGAATGCAAACTTGTACAACCACTCTGGAAATCAATTTGGCGCTTTCTTAGACAATTAGGAGTAGTGATTCCTCAAGAACCAGCTATACCACTCTTAGGCATATATCCAAAAGATGCTCAAGTACATAACAAGGACATTTGCTCAACTATGTTCGTGGCTGCTTTATTTGTAATAGCCAGAACCTGGAAACAATCCAGATGGCCCTCAGTTGAGGAATGGATACAGAAATTAAGGTACTTTTACATAATGGAATACTATTCAGCCATTAAAAAGGAGGAAATCATGGAATTCGCAGGCAAATGGTGGGACCTGGAAACGATCATCCTAAGTGAGGTATCCCAAAAGCAGAAAGAAACATATGGTATATACTCACTTATATAGACCTATAGGATAGAAGGTCATGCTGAAATCTACACACCTAGGGAAGATATACAAGAAGGAGGACCGAGGTTGGTATGATCAATGCTCGTTTAGATAAACAAATGGGACGGACATTGAATGGAGGAGAAAACAAGCACCAAGACAGGAGCAAAGCAAAGAGGGTCTCTGAAAGAATCGATATAGCAATGTATCAAAGCAGTTATTAAGACTCACAACCAATCCTTTGGTAGAGGGCAGGAAGTAATAATAAAAATAGGGTAAGTTAGTAAGACTTCGGGAGAACAAGAGCTCCACAAAAACGAAACTGAGCAGGGCACAGGGGTCTTATACAAGACAGTTTTTTTCCAACCAAGGACCATGTATGGATATGGCCTAGAACCCCCGCTCAGGATGTGGCCCATGGTAGCTTGGTGTCCAACTGAAGACCCTAGTGAGGGAAACAGGGACTGTTTCAGTCATGATCTCGATGGCTGGCTCTTTGGCCCTCCCCCATACACGCCAGGGAGTAACAGCCTGGCTAGATCCCAGGGGAGGACATTGCAGCTAGCTCTGAGGAGACAAGATGATCTGGGGTCAGATGGAAGGGAAGGAGGTCCTCCCCTTTTGGTGGACTTGGAGGGGGCAGGGAGGAGATGAGGGAGGGAAGGGGAGAGTGGGAGAAAATGAGGGAGGAGCTATGCCTGGTAAGCAAAGTACCTAACCTGTGATTGATAAAAAAATAAATAGATTACATTAAAAAAAAGAAATATTAAGTTACACAAAGTTGAATTTAGCTAAAGGAATGCTGCCTCTAATATGACTGGAAGATAAATAATAAACTAACCAGACTTGTTGCAAAACATAGACGAAAAATAATGTACCATAACTGAAATTTAGGGTTGAGGAGAAAGTATCTGCTAATGTTTCTTTATGAAGATTGACCTTCAGAGGAGGTTCCAAGATGTTAGTGACCAGTGTGTACTGTATCTAAGGAACACCAGATCAGAGACTGTGAAATCAGTGAATAACCAGGAAGCTGGATCCAAAACACTGACTTTGGTGCTTCCTGGATAGGAAGGGACATCCCAGGAGAGGAGCATGATCAGATCCATGCCCCTCTAGAAGACCACAGCTGCCACCTGAGGCACCTGCACGAAGACCTCCACTGCCATCTTAGACACCCCATGCCCTGCCATTCAAGGCACTGGAGTCTATGCTGCCTGCCCTCCAAGGCACCCATGCTGAAGCCCCTCCCCTTCAAGGCTTTGAATCCATATCCTGCCTTTTGAAACACAAGGTGGCTGCATCCAAAACGGCCAGCAACCATTCATGTCCCGTGGACCTCTCTCTGAAAACTACTCCAGACTCCAGAGACTGGCATATCCAGTCTTCAGTGCAGCTCTTCTACTTGAAGAGACCAGCAGGTTCTTATTTGATCATAAAGGCCCTAAAAACCCAGCAGTTCCTGAACCAACAGCCAAGGCTACAGACAACCAGATGGCTTAAATCCAGAATAAGAACACAATCAAAAAACCCCAGAACATCATGGCTCCACCAGACCCCCCACCCTAAAAAAAACCAATTGATTCTAATGCAGCTGAAACACAGAAAAATTACCTTAAATCTATGCTTATGCAAGTTACCAGAGGCATATAAAGAGGAAACAAACAAATCTTTCACAGAATTTCAGGAAAATATAATCAAACAAATAGAGATCATCAATGATAAGTAGGAAACCACAAACAGATTAAGGAAATGAATAAATCTGTTCAAGAACTGAAAATGGAATTGGAATCAATAAAGAAAACACAAACCAAGAAAACATTGGAGATGAAAAATTTAGAGAAGAGATGAGAAACCACAGAGGTAAGCATCATCAACAGAATCCAAGAGATGGAGGAGAGAATCTCAAGAGTTGAAGATACAATTGAAGAAACTGATACATCTCTTAAAGAAAATATTAAAATGGAAAAAAATATTGACATAAAACATCCAAGAAATTAAGGAAACCATGAAAAGATGAAACCTAAGAATAATAGGAATAGGTGAAAAAGAAGGCTCCAGTGTCCAAAGTCCAGAAAATATTTTCAAGAAAATCATAGAAGAAAATTTCCCCAACCAAAAGAAAGAGATGTCCTTTAGCTGACAAGACTGAAATTGAACTTACAACAGGGTTACAGAACACCAAATAGACTAGACCAGAAAAGAAGTATCTCCAGCCACATAATAATCAAAACACTAAATCTACAGAACAAAGAAAAGTATGAAAAGTGGCAAAGGAAAAAGGCAAAGTCGCATATAAAGGTATACTTATCAAAATCATACCTGACTTCTCAACAGAGACTATGAAAGCCAGAAAGGCCTGGTTAGAAGTAATGCAGACACTAAGAGACAACAGATGCCAACCCAGATTACTATGCCCAGCAATAATTTCAATCACCATAGGCAGAGAAAACAGGATATTCCATGACAAAACTAAATTTAAACAATATCTATGCACCAACCCAGCCAAGCTGAAGACATTAGAAGAAAACTCTAACCCAATGAGGTCAACTACACCCAGAAAAACACAGGGTATAGATAACTTCACAACAGCAAAACCAAAAGAGAACAAGTACACAAACATTATTACTGCCAACTCCACAGCAAGAGGGACTATCATTGTTCGCTAATGTCTATCAATATCAATGGACTCAACTCTCTAATAGAAAAACATAGGCTAACAGAATTACCACGGAAACAAGATCCAACATTCTGCTGCATTTAAGAAACACACCTCTGCAACAAAGCTAGACACTACATCAGAGTAAGGGGCTGGAAAAAGGTTTTCCAAACAAATGGACCACAAAACAAGTGGGAGTAGCCATCGTAATATCTAATAAAATAGACTTTCAACCAAAATTAACCAAAAAATATGAGTAAGGACACTTCATTCTCAGGAAAAGAAATATCCACCAAGAGGACATAACAATCCTGAACATCTATGCCCAAATACAAGGGCACCTGCATTTGTAAAAGAAGCATTATTAAAGCTTAAATCAAACATTGATCATAGCACCTCAATAGTGGAAGCTTCAACACCCCACTCTCACCAATGGACAGATTGAGACAAATAATGAAGCTAACATAGGTCATTAATCAAATGGACAGAACTTTTGTTCTGTAAACAAATGTTTACAGAACTTTGCTCCCAAACAAAAAACAATATACCTTTTCTCAGTGCTACCTGGAATCTTCTAAAAAATTGACCATACAGTCGGTCACAAAGCAAACCTCAACAGATACATGAAAATTAAATTGACACATTGTTCTTCATTAGATCTCTATGGATTAAAGCTAGATCTCAACTACAACCGAAACAACAAAAAGCTTACTCAGTCATGGAAAATGAACAACTCTCTGATCAGTAATCACTGGGTAAGGGAAGAAACAAAGAAACAAATTAAAGACTTATCCTAGAATTCAATGGATGAGGGCACAATATACCCAAACTAATGAGACACAATGGAAGCAGTGTTAGAAAAGTTCATTGCATAAGTTGCCTTTATTAAGAAACTGGAAATATCCCATATTATTAACTTAACACATCGCCTGAAAGCTTTAGAAAAAAATGAAAAGAAAACACACCAAAAAGGAGTACACAGCAGGAAATAATCATACTCATCATAAATCAGAAACAAAGAGAACAATACAAAAAATTAACAAAACCTAGAGTTGTTTCATTTAGAAAATAAACAAGATAAACAAATCCTTAGCCAAACTAACTACAAGGTAGAGTGAAACTTTCCAGATTAACAAAATCAGAAACAAAAAGGAGGACATAATATCAGACAATGAGGAAATCCAAAGAATCATTAGGATTTACTTCAAAAGCCTGTATTATACCCAGTTGGTAAATCTAAAGGGCATAGACAATTTTATTGATAGATTCTACCTTCCAAAGTTAAATCAAGATCAGGTAAACAATTTAAACAGCTCTATAACCCATAAGGAGATAGAAGCAGCTTTCAAAAGCCTCTCAACCAAAAAAAAAAAAAAAAAGAGGAATTCTACCAGTCCTTCAAAGAGCTAGCATCAACACTCCTCAAACTATTCCACAAAATAGAAACAGAAGGAACATTACCAAGCTCACTCTATGAAGCCACAATCACTCTGATACTTGAATCATACAAAGACCCAACAAAGAAAGACAATTTCAAACCAATCCCTTATGAACATTGATATAAAAATACTCAATAAGATGCTTGCAAACCAAATCCAAGAACACATCATCCACCATGATCAAGTAGGCTTCTTCTCAGGAATGCAGGAAAGGTTTACCATATAAAAACCCATCAATATAATCCACTATACAAAGAAACAGAAAGGAAAAAGAATCACATGATCATCTTCATAAGAAGCAGAAAAAGTCTTTGTCACTATCCAACACCACTTCAGGATAAAAGTCAATATAAAATTAAATGGAGAGAAACTCAAAGCACTCCCACTAAAATCAGCGACAAGGTTTCTCTTAAATATAGCACTAAAAGGTTTAGCTAGAACAATAAGACAACTAAAGGAGATCAAGTAGATACAAATCAGAAAGAAAGAAGTTAAAGTATCGCTTTTTGCAGATAATATGAGAGTATACATAAGTGGCATCAAATAGTCTACCAGAGAACTTCTTCAGCTAACAAACTCCTTCAGCAAGTGTCTGGATGCAAAATTAATTTTAAAAAATCAGTAGCACTCCTGTGTACAAATGACAAACAGCCCAAGAAAGAAATTAGGGAAACTACACTGCTCCTAATAGCCACAAATAACATAAAGTATATAGGGGTAACTTTAACCAAGGAAGTCAAAGTCATCTATGCCAAAAAGTCAAGTCTCTGAAGAAAGAAATTGAAGAAGATGCCAGAAGAAGGAAAGATCTCCCCTGCTCATGGTTCCATATGATTAATAGTAAAAATGGCCATTTTATCCAAGGCCATCTATAGATTCAATGCAGTCCTCATCAAAATGCCAATACAAATTGTCATAGACCTTGAAAGTAAATCTCACTCAGAAGGTGAAATAAAATAGACTGAAGTAATGTTCATAGAGTAGGAACAAAAAAGAAAACCCTAATTTACAACAACCAACCATTGGGCTCACCCCAGATCAAGAAACAGGGTGCTAAGAATCATATCAACCTCCCAACCCCAGCAGGGTTGGAGTCATCCTGGTCTTCCATTAAGTCCTCTTTGCTCTTTTCAGGAAAAGCATGATTCTACCAGGTGGGCAAGTTGACCTAGCATAACAACTTGTTGAAAAGAACAACACTGGTGCTAAGTAGTAACACTGTTGATATCTTTTTTGTGTAATTCTCTGATCTGTGTTAATGGCCAGAATCGCAGTTTCCTGTCTCTGTTTAAATTGTTTAAAGCATTACCTGGGACTGTAATCAGGAGGTTTGAGAATTACAGTGTATGTGGAAGGTGCAAGTCTAAGGTCCATGTAAACCAGTAAAGTTCTCTAATTGAGATTATTTTCCTTTTGTGAATTAGCCAGAAATATTTGTATACTAGTATTAAATAATATTTTCTTTATTAATCTCTAAGTGTGTGGAGTCATTCTCACCTGGAAGTCATGTGAATTATACAACCAAACTCCACAAATAATGGACATTAAGGCATTAGAATTTTCCCCAGAATTCTCCTGCTGGGAGAAGAAATGGCTGAAGAAGCAACTTGTTTCCCTAAAGGAGGAACTTGTCTCCTGGAGAAAGACTTAGAACCTGTGGAATAACCATCGAGTAGAGACTTAGACAAGAAATGATGGAGATCGCTAGACCACACCTTTCCCAACTGCTTAGTCATGCATGTCTTTTGTTTTCTATTTAAATTCTATCTTTATATCAGTACCCCAAAGATAGATAGGGAGTAGGCTCACTAACGTCTTATTTCATCTTCCCAATGTTGCCACATTGAATTAATCTCATTTTCCCCCTTTTAACTATTAACTGAGCTCTTTTAATGTATGTATGGCTGGACCTGGATTGTTGAGGCACAGGCTGAAACGTCGAAGTTCAGGAAAAGTCTCTTTTACTCTCTCTTTTTAACTGTAACTCCCTCCTCACTCTGCTCCTCCTTGTTGCTCTGTACATCTTTGTCATGTAGAGATGTTTTGTTTTAGTCTCTTCCTAAGGTGTTAGGTATCTAGACTTACTCCTTTCCATGATCTCTTTTCCCCTTCTTCTGATCCATCATTGTTCCCTATTGGTCTCATTCTTTATTTTGGCTATTTTCAACCATTTTACCTCCTTTTTATACCTATGACTGTATTATACTTCCTTTATTTCAGTGCCATTGTATGGTGTCTGGTCAACTTCACTTTAGTTTTCTTGGAAAAATTAACACATCATGAGATCTTTCTTCCTTCCTTCCTTCCTTTCTTTCTTTCTTTCTTTCTTTCTTTCTTTCTTTCTTTCTTTCTTTCTTTCTTTCTTCTTGTTTTTCCCTGAGGCAGGGACACAGGGTTTCTCTGTATAACTTTGGGTATCTTGGACTTGCTTTGTGGACAAGGCTGGCCTTGGACTCACAGAAATATGCCTACCTTTGCCTTCCTAGGATCTGGGATTACAGACATTCATGCCACAGCACCTGGCTATGAGATGTTTTCTTAAAATTATTTTCCTCTGCTCTCTGTATCTGGGATGTGTTGAATGTCTTGTGATGCATTACAATGATTTCATTTTTTCTATTTCTGTACTTTCTAATTATTTCTAATTATTTCATATAAAATCATCCATATATGTTATTTACTATAATTCCATGTGTTGCAGGGCATAATATGGTATAGAATTGTAGATGCCAGTGAGGTTAATAAAGGAAGTCCACAGCCATGCTGCCTCCTGACTCATCACTGAATAGGAGACCTTATGATTGAAGACTTTGCCTCTTACTATAAAGAAAAATAATTTAAGATAACAAAAGACAAACTGTGGTCCTTGTTTTCTATTTGTATTTCATTTTCAATTTTAAGTATGTTGAGCAGGGTCCTGTGTGCACAGGAGTATAGTGCTTGTAGGACAGAAGAAATTGTCAGGTTCCTTGAAGACAGAGTGACAGGTGGTTTTGAGCTGTCCGATGTGGGTGCTGGGACTCTAACTCAGCTCCTTTTTAATACCTTCTGCTAAGCCATCTTTTCACTCTCCAGCTGTGGTTCATTGTTTTTAGAATAGTTTACTTCATTCTATACATATGTATATTTTCCCAGTATGTATATAAATGTATCACATGCATTCTTTTGGTGCTAGATATGGAAAAAAGGGGAGGGGCATCCAATACTCAACATCTGAGGTATCCTTCTAGCCCTCAAACATACTGCCATTCTTGACAAGAAAAGTCTGGGGTCATGAAAAGGAACATCAAAGAGGTCAAACACTAGACTTTGCTGTATGTCATATATATATATCTTTGGACTCTGCTCCAACATCTGTAAATTGTGTTTATTTACATAAATAGCCCTTTCCCACTGTTCATGCCTTGCCCTTCCTGGTGCCCATCATTACGGACATACAGAAGAAGGTCATGGTGTAAAGCTCAATTGAAGGGAGATCATTTGGTCATTTCTTACCTGGCTATCCTGCAATTTAGAGCCTTGAGATACAGATTTTCTCATTAAATAAGAACCTTTAACTTGGCAAGTGAGCTGATTGGAAAAGCCTTAATGGAACTATTCTTCAACCCATAATTTTCAGAGTCCTCAAGACAATACTGAATTTCTAGTTTCCTTCTCTTCTCTCCGCTGTCCCTGGCTCAGGTTCCTGCCATTCATTTTCCCCTGGGCACACACATTGATCCTTTCTCTCAGAGGCTGTTTTCTCTTCTCAGTCTTGGAGGTCAAATTAGATCAGCTCAATTCTACTTCTTCTGTCACTTCACTGAAGGAAACTAGAAAGAATGTGGAAGAGACAGAGAACAGCTCTGATGTCTTTACTTTTCCTGAGTCTTTTCTTTAGGACATTTTGGACGGTTTTTTTCTCTGGCCAGGAAATATGAGAGATTTTCTCAGTAAAGAGTAAAGTATTTGATGGGAGAGCCTCTAATAAATGAGGCAGCATAATTCCTTGGAATGGTATTCCTTTATGAAAAAAGTACCCTTTCATGTTCTATGCAAATAAGATCTGTCTTTTGGTTTTTAAGACAGAGAAAAGCTCATATTAATCATCTGATCAGTGCCAAGCATAAAACTCAGAGATTTGCATAAATAGCTATCATTTCAATTTTCTCAACAACCATAATAATAAGTTTGCCAACATTTATCCAGCTCTAATTATGTGTCAAGACCTCTGTTAATAGATTTACTCCAGTTATCTAATTACAGCCTCCCAACCACAAATAATATCGTATCTTTGTTTTACAGATACAAGTGAAACATACAAAGAAGTTAGCCAAGTTGCTCACAAAACCATAATTAGTAAGGCAGGTCTAGGTTTTTCCTCAGGGCCAAATGGATCTGTGTCCAAACTCAAGAAAATACATTAATCATGAGCTCTGTAAAATGGTTGTTAATGATGTTGGTTCAAGCATCCTGTCTAAAAGCACAGCTTGAAAACAGAAAAGGTCAACATCGAAAATGAACCTCTCTTGATTGTTAATTCAAGGCCCAGATTGTCAGAGTTTCATTTCTGTTACTATGATAAAATAACCTTGTGAAAAGGAACATATAGGGAAGAGTGTTATTTCAGTTTATATTTCTAGGATACAGTACTTAAGTGAGAGATGTAAAGGAAGGAACTTGAGATAGCTAATCATATCACACCCACCTCAAGAACAGAGATAAATGAATGCAAACATTTTTGTTTTGATTCTGGTCATCTTTAATTTTTTTCCACTCCTATATAATTTGGGGTTCCCAGGCTAAGGAATGGTTCTTCCCATCTTAAGCTAGTTTTTCCCACAGCAATTAATTCAGTGAAGGCAATTCCCTCCAGATTCATTCAAAGTTTGCCTTCCATTCCTATGAAGAGACAACATGACCAGGGCAATTCTTATGAAGGGATTAATTGGAGTATTCCTACAGTTTCACAGATTTTATCCATTGTTACAATGGCAAGAAGCATGGTGCTATGCAGTGACACATGGCAAACAACCATAAAGGCCAACCAACCTAAAAGCCCTCCCTGAGAAGTTCTTCCTAGGGGATTCTACATTGTGTTAAGTTAACAAATTTTACTGCTTGAGATTAGGACACAATTTCCACCAATTTCTAACATGACTATAAGCGTACTCTTGTGGGTTTGTTTGCACTAGTGTTTATGCAAAGCAATGTTCTCAGGATCAATGGTTGCAAAATCAAAATATCAATCAACTATGAAAAATGTTGAAGACGTTCTATGTCCTATAATAAGAAATATTTAGTCAAGATTTAATTCCTTATGAAAAAATAAAAAAGCAATGCGTATAATTAGTGTGCAATTTTATTTAGTCCATACTCAAAGGTAAACTTGTATGTGTACTAAGAGTTGCCTTCAAATACATTTACTTTTTAAAGTTTATTATCAGTAAATTATTGATTTGTATACTTATATATTAATGTAATATAAGGTAAAATTAATTTTTTACAGGCAAGAAAGGATCAAAAGTGGGAAAAGTTTAAGAGGCGTGAATCAGCCTTGATGTCAGAAGCATACAGATAACACTATGTAGACTGAGCCAGTTGCATTTGTTTATTTAGAAATGTGTGTTACAACAATTAAGGGAAAAAGGCCATGAATTGAGAGAGAGCAAGAGGGGTGCATTTGAGAAGCTTGAGGGAGTAAAAGGAAATAACGAAATGATGTAACTATATTATAATTTTAAAAAATTAGAAATATATTTTAAAATTGAAAGAGAAGAAGAAGCCATAGTCTAGACTGGACACAAGAGGATTGGACCAAGATAGAGAATTGCAAACTGCTGTTGAGAAGTTTAAACACTCTCAGAATGGATACCAAAGCCACATAAAATTATGGGAATTTACTTCATATATGTATTCAGTGCAGATGTTATTGTGGAAACAAGATGAAGTAATTGGGACTGCCACCCAAGAATGGGCTTTTGGTTCACTATCTTCACAGAAAAGAATTTTTTATTTGTAGTTTTCACTTAATTCAGGGAACTGCATTTCTAAGGCCTGCCCAGGTGAGACACAATATTGTTTCCTGAGGGAAAATTTCATCATAGTCTCCTACATGTCCAGATAAAGTAACTGGATAAAGTGTGAATTCAGAAAGGAAAAAAAAAAAGTGCACAGCACAGAGAAGGGAGTATGTTTTCTTTTCAGTGGTTAAATTTAAAAAATACTTTTCTTTTTGCTTATATGAATACTTCTCTCTCTCTCTCTCTCTCTCTCTCTCTCTCTCTCTCTCTCTCTCTCTCTCTCTCCTCTCTCTCTCTCTCTCTCTCATTCTCTCTCTGTTTCTCTGTGTGTGTGCGTGTGTATGCCATGCATATGTAGATATGTGTGGAGGGTAGAAGATGGTAGCAGATCTGCAGGAGCTGGCCTTACAGATGTTCTGAACTACTTATTCTTATAATGAAAAATTTCTCTTAGCTGCAGAGCCACTTCTCTGCATCCGCACCATCGTTTTTCTATTAAAATTAATGTCATTATTTTAAGATATTAATAAATATTTTTCTCAAGAATTCATTAAGTATTTTTACAGAGATAAAAAAATAGCCAAGGAAACACTGGGAGCATTCAGTTATGTGCAGTTTTGGGCCATGCAGGATACATGCATACTGTTTATAAGACAGTACATGGCTCATAGAACATCACTCCACAACCTCTAGGTAGTTTCAATGGGTAATAGCTTATATCATCTGCTTTCAGTATGAGTGACAGCAGTTCAGTGAGGTTTCCATCTTTACAAAAACGTCCAGAATGGTGCAAGCCAAAATGCCACGTGGAGTTCTATGCCAATTCTCAAGAGAGTGGGCATGCCCACAACCAGGCTTAGTTCACAAGCAGAAGTACACAGCCAGCATGTCAAGATAATCACAGGGACTAAAAGGAGAAAGTGTAACATTATCGCAAATTAAACTTAAGGAACAGCAAACAAGAAAAGGTTAACAAATTCTTGTTTGATATAAAATATAATAGCCCTATGGATGTGTACATGTAGATTAATGTGCATAGGTACAAGTTTGATACTATTCTTAGTGTGCATAGATTTTTTTCTCATTGATCTATGTTTGATATATCAATATTTCATTTTATTTTTCATTCTTTTTTATCAAAAATGGTTCCATTCCTCTCATGTCTTTTTATCTGTACTGCCAAATAAGTAATTTCATATGCGTAAGCATTCTGGAGTTTGCAGACTGTTCACTTTATGTCTATCTGCTCCATTTCCCCTCTTTACTAAGCTGTACCCTAATACAAACACACTGTTAATTTACATTATTGTGATACTTATTCTCCATACAATGAGCCTGACTTTTTAAATAGAACACTCAGTCCCAGACCTACCCACATCTCTGTCTGTCCTCTCATCACAGCAGGTCATTACATGCACTGGGAGAAATATTATCAACTAATCAAGACTGTTACCATTAGCTGATTAACGATACACGGTATCCTTCCAAGGTAACACATTTAAAAATATTTAATGACTTGTGTATGTTTGAGTATCTGTGTGTGTGGTTATGTGCATGTAAATGGAGATGCTAATGGAAGCTGGAAAAGGAAACAGATGGATATCCTGGACCTTGAGCTAAAAGCAGTTGTGAGCTGCCCTATATTTGTGGTGGTAAACAGACTCAAGTCAAGTCCTCTTTAAAAGCACGTACCATAATTTTAAAATTATTTTTTTTAAATTTAAAATAGATTCTTCTCTCACACAATATATTCCAACCACAGTTTCCCTTCCCTCCACAACTCCCAGCACCCATAACCCAGATCCACTTCCCCTCCATTTCCTCTTCAAGAAAGAGCAAATCTCCAAGAGATGACAGCCAAACAGGATAAATATTAACCACTGACTGAGCCAACTCTCCAGCTCCTAAGTTAACATATTTTTGACAAATAATTCTTTATAGCTATTTCAAGTAATGACTGGATGAATATTCTTGCCCATTTATGCAAATTATTGTTACAAATATGACATTTTTAGACTCCACATCAAATACGTGATATATGAAAATTTAATTTTGCTATTCCTTCAAATAGCTCCCTAAACAATTTCCTGCTTTTAGTTTAAAATCCATTTTCTCAGTGTTCTTATTAGAGTCTGATTTTATCCGACTTCAAATTTTTTACTAATTAATTTTGTTCTTGGACAGTTTCACACATGTACATAATTCACACTGCTCAGTTTCACTCATCCCATTCTATTCCCCTTGTCCAGTCTGCCTCCTTCCTCCTCATAAATCCATCTCTTAGACATGCTGATCATATCATTTTGTGATTCATTTAATTAACCAAGATATTCTGCATGGTCATGGATTTAGAGGCATCTTTTGGAGCTTAGTGGGATCAATACTGGATACTACTCAGATTCTACCAATAGTTAACAGTTCAGTGGTAAAGGAGAAGGATTACCTCAAGATCTCCTCCATGACTCAGGGTCTCCTCCATCCATGACTGCCTGTGGATAGGAGCAGCCTTATATGGGACAAATGCAAACAACTACACTTGCTATGAGTTAATAATTTCAAGGGTTGTATCAATCATTGTCTAGAGGACAAGGTCCCATAGTTCTTCCATTTGTGATAATCAAATGGATATATGGTGGTTACCATTATTACAATTTGCATATATCTGATAATTTTGAGTCAGTAAATCTCTTGAGTTGCCTGCTACTCACTTGGATTCTGTCTTTGGGTATTGTCTATTCTTTCTTTGCTAGATCTTTCTTTCAGTAACCATCTTACTTGTGCTTATTTGCATACTTCCACTGGCCTTTAATGTGTGTATGTGTGTTTGTTATTCAACTGTGTCACATTCATATCTAAAAATTATATGAATAGTTTTTGCTGTGGTGTTTAGTAAACTATTTTTTCATTTATATGTTTTCATCACTTAATTTTTTCAGTTTTAATTTCAAAATATAAGAAAGTCATTATTATTTCCTTTGGTTTGAGTATAAATTTGTCATTGTCGTGATTGTAAACAACATCTTCAAGTCACTTATCAACAAATCCCATTCCTGATGGTTCATGACATCCTTGCTATTTAATAGGACCATTTTGGCTTTGTGTGTCTCCGGTTTCTCTGAATTGTTTATATTTTTGTCTTGCCATGACCTATTTCTACACTGTCTTAATTACCATATATTTGCATTATTATGCAATATGTCATAATATTGTTCACTGTAGTTTGCATGTCAGTAGCTGCAATAAAAAACTCCGGTCAAAAGCAGTATAAACAGGAGAGGGTTCACTTGGGTTACAGTTCTAGGTCACAATCTATCACGGAGAAAATTCAGAGCAAGAATATAAACAGAACTTTAAAAAGAAAACATGGAAAAATGCTGCTTGTTGTGAAGTGACTAAGGTAAGGCCTTCTATTCTGACTCCATTTTTTTTGCTTGCTTGGAGAGCTCTCAGACTCACAACCCTCCCCACCAACATTCACCCCTGCCTTGGATTATATTTGTGATTCCTTCAATCCTCACCATGATCCAGATGGATTAGCTAAAATAATTAATTTTTATATGAACTAAAATAACAGAAGTAAGTATAAGTCAACAATAATTGTCCTGTTTTTTTCTAAAATGTATGCTATGTTCTTCCAAATACAAATATTGCAAGATTATTCTAACCCTCATTTGACAATAATCTAATTATGATTTTGTGGGTGTCCCTTCAAAAACACTATAACCCTGAGCTTTTGGACCAAGAGACTCTAGGCATAAGCCTTCCCTTGATCACCAGCCCAAATTAAAGGACTCAGTGTATTGTCTGTATCTGTCTTGAGTGGATGATTTCAGCTGCCTTGCTCTCTGGCTTTCTTTCTGACGCGCCCTCAGCTTGCTTTCTTATAGAGCCCAGGCCTACCTGTCTAGGAATGGTACCGCCCACCGCCCACAGTGGACTGGGACCTACCAGATCAGTCTTGGTGAAGGTCAACCTGCACAGACAAGCCAATCTGGTTTGGGCTGTCCTTCAAATGAAAAAGCCACAGATGACCCTAGGCTAAGTGTGTCAGGCTGGTAGCTGAAGCTAGCTAGCTGAGGTATTGTTCTTTTTGAGACTTCTTTTCCTTCCTCTTTTCAGATTTTATCTTTGCAACTAGCATTTTTAACATAGATTGTCTAATTCCTTCTACCCACCTTCTTTTTTTTTTTTTTTTTTTAATTTATTTATTTTTATCTCACTCACAGGTTGGGTACTTTGAATCCCAGGCGTAGCCCCCTCCCCCTTTCCCTCCCCCCCTCCCACTCCCTCCCTCATCTCCTTCTTCCCCG
>CM053761.1:60289040-60304098 GCA_028658305.1 Pachyuromys duprasi
TTGGCAATATGGTCATTTTCACTATATTAATCCTACCAATCCATGAGCATGGGAGGCCTGTCCACCTTCTAAGATCTTCTTCAATTTCTTTCTTCAGAGATTTGAAATTTTTTTCATATAGGTCTTTCACTTGCTTGGTTAGAGTCACCCCCAGGTACTTTATGTTATTAGTGGCTATTGTGAAGGGTGTTGTTTCCCTTCTACCCACCTTCTTAAGTGACACGTAGAGTGGCATCTTAATATTGATGAACAGGGAGAACTGACATATTTTCATTATTAAGTCCTCATATCCACACACAAAAAAGTGTTTTTTCTGCTTCTTTTTCTGGCTTCTTGCATGTTCTTTAATAATGCAATTTCATTTTATTCGTGAAATGTCGTACATTACAGGTAATTTCTAAGCAACTTTATTTTATTTTTGTAAGTATTGTCTCCTTTCAATTTTATTCTCTAACTGGCAGACTCTGCTCAGCAGGTTAAGGGTTCTAGTCATCAAGACTGACAACCTGTGCTTGATCTCCCAGGATCCACATGATAGAAAAAGTAAACTGAGTTCTGACCTCCACATGTGTGCTGTGATGTGTACATGTGTGCACACATATATAGACAGACACACATGTGAATGCACACAAAATAAACAAATGTAAAAATTACTTTTTAATTAAGGATTTAATAGTTTCTATCTAATACCCTTTTCCCTAGCTTATCACACTTGATTCTCTTTAGTTTCTATATAAAGGATTGTAATATATGTAAATTAATCAATTGTCCTTCTTTCTTTCAGACTGTCTGTCAAAAGACAGGAGGGTTTAATTACACTAAATGAAGCCTCTAACTATATGGGAAAAAGTCACAGCGAAAATAAAAGACTTCATGTGTTCCTAAGTCTGAGCTTTCTTCACCACATTTTCTTCTTTCTCTATTTGTTGTAAATAACTTTTAGAAGCTAGAAATTTCACTGTTGACATTTTCTACATGCTTTCATTTTCAATCCAATATGACTTTCATCATGCCCACTGTGTAATATGCCACCTCTAATCTTATCTAGAATATCTTTACATTTCATTTCTGTCACAAATACTCCCAGGCGCAGGGTAACAAAAGAGAAGACAAGGACAGGCTCTTCCTCTTCCACGTACTGTGAGATAAATCCAGCCCTTGACTATGCTCCACCTGGGAAATAAAGGTTAAGGACTACACACACCTGTAGTCGAGTTTCAGAAGAGAAACTTTATTTTCTTTTCTATCTAAAGAGATGGTACAGGAGAAAGTAAAAAAATAAAATAAAATTGGACAGGTCGTGTCAGCATTGCCTGGAAAACCTAAGAGAAAACAAAACAGTGGAGAGGGCTCAAGCAGAACTGGCTAAGATTGCCAGAAGTGTATTTTTAGCAATATTAGCCGACTCTTAATAACTCTTTTGCTTTCACCTTGTTTCCTTCCTTCCTCCCTCCCTTGCTTCCTCCCTTCCTCTTTCTTCCTTCCTTCCCTCTTTCCTTCCTTTCTTTAACTTGTGTTGAGGTGAATACTTGGAATAATTATGCAAGACAGAAGGCAGCTTTCAGAAGTGAGTATTCTTCTCTACCTTGTGATTTCTGTCTATCAAATTTAGGATATCAAACTTGACCCAGTAAGTGCTTTTAGCCACTGAGCCAAAGTAGTGGTCCTGCAATATCTTTTTGCTTTCCTGAGTAAAGTGGAAGAAATTGTTTTCTATTTCCTTCTGGTTCTCAGTATCTGTGTTTCTTAAAAATGGCTAGGGTCAAATAGAAGGGGAGGAAGACCCCACCTGTCAGTGGAATAAGGGAGAGGCATAGGGGAGAAGAAGGATGGAGGGGGTGAAGTTGGGAGGAGACAAGGGAGGGGGAAACAGCCGCAATACAAATTGAATAATTGTTATAAATGATAAAAATAAAAATTTAAAATGTCCACCTGAGTAAAGAGTGGTACACAAGTGGCTTAATTTCAGGTAACACACACAGCAATGCCAGTGCTGATGGAGAAGAAACAGGAGGATCCTGATGGCTCCTTCACCATACAGCCTGCAATAGTTGGTTGCATTCTTGCCCAACAGGAGACCTTGAATCAAAGGAACAAAGAAAAATGTGGACAGTGCTTGAGAAATAACACTTAAAATTATCCTCTGTCCCCAATATATATGTGGACACACACACGTGTGCACACATTATCCCCCCACACACATGCAACTTCAACTTTGAGGACCCAATCTATAATCCACAGCTAGCATCTTCCATTTTCTCGTTCTCCTGATGTTTTGCAATTGCTATATGTAGAGAAATTTTAATCCAGAAACATGGCTGCTCTGGCAAAGGATCACATCCGAAGACGTTCTAGATCTATAATATTCACCTGGAACGTACACATGAACTAGATTACAGTATATTCTAGCTGGAATATAGACATGTCTTAAGTAAACTGCTAATCTCTATCCATGAAGATAAGGTTGGTTTGCAGAAAGAAGTAATCATGTTTAAAAGTGACTTCTAATTGAGGGGCAGACAAAGTCATGAATCAGAGAATGATCTGACAGATGAGTCAGAGACAGGGTATGTCCAAGTCTCATAAGAACAGACAGGAAAGAAAAGCTATTTAAGAGGAGATCAGGCAAAACTAAAGTCCAAGTGGATCATAGACCTCAACATAAAACCAGACACGCTAAATCTGTTGGAAGAAAAATAGGGAAGAGCCTAGGACTAATTGGTACAGGAGACAACTTCCTGAACAGAACACCAACAGCACAGGCTCTAAGATGAACAATCAATAAATAGGACCTCAGAAAACTGAAAAGTTTATGTAAAACAAAGGACACTGTCATCAGAACAAAATGACAGCCTACAGACTGGGAGAGGATCTTCATAAACCCTATATCTGACAGAGGGCTAATATCTAAAATATATACAGAACTAAAGAAGTTAAAAAGCAATAAAGCAAGAAGAGTGCAGGAAGAGAAAAACATGGGGTGTGTGTGTGTGTGTGTGTGTGTGTGTCTCCATTTTATCTGAACAGTTCCACAGAGACAGGTTGTAGACAGAATAAGCTAGACACAGATGAAGACAGAAAAAAAAAAACAGAAAATGAGAAGGAACCAAAAAATTAGAATGTATTGCCAAAGTTAGTATGAGGACAAACAGAGCAATTCAGTCAGAATCTGGGAGAAGCCGAACAGACTTGGTCAGCTTTGAGAAGAATTTGGACCAGAACAGCTGGGTTGAACCAGTCACTAAGAGGCCAGAAGGAGCTAGAATGGTGAGTTTATTCAGCAGTATTTCTTGGAGGCTTAAATATTCTAGACCTAAATTAGCAGACAAAGGCTAGAAGCTGAAGTCTTCTAGGTTTGGGTTTGCAGAAGTTTAGGTTGTGTGGAAGCTAGAAGCAGCCAGTCCTAAGCCTAGGGATAGTTAGAACAGAGAAACACTCAGAGCTCATACCAAGCCATGTACTTGTACAGCTTGGATACAGCTCTCATCTCATGACATCATCTGAGGGAATAAAAAACAACTTACAGTTAAAAAGCCAGCCTGCAGCTCCCCACAAGTATGCAACCTGCACCCCACACTCAAGCCAGCAAAGGTTTTTTCAATAATTTAACTTCTGTTTTATTATGTGTACATGTGGGCATTTGCCTGCATGTATGTCAGTGCACTGCTAGCCTGCCTGTTTCCTACAGAGACAACAAGAGGGCATCGGATCTCCTGAATTACAGTTGGTTGTGAATCACCTTGTGGCTAGTTATCAAACTCGGGTTCTCTGGAAGAACTGGTATTCTTATCCATTGAGCCATCTTTTCAGCCCACAATGGCTCATTTTCAGAAGCAATCTTCTGTCCCTTGACACATGGGGAGAATCAGTCAAGTATTATTCTGTGGAGGAAGTTACCCCTCACACGTATTCACTAATATCTCCAGACACTGACTTCCTATAACCAGACCATGGAACTTTCCTTCTTGCCTTTCATAAAATATATGTGTTCTTCAACACTGACTCAGCTGTTCATTGGTTAAGAAATGCTCAGTGTCATTTATTTATCGACGAATTAAACAAATATTTTCTTCTTTCCTTTCAAGACAGGGTTACTTGAATTTCTGGTCTTCCTTCCTCTACCTACCAAGTGCTAGTGTATGCTACCATGCCGGCATTGTAGAGTATCAAGGATCAAGCCCAGGGCTTCCTGTATGGTGAAGAAGCACTGTGCAAACTGATCTTCATGCCCAGCCCCAATATATCTTGAATCAACTATGTGTAATAAATTTAGAAATTATAATGTGAATCTCATAGGTCTTCAATTGTGTTTAAGTCAAAGGTCATCAATATTTAGGGGAAATAAATGACTTTATTTTCTTTCTTCCTTTCGTTTTCTTTCTTTATTCTGCGCACTCTTATTTTAAGAGAAGATCTGATACTGAAGCCCAGGCTAGCCTGAAACTCATTATGTCGTCCAAGGTCATAGTAATCTTATTGTTTAAGCCTCCCACATGCTAATATTCTAGACATAGGCACCATTATCCCTTAGGAAAACTGCTTTAATATGCATCTGGAACCACTTAAGATAGACCCTGAAGTCAATATATAGTAGATAAAGTCTGTGGTAAATCAAGTGTTTCATACTTAGCTTAAATAATGCCCTCAACCTTCATCTAAAGGGCAAAGCATTCAACCAGATGTTTGTCAAAATTTTAATATTCCCTGCAAAGATGGGATGTGTGAATCACACCTCAGTCTCATCAGAAAGATAGGAAAACAGGGGCATGTTTTGTTCTAATGGATTTCTCTAGCTTAAATCCTATCACTTTTATTTCATCACCCTCTGCTCTGAGAAATGAATTCTTTTAAAAACCTATCTGGCTTCTAAGCATCCAAGTACAACTAGTATTAAACTTTTTCTCCTTGTAATTAGTGTTTGTGCACAAAGCAATTAATTAGATTACAGTGCTGGCCATGTTTTTCCTCACTCAAGAAACTAAAGGACGAAAAATGCTGACGTCTAAAGAAATAAAAGCACTTCACTGACTTTGATTAATTAACTATAAACTACCTCCAAGCCCTCAACCAGCAGAGCAACTTCATAGAATCACTTCCTTTCTTCATTATGTAATTGGACAAGCTTCAGGTAAAGGTATAATTATTTCAGAGCAGAGTTACTGATATGGCAGTTAAAACTGCCCCATGAAGTCTACAATTTCTGAGAATTATTTTTTCTTCAAACATGTCAGTTCCTTCCATGCCATTTATAGGTGATGCATTTCACATATAGAAATAAATACTTTAGTAGTCTGAGCTTCATACCTGGTGTGGACAAATAGAGGCAAGTTCTTGCACAATGAGATGCAGGATCACCTGCCTCTTTAATTCCACTCAAGAACAAATCAACCTCTTGTTGAGAGCTCAGCTCTAAATGAGAGTTCCTTGCCACACCCAGGCTCTGGGAACATCCAGAAAGAGGGAGTAGAAAGAAGAGCCAGAAAATGAGATGTGCTGGGAAATGCCATCTCCTAAGTATGACATAGCTATTGCATTCATGGATTCACAGCAGCTTAGATTATCTTCTCAAGGCCAAGCCATCCAAAATCCCCACCTGAACTGGTGAGGAGCTCATGAGGACCCTCCCAAAGAAGAACCATGGTTGAAGATTGATAGTTGATGGGAGGAGAACTATTTTTCTTTGAGCAGGGTCCCACTGTTAGATGCCCTATGCTCCAGTGAATAAAACAGCTATGCACATATGAGAAACAATAACTAGACTTAGTGGATTGCTACATGAAGAACAAGGAGAAGAGGACAATGACATAAAGGTAGAGTGGAACACGTTGGGGTGAGATATACAGGGAAGTTAGGAAGGTGGAATTGGGTTGAATATGAACATCCTTAATGCTCTACATTTATTTTCAAAGAATATGTTTTAATAAAACGTAGTCAACTGCTGCTTTGTGGCATGGAATATCCCAGAGAGAGGCTCATTCTAATATCCAGTTGCACACACTATGGGGTAAAGTAGAACAGGATAAAGCTGATCTCCACAGAATGCTGAGAGCCACAGAGTACAGAGAGTTCTCTTGCAGGTGTCCCTTAATTTGATACTGTTTGTATTCTATGTTGAAAAGTACAGATGCCCCTCACTGTTTGAGTCAGTTGACTTGAACCGTCTACTCCTGATAATGAAGGCATCTTAACTGCGCCCTGCTGCTCTGTAGGACTCTTGATGGCAGGACACAAGGTAATGGCTTTTGAACAGATTAAAATCAGTGCATTCTGCTGTTAGCAACTCTAAATGAGAGACTCCTGCCAGGCAAATATATGTGGCAGTCCGTCCCCAGGGTCAGGCAGTGTCACAGTGAAGTTTTAAGGACTAGCATAAGCTTGATAAGCAGAGAGTGGTCTTATCTGGGTTTCATGATGTCCTGTGCTTTAGAAACAGTGAATACTTACCCAGCTTAGGGCACAGGCACTGTCCTAGTGTCCAGTACTTAATCCCAGAGAGTGATGGCTGCTGCATAGTGACTCTAGAATATGAAGAGTATATGAATGGCCTAGAGTGGACCTTCTCAAGAAGGTGAATTGACCTGCCCCTATCCAGTGCCTCATACTCTGTTAAGATAGCATAACCCAAACAAAAATGCAAAAACTGCCACTTGCCTTTGAACAAGCTTCCTGGATAAATGGATTTCTCATTTCCATGCCTCCTGAAGTGATGGAGCCCAGACAGTCTTGAGTTTTAAGTGTGCTCACACACACTCAGACACATTTTTGTCTCATTCACACGCATAAATGCATACACACATACTCATAAGTACAAACATAGTCACATGCCCATACATGTGCACGGGCACACATATATACACACACACTTTTACTCATACACACATCTACACTCACACGCACATATAAATACCTTTTTATACTTGCAAAGAAACTCATTTATAAAATACTCCCCCACACATGCACTCACACACTTTTATGCATACAGGAGCACACATTCATGCTTACATACACACTTTAAAACATACACATGCCGGGTGTGGTGGCATATGCCTGTAATCCCAGCACTCATCGAGGCAGAGGCAGGCAGATCTCTGTGAGTTAGAGGCGAGCCTGGTCTATAAAGTGAGTCCAGGACAGCCAAGGCTACACAGAGAAACCCTGTCTCCCTGTCTCAAAAAATCAAAACTAAAACAAAACAATAAACATACACACATGCATGCACATGCACTTTGAGGACCACGCTCACACCTTTATAAACATACACACAGATGCACAAAATTTCCTGAATTCTCACACTTAGAACCATGCATACACACAGTCATATGTGCACACCCTTATCTGCACACATGCACACAGTCTCATGTTCATGCCCACTCACATATTTACAAATATACTCACACAGTACACTCTGATGACAGTTTTCAGTAAAAAATACTGAATGTTCTTAACCTCCAAGTCACCCCTTCCTGCTTTCTCCCAAGTAAGGTAGGAGACAGGTCAAGGAGAAGTCTCAGTGACATAGACAAGAGTGAAGACACCTGAGGTGCAGATGTCTCCAGTCAGACAAATAGGCCAGGACTCAGCAGTCTGATACTGCATGTGAAATGGAGTCACAGAAATCTACCATTCTCCAATAGGTTTCAAATCCCTGCCTTCTGAGCTGCTTTAGAATGTTATCTTCTGAAACATAAAGGATGGTCTCTTTTATTGGAAGATTAAGATAAGAGGTTAGTTCAAACCCTCCTAAAATCTCCCTGAGGTGCATAGAGCATCAAAAAGGAAGTGCACCAGAGATATAGGAAGAGGTGTGTCAATGGAGAAGAAATATCAAGGCTGATTTCTCCTAAAGCTTGCCAAGGCTCAGATCTTACAGACGGTGGGATTACCTTTGCAAACCATTTTTAAGAAGTGTTCTCTTAGAATGATTATTTGAATTGAATCTGCCTGAAAGCAAAGACAGGGGAAAACTCTAACTTCAGAGATACAGAGAATCTACATAAGAATGAATGCCATTACGTTCACTGTATTCTTCAAAGAGTATTTCAGAGTTTGATATGCTGCTAGGTGGAACTGATTTGCTTAAGGCTTGGGCGCTTAAATTACTTTCTCCCAGTAACTTACCAAACAAGATAGTCATTCTCCTAGGGAAAAATCAATCAGAAAAAATAAAAATAAAAAAAACCTAATAGGTGCAACGTTCCTAGTAGATGGTGACCATGTTAGCAATGGAATAGTGCCATGCAACACACATCCATAGCCAGGTTATAACTTAATAGTCACAGCAATGCCACATTTTTCAGGTAAATAACTTTCCCAGGCCACTAGCTGTTCTATGGCTTCTATTGCATTACATACTTTTTTTTTTCTCAAAATTTCTGCCCCAAATATCACAGTGCCTTCCAGGACTGCAGCCATGTAGCTTAAGAAGTCTGCTTAATATAACTTTTCTTTTTTTTTCTTTCTATGTCTGCTCTAAGAATTCTCTGTAACACTTTGGACTCCCTTACTCTATCTCTAGCACTCTATTCCCATCATGATACTGCGTGTCTACCACGAAGCTGTCCTCTATTCCTGCTTAATGCACAAAGCAGCATGACTCTCCACCCTCTGCACGCAGCTGCCTACCTTTATGGTTCATCTCCCCGGGAGCCCTTTTTAACTCAGAATTGACCTCCAGGTTTGTTTGGGTCCAATTTTAAGCCCTTTTATTGATAAAGTTAAGAGGAAATCCCATTTTCCTGGTCCTACTGGCAAACACATACTACTTAACTGGCATTCTGACTTAGAAAGTCAAAAATAAATCCGAATGAGAAAAATAAAAACCATGTGTAGAAAAGAGTCAGTCTCTTCCTGGGAACCTATGTATCAGTTTCTAACTATGGACAGTAAGAATGAAACAACACCAGTGCTGGAGAAGAAACTTAAATGATTGTTTCTGAGGCACACTGTCATATGTCAAAGGGGATGGGAAGATGGCTGGAGAGGCACAGTTTATCAAGATGGACCCACAAAGCTATAGACACCAAAGACAGAGCTGTGTGTCTTGGCTAAAGCAAGACATTTGTTTTTGTCTCCATATTTTGTTACTGCTTTTTCTACTTTCAGTCCATTTGTTCATGTCCATTCTTGGCATGTTTTTCTACTAAATTTAAGTCAAGTCCCACACCTTTTCCATTTGCAAAGTGCCTGTGTGCATAAGTTAGTTGCAGGATGGTATGGATCACTGTTATGGAAATATTTCAAAAATCACACAGCAAAGCTGACATAGGATATATTGAAATCATTTCTACAGTTGAAGAGTAAAGATTTGCTGATGCTCTGGGCAGTTCTTTTTCAGAAATTGATTTACCACCACTGTAAAATGGAAAATAAAAACCAAAAACAGTTATTCACTTTTCAACAAGTTTTGAGATGTTTGCTCTGCACAAAAGCAAGCCAACATAAAATGAAAGCTAAAGGAATATAACCAACAAAATTTCAAAAGAAATGCAGAGACAAAAATTATGAATGGATGCTTTAAAATAGTCAGATACTTCAGTTTTAACACAGAAAGAAAAATCTTAGAAAAGAAACTGGTTTTGGAAAGATAACTAGACAAATACAAAGAATAAAGTCTGCACACACTAGGTCCCTTGGTAACAGTGAGCACAGTGAGTCAGTACAGGCAGCGGGATGTGAATAATGAGTACCCAAACGGAAAAGACAATCAAGCAAGTCTAAGGACTTAAGTTGAGAATATTCATCAGGTTACAAGCATACCAAAACACAGACTGGTACAGCTTTCAGATTCAATCAATAAGATGAGTTCCTCACAAATCCACAGAAAGCAGGCAAAAATACTTCCTTAATCCACCCCCAAAGGAAGGAACTTAGCTTGGCTGCAGTTTCACCTCCAGTGAATCTTTCATTTTTATATGTATAACACAGAAAGAGATTGTGGCAGACTCAAAGCATTTCTCCTAAGAATTCTGGCAATGCTACCTAAATATATTCTCCAAACTCGTAGAAGTGTTGAGATTAAGAGTTTAACATGGCTGGAAAGATAAGGAAGAACTACTGGTGATTGTTTTTTTAAAAAAAAAAATCAAAAGCAACTTGTCTACACTTACTAAATTAAACACAAACTTATCTCTGAGTTACAATATAGCATTGAAAATGAAAGGGGGCCTGGATATGTGATACCCCTGTAAAACTGTTTCTACAGCAAAAGAAAAATAGTGGGCTTGAATGAAGTTAAATCTCAAATGTCTACCTTTTTTAAAGAATAAGGAAAGAGAAGACAGTGGCGATGAAGTAACTTGTTCATGAAACTGAACCTGCCCAACTGAGCAACCAAGGTGCCCTGGCCTAAGGCATCACACTTTATTTCTTTGCATGTCACCAGATAATGTATAGGAGTTGAAAACTCAATAACAGTCACAATGGAATTTGAGACAAGGGACACGGTGATTAAAATATCACTTTCAATGAGAGAACAGGTGGAGAAAATTCTGAGGATGAGGGACACTGGGGAGAAAAAAGTCAAGTAAATTACAGTCACTACTTCAGGATGCAGTCTGAGGTAATCTAGAACTCTCAGAGTGTTGAAGGGAGGAAGAGAGAGTGGAAGGCAGAGAGTGAGTAAAGAAAGGGTCACTGGAGTTTACCCTGCAGCAGTAAAAGCTCATTAAGGAAAACTTTTTCTTTCTGGCCTTGAGGATGGAATCTGCGGCATGGTGGAGACTTGAAATTCCATTAGAAAAGGTTGATCCCCTGGACAAGGGCCCACCCTTCAGGTAGCCAAACCACCCCTAGGAAGGTTGCTTTACGGAATGCCACAAAGGAGAGATAGGTGGAATAAGGCCCTTTATTGAGGTTCTGTTCTCTGCCATATCAGAATTCTCATACCCTATCATACTTCCCGTAAGCCTGCATGAGGCCTGGTTGGCTACATCCCCATTTCAGAGCTCTGCATGTTAAGTTGTCGCTTTTCGCTTTTATATTTTTGTTTCTGTCTGTGTTTTAAATGTTGTCCAGAACCTAACCATGATTTCTCTGGTACCTTGGGTTTCCTTACTATTTCTCTAAAGTTATGCTCCCTCAACATAGTTGCTTATTCTCCTGGGTATGACCCCATGCCCGCCTCAAACAAACAACATGGTTTTGTTGTTGTTGTTGTTTTGTTTGTTTGTTGAATTCTCCTTCTCAACTTTATTCTCCTCCTCCAGGCAGCTGCCAAGATTTACAGCTTGTCTTCCTTGGGGAAACTCTAGTAAAATATTTCTTCAAGCTTGCATTTGAGTCTGATCCTAAATTACTTTATTAGTGAGACTAAGAATAACAAAAGGAGGCCCAGAGTTCCCCAGTGTCATCTGGCAAACAGGAAGAAACTCACCAAAATATCCGATGACAGAACAGTGCAATGAAGTATCTGCTGGTGGTTGTTTATCTAAAAAAACTGCGATATATACATGAGGATTATTTAAACTTTGAGCCAGAAATAGGAAGAAAATATTTCTCATCTTCTTTCTGTTTTGCCTGCAGCAGTATTATAATTTATGGAAAGGTGAAAGACATACTAGGAAATATACATATGTAGATTTAGCTGTGAAACAAGTTAGAACCTTTTCCTGAGAGATGCTTTTTCTTCTCGTTGTTTGCCTCCAGATCCCATCTTTTGGTGGTAGGGAAATGTTCTCTTGGAGAAATCTTAATATTTTATTGTCCCTCTCATACCATTACAGAATATGAAAGTAGATAAAGAGAGGGGAAGACAGAGAAAGGAGGAATGGAAGAAAGAGGAAAAGTGGAGGGATTCAGGTTTGGAGTTCAAGCACAACACTCATGTGACTGAATGGATGGATAAGAGATTTATTAGAACAGTTACTAACAGAAAGGGCAGCACCATGGCAGAGGCACTGAGGAGACTTCTGTCTCTGTGGTAGAGAAGGGGTCACTCCTTATAAGTTTCAGAGAAAGTGGCAAGGTTATTTGCCTAGGTATTGCTAAATAACACACACTTTCAATCATGCCATCTCTGATTTCTGAGACACAGAAGGAGTCTTGAATCTCAGAAAAAAAAATGTGTGGCCTTGAACATATAAGGGGGGCATTGGGAGAAAGACATGGTGAGTTAATAAATGCTGGTTTTAAGTTTGCCACTAGTAGTTCTCAGCTTCACCTGATGAGAGGCTTGTCTGGGTAGTAACTGGAGGCAAATAGAGTAGAAAGAAAAAGGAAGGTGTCAGGACGGCTACAGACTCCATCAAGAACATGATGGCTTGGCACAATTCTAAGTGGTAAAATGTGATCAAATAAACAGAGAGGAGATAGGATAATATAAACCACTGTCTTCCTTGGGCTTTAAAATTCTGGAGCTAAAAAGCCAGGCTGTAGGGCTCCAGCCTTTAATCCCAGCACTCCAGAGGCAGGGGCAGAGGCAGGGGCAGATCTCTGGAGTGAGCCTTCCAGTGGTGTTTCTGAGGTGTGATAAGACTGCTGCTGGGTGTACCCTTTGCTACTACACATCTGACTTCGTATTCACACTTGTGGCTTTAACCCTGTCACTAATTCCACATGCATTTATTTTTCTGTAATCAGGATTCATTTGCTTTAGTAGTGTCAAGAGTTTGATGGAACCTAGGAAGGGTCACAGTTTGCTGAATAAAGCTTTAAATTTTCCATCTCAGTATGAACATTGCTATGCAGGAAAACTTTCAGCATGCCCAGGCTGAGGGGAGTGTAGAGGTGTGATTGACTTAATATGGAAAACAGAACACACGTGCAGTAGCTCAGGATGCATCTTCTTCATTGAATGTACCAAGGTGGTTTGTAACCGTTTTCTTTTGAAACTGAAAGACTCCAATCAATCCTTTGATCATTTCTGTGACCCGATAGAAGTTGCCCAGACCCTCTTCATCTCAAATCCCACTTCTGTGAAGAAAAAAGTTTATTGGCTGAACAAGTACTTATTAAAGGCCTCCTCTGTGCCCTGCCCTTAGGAAATAATAATAAGTCAAAATAGGAAAGGTTTGTATCCATGTGGAGCTTAGACTTTGGTGGAAAAAAACAAAACACAATCACTTTATTTGATATTTACAAGCTGTGATAAGTGCTACCAAAAATAAAAGAAAGAAATGTCATGGGGTGCTGAATTAGTCGTAGAAGAAAAAGGAACATTTTCTAGAGTTGAGATATTTGTGTGGCATATGAAGAGATTGTGTCCTAGTCACATAAGTGAGTTAGAAGAATGTGTGAGCCTACATTATGTCTGTGTATCTCTCTCTTTGTGTGTGTTTGTATGCACGTGTATGTGTGTGTGTTGATATGCACCTGTACTTGCATGTGAAGGAAGTTTTGAAATAGAATGAAAAACATGTTGGCTTTGATCCAGTAGGATGACGGAAGATGATATAGGGAAACAGGATGGAGAGTCTAAAGATGACTACAGTGCAAAGCGAGACTGGAAGACTTCATTTTAACAGAGCACAGAATCTAAGAACAAGTCATGGTTAGCACATGAATTTGAAGAGAGCATTTTTTTTTCTGCTCTAATGTTTTATCTAGCTTCCTCAGACAAACTGGAACAGGGATGGTCCATATACATGGTGGGAAGATGGTAGGAGGCCACATTGCTCTCCAGGCAAGGGATGTTCACAGCTTAGCCTCAGTTAATGAAGACAATGAAAACCGTCATTTGAAAGGTGTGACATTAAAAAAAAAAATAAACTGGTAATGAATTAAATAAAAGTGGGAAAGAAGGTATTAATACTGATCCTACAATTTCTGTCTGAATGCACGGATGGCTGAAGTTAATTGTCCTAAAAATATCATGTGTTACAATCCAGATATATTAAGTTCCACTACAAAACACAACTCTCTCTTCAAAGCAAGTAGAGGATGAGACCATTTTCAGTCATATATGAGAATATTCTACCCCAGAATGCAATGGCAATGTGATTCATTCTGGTTCCTCAAAATATCACATTTCCAAACTATGATTCCTAAAATTTGGATCATGAACAATCATTTATTCCTTCTGAGGTGAGAGCTGTATTTGGTGTCAATGCTTCACATTCCTGGAAAATCTTACCATACATTGGATCTAAGCCATGCTTATCATGAGATTTCCAGAGAGCCCTCAAGAGCTGTTGTTTAGTGACCCAGAAGGCTATAAACAGTTAGGGGATATTGCAAGTCATTTACAAGGAGAAGTTACTTGAAGCAGTAAGATTTAGGGAGATTATGCAGGCAGAGAATACTGTGTGTATGGTGTATGGTGGCCCAGGAATGAGCCCTTCAAAATTACAGCTGGATAGGAAGTGTTGACAAATAACACAAAGACTCAGGCGAGCTCTCTGAGGACACCAACAAGATCATTATCACAGTAGCCAGGAGAACAGTGTTTTGAATAGAATAAATAGGAATTTCAGTGTTAACAAGAAGTTAAGAAGGAGGAAATTCAAGGAAATCTCATTGGAATTTGGCAACATAGCAAAAATCAGCCTCATAGGAATAATCATCAAATCTCAGGGTACTTTTACCATGGATACCTTATATATACAGTCAATGGTGGCAAGCTATAGCACTGAAGTTTCAGCTCTCTATCCAACCAAAACCAGAAATACATTTTTAAGAGAGTGAATCCTTTTATTATTATGGTCCATTGCAATTTTCAAAGTGTCTTTATAACCTAAGTTGTCACATTTGATAGTAACAGTCCATCTCGCAGATTGCAGGCATATAGTTTTTATTTCACAAATAATGAAACTGTGGTCCACAAACTTTTAGTGATGTGACAAACGTCACACAGTTAGATCTGGGCAGAGGGCAAAAACCCAGACATCTTGATTTTAACTCCAGCCAAGGAGACTGGAGAGAGCTGCCCCAGGCTGCCTGATTTATAACAGAGAGAAATCTTTTAAAAGAAAAATAAAGCGGGGGGATCCAAGATGGCTGCCACGAGAGAACACTGTGTCTGAGGAGTAGGAGAGCAGAAACAACGCAGCGACCAGGAGACTGAACTCTGGGACCTAAAACGCCAGCATTGTGAGTGCCAGGTGAGCGGAACTCCTACGGTGAG
>CM053761.1:60304598-60331870 GCA_028658305.1 Pachyuromys duprasi
CACCGTAGGAGTTCCGCTCACCTGGCACTCACAATGCTGGCGTTTTAGGTCCCAGAGTTCAGTCTTCTGGTCGCTGCGTTGTTTCTGCTCTCCTACTCCTCAGACACAGTGTTCTCTCCTGGCAGCCATCTTGGATCCCCCCGAATCCTTGAATTATAAGAGACCTACTCCTATACAAAGATTTAGTTATGTACTAAACCTACTAGGAAGAATAAAAAACATTTCATACTTATAGCACTTCCAAATAAAAGCAACAAACAAACAACAAACAAATAACACAGCAAAATGTTTTAGCCAGTTAAACCAGTAGGTCTTATGTGTATTCACCTCATCTATTAAAAACAAAAACAAAATCAAATCCACCCTGTTATGGCATATTGTAAATTTCTAGTATTTTGGCTCCCAGTTAACCTCGTGACTGTGTCTGAGAGTGCCTACTTTGTGTTACATTATGGGTTAAAATTTCTATGGATAGGCATAAAGATGGTGCAGCCAGGAGAGCTCTTGCCTACCACACACCAAGCCTTGGATTCAAACCTCAGTACTATGTGAGTAAGTATAATGACAAATGCCTAAAACCCCAGCACTTGTGAGGTAGAGGCCAGAAGATCAGATATTCAAGATCATTCTCAGCTACTTAGAGAATAGCCTGTGCTTCTAGTGACAAAGTGCTAATGGAGAGAATAGGGAGGGCAGGGTTTTAACGTAATCTCTAAGGATATGCCGCCAATGACCTAACTTCCTGGGCTCCACTTCCTAAATAAACAAACAAGCAAGCAAGCAAGCAAACAAACAAAAAACCGAAAAGGTTGTGATTTATGCCATCACATAGTAACCGTCAGATATGGATTATAATATGAACTTTACCAAGGAAACACCTGAAGTTTGTGGAGATTCTATACTATCTAATATGTAAGGCCATCTAGACAGTAAATGGTATAGAGTCAGCATTCACACTAATTACTGCCCTAGATCAAAGCTCCCTAATGTACTGTTAGGGTAAGGGTCTGGAGTCCTGAGAATATTATGATTTTCCCACCTCCTAATAATTTTTGTATGTATGTGTAATACACAACATATGGTAAACCACACCAAACACCTCACTATATCTTGTCAAGGCTCACAGGAGAACATATGTCTTTTTATGTGTTTATTTGTTAGTTATAATTTATTCACTTTGTATCTCCTCTGAACCCACCCTCCCTCTTCTTCCCCTATGGCCTTTCTCTAGTCCCCTGATAGGGGAGGTCCTCCTCACCTTCTATCTGACCCTAGCCTATCAGGTCCCATCAGGGATGGCTACATCATCTTCCTCTGTGGCATGTCAAGGCTGCACCACCCCAGGGGAAAGTGATCAAAGAGACAGTGACTGAGTTCCTGTCAGAGACAGCCCTTGATCCCCTTACGAGGGAACCCAATTGAACTGAGCTAACTATGGGCTTCTCTAAAGCCTTGGACCGCTATACTTCACTTTTTCCTGAGCTGATGATTTTTTTTCATCTTGATAACTCTTAATATTATTAATCACATCACTGGAAATAGAAAACAGACTTCGATCTGAAACTACCATCCATCTGGTTCCTGGGTACCTTTGGAATATAAATAGGAGAGTGAAGAAAAGATTTGTATTTGTAGAGGGTGCCAAGGTAGTACTAAGGAAAAAAAAAACTTTTCTATGAATGTGTTTTGTCATTTGAAATTAAAAGTTTCCCAGTACTTTTTTAGAAAAGTACTTTGAAAAGATGAGTTAGAGGCGTGAATGCAGCATGTCATGTCCATTCTTATGGCTCTATTCACCACTCATTAATTTGAGAGTTACAAAGGTAACCAACCACCTTAATGGATGATTGTAAGCAGGACACTACATAGGACAGGTCATTTCCTTGATGGTGTATCAGTCTTTAAAAATCATAGTCACAAAACATGCTCAAGTACACAACAAGGACATTTGCTCAACAATGTTCATAGCATCTTTATTCATAATAGCCAGAACCGGAAAACAACCCAGATGCTCCTCAACTGAGGAATGGATACAGAAATTGTGGTACATTTACACAATGGAATATTATTCAGCAATTAAAAACTAGGAAATCATGAAAATTGCAGGCAAATGGTGAGCTCTAGAAAAGATCATTCTGAGTGAGGTATCCCAGAAGCAGAAAGACACATATGGTATATACTCACTTATAAGTGGATATTAGATCTATAATATAGGAAAAACATACTAAAATCTATATACCTAAGGAAGTTAAGCAAGAAGGAGAACCCTGGGTAAGATATTCAATCCTCTTTCAGAAAGGCAAATGGGATAGACATTGGAAGAGGAAACAGGAAACAGGACAAGAGCCTACCATAGAGAACCTCTGGAAGACTTTACCCTGCAGAGTATCAAAGCAGATGCTGAGACTCATGTCAAACTTTGAGCAAAGTACAGGGAATATTATGAATGAAGGGGGGATAGAACGACCTGGAGGGGATAGGAGCTCCACAAGGAGATCAACAGAACCAAGAATCATGAGCCCAGGGGTCTTTTCTGAGACTGATACTCCAACCAAGGACCATACATGGAGATAATCTAGAACCCCTGCACAGATGTAAGTCATAGCAGCTCAGTCTCCAAATGGGTTCCTTAGTAAGGGGAAGACAGGTTGTTTCCTGGTGATTCTGGCACACTAGCAGTAGGGCACTGAAGAAACAATGCTGTTCACTTCGGCTAAAGTATGAGTCTTGGAAACAAACTAACAAACAAACAAACACAAAACTGTTTTTCTTGTTTAGCTTTCTGTGATTTTCTGGTGGGTCACAGGTTCTGTAGGTCAGTAATGAGCTTTCTTATAGCAAAGAACTCTAAGAAAATAAGGGTCTGATTCGGCTCATGCTTTAAATTATAAGTCATTACAGCCAAAAGACATGTCAGCAGAAGTGTGAGGAAGTGGGTCACATTGTGTCCAGAGTCTAGAGCAGATGAGCGAAATGCGGGTGCCCAGCTCAGTTTCTGCTCTTTATTTATCTTGGGTAAAAGACCATGAAATGAAACAGATGACTACATTTAGCATGCATCTTCCCATCTCAATTAACTCATCTCCTTCACACATGCCCAGTTTGTTTCATAGGAGACTCTAGATCCTTTCAAGTTGTCTATAGAAATTAACCATTTTAAGACAAAGACTGTTGGCTGAAACTGTGTTCTAGAAGCTAATATAGTGCAGAGCAGAAAGATGGCAGTGAGCAAAATCAGAATTGGGTCTATCTATTTCTGTATTACAGAGAGGGTTGATGTTTTCTTAGTCTGAGTAAGAACTGTTAAACCTGCAGCTTTGTATTACTAAACCAATGCCTTCTCACACCTCCCTACACAAAGTACTCATGTAGCCTTTTCCATGATGTGATTTTGATCATTTAACTTCTATCACAGGCCTGCTAATCCATCAACATCAATTTATGGCTGAAATAGACTTCATTTTGATGAGTTTGCTCTTAAAGTGTCACGGTTGATGCCACAATGCCACTCACCAGCTGTGCTGTGGGTTGAGGCCCAGGAAGTAGCTGCTCTCTGCCTGAGGCTCTGCTTCAGGTCACAGGCTGTGAAGCACTGAGAAGGCCCAGTGCTTGGCAAAGAGTAATGAGAAAACTAAGATTTTGTTCAGAGTCAGCTCTGAGTGCATGCGCTTTTGTGTTTTTGTCACCCTGACATAAATTAGAGTCACAAGGGAAGAGGGAACCCTGGTTGAGAAATTGCCCCTGCCATATTGGCCTGTGGGCAAGTTCATGAAACATTTGGTTGAGTAGTGCTTATACTGGGAGGGTCCAGTCTACAGCAGGTGGTGCCACTGTTGGGCTGGTGATCCTGGGTTGTCTAGTAAAGCAGACTGAGTAAGTCTTGGGAGCAAGTCAGTAAGCAGCTTTCCTTCAGAGCCTCTGTTTCATTCCTGCCTCTAAGTTCCTTGCCCTGACTTTCACCCATGATGCACAGTGATGTGAAAGTGTCGGGAGTGTAAGCCAAATAACCTTCTTTTTCCTCCTTCAAATTTTTTCAATTAGTGTTTTATCATAGCAACAGGGAAGCAAGCAAAGACAGAACACATCTATGCATATGAAAAGAAGTAGAAGCAGAAGAAGCAGAAGAAGCAGAAGAAGCAGAAGCAGAAGAGGAACAAGAACAAGAACAACAACAAGAAAAAGAACAAGAAGAAGAAGAAAAAGACTTTTCCATTGAACTTTTCACTGGAGAGAGAATGTTACTGCTGGACCCCAAGGTGACTGTGAGTACAAAGCTCTATCCCTGCACTAGAGACCTCAATGGGAAGTGGCACTCAGATAACAGGATTCCTGTCAGCAGTTGAACTAAAGGGCTCAGGTCAGTCCATTTTGTTAGAACTGGAGCCAGGAGACACTGAGTGATCCAGAGCAGGGAAGGCAGGTGGCGCCTGAGAGTCTAGGAAGCCTTGCAGGGTTGCACAGAAATCAGAATATTTAAGCAGATCCTGCAGGGAGCAGGGCTTTCGGGTCATTCAAACCTATCTTTGATACAAAATATTTGTCCTTGACTGAGACCTGTGGGGATCCACGGGTGTTGGCTGAATTCCATTAGGGAAGGTAACTTCTATGATATGTCCAGGCAACGGCCCTTGCAGGAGGCGGCATTCTAAAGAGATGTTCAGCCCTTCCTTTTGGCTGTCATATTATCAAAACTTTGAAGCTCAAAGAATTAAATTTTCCCCAGGAATCTCATGCTGGGAGAAGAGAAAAGTTGAAGCCCTGGTACCAGACAGGGAGAAACTTAACTCCCAGACAAGGTTTCACACAGTTCTGACAATTTTTTCAGACCACCTTGCAAGACAGACTGGAGCAAAGACAATAAAGGGTCTGTGGCAGGCAGGACCACATGTTGACCAGCACTCTTAGTTATGCATGCCTTTCACCCTTTGATTCCAGGGTTCATGCTGGACAAGGCACACTTCCCTTTTGAGTAGCATATATGTAAAGGGTTACCAGAGACAGGCAATATGGTGTAAGGACTTGAGGATAATTCAAACCTGTGAGGCTAAATATGGTCCCTTCTTATAGATTTAAGACAGACAACAAAGGTCCTATGTCATGCAATGGATGAAAAGTTCTTAGTAGGAGCTCAATGTCAGGTTGTCTGATTTCTGGAGTGATTCCTGTCTTTTCATTAATATGTATACTTTGAAAGTGCCGCATGTACCCTCTGTTTGGTAAACTTTTCTTTTGTTGGAGTGAGAATTACAGGTTCATAGATAGCTACAATAGGGAGCCAGATATCTCTTCTATGGCAGCTGTGCAGAGAGAAAGGAGGAGGGAGAGAGGTGTGGGAGAGGGAGAGAATGGGAGAGACAGGGAGAGACCGCTATAGGCTAGCATGGCCAAATGTAATATAAACTTCATCTCAGTTCCCAATGGCTTTCTTCGGGAGCCATTGTAACACTCTTTGCTCTTTATCCTGATGTAACTCCACTGAATGCATCTCCTTTTTTTATCCCCTGCTTTCACTGTCTCCTTTCTCATTAAGTAGAAGATGGCACTGGGTGGCCAAATCCAGCTCGTTGAGGCTGTCAGAGCCTAGGATTTCTTTGACTGTAAAGCCTCCAGTAAGATCCTGGATCCTGCTCTTCATTTTCTGCTCATGGAAGGAGAAGCAGAATGTAGATCAATTTTCCTTTTGGCAGAAAGCACCTTTTATTCTATCGTCATTGATAAACATATCTTAAATGACTGGAGAAACTTACTCCAAATGAGCAAGCTTTCTGCAAACAGTCAGATGCTAAATAGATAAGGCTTTGTAATCTCCAGTCTCTTTCTCAGCTATACAGGTTTGCACATGTAGCATAAAAGAAGTCACAAGTAATAGAAATAGGGCTGACAATGAAGCTTCATTTAAAAAATAGCTGATAGTCTCAATTTGACTTACGGGCCACAGTCTACAGACATCTACTTTAGAAACCTGTCTTGGCTATCAAGCATTGTCCTACTATATATTACGGAAAAGCAATATGTAGAGAAATAGATGGTGTTTGGAGACCTTAATGTGCTACTTGCTGTCTAGTTTCAGAAGTGCAAGCACTTGACTCACCTGAGTAGGAATCAGGTAGTATTTGAAGCAGACTTGCCTTTCTGTTGGTCCAAACCTTGAGTACTATTTTTTTTTTCAGTGAGATGTAGGTTCAGGATTATGCTTCTCAGGTTTTCTTCATATCCTTACCAGACTCTCCCTCCTGTAATTTATATATAAACACAAGACTGTTATTAAGATACCTGGAATAAATGTACCAGAGTTTTTCAGTTAGATTTACAAAATTTATAAAGGTGTTAAATGAATATCTAGAACTACAAACATTAACTATATTAAAGTTTCCTGCTTAAATAAATGCTATTTATTTGGGATAATTCTATTTACGTTACTGTCTAGTAAACTGGGGGAAAAAAAGAAAACAAATTTCTCAAAGGGAAAAAATCTGTAAAGAATTGAAATTTGGAAGAAAGATGCATTTTTTAAATGTTTCTGCTGCTTACCAGAAAAAGAACATTCTCAGACAAAACCTTGACACATGATGGGATGATGAAAGGATTTATCATGGAGCTATAGTTTTTCTAATCTTTCAAATAAACTAAACAGGAACCCCAAAAACAATAAGAAAAAAAAAAGCAAAGATGTAGATCTTTTTCTCAGACTTTATCCACCTTCTAGTTTGTAACACTCTAGAGCAATTTTAATCCAGCAACAGGGCCACTCTGGAAGGGATCACATCCTAGGTTTGTGTGATCCACCTGGAATATAAACTCACCCTTAGTACACACCTTTAATCCCTCTGGATAAAATCCAGATATGCCTTTAGTACACACATTTAACCCTAAACAATAACCTCTAATTGAAGGGGTGACAAAGTGACAAATCAAAAAAAGATTTGACAGAAGTAGTCAGAGATAGTATATAACCAAGTCCCACAGGTACAGACAGGAAAGAGGCTACATAAGAGCAGTGAAGGAGAGAGAGAAGAGCTCAGTTCAGTGCAATTCAGTAGAGGACAGTGTTTAGTTTGCGCCGTTCCTTTCAGTTCATGCAGCCAGTGTAGCCAGTACAGTTAGTTCACTGAGTTCAGAGGCAGTTTTTCCAAGCAGAAGAATTCAGTGAGAAGGCAAAAGAAGCCAGTTTGAATCATTCAGCTTAGAGACAAGTTTTGAGCAAGAATATCTTAATTGAGCTGGCCAGCCAGAGTTCAGATAGTACCAGAAAGGGTAAGCTTATTGAACAGTAAGTCTCAGTGGCTGAAACATTCTGGACCTAGTTTAGCAGACAGAGGTTGGAAGCCGAAGCCTTCAAGGTCTGGGCTTGCAGTTGATCATATTGTATTGAAGCTAGAAGCTTCTAGGCCTAGGCCTAGGGATAGTTAGACAGAAATGCACTGGGCTCAGTCCAAGTCATGGATTCACAAAGCTTGGGTACAAACTCATCCCTTCATCTGAGGAAATAAAAACAAAATTTATAAGCATATTGTGGGTCTTTTGTAATGACCCCTGATTTTAAAACACTTGTTTAAATTACTCTGGTTTTGACCATCATTATAATACCAGTTACCTTGAATGTCTAGTTGGGAGGTAGTCATCTTCAGTGCTAATTAACCTCTTTGACAACCTTGGTCATACACTGGAGTTTTGAGAGTCATTGCAACTCCCAATCAGCTTGACCAAAGCTTCCCTGAATTGGTTGAACAAGTTTCCGAACTCTCTAGGAATAGACGGTTTAGGGACCGAATTGTATCCCAGCCTGTTTCATGTATTGGGTCCATAATTTTAATTTTATTGTATCCTTGGAAGATATTAACAAAGGTTAAATGTGGCTTCAATGGTGGATATCAACTGAATTTTGACTAATATCATTATTAGAAGGAAACAAAACAGGATACCAAGAGACAAGCCAAAAGAAGATTCAAGACAGAGTGAGAAAGTAGCTACCCAAGGGCAAAAGAAAAAGATGCTTCAAAAGAGGTTGCCCCTTCTGACAACTTGATCTCGTATTCCAGGGTTGAAAGAAACAAATGTTCCATGCTTAAGCCATGTAATGGGTAACATTTCATTATAATAGCCCAAGTAAAGTGTGCAAATGTTAAAAGATGTTGGTCTAGCCTTTAGAATGATGGAAAATTCTAGGGCACAAAAGCTTCTCACAAATTCACTGTGATATAAATAATGACAACGGAGAAGATGACTTTACAGTGAGGGTTTTGGTTCCTCATCTCTGATGCTATTCAGTGTGCCAGCTTTATTTTGAATGTCCAAATGGATGATGTGTTGGTTTCTATGCTGCTTCTCTTTACCCAGTACTTGTTATCTATTCTTTCACTTTTGCATGCTATTACTTAATAAACTCACACAATAAAAACTGAAAGCATGGCCGTTATAGAATATTCACTGCACCATGGAGAACAAATGGTAGATAGAGAAACCAATAGAAACATGCATATTCCTGTTGCTTACGACTGTTGGGTATACAAACAGAAGCAGCTCTAATTTCTATTTCACATAAGGACACTATGGTTAGATACCATACAATCACAACCAATAACTATAATATTTGTGTAGGGTTCAGCTCAGACTCCGGTGAACTGTGTTGATGTGTCACTGTGGTGGCCACTATGCCAAGCTACAGTAAGACAGAGGCTATAAGGAAACTGTGAACTCATTATTGGAATTTAAGGTGAGAAAAGCCACACTTGCATGAAATAATAATAATAATAATAAAGTCTAATAAAGGAGGATGGATTGAAGCTACAACTTGTAAAAAGATAGTAACTAATTTGATTTCTTTACTTGAGAAGCAGAGATCCCCTAAGCACAGACCCTGGGGAGAAGCCAACGACATGAACTGTGGACTTATAATCATGTATTCTATTTCTGATAACTAGATAACATTCTATGCAATTATCATTTGGACTCTTTTTGGTGGGTTGTTTATTGCTTTGTAAGCAATCAAGTTTTAAATAAAACATGGAAAGAGATATGCAAAGTGCTGCCAAAAGAAATAAATCAAATTAATTAGTTTCTAGGTACACCTCTCTTATACAAGCCTCCAGCAGCTCTCTCTCCAGTCCCTGCCAATATGAAGAATTGCCAGTGAGCAAGGTAATGCTGATACCCAGGGGGCCAAGACAAACAGGTGTACTTCCAAGAGGTAAGAGCAAATAAAATGTTTTCACCGAGGGTTTATAAAATTAAGCTTTTATGCATTTGAAGGAGTGAGTGCAGTTTCCTATTGTGTGTACATTGAAGAAATCACAAAAATAATTAACTTCTCTGCATAACCATTATCAGCTGATGATGTAATTGCATAGTCAGAGGATGCATACCTCTGATTATTACCTTTGGGTGAACAAATATTCTTTCTCTTAATTAACTTCATTCAAAGCAAAGGAAAGCACAAAATAGCTGAGCCCAGGATGTAGGGATGGGAACATATTAATCCATGCCTACATTTTCCTTGATTATGAAAATATTAACACGAGGCAGCTCACTGACTTCAAGTAACTTATGACCCTGGACCAAATAGGCTTTCTCGGTTTTTGTACATCACACAGAGTGTGAAACAAAACTTTGAGTGGAAACAAAACTTTCATTGAATGAATATGCTTTTACTTTTTCTCTTTTAAGCTCAAGATGACAAGAATTTGCCTTAAACAAAGCATATAATAATTCAGTATACTTATTGTTGAAATTATCAAAGGTGCCAAATTTGGCCTCTCTTTTGTCTTGTTTGTGTCAGAACATTGCTCAAGGCTGTGGATTCCACCAGGGTTTTAATGGTAAAGTGAAGTGGCTAATTTGCATGTTTCCAGCCTTTTGCAAAATGTAAGGGAAAAGGACCCAAGTGATTGACATTGTTGTTGTCCTTGACATGATTGTGCCAAATAGCCCCCCTTTTCAATCATTTTGGGTTGTGTTTTCCTATTTATGTTAGTCATATTGGACTGACATTGTTAATCAGTGGAAACCAGGTTCCAGCAAGCCAGATTTACATTTCAAATAATTGATGTCAACCCCTCTGGCCAGCACACATGAAAAATTTATTTTTGTTTGTTTATTTATTTATTCATTGTGTGGGCCTGTGTGTGTGGATACCAAAGAGCACAAGAAGAGGTCGAAGAACACTTTGACTTTCCATAATAATTTCTTTCCATCTATCATGAATATTTCAGAAATCAAACTCAGACTATCATACTTGGCAGAAAGCGTATTTACCCACTGAACCATCCTACCACACAGTTTATTTTCATTATATACTTTTGTTTATGTTATTTTAATATTATTATATTCTCTGAATTTTCTCTTTAGGAATACAAAAATTTTAGGAGGCTAAGAGCATAACTCAGTGGTAATATATAAAGCCAATCACCAGCATTGACCAAAAAAAAAAGAATGTTTATAAAGTTATAGTTATAACATTTCAAATAAACTGTTACCTGGAGATTTTTCCAAATAACATTATTGTTTTATATCTCAATTTTCTTTTTTCCTCTTGTTTAATTTTTAATATTTTATTTATTACAATTTATTCACTTTGTATCCCAGCTGTGGCACCCTCCTTTATTCCCTCCCAATCTCACCCTCCCTTCCTCTTCTCCTCCCATGTCCCTTCCCCAGTCCACTGATAGGGAGGTTCTCTTCTCCTTCCATCTGACCCTAGTCTGTCAGGTCTCTCAGGACTGGCTGCATTGTCTTCCTCTGTGGCCTCGTAAGACTGCCCCCACCTCAGGGGTTGGTGATCAAATAGCCAGCCACTGAGTTCATGTTCCCCTTACTAGGGAACCCACTTGAGACTGAGCTGCTATGGGTTACATCTGTGCAGGGGTTCTAGGTTACCTCCATGAATGGTACTTGGTTGAAGTATCAGTCTCAGAAAAGATCCCTGGGCCCAGATTTTTTGTTCTGTTGTTCTCTTTGTGGAGCTACTATCCCCTCTAAGTCTTTCTATCTCCCCCTTCTCTCATAAGGTTCCCTGCACTCTGCCTAAAGTTTGACATGAGTCTCAGCATCTGCCTTAATACCCTGTTTGGTAAAGTCTTTCAGAGGCCCTCTGTAGGTAGGCTCCTGTCTTGTTCCTTGTTTTCACCCTCTTCAGATGTCTATCTCATTTGCCTTTCTGGAAGAGGATTGAGCATCTTACCCAGGGTCCTCCTTCTTGCTTAGCTTCTTTAGGTATACAGATTTTACTATGATTCCCCTATATTTTATTTCTAATATCCACTTATAAGTGATTATATACCATGACTTATACCTATAGAAACTGAATATGAGATTACATTTCATTTAAATCCAGTATGGCTGGATCCAAGGTAGATAAAGTATGAAAAATAGATTTGAAATGAATTGCAGAACATTGGGCACTTTATAAGGTGTTCATGTGCTAATAGCTAGGTTGAGGAAGAGGTTTGCAAAGATAGAAAGGTGAGAAATAAACAAAAGCTATATTCTCAGATATGAAGAGGTGGAAAGATTGGGGAAACAAGTATCTTTCAGTAGCTTTCTTTGTTCTCACTGAACTTTTGCAAAGGCATAAAAGCTGATCAGTGTATGGTGGATATAAGGACAGGGATAGAAGAATCCATGGCCATTTTCTGTCACTTCATTCACTGAACTTGTTCATTGTTACTTCAATGTGAGTGAAGAAAGGCATGTATATGAAACTATGGTTGTATTTAATACCTTTTGCAAAAAAATTCCTTGATTTTTAAAATAAGTAATTTTGAAATGAATACTGTATTAGTCAACAATGCTGTTTAGGAAATGTCTCAGTTTCTATTTCTTTTGGGGAAGTTCTGATTTCCTTGTGGTAGGATGAGATATCTAGTTATGCCAATGACTTGTAAACTGTCTTTGATTAATTTTATTCTGGACCATTCATTGCTAGTTTAACAACTTCTACAAGTCTTCTGTCTCTCTGGGACACAAACCAATATGAAATGAACACCTTATAAAATTCCCAGTCTTTTGGACTTCATCTCAAGACTATTATTTTTCTTGCAGAAAAAAAAAAACAAAGTTAAATCGAATTAATCTGTTTAGCCGCAGACATACTGGATACAAGTCAAATTTAATCTTATTTTAATGGGGAATACTTATACCTAGATCTCTAGAAAAATCCATAAGTAAAAGAATAATAAGTTAGGTTCCTCTGTGAGCAAGCCACCAGGACTTCTCCATCATATAATAGAGATAAGCAGTAAATACCAAGGAAACAGTTGCTCTTTTATGATAGTAGATTATTCTTGTGACTAGAAGCATAGGTTAATTCATCCAGAACAATCATCCTGTTATATTTTGAGATTTACAGTTGTTGAGCCACTTCTAATTAATTAACTAATTTTAATTGCATAAGAACACTGTTTCAACAATGTTATTCTCCCTTCCAATAGAGGAAGACATACTTTCTGCTTCAAGATAGACAACATATGACTTTTATTACTACATTATCCTCTTGTTCTGCTATGTCCTTATGTTGATGATTGCTTGATCTCATGCTGGAGTTGCCACAGCTTTGCCATAATCTTTTGGTTCTCAGTGACTGTCTTAGGATTACTATTGCTGTGATGAAATGCCATGACCAAAGAAGCTTGCAGAGGGAAGGGTTTATTTGACATATGCTCCATCAACACTGTTCATTGTCAAAGAAAGTTAAACTAGGATCACACGCAGGGTAGGATCCTGGAAGCAGGAGCTGAAGAAGAGGCCATGGAGGGTTGCTACTTACTAGCTTCCTCATAATATTTACTTATAGAACCCAGAACTACAAGCCCAGTGTTGAACCCACCCATAATAGGCTGGATCCTCCCACATCAATCACTAATTAATAACATACCCTGTACACATACCTATAGACCAATCCTATGGTGGTGTTTTCTCAATTAAAGCTCTCTCATCTCTGATGTCACTAGCTTGTTTCAAGTTGACGTAAGTGTGGCCAGCATGATTCTATCAGAGTTTCTCTCTTTTCTATGATTAGAGCCTTCCTAGAAAGTTCAGTGGACCGTGAATATGCGGCTGGTCTTTGTTGTATGCAGGTTTGGAGCATGTCTCCTTCTTGCCAATATATATTTTTGTAGTTCTGTTTTCTTTGGACAGAGTTTCCAATTTTATCACTTACCAGCTGTTTTGGTTCCTGGGTAGAAAATACTTATAAGAGAAGAAGGGTGCCGGTCAGAGCTAAAACAAGACCTGCACAGAAGAAAAAAAAAATTTTGAACTTGATATTTTGTCAGCATAGATACTTCTCTGGGGCTAAAGTCTGAAGCTGGTTTCATATTCTAAATGTTGACTTTACCATTGTGCTCAGTAGTAGCCTGGATCTGTGTTATTTCTTCATGTTTCCATATGGTAAACTTAACCGAAAGATGAGAAAGAATCAAGTTAAGACTATAGGAAGGTTTCCCTGATGAGCTGAAATTGAAGTTGAAAATGGCAGAGTCCCAACCATGACCACTACAAAACAGGATCAGAAAAGGAAATGAAAGAAAAAAAGATTATCAAGTTATGAGAACTCAGAACAAAAAGGTGCAGTGGTCAAGGCAGAAAACCTATACCAATGAGAGAATATGAAGCTAATTTTTGTCCTTGGGGTTTAACCAGGGAAGACTGGGCTAGGTTGCTAGGAAAACTCTCAAGTGTTGGACTTTAATGTCTGTATGACACTCAGGATGAGCATAGGAGAGATAAATTCAAAAGGAAACTTAAAACCAGGGCACCTACAAAATGTTAGAGATACATTTCTCACCCCAGTTTCTGTTTAAGTCAGTGTTCCTCAAAGTAATGTCTGCAGGTAGCTTTAATGTCATAATGGAAGCAGGATAACTACAGGAGTAAAAAGGCTCACTGGATAGTACCTAGACAACCGAGTTTCCCCACAGCAAATGTCCTTCTTGATCCCAGGATCTGCTCCTTCTTTTGGGGTGCCCAGGTACCAATCAGGTACTGGTACTGGACTTGAAGGAATGATGCTTTGTTGAGCTGGTGGGTCAGCAGGATCCAGACTTGGCAGTGAGTGGTAGGGTTGCTGACTCTGGTACAGCTCTTTCAGTGATACAACCCTTTCAGTGACACAGCTCTTCCAGGAACACTGCTCTCTTTATTGAGGGAAATAAGGGTTATATAAACCTTGGGGAACTAGGTAGTGGTTTTCAGATGAGTATCTATCATTGAATGGGGCTGAGGTGCCAGAAATACTGAATTGCATGGAGAGGAATTCCATGCGCTCGATGGACATGCCATGGTCACTAGGCTATGTGATAACCTTAAAAATGGCAGAGGTGGGGATCACGAGGCTGTGTGCAACAGGGCATGCAGGCCCAGAACAAGGTTGAACCAATCCTGCTCTGAAGATCTCAAGGTTTAGATTTTCAAGGTTTGGGCACATGTTTTTTATTATTAATTTTAACATTTTTATTTTATATTAATCACAGGTTATGTACTTTGTATCCCAGCTGCAGCCCCTCCCCCATTCCCTCCCTATCTCTCCCCTCCCTCCCTCATCTCCTCCCTGCCCCTTTCCAAGTCCACTGGTAGGGGAGGACCTCCTCCCCTTCCATCTAACTCTAGCTTATCAGGTATCTTCAGGAATGGCTACAATGTCCTCTTCTGTGGCCTAGCAAGGCTGCTCCACCCTCTCTGGGGACTGGGGAGGTCGAAGAGCCAGCCATTGAGTTCATGTCCAAAATAGTCCCTGTTCCTCTTACTAGTGTACCCACTTGGGTATTGAGCTACCATTTGCTACATACAAGCAGAAGTTCTAGGTTATAACCATACATGGTCCTTGGGGTTTGGGCACATTTAACAAGGATAGCAACAGAACCAAAATATCTGGGAACAGGGCTCTTTTCTGAGACTGATACTCCAAATGAGGACCATTCATGGCTATAATCTAGAACCACTGCTCAGATATAGCCCATGACAGTTCTAGTGTTACAAGTGGTTTCACTAGTAAGTGGAACAGGGACTGTCTCTGACTTGAACCAGTGGCTGGCTCTTTGATCATCTCCCCTAGATGGGGTATAGCTGTGCTAGGCCACAGAGGAGGACAATGCAGCCAGTTCAGATGAGACCTGATAAGCTAGGGTCAGAGGGAATGGGAGGAGGACTTCCCCTATTCAAGGACTTGGAGAGGGGCCTGGGAGAAGATGAGGGAAGGGAGGGTGGGGCTGGGAGGGGAGGAGGGAGGTGGTTACAGCTGGGATACAAAGTGAATAAACTGTAATTAATATAAAAATAAAAATTTAATAAAAAACACATTGGTGGGAACTGCGTTTACAATACATTGAAGGGGAAATAGTTTTTGTAAGAGTTTTACATTTCAACATTCAAAAACAGAAAATGGATCAAAAATAAGAACAAGACAATAAATAATGGATCAAGATGGATCAACAAGAAAACGCAATTGCTGTCCAGCCTGACAACCTGTGTTCACTTCTCAGTTGTCATAGTGTGAAAGGGAAAAAGTGATACTTTGATCTCTGCAGGTGCACTGTGGTTTAGACACACATGAATGCACCCATGCACAAACACAAACATACATACACACACACAAGCACAGACAAGCAGTGGAGGGAGCGAATAAATAAACACTTGTAAAAATAAACAGGAAACCGTAGTAGAAAACAAACATAATTGAAATGCATGTTCATGTATGATAAATGCTGCTTTACATTTTCTGTGATGGGCATTTAAATACTAAAGAATTTATTCAGCTAAGACCCAAGAAATCATTTTGATACCTATGAAATGAATGTTTTTCATTTTCTAAGACAATAAAGCCCCCAGTTTTGGGTAACTTGTAGGTGATTTTGGACCACACTTCTAACACAAACATATTCATGTGAGCTACTCTGTCCATCCCTGCAATGAATATCGAGCTTAGAGGTCACAGAAACAAAGTGGCTGCCCTTGCAATTGTCTATGGTTTTGATAAGGAAAAGTAGTAACATGATGTTGGACATGGTTAGTTTACCTGACTGTGCTGCATCTGTGGAGCAAGGAAAGCAAGTGAACTGCCCTATTGTCACCTCTTTTTCTTGAAAGATATCAGAATGCATTCTCTCAGTTGTTTTGAGACCCTAGCATCCGAAGTGCCTCTTAATGCATCTATTGTTTAAAATTTTTCCACTCTGTGGATTGCAAAACTACTCCAACACCTACTCTGTTCATAACCTTTCTTTCAGAGTGTTTGACATTCTCATCGACTTGAATACTTAATATAACACAGCACCCTGAATGAGGCAAAAGAGAGAAAATAAATATTCACTCAAATTACCAGGGGAGAAGATGAAAATGCTTTTCTTGTACAGTCAGAAATTCAAAACAACTTTTTTTTTTCTACCACAAGATTCAGTAGTTAGCTGTGAGACTGGGGAAATTAAGCTCAGAATGATGAAAGGCTTTTTAATTAAGACAACATGAAAGATAGGCTCTACAATTTACTCTGATTGTTTTATTCTTTATGTTTTTTTTTAAATCATAAACTCTTGTCGTAATGTCAGTAAATCCTGGGGTGGTTTTGAAGGTGGCTATTCCACTGCCTTTTCCTAGCTTGTTTCCTAAATGTTTGCCATTCATTAGGAGGTATAATGCTATGAGAGCCATTCAATTTCTTAGGCACTTTCCTCTCTTTGGACCACAGTAATTATGAAAGGGCCTGGACAATAGAACCTACTCCCTTTGCTCTTTGTCCTATTTTCGAGACAACAGTTCTTCCTGACTGCTGTAAACAGCCCTGACATGCAAACACAAGACAGGCTATTTACTTTCATCCAGAAAGCTAGGCACCCACTCCCTTCTTGCCACCACTCATCCAATTTCAGGGAAAAAAAAAACTGGTGGAATTTGATGGAAGAGAAATTGCATTCAAATTACACAGAACTCATGAAAGCAGTCCGAAGGTCAAATTAGTTGGAATGTTATTGCTGCTGTTTAAATCCCATTTATTTGTACTGCTTGTTAGAGATGACAATATAGTTTAGGGGCCTGACATCAAGACAGCAAGGGGTCAGCACTCACATCCATTTGCTTCTGTATTAGGCTGTCTGATGGAACACGTGGAGGTTAACATATACTTCCCCCATGCTTTCCAAATCTCTCCTTTCTAAATTACTTTTTTATTTTTTCAAATGATAATATAATTTCATAATTTTCCCTCCCTTTCCTTTTTCTAAGCTCTTCTATATAACTTCCCTTGCTCTATTTCAAAATCACAGCCTGTTTTTTTTCATTAATTGCTGTTATATGTTTTACTAAAAACAACTTGCTCAGTCAGTATGTTATTATTTGTATATAGATTTTCAGGGTCAATCACTTGGTATTAGATAATCAATTGCAATACTTTTCTCTAGAGAAGACTATTTCTTTTTCTTTCAATATTCCTTGCTTGCCTGTAGTTCTTTATAAAGGACTGAGACCCATTGGGCTTTCCCCTGACCAAAATAGCATGCTTGTCTTCAGTTCATGTTTAGGAAGTCATATTGGTGAAACTTCACAGGTCTGACATTACTAGAAGACACAGTCTCACAGCAAACTCCCTGATCCTCTGGGACTTACAATCTTTCTCATCCTTTCTTTGAAGTGTTCTCTACGCCTTAGGTGCAGGAATTGTTTTGTAGATGTATTCATGAAAGCAGAGCTCTACAACTCTGCATTTTAACTGGTTGTAGTTTTCTGTAATGATCTCTATCTTTGTGGCAAAGAGAAGTTACTTACTGATGTGTGAAGACTACAGTTATCTTTGGGAAAGAGAAAAATATTTAAAATGTATTTATGGAATATTCTGGTTCAATAAATTGAATATTGTAGGTTCTCCTCCAACATCATGACTTCACCAGTCCTTAGGAGTTGGTTGAGTTTTCGTTACCAAGAATGATTTTTTTTTCTTGTACAGAGTATCCTAAGACAAATTAGATAGATGGTGGTCTAGTTAATGGACAGAAGAGAACATCAACCCATTTGCAAATGCTTCGGTCTAAAACTTACCGTGCCTACAAGACCTGCAGGGACAAAGAAGAGATAGTGCAGAGATCAAGGAAATGTCCAACCAATACCAACCTAAGACCCACCTCATGGAAGAAAGCCAATCCCTAACACAATTAATGATACTCTGCTATGCTTACAGACAGCAGTCTGTCAGAGTTGTCTTCTGAGAGGGTCCACCCAGCAACTATTGGAAACAGATTCTGAGACTCACAGCCAAACACTGAGCAAAGCATAGGGAATCTATTGGAAAAGTGTCAGGGTTGGGGCAGAATAAATGGACCCAGAGGTGACAGGAGCACCACAAAAAGACCAACATCCAACTAACCGTGGCCCAGAGGGCTCTATGGAGTCTAAAGCACCATGCATGGACTGGACCTAGGTCCTTTACATATAAGTAGCTGATGGACAGTTCAGGCTTCATGTAGAGTCACTATTAAGGGGATCAGGGCGTATCTGTGACATGGACTATGTTGCCTGCTTTTTGATTACTTTCCCTTGATGGGACTGTCTTAAGAGACCGTAGGAGAGAAAGATGAACTCAGTACTCATGGGAATAGATGAGCTGGTGTGTGGGGGTAGGGGTTCTCCTACTATCTTGAAGAATTGGGAATGCTAGACAGAGGGTGGGACTGGGAGGAGAGGAGAGAGGGGCCTATGACTAAGATGAATAAGTTGAATAAACACATTAATAAAATAATAATAAAATAATTAAAAAATTAAAAAAAATTTGTCATTGGTTCCTACCAAAGTATTCTGCTATGACTGTACATATACAAAAATTTCTTTTTTAATTAATTATTTAAAAATTTCATATACAAACACAGTATACCTTGCCATTCTTTCCGACACAGTCACTCACTCCGCTTCTGCCCCTCCAAAGGTCTCATTTAACATATCTTCCTCCTAAGTTAATTCCTTCTTTTGTTGTTATTATATTGTTTGTTGTTTTGTTTGTTTGTTTTCCTTGGTTTATTTGAAAAGGGGTTTCACTCTGTACCCCTTGCTGACATGGGACTCACTATTTAGTTCAAGCTGGTCTCAAACTCACAGAGATCCCCCTGCCTTCTGAACACTGGGAATGAAGGAATAAGACACAATGCTTGACTCCCTCGTTTTTATTAATTGTCCACTGATTTCAGTTTTTTCTTCAGGGACTTTTGTAGAAAACCGTCTTAAATAATGCATCTTGCTGTTTCTTATGCTAATTCACATTATCTCCTCCTTACTTTCACATCTTCCTTTCTAGCCACATCAATTCTGTCGTCCATTTTCAGCATTTCCCCTCAAACTTATCCTTTTCATTCAGTTGTGTCACTACTTGTGCAGAGTTTATCGAATTTAGAATGCCATCCAATCAGATATTACCATATACTGTTTTCTATGATGTAATGATGAATTTTCCTTGTCTTTTGGGTAGTAACAAAAGTCCCATTGTGGGAAAGGATTTTGTCTTCTGCTCTAGCCTCTACTCACATGAACTCACCAAGTGTGAGTTACAAACGCTTGATGCATTTGACTGCCAACTTTTAAAATCTGAAAACCATCATCAAATATTGTCCTGTTAGAGCTACATAATAAATGAAAAACTCTTTTAAATTTTTGTCTCTACAGCATACTAATGGGTACGGGGTAGCATTAGCTGGAACACTTCTAATGACAAAAATTGTATTGAATTTCAAGATAATCCAGTTTATTTTTAGACAGATTTAAGTGCTATGAATTGGTTCCTAATGATTCCCTAAGCTCTCTAGTAACTTCTGATCTATGGTCTAACTCAACTTTCAGCAATCATAGAAAGTCATCTGAGCCTTTTTTTCTGGAAATATGCATTGGTTAGGAAACTTTTGAGGAGCAAAATCAGTGTGTGCATGTGTTGCCTTGCACATGCACCTGTGTTATGGAAACAAAAATATAGAAAGTGACAAAGAGCATGAAAAAAAGGCAATGAAGCTCAGAAAAAGAAAATGTGTGAGAGACAACATGTGTGTGTGTGAGCAAGAGAGACAGAGAGACTGAGTTTAAGGATTGGCTTTGAGAATGAGGCTGAGATTTCTTTTTTTCCTTCTTTATTCCTTGTATTTATTCAACTCTCATACAATATTTCTGACCACAGGTTCCCCTCTCTCCACTTCTCCCAACTTATTCCACCGACTCATCTCTCTGTCAGCTACACTGTTCCTCCATTTCTCTTCAGAAAAGTGCAGGCCTCTTGGGAATATCAACCCAACATAGCATAACAAGATAATATGACAAGGCATAACTCCTTAGTGTAAGGCTAAATGAGGCAACCCAGAAAGAGAAAAAGGATCCCAAGGGCAGGAAAAAGAATCAGATACACACTGCTCTTGCTTTTTTCCCACTCCCATTTTTGTGAGTCCCACAGAACCCCCAAGCTAAACAACCATGGCATATATGGAAAGGACCTAGCACCACCCTGTTAAGGCTCCATGGTTGTCACGTCAGGCTCCTGAAAGCACTATGAGCCCTGATTAGTTGATTTTGTGGGCCATGATTTCAGGTCTTCCTCACCTCTTTGGCTCCTATAGTCCTTCCTCTTCTTATTCCACAGGGTCCGCTGAGCTCCTTTTAATGTTTGTCTCTGGGTCTTTGCCTCTGCTCCAAACAGCTGTCTGAGGAAGCCCCTCTAATTAGATTGGGCCAGGCACTGATCCCAGGTCTCTGGGAAATCCAGCTTCTGGTTCCAGACCATTCAAGAACTTGGGCATAGGATTCCTCTTGTGACATGCGCTTCAAGTTAGACCTACCATTGGTGGGACACTCCTACAAGTTCAGAGTCACTATTGTTCCAGCATATATTGCAGGAAAGACAGGCTGTAGGTTGAAAGTTTTATGTCTTAGTGAGCGTGCAACTCCCACCATTGAAAAACTTGCCTGGTTATAGAAGATGGTCTGTCTATTAAGGTTCTATATCCTTTATTACTAAGAGTCCTATATAGGGACACCCTCGCAGATTCCAGGAGGTTTCCACTGCCGGTTTGTATATCACCTCCCAAAATGCCTCCTAATTCCAGAATGATTCTTTTTCTAATTCCATCCTTTTGCCTGCAAATTTTGTGTGACATTTTTTAAACAACTGTAAAAATGTCATGTTACTTTTTTTTTTTTTTACCCATTTTTCATATCAGGGATATCTAGGTTGTTTCAAGTTTCTGGTGATTATGTACAAACCCACAATGAACAGAGTTGAGAAAGGGTCTGTGTGGTAGGATGGAGCTTACTTAATATATATTTCCATGAGTGGTACATCTGGGTCTTGAGGTAGATAGATTCCCAATGTTCTCAGGAGCTGCCATATTGATTTCCATAGTGGCTGAATAGGTTTGCACTCCTACCGTCAGGAGTGTCCTTGTTCCACATCCTCACGAGCATAAGCTGTCATTTGTGTTATTGATCATAAACATTCTGAAAGGTATAAAATGTAATCTCAAAGTTGTTTTATTCTGCATTTCCATGATTGTTAAGGATGTAGAACATTTTTAAAGTGTTTCTAGGCCATTTGAACTTCTTCTATTGAGAATTCTATTTATATCTGTGCTTTATTTTAAATTGAATTATTGAGTTTGTTGATATCTAGTTTCTTGAGTTCTTCATGTTTTGATTACTAGGTTTTTGTTGGTGACAATCTTTTACCATTCTGTAGGCTGCTATTATTTTGACTGATAGTGTCCTTTGCCATACAGAAGCTTTTTGGTTTCATGAGATTACATTGATTAATTGTAGATCTTATTATTGTCTCTGCTATCAGTGTTCAGGATGTTTTCTCCTTTGCCAGTGCCCTCAAGGCTATTCCCCATGTTCTCTTCTATCAAGTTCAGTGCATGTGGTTTTAAGATGAGATCTTTGATCTACTTGGAATTCAATTTTGTGAAAGGTGATAAATATGGATCTAGTTACATTCTTCTACAATTCTGACATCCAGATAGGCCAGTACCATTTATTGAAGATCCTTCCCCTCTACTCCCACCCCTGCTTTTAGCTTGTTTGATTGTTTGTTTTATTCCTTCTCCTATGCAGTCGAGCAAGGGCTTCTCTCTGTTGTCCTGGCTGTCCTGGAACTCACTCAGTAGACTAGTAGGCTGGGCTCAAACTCTGTGGTTGCCTGGCTTCTGACTCCTAAGCGTTGGCATCTTGGTTTTGTTTGTTTGTTTGTTTATTTGTTTCCTGTGCAGTCAAGGGTTTCTCTGTGTAGTCATCCTGGAACTCTAGCATTCTGTTTCTATGCCAGTACCATGCAGTTTTTATGAGTAGTGCTTTGTAGTACAGCTTGAGATCAGGGAGGGATGGAGATACCTCCAGATGATCTGTTGTACAGGATTGTTTTATTGATTGAGGATTTTTTTCTTTTGTCTTTCCATGGTTTCATGGTCTGTAAAGAACGGTGTTGGTATTTTGATGGGAATTGCACCTTTTGTCCAAGTATGCAGTCAATTTTGGAGAAAGTTCCACGAGATGCTGAGAAAAAGGTATATACTTGTGTGTTTGGGTGAAATGTTCTGTAGATATCTTAAGTCATTTTGGTTTATAATACTGGGTAGCTCCAACATTTCTTTGCTTATTTTTTGTCTGGATGACCTGTCTGTTGTGGAGAGAAGGTTAATCAATCCTGCCACTCAATGTTTGATGGTCAATGTGCGATTTGAGCTTTAGTAATGCTTTTGTTTGTTTGTTTGTTTGTTGTTTTTGTTTTACAAACATGGGTGCCCTTGCATTTGGGGCATGAATGTTAAGAACTAAAATATCACCTTGATGGATTTTTCAATTGACGATCATGAAGTATTCTTTTCTGTCTCTTTTAATTACCTTGTTTAAAGTTTATTTTGTTAGGTATTAAAATGACTGCAGCAGGTTCCTTCATACATCCACCATCTTCAATAATCTTTTTTCAGTTCTTTGATAAACTCTCTATCTTTGATGTTAAGGTATTGTATATACAGCAGAAGGATGAATTCTGTTTTCACATCCATTCTGTTAGTAGTTTTATTTTTTAATTGGGAAATTAAGTGAATTGATGTTGAAAGATGTCAACGACCAGTGATTGTTAATTCCTGTTATTTTGTTGGTGGTGGTGGTGGTGCTGGTGATTATGGTTGTGTGTGCATGTGTATGTGTGTGTGTGTGTATGTGTGTGTTTCCAAGTTTTTTGTTTTGTTGATTATCAGATTATTTGTGTTCTTTATTTTCATGGGTTTAATCATTTTAGGTTGGAGTTTTTCTTCTAGTATCTTCTGTAGGGATGGATGCATAGATAAATATTGTTTAAATTTTAATTTATCCTTTTCTTCACCTATGGTGATTAAAATATTTCTGGTTATAGTAATTTGGGTTGACATCTATGGTCTCATAGAGTTTGCAACAGATATGTTCAGGTCCTCCTGACTTTTAGCGTCTCCACTGAGAACTCAGATGTAATTCTAATAGTTCTGCCTTCGTATGATTTCATATTTTTCCCTTTTTTGGTTCTGATTTAGTATTTTGATTATTATATAGCAAAGGGACTTTCTTTCCTGGTCCAATCTATTTGTTGTTCTGTAGGCTTGTTGTACCTTTATAGTCATCTCCTTCTTTAGGTTAATTTTTTTTCTTTTATGGTTTAGTAGAAAAATATCTTCTTGGCCTTTGAGATGAGATTTTCCTTCTTCTATTCCTATTAATCTTAGGTTTGGTCTTTTTATAGTGTCCCAGATTTTTATGCTTTGTGTCAGAAATATTTAGATTTAACATTATCTTTGGCTGATATATTTATTTCTTCTACTGTATCTTCATTGCCTGAGACTGTCTCTTTCATCTCTTGTATTCTTTCAGTGAAGCTTGCCTTTGTAGTTCCTGTTTGCTTCCCTAAACTTTGCAAATCCAGAATTCTGTCAGTTTCTGCTTTCTTTATCTGCTGTGTTAGAAAGTCAGGGCTTGCAGTAGTAGGATAGCTGGGCTTTGGTGGTGAAACTTTCCCCTGGCTGTTGGGGAAGACACCAGAAGAGTAGGAGAGGTCTGTGGGAAGGCAGCATACTTGAATTTCTGGGAGCCTTAGTGACCTCTCACCCAGCAAGGAGTCAAGGATGAATTTCTTATGACTCCTGCCCCTTTAAGATTAGGAGGCCTGAGAAAGCTGCCATTACAGTTTTGGGACACACTTAAAACGTTTAACAGCCTGAGAAGCAGGAATGTCTAAAGGCCTGAAGCAGAGTGCCAGTGTTTATAAGCAGCAGAATGAGGATGCCCCGGCCACAAGGATAGTGTTTTCCACATTTTCATCCTTCTCAAGCCTCAACAGTCTAGATGCTGTCTCCTCAATCTGGGAGGCCAGTCTTCTTTCTAAAGTCTACAGAGTAAAATGTCAGTCTGTTTTAAAACAACTCTCATACATACCCAGAAATAATGTTTTACTAGGCACTTAGGCATTCCGTACCCTACTTTAAATTCATGCATAAAATTAAGCATGGCAGGATTTCAAGTACTTGAAGACAAGCTAGGAATCGATTAGCTAGAAACTGGATGAGGAAGAAGCAACCGTCTTCAGAACTGGGCAACACTAACCCATCTGCCTCTGAAAACAGAGATGTTTATGGAGCCATTTTATATGCCCTATGCTGATCTGAGTGAACACTGGGTAGCACAGATACGTTAAATGCTGTCAAAGCCTTCTAACAAGAAGAAGCTTCTGGAAATATCAATCTTTTCCTCAACTGAAGCATGAGCCTCTTTTATAAAATGTCATGAGACTGGTTCTCCTCATTCCCATTCAGACAATGCATTCTGCAAAGGCTCCCTTCGGTGTAATGGATATGTGCAATTTGGCTAAGATAGTCACATTTCAATATAAACTTAGCACATTTAAAAGTAACTGGGTTTCTTTCTTTTTTTTCCTTCTTCCTTTTTTAATTTCTTTTAAGATAAGGTCTTACTGTCCAGCAGGCTTGTACGTCGGCTTCCCTGATGCATGTAGTTCAGGGATACACAGTACCTGCTAGCTTGATAGTTTTTGATTAATTGGCTAAAACTTGCAAATGCTTCAGTGAAAGGGAAAATTATAGATGGGTGTGAATGTTTATGTGAACACATTTTTATGTAATTGTGTTGGCTCTTGGGCACATAAACCTCAGATATTCCTGCTGTAAGTCAAGGACACTGGAGTGGGTGACTGCTTGACCCTGCAAGGCTCTTGACACCTTAACTTAGCACTTTCATAAACATGCTTTTGAATTTATGTTTACTACAATAAATTTTGGGGTATTTTTTCAACTTCTCACTTAACGAATGAAACAAAAAGTACATTCTCTTTTCATTACTTTTTAATTTTACTATTAACAATGTCATACAAAATTAAAAGCTTTTCTAGGGCATATTCATTGATACATAGTTTTGGCATTTTCCCCTGCCCCCTTTTAACCCTGAACCACTTCTCCCTCGTCCTGCCCCCTCTGTTCCCTGGGGTCCTACTGTTGCCCCTCCTACTTTCAGGTTATGTGTTGCTTGGGTGATCTTTTTGTGTTCTGCATAGAGATTGTCTTTGCATTTTTCAAAGGGTGATCTCTGCACTGGCAGAAATCTAATTGCAGGTGAAGTTTGGTTCTATTATTCTTTGGCTCAATCATGTTTTGTAAACACTGTCTCCAACAACAGGTTTAACAAAGAGCTGAGTACCCAACAGCATAGGCAGAAGAGGGAGGAAGGACTTCTGGCAGAGGTCACACTTGGAGAAAGAATCTGAGGCATGGGAAGCTTTGCTAGCCAGAAATGGAGAAAGAAACAATTTCTTGGACTAAGGTGTTGGGGAGGGGTAACAAGACAAGTGGCAGAATGTGGATTAGTATAAACAGGATTATTTAAATTAAGAGCTAGTAGGGAAGCAAGCTGAAGCTCAGGCCAAGCTTATATAATTAATAATAAGTCCATATCCAGGAGCTGGCACTCCAGAAAAAGTCCTGATTTAACATATGTTCTGTTTTTCTCGCTATCCCACTCATTAAAGCTTCCTTAGAAACCAGGCAGATGCCAGTGCTCTGTGCTACCACTGGAGGTCATATTGACACTAAGAACAATGATGTTTTACTAGGCACTTAGGCATTCCGTACCCTACTTTAAATTCATGCATAAAATTAAGCATGGTAGGATTTCAAGTACTTGAAGACGAGCTAGAGCTAGGAATCGATTAGCTAGAACCTGAATGAGGAAGAAGCAACCGTCTTCAGAACTGGGCAACGCTAACCCATTTGCCTCTGAAAACAGAGATGTTTATGGAGCCATTTTATATGCCCTATGCTGATCTGAGTGAACACTGGGTAGCACAGATACGTTAAATGCTGTCAAAGCCTTCAAAAAGAAATTTGAAACATCTCATACAAGTAACTTAATGGCCCAACTGAAAGCTCTAGAAAAAAAAAGAAGCAGATACACCCAAGAGGAGAAGACAGCTGGAAATAATCAAACTCAAGACTGAAATTAATCAATTAGCAATGAATAAAACTATTCAAAGAATCAATGAAACAAAGAGCTGGTTCTTTGAGAAAATCAACAAGATAGACAAACCTCTAGCCAAACTAACTAAAAAGCAGAGAGAAACTGTCCAAATCAGCAAAATCAGAAATGAAAAGGGGGACATAATTACAGACACTGAGGAAATCCAAACAATCATTAGGTCTTACTACAAAAGCCTATACGCCACAAAACTTGAAAAACTAAGTGAAATGGGCAGTTTTCTTGAGAGATTCCACCTACCTAAACTAAGCCAAGATCAGATAGGAAGATTGAATAGACATATATCCCCCAAGGAAATAAAAGAAGTCATCAACAGCTATAAAGTGTTCCACAAAATAGAAAGAGAAGGAAAATTACCGAACTCTTTCTATGAAGCCACAGTCACCTAGATACCTAAACCACACAAAACTCCAATAAAAAAAGAAAACTACAGACCTATCTCTCTTATAAACATTGACACAAAAAATACTGAATAAAATACTTGCAAACTGAATCCAAGAACACATAAAAGATATCATCCACCATGACCAAGTAGGCTTCATCCCAGGCATGCAAGGGTGGTTCAATATAAGCAAATCCATCAATGTGATCCACCATATAAACAAACTGAAGGAGAAAAAACACATGATCATCTCCCTAGATGCTGAAAAAGCATTTGACAAAATCCAACACCCATTCATGTTTAAAGTCTTGGAGAGACTAGGGATACAATACACATACCTAAACATAGTAAAGGCAATATACAGCAAGCCTATAGCTAA
>CM053761.1:60332370-60352987 GCA_028658305.1 Pachyuromys duprasi
CCCAGGGCTTTTTTTCTTAGGGAGGCTGTTGATGACTTCTTCTATTTCCTTCGGGGATATAGGTCTATTCAATCTTCCTATCTGATCTTGGCTTAATTTAGGTAGGTGGAATCTCTCAAGAAAATTGTCCATTTCATTGAGATTTTCAAATTTTGTGGCATATAGGCTTTGGTAGTAAGACCGAATGATTGTTTGGATTTCCTCAGTGTCTGTAGTTATGTCCCCCTTTTCGTATCTGATTTTGCTGATTTGGACCTTTTCTCTCTGCCTTTTTGTTAGTTTGGTAATCCCCCATTCTTTTCTCCAAGTCTGTAGCAGACCACCTGATGCAGCCGCACTCTACCCCCATCAACAGTGGATCACACAGCTCTACCCCTCCAACCTTGCCACTTCCACCAATTGTTTAATTCCAGAACCCAGCTCAGGCAGGCATTAAGTACCCACAGGCAGCTTTATCCAGGCACATAGAAAGGCTAACTTCAGACCTTCACCTTATATTCTTCCAAAGCCTAGGTGCCTAGACTCTAGCATACAAACACATTTAATTACAGGCAGAGAAATATGTCTCTACTACAGTACAGCAAGTGTACACCGCCATTGCAACATAGCTGAAGTACTAGACAAACAACTTAAAATAACCTTTAGGAATATGGTAGAGGTCCTTAAAGAGGAAACAAATAAATACCTTAAAAATATGAAAATACAAATATTAGAAAGAAATGAATAAAACAATTCAAGACATTAAAGTGAAAATAGAATCAATACAAAAACTCAAACTGAGGGAAATTGGGAAATGAAAAACTTTGGATCTTGAATAAGAGGCATAGAGGCAAGCTTCACCAGCAGAACATAAAAGAGGAGAGTGACAGTGTCAGACACTGAAGATAAGATAGAATAAATAATAATATAGTAAAAAATGTTAAATCAAACTGACACAAAATAAAATATTTAGAATATCCAGGATACTATGAAAAGATCAACTTTAATATTTTCAACAAAATCAGAAAAGAAAATTTCCCTGAGCTAAAGAAGATGCCTATTAGGATACAAGAAGCATACAGAGCACCAAAATGACTAGGTAGTAAAAGAAATTTCACATTTCACATAATAATTAAAATGCTGATCATACAGAATACAGAAAGAATATAAAAAAAGGAATAGTGCTACCTCAAGATCCAGTTATACCACTCCTGAAATATATCCAAAATATGCTCAACTATACAACAAGGACATTTGCTCAACCATGTTTGTTGCAGCTCTATTCTTAATATCCAGAACCTGGAAACAACTCAGATATCCCTCAACCAAGGAAGGGATACAGAAATTGTGGTACATATACCCAATGGAATACTACTCAGCTATTAAAAACAAGGAAATCAGGAAATTTGCAGGCAAATGGTGGGAACTAGGAAAGATCATCTTGAGTGAAGTATCCCAGAAGCAGAAAGACACACATGGTATATACTCACTCATAACTGGATATTAGCCAAATAATATAGGATAAACATATTAAAATATATACTCCTAAAGAAGCTAAACAACAAGGAAAACCCCAGGGAAGATGCTCAATCCTCATTCAGAAGGACAAATGTGATAGACATTGGAAGCAGGAGAAGATAGGGAACAAAACAGGAGCCTACCACAGAGTGGCCTTTGAAAGATATTACTGATAAAAGTATCCAAAGAGGTTGAGATTCATAGCCAAACTTTGGGCAGAGTGCAGGTAATCTTATGAAATAAGGGAGAGATAGAAAGACTTGGAGGACACAGGAGCTCAACAAGGAGAGCAACAGAGCCAAAACAGAACAATACAAACAAACAAACAAAAAATTGAGGCCAGGGAACCCGGTAGCTACTGATACCCCAACAAAGGACAATGCATGGAGAGGACCTAAAACCCCAGCTCAGATGTAGCCCATAGACTCAAGTGGGCTCCCTAGTAAAGGGAGCAGGGACTTTCTCTGGCATGAACTCAGTGGCAGGTTCTCTGATCACCTGTCACTGTGGAGTGCAGCCTTGCCACTCCCCAGAGGAAGACAAGGCAACCAGTCCTGATAGCTTATGGTCAAATAGAAGGGGAGGAAGACCTCACCTATCAGTGGACTAGGGGAGGGGCATACAGGGAGAAGAAGGATGGAATTGGGAGGAGATAAGGGAGGGGGACACAGCCAGGATATAACTTGTAATAAATGATAAAAATAAAAAAAATTAAGAAGTCAGCATATCTTTGTTTGCAGATGATATGATAGTATATGTGAGTGACCCTAAAAATTCCACAGGGAAACTCCTATATCTGATAAATACTTTCATTAAAGCTGCTGGAAAAAGTTAACTTTCCAAAGTCAGTAGCTTTCCTATATAAAAGTGTTAAATGCATTGACAAAAAAGCAGGGAAACAACACTTTCACAATAACCTTAAATAATATAAATAAATAATACCTTTGGGTCACCCTAACCAAGCAAGTGAAAGCCTCGTATGACAAAAACTTCAAGTCTTTAAAGAAATCGAAGAAGATCTCAAAAGATGGAATCATCTCCCATGCTCCTGGATCAATAAGATTAATAAAGTAAAAATGGCTTTCTTACCAGAGCAATTTACAGATTCAATGCAATCCTTTTCAAAATTCCAGCACAATTTTTCACAGAACTTGAAAAGACAGTCTTCATCCTGATATGGGAACACAAAAATCTCAGGATAGCTAAAAAAATTCTTAAAACAAAAGAACTGCTGGAACAGCAGCTGTAGAACACCAGCTCTGATTTCAAGTTGTACTACGGAACTACAGAGATAAAAAAACAGCATGATATTGGCACAAAAACAGACAGACTGATTAATGAAATCAAATTGAAGATCCAGACATAAACCTCCACACCTATAAACAAAAACGAAAACAAAAGGGATATGAATTGGAGAAAATACAGGATCTTCAACAAATGGTACTGGTCAAAATGTATGGCTGCATCCTTTCTTATCACTGCACAAAACTCAAGTCCAAATGGATGAAAGACCTCAGCATAAATCTAAATACATTGAACACAGTAGAAGAGAAAGTGAGGCATTTCCTTGAACTCACTGACACAGTAAAAGACCTTGTGAACAGAACACTGTTAGAATTGCATTAAGATGATGGATATAGCCAGGTGTTTATTAATATCATGTTAAAATGTGGAAATATAAAAGCTCAAAAGCACAACAAAAGTGTTTTATCAGTTCTCCTTTTAGAGTGTCTATTGGCTCCTTACACATCTGTCTACAAACTTTATTTCAAGGGATTTGTAGAAAGCTCAATTTTTAAGAGTACAGTTGCTCTTGAAGGGAACCTTGTTTTGATTCCCAACACTCATGTTTAGAAATTTACAGCTGTCTGTATCTCCATTTCAAAAGAATCCAATGCCCTCTTCTGGCCTCCATGAGCATCAAGCATGTGTGCACATGGAACACATACATAGATAGAAGCAAAACACTCATAAGAAATCATTTTTATTTATTTATTTATTTTTATATTTTATTTATTTTTATTTTTTTTTACAATCCAAGGCATGGGAAATATTTATTGACTTTTTAAGTCCTGAACTTACAGGAATTTTAAAAAGCAGTTTTAGAGGAACTATTTTAAAAATACAGGAAATAATTTGACAGAGCTTTTAAAATGTACATTGAGATACTTTTCACCTCATATCTGAACGCTTCCTTAGTAACCATTCATTACACGGTAAAAATAGAACTGCTTTATAATCAATACACATCCTTTACAGAGCACACCAGTGGTTCCTGTAGGGTTTTATGAGTGAGGTATCTGTGGTGGCCAAAATGGAAGCTGTTTATGTTCTTTAGATGCTTAATGTTTCACTGACTTGGAATGGAATACTTATAATTCTGGAGATCAATACTTCCTCTCTAAAAGCAGAACATTCAAAGGCAATGAGCTACTAAATTTGTCTCCTCTCTCTCTCTTTCTCTCTTTTAATCTGCAATTTGGGTGGTAGTCCTTCTCAGTGGCTTGTAGTTGAAGTACCCTGGTCTCTGTGCATTTACTGCAACAAATAAGAGTAGTAGCAGGTAGAATAAGAAAATTTACCAGGGTATATCATTTCCCTGGATGTGAATAATTGCTGATTCTAGGTTTATGAGATGTGACTTAATAATACTAGTTTCCTATTAGTAATATCTATAATTGAATGACAGAAGAATTTCAATATCAATAGTTAACTTTTTAAAATTTCTTTTCTTTTTATTTTAATTTTTATTAATTACACTTTCACTGAGCTATCCCAGAAGCAGAAAGACACACACTCTATATATTCACTCATATAGACATATAATATAGGATGAACCTACTAAAATCTGTACACCTAAAGAGACTAATCAAGAGGGAGGACTGTGGCTAAAATGTTCAATCCCCAGCCAGAAAGGCAAAGCAGATGGACATCTAAAGAAGAAGAAAACAGGAAACAAGTTAGGAGCCTGTCACAGAGGGCTTCTGAAAGGCTCTGCCCTGCAAAATATCAAAGCAGATGCTGAGACTTATGGCCAACTCTTGGGCAGCATGCAGGGAATCTTATGAAAGATGTGAGAAATAGTAAGATAGGGAGAGGACAGGAGCTCTACAAGGAGAGCAACAGAACCAAAAAAATCTGAACACAGGGGTCTTTCCTGGGACTGATATTCCAACCAAGTACCATGTATGGAGAAATCCTAGAACCTCTGCACAGATGCATCCCATGGCAGTTCAGTGTCCAATTGGTTCCATAGTAATGGGAAGAGGGACTGCCTCTGACATGAACTGATTGGCCTGTTGTTTGATCATCTCATCCTGATGGGGAAGCAGCCTTACCAGGCCACAGAGGAAGACAATGCAACCACTCCTGATGAGAGCTTACAGACTAGGATCAGAAGGAAAAAGAGGAAGACCTTCCCTATCAGTGGACTTGGGGAGGGGCATGCGTGGAGAAGGGGGAGAGAAGATGGGATTGAGAGGGAAGGAGGGAGGGGTTTATGGGGGGATAAAATAAATCTTTATAAAAGCAATCTCACAATACTCCAGAAGATTCCATTTGTTACTCTGTACAATTTGTGATTGTCTCTAAATATGTTTTTAAATACTCTCAACCTTTTTTTTCTGGTTTAGAGTATACAGGAGATATATCATTTGGAAGAAGAATGGTTGATGAATTTAAAAAAATGATCATTGAAATTTTTTAAATTGTGTAGTGGATAAAAGAAGACAATATAATAAAATAAAAATATTTGGGGGCATTTAGTTATTTTTATGTATGTGTCTATGTGTATGACATGTACATGTGTTTATGGTGAGTAGAGATATGGGTGTGTATGGGAGGGAATAATGTGTCTACTTGTGTTCTCCAAAACCAGAAGGGATTACTGGATCCTGTGGAGCTGGAGTTACAGAAGGTTCTGAGTTGCTTTACATGGATACGGAGAACATAATTCTGGGCCTCTGAAAGAGCAGCAAGTGCTCTTAACCACTGAGTCATCTCTCCAGCTCCAGCAAGGAGATTTTGCCTTCATGAACAAGCAACTGCTACATACTATTCCATACTAGGCCTGCTAAAGAATGTTCTTTTAGTTACTGTAATCCTTAGAAAAAGCCTGAAAGATAGTTTCAGGAAACCTTGCTCAGTGATGTTAAATATCCTGCACATCCGTATAAAGCAAAGGGCAGATCAGAAATTGAACCTAGGAGTGCTTGACTCTAAATGCTAATGCGATTCTTTAAAAGATTAAATTTAAAGCTGTGCGATTAGCCACAGCTGCTCTGATTGGTGATGCAGACAAAATGAAATAATAAAAGAGATTTCAAAACGAGTCTCAGCAACAATTTTCAGGGCGTGGAAAAGGCAAAGACTATGTGTGTAAGATGTTCCGTAAGGAGGGATGAGTCTGCCGCACTGGAGACAGCACCTTATTATCAGCGTCTCCATTCTAATCTCCAGCGTCTGCTCTCTATTAACAATTCAAGCATTTAAATTTTTATTGGATTGCAGATTAGCATACAGGTCATGAGCCTGACTCCAGAACTGTCATATTCAAAATTGGAAAGGAATGAATCTTTTTCTGCTTTCAGTCAAGTCGCCGATTTGTATTATTGGAATATGCCTAGTGAGATGGAGTGCTGCAGTTGATGGGAGGGAAAATATCGTGAAGTTAACATTTGTAGTGCCATCGAATTAAATTTCAATAAGATTTCCATTTAAAATGGTGCTTGAGTAGTTGCCTCCCATGCATCATCTACCGAATTCCTACTTAAACATCAACAAACAAAAAGAAATACATAGCATATTCAGAAACTAAAACTTATACCAGGCATTGGAAAGATCAGAGAGCATGTTGACTAAATTTAAATCTAGGGCTGCATAATTAAGAATTTAATCTAATAATCTTTATTCATGGAAAACAAACAAACAAAAAAGGTTTCCCACGCATGCAATAAGAATATACTTATTTTTTTAACACTCTTGAGCCATAAGTAGGTCATAAATACTGTAACAAAATATTATATTCCATAATCTCTTTACTGAGAATGTTTATTTTGTAGCAGTCAAACTGTGGAACTGATGCCTTGTGGTATCTATTTCTGTATTCTTTTAGAAATGTTAATTCCAGAAATCACCAGGACCCAAGACAGAAGAAGTATGCATTGTTATAACGTTTTACAATAACAAGTAAAAAAATAATCTCTTCTTGTGCTGCTGTTTCTATGGCTGGTGATGATGATAATGGATAATTAGAGACTTGGCAGGTGAAGAAGCTGAGAATCCTATCTGCATACTGAATATTCCCAACCACAGTCGGTGAGATGTATCGAGAACTTGAATACAGGGAATTAAGCCTCTCAATATGGATTTTGCTGATTGTATGCATACAACATATTGCAGGGACTAGGCTGCTGAAGATGTTCTTCTGGGCTCAAGCACAGCTTGCCAGTGATTGTGCCACCTGTCCTGAGACCTAAATTTTTGGCCTCAAACCAGCTGCTTAACCAGTGTGAGTCCCCAACTTCTTCATCAGTAAAATGGAAGTTGTTATGCTAATCACAACACATAATTGAAGAATGAGAAAAGAAAGATTGGGAGATGCTCAGGGCATAAGTTGCCTGTTTTACAAGTCCAATGATGTATATTGGTACCCATGTAAAAGATACATGCAGTAGCTCCAGTATCTTTAACTTCAGTGTGCCTACAGGAAATGGAAGACAGAGATGGTAGAAGCTTTAGACAATAAAGGAACAGTCAGTTTAAAGTGTTACAGCATGTTCTGGTGCTTTGTACTTGATTGTTAATTGTTTTTCTCCCCAAGGTCTACTTGCTGTCTTTTAAGAGCAAATTATCGTATACCCCAAAGATATTATGTAACCCTACTTCTAAATTATCCCTGATTGACTGAAAAAATGCCTAGGGTGGAGGGTAGTTTCTGCCCAGCTCCAGGGTTTAAGGCATATTAAAAGCCATAAAAACGCCTGTGTCTTTTATTGATATAGTAGTGGGTTAAATAATTAACTGTAGCAGGAATTATATGGATTAATAGTAAAACTTAATAACCAAATACCTCCTACATTATGGTAAACACTGAGATAACAGGATGTGATTAATAGTTAATTTTAATAAGCAATTCTCTACAACACTGAAGTGAAGAGATCCTATCTGAAGGTAGAAATGCAAACACCAACACTGAGAAACTCTTTTATTTCCACATGTACATGGTGGCAAGCACTGTCTAATAACTATGCATGAGCATACACACAGAGACACACACAGACACACACAGACACACACAGACACACACGCACACACATAACCCCCCACATGCAAACACATGACTGAAGTAATGAAGGTACACATAATTGGACACTGAGAAGCAAATGTAAGAGCTTGTTGATTGCATCCTGCTACAAACACAGAAACCATTTAAGGTATATGCCACTTACTAGATAATCCTTCCTGGGTATTAGGTCCAAATAGGGCTCCAAAAGATTCAATGATGGTGACAATGTTTATCTATCTATCTATCTATCTATCTATCTATCTATCTATCTATCTATCTATCTATCTATCTAATTTCTTTTATTTCTTTTTTAATTCATTTTTAACTTTTTTAAATTAATTACACTTTATTCACTTTGTATCGCCCCATAAACCGCTCCCCCTCCCCTCCCAATCCCACCTTCCCTCTCCCTTCTCCACACCTGCCCTCCCCAAGTCCACTGATAGGGGAGGTCTTCCTTTTCTTCCTTCTGATCCTAGTCTATCAGCTCTCATCAGGAGTGGCTGCATTCTCTTCCTCTGTGGCCTGGTAAGGCTGCTCCCCCATCAGGGTGAGATGATCAAAGAGCAGGCCAATCCAATCGATTCATGTCAGAGGCAGTCCCTCTTCCCATTACTATGGAACCAATTGGACACTGAACTGCCATGGGATGCATCTGTGCAGAGGTTCTAGGATTTCTCCATGCATGGTACTTGGTTGGAATATTAGTCTCAGGAAAGACCCCTGTGCTCAGATTTTTTTGGTTCTGTTGCTCTCCTTGTAGAGCTCCTGTCCTCTCCCTATCTTATTATTTCCTACATCTTTCATGAGATTCTATGCACTCTGTCCAACAGTTGGTCATAAGTCTCAGCATCTGCTTTGATACTCTGCAGGGCAGAACCTTTCAGAAGCCCTCTGTGACAGGCTACTAACTTGTTTCCTGTTTTCTTCTTCTTCAGATGTCCATCTGCTTTGCCTTTCTGGCTGGGGATTGAACATTTTAGCCACAGTCCTCCCTCTTGATTAGTCTCTTTAGGTATACAGATTTTAGTAGGTTCATCCTATATTATATGTCTATATGAGTGAGTATATACAGTGTGTGTCTTTCTGCTTCTGGGATAGCTCATGAACGATGATCCTTTCCAGTTCCCACCATTTACCTGTAAATTTTATGATATCCTTGGTTTTCATTGCTGAGTAATAGTCCATTGTGTAGAGGTACCACAATTTCTGTGTCCATTCTTTAGTTGAGGAGCATCTAGGTTGTTTCCAGCTTCTGGCTATTACAAATAAAGTTGCTACAAACAAGGTTGAGCAAATGTCCTTATTGTGTACTTGAGCCTTTTTTGGATATATGCATAGGAGTGGTATAGCTGGATCTTCAGGAAGTGCTATTCCTTTCTTCTGAGAAAGTGCCAGATTGATTTCCAGAGTGGTTGTACAAGTTTACATTTCCACCAGCAGTGGAGGAGAGTTCTCCTTTCTCCACAACCTCTCCAGCATGTGTTGTAACTTGAGTTTTTGATCTTAGCCATTCTGATAGGTATAATGTGAAATCTCAGGGTCTTTTTGATTTGCATTTCCCTGATGGCTAATGATGTTGAGCATTTCCTTAAGTGTTTCTTTATTGAAAGTCACACACAAAAATAAAGTCATGAAAAAGTAGCATAAGAGGGGTGGTAGGATTGGTTCTTATTCTTTTCTTTTTCTTTTTTTTTTTTTACAATTATTGCTCAGTTTATTCTCTAATGATTATTGCTCCAATAAGAAAGTTGTACAATCTATAAATATTGTAGATACATAAAGTACACTGTGTGTACAAATAAATGGTTCTTATTCTTATGAATAAAGATATTTGTTATTCTCCTGGATTTTTGTCTTTCTCCAATTTTGTATTAATTACTGTTTATTTACCTTGTATCCCAGCTATAGCCCCCTCCTTCATTTCCTCCCAATCCCACCCTCCCTCCCTCATCTCCTCCCTGCCCCTCTCTAAGTCCACTTACAGGGGATGTCCTTCTCCCCTTCCATCTGAACGTAGCTTATCAGGTCTCACCAAGACTGGCTGCAATGTCCTCCTCTGTGGCCTAGCTAGGCTGCTCCTCCCCTGGGAGTTGGGAGGGGGGAGGTCAAAGAGCTAGTCATAGAGTTCATGCCTGAGACAGTCTCTGTTCCCCTTACTAGGGAAGCCACTTGGATACTGAGCTGCCATGGGCTACATCCGAGCAGGGGTTCTAGGTTATATCCATGCATGGTCCCTGGTTGGCAAATCTGTCTCAGATAAGCCCCTGTGCCCAGATATATTTGGTCCTTGTGGAGCTCTTTTTCTCTCTAGGTCTTGATAACTCTTCTTTCATATGATTCCCTGCACTCTGCCCAAAGCTTGGCCGTGAGTCTCAGCATCTGCTTTGATACACTGCTATGTAGAGTCTTTCTGAGGCCCTCTGTGGTAGGCTCCTGTCCTGCTTCTCATTTTCTCCTACTTCCAATGTCCATCCTGTTTGTCTTTCAAGTAAGGATTGATCTTCTTACCCTGTGTTCTTCTTGTTTAGTTTCCTTAGGTGTGCAGATTTTAATATGTTTATCTTATCTCATAGGTCTAGTATCCACTTATAAGTGAGTATATACCATGTGTGTCTTTCTGCTTCTGGGATACCTCCCTCAGGATGATATTTTCTAGGCCCCACCATTTGCCTGCAAATTTCATGATTTCCTCCTTTTTAATTGCTGTGTAGTATTCCATTGTGTAAATGTACCACAATTTCTGTATCCATTCCTCAGTTGAGGGACATCTGGTTTGTTAAGAATGAAGCTGGTTATTAAGAATAAAGTGCTACAAACATGGTTGAACAAATGTCCTTGTTCAGCACCTTTGGGGCATATTCTTAGGAGTGGTATAGTTGGATCTTGAGGAAGCTATATTCCTAATTGTCTGAGATAGCACCAGATTGATTTCCAAAGTGGTTGTACAAGTTTATATTCCCACAAGCAAAGGAGGAGGGTTCCCCTTTCTCCATAACCTCTCCAGCATGTGTTGTCACTTGAGTTTTTTATCTTAGTCCTTCTGATGGTTGTAAGGTGAAATCTCCATTTCATTTTGATTTGCATCTCCCTGTTGGCTAAGGACATTGAACATTTCTTTAAGTGTTTTTCTGCCATTCTACAGTCCTCTACAGAGAGTTCTCTGTTTATCTCTGCACCCCATTTTTTAATTGTATTACTTGATTTGTTAATTTTTAACTTCTTTTTATATACTGGTTATTAGCCCTCTGTCAGATATAGGGTTGGTGAAGATCCTTTTCCAGTCTGTAGGTTGTTGTTTTGTTCTGTTGACAGTGTCATATGCTTTAGAGAACCTTTTCAATTTCATGAGGTTCCATTTATTGATTGTTGCTGTTAGAGCCTGTGCTGTTGGTGTTCTGTTCAGAAAGTAGTCTCCTGTGCCAATGAGTTCTAAGGTCTTTCCCTCTTTTACTTCTAACCAATTTTATGTGTCTGGTGTTATGTTGAGGTCATTGATCCACTTGGACTTCAGTTTTGTGCAAGGTGATAAATATGGATATATTTTCATTTTTCTGCATATAGACATCTGGTTGGTCCAACACCGTTTGTTGAAGATGCTGTCTTTTTTTCCCCTATTGAACGGTTTTGGCTTCTTTGTCAAAAGCAAGTATACATAAGTGTGTGGGTTTATTTCTGGGTTTTCTATTCGGTTCCATTGATCCACTATTCCGCTTCTCTGCCAATAGCATGTAGTTTTTATTACTATTGCTTGAGATCAGGGATGGAGATACCTCCAGATGTTCTGTTGTTGTACTAGATAATTTTGGACATTTTTGGGTTTTTCAGTTTGTTTGTTTGGTTGGTTTTTTGTTGTTGTTGTTGGTTCTCAATATGGAATTGAGAATTTTTCTTTCAAGGTCTGTCAAGAATTGTGTTGGTATTTTGATGGGAATTGCATTGAATCTGTAGATTGCTTTTGACAGAATGGCCATTTTCACTATGTTAATCCTACCAATCCATGATCAGGGGAGATCTTTCCGTCTTCTGATTTCTTCAATTTCTTTCTTCAGAGACTTGAATTTTTTTTTCATACAGGTCTTTCACTTGCTTGGTTAGAGGGTGACAATGTTTTAAACAGAATGAGTCTGACCATTTAAACAGAAAGTTTGCTGAGTAAAGAGTAACCTAAGCCCTAAAATTGGCATTTCTCAGGAAACTCATAATGTCTGTCTGTTTCCTGAAATAACCAGTACCTCTCTTGACCAAACCAATGGTCAAAAGCCTCAAACAAGGGCACCTAGTTTCCAGTTAGTACAAATAGCCTGCAGCAACTGAAAGACACCCCCCGTATTGCTGAGTATCATAGAAAATCAACTTGCTTTCATATCATGCTACTGTCTTCTGCAGTTTATCTCCACAAAAAAAAAAAAGATTTATTATCATGATCCAACAATATCGTTATTTATAAACAAAGATAGGTTTCATTTTTACACCTTTAAACCATTAACTGTAACATTACTGCATATATTTGTGAATATTTATCACTATATATTTATTCTTTAGCAACATGCTCCTAGTGGGCAGGAATCTATCTTTCATGTGTCTATTGTCTTTCTATCGTCTATCTAATAACTATGTGTCTATCCATATCAGTACATCCACTTGCTTTCATCTCCTTATATATACATGTGCTTATTATCTCTCATATATCCATATATCATCTATTTATCTATTTTTATCTCTATTATCATCTATCTATGACATATCTATCATCTATATATATCAACTATTGCAAATCTACCTATTATCTGTCACCTATGTCAGCTACTTTCTTTCCACCTGTCATCTATTATCTGTGTCTATTCGCATAACCGTACATATACCTACTTACTATCATCTCTCTATATACTTATTATTTGTCATTTGTCTATCTTAGAATAATACATATATGTTTCTATGTATTTGTGTTTATTTTATTTTTCTCTAGAATTACTTGTCTCCCTGATCCTAATTTTAGAACACAAAGAGAAGAATGACTGGCTATCTAGGGTATTTTCAATAGTGAGGTTGGCACTTTCATGATATGCTATCTCCTTAGACATGGGAACAATCTACACACATGCACTGGAGACTTATTTTCTGTAGCTTCTGGAAGGCAAGGTTAAATGCTTGAATAAATCTGTTTAATCTTATCCAAGACAATTCCCATCAATTTTCTGCTCTTCTTCAGTGCATCAACAGTGAAGACTAGAACCAGTGTGTTCACAGGAGGCCTTTCTTCTCCCAGATGCTAGGTGCATTGATACTTTGTCTAAATTTGGAAGCTCAATAGTTCCCCTGGCTTTTAGGTTCTTGACATCAGGTGATGCTGCCAATCTAGAGTAAAGAGGCCAGTCAGGGTTCTTAACTCATTTCTGTCTCTGCCAAGGTCCTTCACAAACGTGACCTGATTGCTCAGGCCCCAAATGGTCAGGCATTAGTTGCTTTCAGAGTTCCCCAGGTAATTCACTGTACAGACTGCACAAAATCAAGCCAAGCAACATTCCAGCATGGAAGAAGGAGCTGGTCTCAGGCTCCACCCTTATCCAGAGCAATTGAGAGCAGGTGTTGCTGCAGGATGTTTGTCCTTTCATAGATTGCCCAAGGTCCAGTAGATGTCCAGATATCTAAGTGCATGCAGGGAGCTCTAATTGGACTCAGTAGGTTATAAATGGGAAAAAGGGATATAAAGCTCAAAGGAGAGTTTGGGTATGGGTGTATCTAAGAAAAAAAGTGAAGGGGTTGGATTGGATATGATCAAAATACATTTTATACTTCTGTGGAATTCTCAAAAAATTAATAAGAATCTTTAAAAGTCTTTTCAAGAATTGGTAATGCCTGGTTCAGATTTTTTTCCTTCGTCTTCCTTATGTTTTCATTCCCAAATTCATCATGACCTGCAGAGGTCTCTTAGGCATGCCCAGGAACACAGCCTTTTTATTCCTTTGAATCGCTGATCTGGAAGGTTTGAGAAAGCTGCATATGCCAGGATCCAATGGAATTACAAAGATTTACAAGTGTGATGGCTGTTTTAGAGTGGCCAATGAGGGAAGCTTCATTATGGCATAATTTCAGCAATAAAGCTAGAACATCACTAAGGAAATAGAAAGATGATTTTTGCCCTGTTACTCATTCAAATGTTATGCAAAGTGTGGTCTAGAACCTCCTACACCCCTCCTTTTTTCAGGCCAACTTATATTCTCAGAATGCAAAAGATGTTTCTAGCAGTGACACAGTAGTTCTTTGCTTACAGGGAAGGATCCTAATTCTGTCCTTCATTACACAAGTCGTGAGGAAGGCTGCCTTGATGTCAGGTTCAGGCTTTTCTCCTCATATGCTGAGTTTCTTAAAATACTTATTTTAAAATAATTGTGCGTGTGTTCATGTGCTTTTGTATACGAGCACTGAGCGCATGTGCTGGAGAAAGCCAAAAGATGTTGTAAGTGTTAAATTTCAAACTGTGGGCAAAAGGGTAAGATGCTTTAACATATAAAAGTGGACCTGGCTTGTAGATTCTCTCAGCATCCTTCAGTCCCTACCTGTTTTAGGGATGTGGCTGCTATATCCCTACCCTCTATCCCAAATTCTTAGGGGTTGGGCTGCCCTTTCCCAGAAGTTCTTCCTTATATTATCCAGACATTTTGGTTATTAGCTCATTTTTTGTACCTTTGCCCTTTGGCTGCTTCATGTTCTCTCCCTTTCTCCCTTTTCCTTTCCCATTCTCCTTTCCCCATGTGATTCAGTTCAGTCAGGGTAATGTCCACTATGGACTCTCCCAGATGTCCCTGTTTCTGCCTACAGTCTGAAGTAGAAGATTCTGGTTTATTTGAAGACTCAGTTTTGTCATGTGATGTTTTGCTGGAGGCTGTCTTGTGAGAGGGCATGTGATGTTTTTCTGTGAGCTCTCTCATGTGAGGGGTGTGACTTTGGCTAGCTGAGAAGATCCATGGATGAGCTTTGAGGACAGAAGATATACAGAAATCCATAGACAGTGAGACATCGCATTTTGAATTGATATTGCTGCACTGATCTTTGCACTTTAACACTTGATTTCACAGAGAGAAATGTTCTAGAGAATGTCTCAGGCAATATAACTGAGTCTTGCTGCTTTTACTGATTTGTCCTGATCTTCTGAATTGTGCTGATTAGTGTTTCTGCTTGCTGTTGGCCATTGGACTGGACTTCTGATATTCTATGACTGAGTTTGGTAATCTCCTAAACACCCATTGACTCTAATCAACAAAAAGTAGATAAAAAGGTCTATAGCATTATCCCTTACTAATCACTTATGTAAGGGAAGGTTGGGGATGGGGGCTGGAAGGGAGGTAGTAGAATTTAAGAACCCTAAATAAAGTAGTTTTGGTGAAAAATATAAGCCATCAACACTCTCCCTTTTATCTACAATAAACTTTCTCCTCCACCACACTCAGGACCAGTCAAGCAGTCATGCCCTTCCCTTTTTATTTCTTTTTTTCGTTCAGTCAGAGTACCTGCATGTGAATTTAAGGGCAGTTGTGAGCCACCCAACATTGATGCTGGCAATGGTACTCTTAAACTCAGAGCCATCTCCTGAGCATTAAGACTTTTCTTGCATACATAGGTCTTTCATCTGCTCGTTTCTACTGATTTCCTCCTACCCTCCCACTCAAGTAGCATCCCGCAGTGCATGTGCTTGCTTGTCCCATCTGCTTTAACATTCTTGTGTCTGGAAAATCCTCATGATATTTGGCCTCTGAAAGAATTGCTCCTTCGACTGTGTCTTTGATTCCACAGCTGCCACTCAAAACCTCCTAAGGTCTTTTGCCAGCATTGTCTGAGAGTCAGACCCCTCCTCTCCTTTTGGGTTAACCAAACCAACACTAGAGCCCATCATGCTCCCAAGACCTCCTAATGGGAGTGTGGGTTTTCCAAACAGGAAGAGTGGCAGGGAAGCATCTCTGAGAGGCAAGGGAAGGGCAGGGCAGAGAAGGGCTGATCAGCATGGTGTATGACCTGGCACTGCTGAGCTCTAAATGAACCATTCATTCAATCTGACATCTACAGCAATGGAGCTGAGGACTCAGGAAAGCGCTTATTTATTTAGGTTTGAGACAAGCTGTGATTGTTCCTTTACAGTCACTTGGAAGGGAAGAGAAAAAAAAAATTGAGGGCTAGCATCTGAACTCTGTAAATTCTAAAGCAGTGGCTCTATTTTCAAAGGTGATGAGAGGAAGTTTGCCAAGGTGTCATAAGAGCTCTTAGGGTCCCACAAAGCTCTGAAGTGGTAGTTTGTGCATAGATTCTTTTCCCTGAGTGTATTTATGTAATTATGTTCACAGTGGGTTTGATAATTCAAAAAAAAAGTAAGAACATTGCTTTTGACAGAAAAATAGAAAGTTCTGGAATCCTGAAGGCAAAGGTGGGCTAATTGTATTTTTTATTTCCCATCTTCATATCCTACAAATCCCAGTCATAAGAAATATCTAGAGAACTTGTGAAATGTTTTTGTTTTCAATAGCTACCAACCAGAAATGTAAAGTGGCAATCTTTGAATATTCACTTAGGTGACATGGCTGTGCATTCAGGGAACCCTGGGATCTGTTTCTGGCCCAATATTCACCTACTATATGACCTGAGACAAGAAAGCTTATTTTTCTGATGGTTAGATTTATCCGGTGGGCTTAGGTTGTATAACCTATGAACGAATTTTTATCTCTGAAAGGTGAGATGTTTGTTGCTACGGTTTGCATGTGTCCTGTTGCCAAGACTTAATGTGTTGGGAACTAGGTGCCTGACATGAAAACGTTGAACATGGTGGGGCCTTTCGGTCATAGGGCACACATAGTAGGAGGCCATTTGAGCACTGTGCCTAGGGTTCAATGCTTTACTTAAAGGATCTAAATCAGTTCTAGTAAGGAGTGGCTATGAAAGAGCAGATGTTGTCTTTTATCAGTCTCTGTTTGATCTTGGGGCCTCTTTTTGTGTCCTGTAGTCAGACCACTGTGATGCCAAATACCTGAGGACACTAGTCATTCCATTTTGCCCTTGAACCTCCAAAAGACCTATGTATGGAGAGTCACAGGGCTGGAGACTATGGTGCAGTGTAAAGGGCACTTTCACCTCTTTATGGGGACCTAAATTCAGTTGCCAGAACCCGTGCTGTGTGAATCACAACTATCTCTAATTTCTTTTCTGGGGGATCCCATACCCTCTTCTGGCTTTCTCAGCACATGCCCTCATGTGTGCACACACATACACACAGACACAGAGATACACAAGCTCACACACACACACACGGAGAGAAAGCAATTGCAAGTCATCATAGGAGATATGAGACAAAAGACAAACTTAATATCAAGATAGCTATCTTCATGATATGTAAAACCAAGAGAGAATTGTGCTCTAGCAGAAAAAGTAAATCTCCTGTTTCACATGGAAATGCCTATATGTAAACTTCAGGTATTTATCATGGAAAAAATCTTTGGTCTAGCTATTTCCAAAAAGGTGAATAAGTACTTTGTTGTGATCTGGGAATAAAATGTTGCTACAAGCTCATGTGTGTGAACAAATTGAGCACTGTTTCAGAGAACTATAAAATCTTAGGAAGGAACCATCTAACTGGAAAACAGATCTTGGAGTAAGAAGATAGATGAGATTCAAGGCTTACTTTGACCCTATTTTCTCTTCCATCTCTGTTGCTTGGTCTGTGGAGACATGAACAGGTAGCCTTCCACGCCTGCCACCATAGCCTTGGGTAGGCGGCCATGCCTTCCCTGCCATGATGAAGAAGAAAACAGAAGGAAAGGACATGGCTGATCCTAGATATGGTAGAGGAGATAGCTTATTATAGATATAGAGAGAGCATATAGGTAGAGAGAGGAACATCTTAAAAAGTCCAGGAGTAGACATGACCAGGCTGAGCAGGGCTATGTGGGGGGAGGGAGTGGGTTCAGGTTAGGAGGTGAAGTATGCCAGCCATACCTTGTAACAGGTAGGGACTGAGAGATGCTGGGAGACCCTGAAAACCAGTTTAGACCTTGTTATGTGAATAGGCACCTCAGACATTTGTCCCAGGTTTGAAACTTAATATTTTGTACCCCAAAATTGAGAGATGATATATATCCTCTTCTGTCTTATGAGAGAATTGTTTGCAGTGATGTCAAAATTAAGTATTCAGCACTGCACTAACCATTGACAAAATATCCTGGTCCTTTTAGTATGTGTGCATGTGTGTGTGTTGCAGGCTTGTAGATAAAATGCAAAGAAGTAAATCAAGAAGAACACATGTAATTGCTAACCTACAAGGCTGTATTTATGCTTATAATAATCTCATAGAACTGGGGCAGTTCCAAGGAGGTTATAGGAAGAGGGATGACAAGATGATTCTTGAATTTTACACAGAATTTAAATCCACAGTGAACAGAAAATACTGGTGTGTAGTTTGAAGGAAATAAGTGTGAAAAGAATAGATATTGGAGAAGCAAAGTATTCTGTAAAGCTGATGAGAATGTTTGAAAATAAATTGTTCTTGGGGAAAGAAATGTTAAGGTTGGGTAAAAAGTGGAAGCCTGGATGAACATTTTGAGCATTGAGGCCTCTCTGCACAGCTTCTCAGGATGTTTAGTGGGGTGGCCACTAAGGCGTTTATAACATGGGAGATGCCTTCTGCAAACAGTAGACTGGAGATGGTGTGCTTCTGTTAGGGTGTATGTGCTTGAGGTGTAGCTACTTTCTACTAAAAGGTGGAAGAAGGCTCATAAAATTCAGGAAGTACATGAAACTTAAGAGTCTCAGGAAACTCACTAAAGTTACAAGATTCAAGAAACACAGAAAGTGACCGATGAAGGTATAAGATTTGTGAGGATTTGTGAAGTCCCTCCCTAAGGTTAAGGAAACTCAAACTAATAGCTGAGGAGAGGCTTCTCTCTATGGTGGGCGGGGAACTTGCATAACATGCCTTTTAGTTTTGTCACCCATGCTGAAGTGGGCTTTCCAGTGATGCAGCTCCCTCTGGGACACTCGGGCTACTGTGAGCAAGCAGTGAACTCAGATTGCACCTAGTCAGATTTGGGTGAAATCTTCACTTTGCTCTGCCAACAGTGCCCTATGTGAGACAAATAAAGTTTGTCCATGGATCCCCAGGAAAAGTCACACAATAACTTTGAAGAGACCAAAACATCACTGAAAGCAGCAGGAACAGAACCGTTCTTACGTCTAGAAAACTCATGCTGTGATTCCAGCAATAGCATTTGGCAGCTCCCACAAACTGTGGGGGAGCTCAGCAGGCCTGCTGTTGAAGAACCCTGGAGGGGACACACTGCTCTCCACTGACATCTGAAGTTTGAGGTTGACACTTTTCTCCTCAGAAAAGTCCAGAGTTGGTTGTGGAGACAGCTGTGTGTGAGTGTGTATTGCACAGGATTTGGGACTTGAGGCATAGTCCTAGCACCTATGTGAAAATCCAGGTGTGGCACACGTGCCTGTAACCAGCAGAGGATGGAGAAAGGGGGATGTCTGGAGCTAGCTTCATTATTCAGGTTCTCTGAAAGACCTCACCTGAAGGGAATATGTCAGAGAGGGATAAAGCAAGATACTCATCACTGTCCTCTGTTCTCTGTGAATGGAGTATAGCTATGCTCACACACACACAAATATTCATGCAAACACATATGCATACCCACATAGATATCACATAAAAATACAATGCAAAAATGAAGCTCATTTCAAAGCAAACCAACATCAAATATTAAAAAGGAATCTGGATGGTATCCACTGATGCCATTTTAAGTGCTATAATCCTGGGATGAGGGTTCTGTTGTTCTGTTTAGGGGACATGGCATAAGGGAATGACACTGTGGAAAGATTTAGTTAAGAAGCAAATCCTGGGCATCATAAGAAGGTCATAAAAATGCATCCTTCTGTGTTCTAGAACTGGGAAGGAACATTGCTGAGAAGACAGGAACAGAAGAAAAACGTTTGGACAGATAAATGAAAGTGCTAGTTGCTGTAGGCAGAGGCTATAGAAAGATTTGTCAAAGGGAGATTTTTAATTTATTTATTTTTATATCAATCACAGGTTAGGTATTTTACATCCCAGGTGTAGCCCCCTCCCTCATTCCCTGCCACCCTCCCACTCCCTCCCTCTTCTCCCTCCTCCCTGACCCCTCCAAGTCCACCAACAGGGGAGGACCCCCTCCCCTTCCATCCAACCCCAGCACATCCTGTCTCCTCAAGGCTGGCTGCAATGTCCTCCCCTGGGATCTAGCCAGTCTGTCACTCCCCTGCTTGTATGGGGGAGGGTCAAAGAGTCAGCCATCAAGATCATGACTGAAACAGTCCCTGTTTCCCTCACTAGGGTCTTGAGTCTGACATCGAGCTATCATGGGCCCCATCTGAGCGGGGGTTCCAGGCCACATCCCCACATGGTCCTTGATTGTAGAAACTATCTCATACAAGACACCTGTGCTCTGCTCAGTTTGGTCTTTGTGGAGCTCTTGTTCTCCCCAAGTCTCACCAACCTCCCCCAGACCTATCATTAATTTTCGCCCTCTGCCAAAGTCTTGATCACAAGTCTTAATATCTGCTCTGATACATCACTACATTGACCCCCCCAGAGGTCCTCCTTGGCATGCTCCTGTCCTGTTGCTTGTTTTCTCCTCCACTCAATGTCCATCCCATTTGTTCATCCAAACAAGCATTGATTATACCAACCTGGGTCCTCCTTCCTGTATATCCTCTCTAGGTGTGTAGATTTCAGCTTGACCTTCATACCCTATAGGTCTATATAAGTGAGTATATACCATACGTTTCTTTCTGCTTTTGGGATACCTCACT
>CM053761.1:60353487-60369133 GCA_028658305.1 Pachyuromys duprasi
TATATATATATGGTTTCTGGTACATGAAGAACCAAGATGAGAACACTGGATTTCCTGAAGCTAGAATAACAAGGGGGAGTTAGTAAGACTTGGCGAAGACAAGAGCTCCACAAAGACCAAATAGATCAGGGCACAGGGGTCTTCTATGAGATGGTTTCTCCAACCAAGGATCATGTATGGATACAAGTTATAACCCCTGCTTGGATGTGGTCCATGGTATCTCAGTACCCAACTGGGTACCCTAGTAAGGGGAACGGGGACTATTTCTGTCATGATCTTAATAACTGCCTTGTTGACCGCCCCCTCCCCCCCCAAAGGAGGAGCTGCCTAACTAGATCCCAGAAGAGTATATTGCAGCCAGACCTGAAGAGACATGATAAGCTAGGTCAGATGGAAGAGGGGGAGGACCTCCCCTATCAGTGGACTTGGAAGGGAGCAGGGAGAAGATGAGGGATGGATGGGGAGAGAGAGAGGGAATGGCAGAGGGGGTTATGGCTGGGATACAAAGCATATAACCTGTGATTAATATAAAAATAAATAAATTACTTAAGAAAAAGGTGGGATCTAGAAAAATATCATACTGAGTGAGGTATCCCAGAAGCAGAGAGACACACATGGTATATACTCACTTATAAGTGGATACTAGACCTTTAATTTAGGATAAACATACTAAAATCTGTACACCTAAAGAAGCTAAGCAAGGAGGAGGACACTGGATAAGACTATTGATCCTCACTTAGAAAGACAAATGGGGATAGACATTGGAGGAAAGAAAGAACAGGAAACAGGATGGAAGCCTACCACAGAAGGCCTCTTAAAGACTCTATCCAGCAGTGTATCAAAGCAGATGCTCAGACTCATAACCAAACATTGGGCAAAGTGCAGGGAATCTTAGGAAAGAAAGGGGAGATTTTAAGACTTGTATGGGACAGGAGCTCCACAAGGAGAGCAACAGTACCCAAAAATCTGGACACAGGAGTTTTGTTTTTTTTTTTTTTCTGAGACTGAAACTCCAACCAAGGACCATTCATGGATATTACCTAGAACCCCTACTCAGAAGTAACCCATGGCAGCTCAGTATCCAAGTGGGTTCCCTAGTAAGGGGAACAGGGACTGTCTCTAACATGAACTCAGTGGTTGGCTCTTTGATCAACTCTCACTGAGGGAGGAGCAGCCTTACCAGGCCACAAAGGAGGACAATGCAACCAGTTCTGCTCAGACCTGGTAAGCTAGAGTCATATGGAAGGGGAGGAGGACCTCCCATATGAGTGGAACATGGGAGAAGACAAGAAAGGGAGGATGAGATGGGGAGGGAATGAGGGAGGAGGCTACAGCTGGGATACAAAATGAATAAACAGTAATTAATATAAAAATAAAAATTTAAGTATAGAAAAGAACTTTGTATAGAAAACTGTACCTGTCTGCAGCATCATGAGCAAATGAACACTGCAGAAGCATTCTAGGCTTTTTTTCTTATTTCATTAAGGTATCATTTTGGATATTTATTTTTATTTTTTAATATTAGTTACAGTTTTACTGTATCTCAGATGTAGACCCCTTCCTCATTCTCTCCCAATCCTACCATCCCTCCCTTATCTCTTCCCATGTCCCTCTCCAAGACAGCTGATTGCCCCCCCCTTCCATCTGAACCTAGCCTATTAGGTCCTATCAGGATTGGCTGCATTGTCTTCCTCTGTGGCCTGGTAAGGCTGCTCTCTCCTCAGGGGGAGTTAAGCAAGGAGCCAGCCACTGAGTTTATCTCAGAGACAGTCCCTCTTCCTTTTACTAGGGTACCAACTTGGATACTGAACTGTCATGGGCTACATCTGTGCAGGGGTTCTAGGTTATCTCCATGCATGTTCTTTGGTTGAAGTATCAGTCTGAGAAAAGAACCCTGGTACCACATTTCTTGGTTCTGTTGCTCTCCTTGTGTAGGTCCTGTCCCCTCCAAATCTTTCTATCTCCCCATTCTTTCATAAGATTCTCTGCATTCTGCCCCAAATTTGGCTATGAGTCTCAGTACCTGCTTTGATTTCCTGTTGGGTAGAGTCTTTTAGAGGCCCTCTGTGGTAAGCTCCAGTCCTGTTCCCTGTGTTCTCCCTCTTCCAATGTCCATCCTGTTTGTCTTTCTGAATGAGGATTGATCATCTTACCCAGGGTCCTCCTTCTTGCTTAGCTTCTTTAGGTCCACACATCTTAAGTAGGGAAAAGCCTTGAACTCTTTGGCCCAGGGGACAACTTTCTGAACAGAACACCAACCACACAGGCGCTAAGATCAACAATCAATTAATGGGACTTTGTGAAATTGAAAAGCTTCTGTAAAGCAAAGGACACTGGAGTCAGAACAAACTGACAGCCTACAGACTGGGAAAGGATCTTCACTAACCCTATATCGGACAGAGGGCTAATATCCAGAACATGTAAAAAACTCAAGAAGTTAAACAAATCAAATAATCCAATAAAAATGCTGTACAGTGCTAAACAGAGAATGCTTTATAGAGGGATATCAAATGGCAGAGAAACACTTAAAGAAATGCTCAAAGCCCTTAGTAACCAGGGAAATGCAAATCAAAACTACCTTGAGATTTCACCTTGTACCCATCAGAATGTCTAATATCAAAAACTCAAGGGACAGTACATGCTGGAGAGATTAAAGAGAAAGGAGAACCCTCCTCCATTGCTGGTGGGAATGCAAACTTGTACAACCACTCTGGAAATCAATCTGGTGCTTTCTCAGACAATTAGGAATAGTCAAGATCCAGCTATACCTCTCCTAGGCATATATCCAAAATATACTTGAGTACATAACAAGGACATTTGCTCAACCATATATGTAGCAGCTTTATTTGTAATAGCCAGAATCTGAAAATAACCCAGATGCCATTCAAGGAGCAGTGGATACAGAAATTGTAGTACATTTATGCAATGGAATACTACTCAGCAATTAAAAATAAGGAAATCATGAAATGTTCTGGCATATAGTGGGAACTAGAAAAGATCATCCTGATTGAGCTATCACAGAAGCAGAAAGATACATTCTAGGCTATTTATACCACATGTTGTAAGTATTTATACAGTGTTGGAGCAACAAAACAAAAGAAAAAACAAACAAACAAAAAACCCTGAGGAGAACTTTGAGATGGACTGTGATTTAAAACGTCAACTGTTTTGGCTTTTAGGGATGTTCAGAGCAAAGTATGGTGCTAAGTTTCTAAATAAGCTTAGGATTTGGACTTGAGATTCTAATGGATGTTCAAATCTTTGTTCTGAAAACTGGGAGTAAAAGCATTTTTAAGTGCTAGCACCTTGGCTCAACTAGGAAAGGCTCAAAACTACATGGTGAAAGAAAATTAAATTCTGCCAGTTATCCCTTGAGCTCCAGATGAATGCCAGGGCATATGCCCTCACAATGCTTGCACACACATACAAACAATAATGAACAAATGAACAAATGAATAACAAAATTAAAAATCATTTGAATTAAATATATTAATATCTCTGTAACATACAATGCTTTTCTATGATGATTCATTTACAAGTAACCCTGGCTACTTCTCCAAGTTTGGAACTTTGTGCTTTTAATAAAATTAAAGAGCTAGAGATATGGCTCATGGGTCAAGAACATTTGCTGCTCTTGTAAAAGACTTAAATTCAGTTCCAAGTACCCATATGACTACTCACAACTTCTTGTAAGTCTAGTTCCATGGGATCTGATGCCTTCTTCTGACTCCATGGGCATTAGGTATATACAAGCTTCACACCCATATATGCAGAAAAACATTCATACACCTAAAATAAGAAAATAAATACAGATGTATTTATTTTAAGATGTATACATCTTAAAAGAAAATTGAGACAGTAAGTGAAATGACAGTAGAACACTCCTGGGGAACTTGAAAATATTGACTAGTGGAATGAAGCAGCAAGTGATTTTTGAAAAGTTTATTGAGATTTAACTAAGAACTACCTGCACCTCTATTTCCAAAATTTTCTATTGGTCCCATTTTTTCCCCTAGCCAAAAGCCATATCCTTCAAAGTTGAATAGTAGTTTTGTTTTCAGAATGAAGGCTTTCTGAACATTTCAGTCCACCTGCCTTTCTTCTCCCTTAAATCTTAACACTTATTAAGCATTATTATGATAATCTATGATAATATGTATAGTCTTAGATTATTCAGAAACCTACTTTCTTTAGTGTTCTTAAATGCTTCTACCTCCCTTCCAACCCACTGACAAGAAATAGTGGAGAAAGAAGGTTATTAGGCAAAGGGCTCTATAGACTATTTAAGAAGTAGTTCCTTGGGGTGAGCCTACTGTTCATTGTCCAGAGTACCAGCAGTCCAGCACAAAGGCCAACACCAAACAACAACATGAATAAGCGTGATTCAGCAGAAACAGTAAGACTCCACTGAGTCAGAATGAGTCAACGAAACCCACTCTCTGGAGCTTTTCTCTCTGCAAAGTGAAGTGTCAAAGAATGAAGACCAGTGAAGTGATATAAATCCAAAAAGCGTTATCTCACTGTCCATGAGCTTCTATGTATCTCCTTTTCTCAGAGTCCATGCACAGATGTTTTTATGACCATTTAGATTTCGTTTTGTTATTCATCATTATTATTTATTATTACTTTATTCTGATATTTCTTCTAGTTCTTCATGAATTCACTTTATCATAGCTTCAACTTTAATTTCTCATTTACATTCTCAGCTGAAAGTTCAGTAAAAAGGAATAAAAAAACAGGAAGACATGAGCAACTTAACACAGTGCAGGTCTTTATTTGAGGGGAAAAATATGGAGAACACTAACAAGCTGGTGTAGTTGTAGGGTTGAAGTGGCTGGCAGAGAAGGAGGTTGACAAGTTTCTCTGCCATTGGATGCCGTGAAACATGACCAAAGAATGATGAGTAGTGAGTAAAAGAGTGACAGATAGCTCAGTGAGGTGGCATACTCCTGTAATTCCAGTACTCTGGAAGGCATGAAGCAGACAGATCACTGTGAGTTTAAGGCCAGCCTTTTCTACAAAATGGGCCCATGACAGACAAGGTTACGCAGAGAAATCTTGTCTTGTAAAACATCTCATAAGGCCAGCAATTTTCAGGGATCTATGGAGGGAAGAGGCACCCTATCTGTGTGGCAAGAAAATAGGCTTTAGTTCTGGGATATTAATTGTTATGGTTTGAGGAACTGTCACCATGTAAACATAATGAAATGCTTTTCAAAACAGTGTGCTCTGACTGACATTAGCTTTGAGGTTGTCCCCTAGGCTGGCCATGTGGAGTGGTTCTTGTTTTGTGTTTCATTCTTGATATTGAAACCCAGAAACTGTCTGGGCTTTTGATTGCCTGATGATCTAGACATCATCCCAATGGAAAGAGAAAAAGACTGTAGACAATGTGAGTTATGAATTCAAATAGATGCAAATAATGCCACTCTCTTAACTGATACTCTTTCTCTGTCATCCCTCACCAACTTTTCCCCTGAAGTTGTGTCTGAACCAAATTTGATTGAATCTAAAATAACTTGGTAATCTTCTGGTTAAAAACCATTTATGTAAATTTATGTCTTACAAAGAGATTATTAGAAAGGCAAAAATAGCATTGGACATTGAGTGAGAGACAAAACAACCAAGATAAAAACAGACTAAGGCAGGATGATGACACACCTGAAAAAAAAGAGACAGAGAAAATATCTAGAAGTAGAAAAAAAGAAGTTTATCCTTTGATCTTTCCCACTGTTATATAATATATTGAGCTCAGGCAAGTTGCTTAATTCCTCAGAGACTAGATTTTACAGTAAGCAAATCGAGGCTAATGCTGGTACTTAGTAAAAAACTACTCTAGGTTATTTCTCAGGTTAGATATTTAGCAACAATGCTACAGTACAAAATCTTCACTAAAACAAACATCCTGTAAGTGAACTAGACATATTCGATCTCTATAAGAGCACTGAAGCTTAGTCAAGACAAATGCTATCATACTTGGTGTAAGGAAAAGAAGATTGTGGTTCTGAGAGGATGAGTGGTCTAGGAAGAGCAAATTCCTACCTGTAGACGTGATTTCAGAGCTACTTGGTATGAAGAGCTGTACTGTCTCAGCACATTTACTCTTCTAAGAAATTCTCTGATGGAAGTACCACTAGGCTCAGGTTCTTTTAAGGGCAGTAAGTGCTCTTAACTCCTGGGCCACATCTCCAGCTTTGAGTGCCACCTCTTACTAAGTCATTTGCCACACCTGAGTTTTTGAAGGGATGCCATTAAATCATAGTAATCCTGAGTGCATTTTCTATTATATGAAAGGACTTGTTTTCCACATTTCCCTCTTTAGGAAATATTACCTCACTGAGAATAATGTAGGTGTTGCCATTTCCAGTGGGGTTAGGTCCTGAGGAACTCCTCCTCTGTACCTATTATAAATCAGAATTATGTTAACACTCTTAACCTTCCAAATACCATGGCTAAGCCACACAGTGCACTAAGGAGAAGCCCTTAGAAAGGGGAGCGAGGACCCACCTGAGATTCCCAATTCAGGAGACAAAGACAAAAGATCCGCTGGGAAATCTAGCTGCCTGGAGCTAGGAGAATATTTGCAACAGAATTTCATTTAAAATTGGCAAACTCTAGATTTAGCAGAAGACCCTGACTCAGTAAATAAAGTGGAGGATATCAAAAAGACCCCTAAATTCAGCCTCTAGTCTCCATGCATGTGAACACACAAATATAAACTGATTAACATATTTTCACACAGATGGCAAACAAATTGATGCATACTATACACAAATACATACACATACAAATATATATGCTGTTATATGTTTACAACTTTTAATGAAAATTATACTTATACATCAGGTAAACAGCATGTTAATAATTAATTATAAGAATTATAGTAACACACTTATGAATATATTTATTGAACATATAGACTTGTTATGACTTATGCACGGGAAAATTATAAGAATGATGTTATAACATGAAACCTACATTCATTGGCTGGGCATATATCTTTACTCTTAGGAAGTTAGGCAGAAGGATTTCTGTGAATACATGAATAGCTTGGGCTATATAGTAAGTTCAAGGCTAGTAGAGAATACATACTGAAAATTTGTCTCAAGAAAACACATAAAAAGAAAAAAAATTCTCAAAACTACAAACTTTATGTTCAAGTCAATCTTCTTGATGTAAAAAATTATATGAAATGAGCCACCATCTCTTAAAACATTTGATAAACTGTCTTTATAACCTACAGAAGACCAGAAGACCACAGTGAATAATCTTATGTCATAGGAAATCTTCAATTGTGATCAAAAGACATTATATGTATTTAGATAAATATAATGACTTGTTAATTTGAGCTGCAGTGTTGAAAGCTAACGCATAGGTTTCAGATACATAAGAGGAATTCTCAATATGACCAGTTAGAGCTGGCCCTAAAGACAGTTCATATTTGACCAATGGTGTGATTGTGAACAGTGACTGTCAACTTTACAAGGACAAGAATCATCCTGAGACAAGCTTCTGGGTGAACCTGAGAGGAATTGTTTAGGTGTGGGGGCTGGGAGCTGAACTCTAGTCTCCTGGAAGTACCGTGGCTCTCTTAATTGCTCAGTCATCTCTTCAGCCTCCCCGACGCCTTAAGATTTCATTTCATATTCTTTTGTTTGTTTTCGGTTTTTCTTTTCCACTGATATTTAAATTGGGCAGATGGCATGAGAGTGAGTGTGAGCATAGGTAAGGCTCTAGTGGCTGTGTGATCGAAAACAGTAAAGTTCTCTTCTCTGGGAATCAATTGTCGTTTTCTTCTGCGGGTAGGGTGGGGCACCGTGAGACCGCCCCATCCATAACTTCACTTCATGCTGAGTGAAGGCAAATAAATTTGTTGTAACTTCCTGTGAATTTACTTTCTTTACATCTCCTCTTCCACAATGACCCATAATGGCTCCTCTTCCTACACCCTTGGTGGGGTGCTTCCCGACCCTACAATGCTTTTTACTTCTGGATAATTTTAATCTGGCTTATACAAATGACAGTTTTAAAGTCTGGACACTTCTTACAGAAAACCATCTCAATAACTGACAAAGTTTTTGACTCTGTATTTTGTTCAGACTTGGTACCATGGCCATATCATGCTTATGGGTGGTACAAATATTTTGGCTTTGTGTTTCCTGTGGTCTTACATTGTCTTTTGTGTTCTCTTATTAATAGATATCCTCAAGTCTACTCTATAAATGTCTAAATTCCTTCATCAGGTTAATAAAGTTTTGTAGAGTCAATGTTGTCTGCCAGGCACTGTTTTGGTCTCCAGAGACATATAAATGAATTCAATATAAACAGGGCCCTTCCCTCAAGGAGATTAAATGTAAGTGGGAACTAGATAATAAACAAATGAATAAGACAGCTTCATATTGTGAACAGTGCAGTAAATGTAATAAAAGTGTGCCTTACATAGAGAAATAGTAGTTAATTATTTTCCACTCTTTAAGTAACTATATATGAATGTGGAATTTCTACACTTTGTCTCAGGGAACTATTCTCTCAGAGAGTAGCTATCAGTGGTGGTATTTATGGAGTATATTTTCTCTCAATACCTTGCTCCCTCTTCCTCCCTTTCTCCCTCTCTTCCCTAATTCCCTTTCTCCATCTCCCTCCTCCCCTCCCTTTTACCCTCCCTCTCCTCTCGATACCTCCCTTTCTCCCCTCTTCTCTCCCTCTCTTCATCTTCCTCTCCTTCCTTCCTTTATCTTAATCCCTCTTTTTCTATTTTTTACTTCTTTTTTTAGACTTGTTATGTATTACTAAAATTCCAGTGTCCTTTAAAAGCTTTTATTCCTTAATGCTTACTAACTTCTGATTGACATTCACCATATAATTTTACTGTATGCATTTCTATATTTAACTAAAGTCTACATGAATCCATTTTACATTATTAAATATTTTATTACATCTTACTCATTTCCTGTGAATCTGGGGAGGTATTACATGTATGTATGAGGGTTACTGCATGCCTATGAAGACCAGAAGACAACCCACAGGAGTTAATTATTTCTTTCAAACTTGTGTGAAAGGATTGAACTAAAATCATCAGATTTTGCAGCAACAACCTCATTCATTAGGCTATATGACATAAATATATCAAAGAAGTATATGGTTGTATCAGAGGATAATGGCGGCCCTTTCTTTTTATTCTTTGTCAGATTCTGTCATCCATAAAACCAGACGAGTCTGGTAGTGACCTGAAAAAGTTCTGTTTTAATATTTAAACTAAACAAAACAAAAAGACCCCATCCTTGTTCTGACTTCGAGAAACTGTGCTTCAGCAACACTTATCTCATATTCCTCGACATCTTACACATTTGGTTTGCATCTATTCTCTTGAATGTTGTTACAATTCAGAATATCTTTTCTCAGCCCTACTGTCTTTACAGCGCTGTCATCATTTTACCACTGCTCTGGTTCTCCAAAGTAATGTTCTTTCTATAAGTACTAAATATTAACCCAAATCTCATACTGTTAATGATATAAACCTTAACTCTATCCCTGATAGGAGATAGATGAAAATACAGTCTAGCCAGAGGCCGCAGCAATCAGGGACTACTAGCTGTGTATCAAATGTACCTAACAGATACCTGCAGAACTTTTCACTCAAATACAAAAGAATATACCTTCTTCTTAGCACCTCATTGAACCTTCTCCAAAATTAACCATATAGTAGATCACAAAGCAAGCCTCAAAAAAAAAAAAAAAAGGAGAATTGAAATAACCCCTTGTATCTTATCAGATCAGCATGGATTAAAGCTGAACTTCAACAACAGAAACAACAGAAAGCCTATAAACTCATGGAAACCAAACAGTTTCAATGATCACTAGGTCAGGGAAGAAATAAAGAAATTAAAGACTTCCTAAAATTCAATGAAAATGAGTGCACATAATACCTGAACATGGGGGACAAAATGAAAGCAGTGTTAAAAGATAAAGTCATAGCACTAAGATCCTTCATTAAAAAAAATTTTAAAAATAGAACGATCTCACACTAGTGACTTAACAGCACACCTGAAAGCTCTAAAGCAAGCAAACAAACAAAAAAGCAAACACACCCAAGAGGAGTAGACAACAAGAAATAATCAAACTCTGGGATGAAATCAATAAAATCGACAAATCCTTAGCCCAACTAACTAAATGGCAAAGAGACAGTATCCAAATTAAGAAATTCAGAAATAAAAAGGGGGACATAAGAATAGACAGTGAGGAAATTCAAAGAAACATTAGGTCTTAATTCAAAAACCACAAATGAAAATATAAATGAAATGGATAAATTTCTAGATAGATATCACATACCAAAGTTAAATCAAGATTAGGTAAGCAATTTAAGTAGCCACCCCTAAGTAAATAAAAGCAGACATTGAAAGGCTCACAAACAAAAAGCCCTTGGCCAGGTGGCTTTAGTGTAGAATTCTACCGGACTTTCAAATAGAAGCTAAAGCCAATCCTCGTCAAACTATTCCATAAAATAGAACCCAAAAAACATTGCCAATCTCATCTGTAAGACCACAGTTACCCTCATACTGAAACCACAGAAAGACTCAACAAAAAAGAAATGAGAATTTCAAACCAATTTCCCTTATGAACATTGATGTAAAAATACTCAATAAAATACTGACAAACTGAATTCAAGAACACATCAAAGATTTTATCCTCCATGATCAAATAAGGTTCATCCCAGAGATGCAAGAGTGGTTCAATATAAGGAAACTGAAAGAAGAAGAAAATACATCATCTAATTAGATGCTGAAAAAGCTTTTGAAATAATCCAATATAATGTGCATGTCAAAAGTCTCGAAGAGATCTGGGATACAAGGTGCATATCTGAACATAATAAAAGCAATATACAGATGAAACTGCTTACAACAACCAGTAACTCAGCCCAATTTGATCTGATGCACTGCATTCATGTGCATATACCCACACCCAGACATCCATACATAAAAATAATTAAAAATAAATGCTTATTTAAAAACTTACACAAACTCCTTAATATCTTTGCTTCATAATTAACACAAGATCATTGGTCTGTCTGCAAAACACCAAGGATATCTTCATCTCATTTTTCTAAATCTTTATGTAGAACATGTTATTTCCTTTTTAAATCCCTTAAGTATATTTTAGTAAATGTATTCCTAATCAAAGAGTAATTTTATACCAAATATTAATTAGGTATCCTCCTTAAAACATGAAACTGGCAGTCATTTCACCATTTTTAATTTTCTCTTTCAGCTTCATCCCTAGTTAATGCTTCTTTGCTCTTATCACTCCCAAGTATCTTATTTCAGGGCTTCCTGAGGAGAACAAAGATGAAGATGCTAGGGATGAACAGAAACTAAACCGTAATCTCCTCACATCACTGGCGAGAGGGCACGTGGCAGAGGGAAAGAGTAATTATAGATTTTCTAGAAAATAAGAAGATTCTCTACTGAGGCTACATATTGACAGGTGCAAGCAGAGGTGGCCAAAAAAGTCTAAGATGAGCAAACACACTAAGACTTGACCCAGTGAAGTTAAAGCAGGTCTTACAAACAGCATATACTGCCATTGCCACCACCCAGAAAAACTCACAAACAGACAGGATATTGAGGAAAAGCCAAAATGTAATATATTTGTCCTTTTATATTGTTATTTTCAAAACTTATTTTATTTTTATACTTGTTTTTATATGTGAGTATATGCCACATGTGTTAGGGTAGCCATGGATGCGGAAGAGGGTGTTGGATCCCCTGGAGCTTGAGATACAGAAAGTTAGTAGTGAGCCACCCACCACAGTGCTAAGATTCAAACGCAGGTCCTGGGGAAGAGCAATAATGGTTCTTGACCACTGAGGCATCACATGTCAGCCCCCATCATCTTCATGCTTTATTCTAAACTACTCTCATTGGCCTCTCTTGTCCTGCTACTTCCTCTTTTTCTGGTCCCCTTCTTCTCCATATCAAAAAAAAAATCACATTTTCTTTCATGCCATACGAATTGCATTAAATTATCTTCTTCTCTCTCCCTCTCATAATTCTCTTTCTACTTTCATTTTGAAGATATCTTCCACACTGGGAACTGCTGAAGAGCCTGAGTTCCTGGTTTTAAATACACAGCTGTTATCACCTTTTAAAACTCAATATGCAGCCTGTAATTGAGAATAGAACAGGAACCAAGAATGTGCTTTTTGAAAAATCAATGCTATGCATAAACTTTTAGCCAGGGCAGTGACACTGAGGAGAACTCAGTCAGTAAATATTCTCATTGTGTTATCTCTATCATCATGACATTACTGCAGTTGCAATAAGAAATGGCTTCACAGACTTGTATGCTGAATTGCTTGGGTTTTAATTGATAGTGCTATTTGAGAAGCTCCAAGGAACTTTATATGTGCATCTTATTTGAGGAAGTGGGTCTTTGGTATGTGTCTTTGAAGGTTGCGCCTAGTCTTTAGTCTTTTCCTGTCTGTTAGGAAATGAAACTTCTGTGTCACATATTCCCACTGCCATGCCTAGGAAGCCGTGGACTGATCCTCTGAAAATATGAGTCCAGATACATAGATACTGTTTTAAAATATGACTGCTTTATGTCACTCATCTGACACAACAGTGACAAAACTTAACAATCATATAATTGTAACATACAGGGAACATTTTACAATATGCATTAAGGTAACTTGTACTCAGTCTTTTCTAGCAAATTCCTGGAATGCAACATTTTCCACTGGTAACAAGAACTCCAAATTTTACAAAGTGATAGAATATCCACTGTAGATGAGGCCATCATTGCAAAATTTCAGAGATAATAGGAAACTGTGAAAGCAGATTTTCTTCAACTGGAAACATGCAGATTTTAAACTGAACAAACGTTTTCTGGCAAAACTTTAGGGGCAAATTTGGTCTAGCCCCCCCCCCAAAAAAAAAGACATGACAAGACCAATGCATGGTAATTTAGTAATAAAACTTAAATGGAAAAGAATATGTAAAAATGGGCAGAACTGATATTAAAATAAACAGTTATAACCAGGTCTGTATGCTTTAAGATTGCACCTCGCTTTTAATTAGTAAAGCAAGTCTTTGTTTGGATGAGATTTTGACATCCTGAAGAATATTCTCCAGTATTGCTGACCCTAAAGGCAAAGGCATGGGTTTGCCAGCCACTTGTCTGCATGTGGTGGTGTGGGCAAGGGAGAGATTCCCTCTCCTGCCACTCACCACTTAAGTCAGACAGGAGAGTTGGCACTGCCCCTTGCTAGCTGCAGCCCTCCGGAGAGCAGACCAGACAATTTGACTGCTCAGGACAGTAGCTCTAGCTCAGGTGGTATAGGAGCAGGTGAGCCAGCCCTAAAGGCATGAGAGAGGGAGAGCTAGCCCTGTTTCTTCCTGGCCACAGCGTTGGGTGAACTAGCCCAGGCAGCACTAGAGAGCTTGCCCTGGTGGTATGGATTCAGATAAGCTGGCAGGCTGACCAACCAAGCTACCATCCAGATCCAGGGCTTTGAGTTAGAGGAGCCCAACATCTACCCCATCTAAGAACTGTTTGTGTGTGAAAAGGCTGGTCCTGCAAATCCGAAGCGGCAGAATCTCCATAACACAGGGCAACAATAGGATAGCCAAGAGGAGTCCTGGTGAGGATCCAGTGTTGATAGTGTAGCAGAAGACAAAGCCTTGAACCAGACTAATGACTCATTGCAATGAATATTTATAAGTAAAGATATAAGGACAAAATGGTATACTGTGTGACACACTGTGACAAGCTTCAGTATCCATGACTAGCTTTTATTTATTTTTATATTTGGGGGGATGTTGATTGTAAGGGGAGAGGACAGATATGAAAGGATGGGGAGATGAGTGTGCTTGGGGTACACAATGTGAAACTCACAAAGAATCAATAAAAGGGGAATAAATAAATAAAAGAATATTAGTCTCCAAAGGTCTCATTATTTTTAGTATTTTTTCTTAAATATTAGAAGATAAAAATCTAATTTCCACATAAAATAGTGACACATTCCAGGCTACAGACCTGGAGAGGGACAAAATTCTAACACTCCATGCCTAGGAGATTGCAGGCACACATCTTTATCATAAGTCACAGTCTCTGCCTCTCTGTGTGAGGATGAGTTGAGCTACAGTCAAAAGCTGTAACACATGGAGGTTGTTCAAATGTTCTTGCTTTAAAGGCCCAAGGGACAAAGGGAAAATAATGTTTCTGAAATTGAAATATATCACACATCAAGCCTTCCTATCACTGACAAATCATTTACTAGCTCTTCTGTTTCTACAGTTGGTAATTTGGACTGGAGAAATACAGAGAAGTCTGATATAAAAGAAAATGTGTTATTATATGTCAGCTTCAAGGGCTGGTGTGAGTTTAAGAGAGTACCTTAAAAACCAAAGAAAAGAACTCACAAGAATCAATGAAAGCAACAACAAACCCATCATTTTGAACTCAGTGGCCAGTTCTTTGATCACCTCCCCCTAGGGGGTGCAGCCTTGGCAGGCCACAGAGGAAAATGATGCAGACAGTCTTGATTAGACCTGATAAGCTAGGGTCAGATAGAAGGGACGGAGGTCCTGTCCTATCAGGGAACTAGGGAAAAGGCATAGGGGGAGAAGAGTGTGGGTGGGTGGAACTGGGATGAGACTCAGGAGGGGGCTGCAGTGGAGATAAAAAGTGAATAAACTGTAATAAATAAATATATAAATAAAATAAAAATTTTAAAAAGCTCTTATTTTCTACTAAAATACTTGTGGTTATATCTGATTCAACTATGTGCCTTATACACTAACGGATTATTTGTAGAGGTTGTTTAGTCCAACCTTCATATTTCTGAGTAAATGTTTCTAAGTCTATATTATTTACACAGAAAAGAGAGCATGAATTGATTATTTCATTTAGAGCTGCCATTTAAAAACTTCAAATTGAAATAATTAAAATACTTATGGATGATATTATGTTTCCCAATTAATTTCTTAATTGTTCTTATATGTCTTCTCAGGGTTCAACTAGAACAAGCTATAAAAAGTTAATCACCATACACTTTATTAACATTATGTATGGTATGTTATGAAAGTCTTTGTATATTAAAATTAAAAATTAAAAGTATCTCGTAGCTACTATTTTAAGTCATCTCTGAGGTTTCCATGTTTTTACATTTGTATGAAGATTTTTAGGGGAGGACAAAAACAACATTTCCATCCTGGAAGGAGTCTTTGTAATGCCCAGGAAGTAAGCAGTTCACAAGCTTCACAATGCCCTCCCTTGTTGTGCTTATAATAGCAGTAAAGAGAGACGAGTTAAGAGGATATTAGGGCACTGATGACATGCAGAAAAAATTACTCAACTGAAATCAAATTTGATGAATCAATGAGTTTATTGGAATTATTTACAGAAGTATGGATGAAGGGTTGCAGACATATACAGCAATGACTCAAAGATTGCTGCATCACTGGGAAGTCTACTCCGACATAGGTGACAGCTCAAGAAAGTTACAGCTATAATCCTCTGCAGTCAGTTCTCTTTTTAGCTCCATACCCCATTTTTTAATTGAATTACTTGGTTTCTTGCTTTTTAATTTCTTGAGTTCTTTATATATACTGGATATTAGCCCTCTGTCAGAAGTAGTATTGGTAAT